>JALIZF010001732.1:0-655048 GCA_029948255.1 Telmatactis stephensoni
AATTGCTATCATATAGTTACTCAGGATACAGTGTTGCATAGATCCAATGTTGGCATCATCATCATAAAGGAAGGAAGGAAGCAAGTAAGCAAGCAAGACTGCAAAACAAAACAAAAAAACAAAAAACAATAGAGTGTGCATTACATACCTTCCATGGGGATGACCACATTGTGTTGAGAGAAGTTCCTCAAAAGCATGTTTTTCAATGATGTCTTTGTGTTTTAACAAGGAAGGTGAAACTGGCAAATTATGAACCTGAAGTACATAATGCATTTAAATGATGAGATAAAATATCACTTAGAAATCAATGACAATTATTTTCTATTGTATGCAATGCAATATCAGTGCTTTTGCATGAGCATGGAATTCATGTTGCTTAGGCTTCTTAGTGTATTACATAAGGTCTGTTTCACTACAAATGTACTGTATATGCAGGCCAAGCATCATAGGGTCCATTTATGACAGATACGTTTAGAGGAGCAAGCACCATTTACTACTTGTAGATTACTCAAAAATCACTGAGATTGAACAGATTGAGAAGTGCTTTAACAAACACCCACAAATTTTATCAGTAGGTTAAAGGCTTAGCTAGCTGGCCTGATATTAAGATATTTTTAGAGATGGGTCCAGACATTTTCTTGCTGACTAGTGTTACAATCATGCTACAAAACACTGATGGCACTGTATTTGAATGAAAATAAAGCTCTCAGACCATCTTGTTCTCATAATGTGCAATGCGTTCCATTAAGCCCATCACATTATACATAAACATGCAATTAAATCATATATTGTACCTCTAGCCCAGAAATAAAATCTCTAAGGGTAACAAACATATACCAGAACTTCTCAGCTTTGATTCCAAGTTCATCCTTCAGAGACAACCAATCCTTTTTGTAATTTCCATGTGTTGATGCCATCAAGTCTAAGTTCATTACAGTCTTTACCCATCTCTTAATTTCAACACAGAAAGGTGCATTAGGGTAAATTGTTTCATCTTTCTCAGCTTGTGTTACCATGGTAACTATTCCTATAACAAAGTTTTATAATTGTTAGTATATTGCTGCTCCAACACCAGGTCTCTGTTGCACAAAGGGTGTATAGCACTATCCATTCAGATAAAATCATTATACAATGCCCAGATAAATTTATTGGGAAATGCCATCATTTTATCCACTGGATTAGGATTTATTCACTAGAAAGTGCTATATACACCCATTATGCAACTGGGGCCAGTATTTAATTTCATATAAACAAAGGCTTATACTGGTTCATATTGCCAGGAATAATAAGCTTCATGAATGGAACTGATGGGTCAGATCATATCATGATCAGTGGGCTTTGTGCAAAAAAATCAATGTCTGGTCATTAGGCCATAATTATTAGGCCATTTTCATTTAGATCATTTTCATGGACACTGCCCCTATTGTTTTTGTAGAAAATGGTCTGGTATTTATTATTGTTTTTATTTTACACAAAATCTTGGGCAGGTAAAACTCATTGTATGTATGTTCAAATGTCACTACAGAGGGTTTGGTTTATGACCATGCATATGATAGACCATCAGGTAATCCATATACAATCATGTATCTTCTCTTTAAGCACGCCCTCCTGGAATATTTATTATTAAATGGATCAGAAAAATAATGGCATCTGGAACCCAGGAGGGCAATGATTTCTTTTCCAGTTAAAAGTAGCACCAGAAATAGCCTCCTCCGCAGGCAACCTTTTGGGCTTCCTGTGCAAAATTTTGAGAAGAAAAAAGACTGGGGACGAAAAGGAGGAGGGAAAAAAGAAGAAGGGGTTGCCTGCCAAATATCGAAGGGTACGGACATGCAGTGGTACCTTGAGGACATGCAGATGCACCCCGGGTCCCCTAGGGGGCTCACTGTGTTACCAAAATCCTTTCTCCCAGTGGCTCAGTAGTTGATTCATTTCAGAGACTCAAATATGTTCTAGCGAATAGTACTTCGAATACAAAAAGGCACAGAGAAAGCGGAAAAAATTCAAATACTGAAAGAATTCATACCCTGCTTGGCAGAGGTTTCGTTATTTTCCGTTAGAGGGGGAAAATAACGAAACCTCTGCCATTGCAAGCAGGGTAAGATTTCATAGAATTCGAGAGTCTGCCGCTCAGGCTTAAACTCATGTAAACTGCTCAGTTATATATTCGATCACTTCTGAGGTCAAGAATATGTTTGAACGAATGTATTCCTTAATAAATTTTGAATTCCCTACGATATATATCCGGCGGTAAACGCTGAGTAGCGCCGGCTGTCTGAAAGGCAGTAATTTTATCGGACAAATGATTAACGACGGTTGACCTTGATGCTAACACAGCAGGAAGCTTATTAGGCTAACGATTTCCCTCCACCACTATTCAATCTGTCAAGACATGTTTGATTTTATTTATTCCCAACACAATCATTTATTAATGCAACGGTCTAAAGTCTTTGTATTGGAATCAATCCTCTCCCGTGCTAGTTGTAAGATCAATCTCTTCGAGTTGTTGTTATTGTCGTCAAAGGAATGATTGTGAAGTATCTGGGAAACAGTTTGAAGTTTCCATACTTTCTAATAGAACCTGAGGAACTATCTGGCTGTTAATCGACATATGTAGTAGATCATAGTAGACACTCCATTTCCATGTCGAACTCACGGACTTCCATGGATATGTGCCGGGCGCAATCAGTTTACTGAAACCAAAACTTCAAAGCAGCTTTGAAAGCAAGAATTTGCTATGGATTTTCGTGACCATTTACATCATTGTAGGCCGCGGTAATAATTTTTGTGCCGCGTACGAAAGTAGGAATACAAGCATTTTAGTTTATAAGAGATCGTACACAATGAGAAAATTCTAACACTGTACCCCGTAGACATCTTTGAGGCTACGAATTCTTAACGCCCCTCCCCTGCTTAGGAGATTTTAAGATGCGCGAACCGACCTGCGCGATCTCACAAGTAGATGTCAATATTTGGCAGGCAACTCTCGCCTTTTCTCGCCTGGCGTCCAGGCCACTACGTGTCTTTAACACAGGAGGCCCAAAGCGAAAAAGCGAACAGTTGCCTGCGGAGGAGGCTACACCAGAAACTTGTAGTCTGATAAGTATTGCTACAATGTAGCTGACCACACGCTGAGAACTTTACAATGGAATAGATAGTGGCATTATTGTTGAAAAATGTGAAAAATATGATGTAAGGGAGATGGACTGTTGTGACATCATATTAACAAGTAAAATCTGTATAACTAGAAGCAAGGGTTCCTGAGCAGTGAGAGCCCTGGTCTGTCACCTCTGTGGTCCAGATGGGGCAATTCACATACAACTTGAGTTTGTTAGTTTATTCTCTCCCTTGCTTAAAGGGTTTTTGTCCAGATCCTTATTTTCCTCCCTCAGAAAAAAAGTGAACTAGTGAGCTGAGAGTGGTATGCATAGAATATTAGAATGTAATGCTAGTGACTGTGAGAGTATTGTGATCCCTAATTTGTGCACAAGCACTAGTCAAGAACACATTTTACAACACTTGATACTAATCTTGCAATCTGATTGGTTGATTAGAGTGTGTCAATAAGAGGACAGACACACTGCTGATGCGTTTCAGCGCGCGCGCTCGTTCTTTTGCCCCATTTGAAAAGGATTTTTTAACTTTTATCTCAAATAATTGTTGTAAAAAATGAATTGAAGATGGTTTTGAGTTGTCTGTCCTCCTATTGACACACTCTTGATGTCATAAAATGTTCAAAACTTTGCAGTGAAACCACTCGCTGCGCTCGTGATTCCACTTGAGTTTTGAATATTTTATGACGTCAAGAGTGTGTCAATAAGAGGACAGACAACTCAAAACCATCCTCAATTTGTTAATTGGACACTTAAATAAACAGTTATTGATTGATTGAATAATTCATATGATTGACTGATATGATTGATTGATCAATTGATTGTTTACCTTGTATATTATCTTTTTCATATAGTCCTGCTAATACACATCTTGCTGACTCTATAGTTCTTTTAATGTTGGATGTTCGTACACTGAAAATTATTAAGATTAATATAATTTATTATTCTATTTTCAGTAAATATAATAATAGAATTATAGATAAATTGCATAGATACAAATGTAGTTTATCTGCTTGCTCCTGGGGAAAAAAAGCCTAGATAAGGGATTTATCTGTTTGCTATTAGGGGAGTTTGGGGAAGGGTAGCAACCTGGGAAGGACCAACTCTTTCTACATTATTTGTACTGGTAAATCATTGTAATTGTTTAACAATGAGTAATATACCAAATACTCACAATACTAATTAATGCATAAATTTGATTCACAAATAAAACACTTAGCTCACATTGTTTTTGTTAAGATTGGAAAACAAACAGTTGCAAATGGAGATACAATTGTACATGCTACTAAACAAGGTATGGTTTTTGAATTTCCCTCCTTTTTTTTCCCCCATTACCAAGGTATATTTTGCAGTTTGTTGCAATTTTTTCTAAATGCCTTAGCAATTTGGTTTAAATTATAGTATTAGGAAAGACTTTGTATGAAGTCTTCCCTAATACTAACCCTAAACCGAACCCCAAGGCACTTAAAAAATTTCATACCACCAACCACAATATACATGTACAAAATGTATATAGTCAATTGAAGAAACGTTGTCGGGTCTAAAAACATAAAAGCCGAAATGGTGCATGGGATGTCAATAATTATATTCTGATTTATTCAGTTAAGCTGCAACTGATAAAAAATCGAAGCCAAACAGCCTGCCAACCCAGGTCCTGAACACGCTTTTGGCATTTTGAATCGAAGGCAAAGCGTAAATGAATAAATCAGAATATTATAATTATTGATATCCCAAGCACCATTTCGGTCTCGGCTTTTATGTTCTATGTTTTTAGACCCGACAACGTTTCTTCAATTAACTATATATATCACTTGACAGTCTTAATAACAGCAAAATCTGGAGTGGATTGGTCTTTAACAAAGCATTCCCCCTTAAGGACCAGTATAATACACAAGACATACAATATTATCCAGATGGAATATCAGACTCCTGGAATCATTCATTCAATATTGTTATACATACTAGATTTCATGAGGGTTCATTTTTGGTTCTAAAAATTCAACATCTTTTATGTAACGTCTGTGTAGCTCTTGACCAAGCTCATACATCTGTTGTTGTCCAACTTTGGTCAGTTGACCAGCTACACTTCCTCCCTTAGATATGTAAAAGGACATTACATTAGTATTTTTTAAACTGTATCTATGGACAGCAACTCTTTCTTAAAATGATACCAAGGGAAGCAATGGTGGCCAAGCAGTTAGAGCACCAGTTTGACACCTTTGAGTTCCTGGGTTCAGTACCTGGACAAGGTCTCACATGTGAGTTTGTTCTCTCCCTGAAAGGGTTTTTCCCTGGGTCCTCTTGTTTCCCGAACCCCCTCACTAAAACAAACTAGTGAGTTGAGAATTGTGTGCATAGAATATTAGAATGTTGTGGTAGTTTGTGTGAGAGTACAGTGTCCCCCAATTAATGCACAAGTGCTAAAAGATATTGGACAATTAATGAAACAGTTATCATTATCATGGGAACATGGTCCAAAATAAGAAAAAGCCTCCAGATCAGATGACTTAATGGAAAAAGTTATTGTCCATGTTATAGGCTCATAACATGGTATATTTTCGTCTCACTGATCCCGGGTTTTTACAGAAATTTTGATTCCTGAGCCCATATTTTTAGAAATTTTTGATCCCTGATCCTTGGTGCAAAAACTGATGCAATGTCCCTGATCCTCGATCCCACCCATTTGATCCCTGAGCCCTGGTCTCTGATCCCTGATCCTGGCCATAATTTGGAGCTTGATCCCTGATCCCATATACCATGTTACGAGCCTGATCAATGTTAGGGCCAGTTATCAGTAGGGTTAGGGTTAAGTAAGTGAAATTCAGTTCTACAATGGAATCATCATCATCATCTTCCTCATCACTATCATTCTCATATATTCAGCTATCATTGTAATTCAGATAACAACTGGTTTTTGCTTTAGGATGGATTTTCATGAGCTCCATTCTTTGAAAAGACAAAACATTCTGTATTTATGAAAATACATTAGCAGGTCAGAAAATGGAGTAGTGACAATTGTTGTTGCTACATTGTTTAGAGGTCTTTAGAAATCAGTCGGTGCTTACCGGCCATGTCAACTTTCTTTGCCTATTGTCGTAAGTCGAATCTGGTTTTTTCCCGCCATCTAGACTCTTAACTCTGTAATTTATCGCTGTGTGTGAAAGATCGCCAAATAGAACATTCTTGTCCCAAACAGTGTTTGCAATGCTAGAGTCGTTCATTTCCGGAAGCGGGAAAACTGGCGTCCTTGCACCGTGACGGAAGGCTACTTGAACATGCACTAGTTGTAGGCCATTTTCTTCATCCTTTGCAAACAAAACACTTTGGCGATGCTTGGATATTGTATGTAGTGATTTTATGGACAGAAATGCCCCTAATGTAATACCACAAAATTGGCCAAGGCGAGCGGCCATTTTGATTCGCAAGTGCATTGTGGGATACTTTTGGGCCCAAGGCCAGGAACCAGTGTCGTAACGCAACGTGCACGCAATCTTCCTGTGGCTGGAACGTTTTGGCACATGGGTCCCGGCACCGCAAGTTTTTGATAACTGCGTAGAATATTTTCAGTGCTTCTATTTTAGGGTTTGGGGAGGATATCTTTCTAGTTTTTTATATACTTTAGTCAAGGCGGGTACCTGACTTCGTGTCCCGTTTCAAGTACCCACCTCTTGGACAGTGCCTTTGTTTTGTTGTTTTTCTACTTTCTCTATTTTTTGTATTTTAGTTAACTTATGTTATTTCTGCGGTTTGTCCAATAAAGTTGTGAAAAAACAAAAACAAAAACGCTTTTCGTGACGACACTGGTAGCGGCTGCGAGGGAGACTATAAGCCCCCATAAAATGTCACTTTATATATTTTCCCGATTTGAGGTTATTATCTAAATTTTACTTCTGTATTTCTTTTCTTAGATTCATTATCTCATAAAGGCTAAAATTTTTGGGAAATGGAAAAATTGAGAAAAATAAACAGCAGCATAAACTGAGTAAAGTCGGTAGCCTGGTAGCCCATGTAAGCTAGCAGGGAAATATATTATAATCATACCAGAGACCAGAGAGAATTGAAGCATTTGTCATCTCCCCTTTGAGACAGCGAAGTTGTTGAAGTCTGTTCTCTTTCTTTTTCGGTATTCTTCCAGTTGCATTTCACGTTCATGTTCTCTGTATTCTCCGTTTCCCTCGGTGAAGTTCTGTCTCAACACCTTTTGCCTTTCGCGTTCTTGTAGTCTGTCTTCTTCCGTGAAGTTTTGTCTACATTCATTCAGCTTTTCGTCGGTGAAATTCGTCTTCCTAGCTAGCTCTCTGCTCTTCCACGCGCGCTCGTCAAAACAATGCATTCCCCGGATGTCGGCGCGCGTCAAGTTCCCGCCAAAAAGCAAACAACCAATCAGAATCGCGATGTACCACCGACGGACAGGTATCGAATGCAACGAACGCTTTGCAACGCGCACTAGAGCACTCTATTTTCTGCGTAGGTTTGTACGCCGCAGTTTTCGAAAAAAAAAACACAAAATTACGACATTCAGAGCATTCAAATTCATTCAAATTACGTGTAAAAACGCTATAAAATATTTTTGATAGTGACATTTGCAAATCTCGCCTCAGCCCTCTTTCGGAAAAGCGTCGTTTTTAGCCCGATTATGAGAATGTTTTAAACTTATAATTATAAGCTGTAGTTGAGTAGTTATGTTAAAACTCAAATCAAATATGAATGAAATTCCTACTTTGACGTCATCGCATTTGCATTTTCAGATTTGAATTGCTTAATTCTCAGAGAGGAGTTGATTTTATTCAGAAATATTTATGTAAAACGTTTATTTATATGATGTATTTCTAGATTGAAAAGCCAAGGATTTGGCTAGGGCTTTATTGGCACTCTAAAGGGGATGGAAACCGAACTGAAAGTGCATTAGGCCGCTACGGAAAGTTGTATCACGAATACTGTGGCGCGTTTTCGAGAGCATTGAAGGGTTTTAAGGCACTCAAACAAAACTGACTTATACTGCCGTGAAAACGCATAGGAACATATATATGAAAACTGGCATTGAAGCTGTCGTCACTGAGGGGTTGTTTACATGGAGAAAAGTTGTCCCTAGTAGAAGGGTCACCCTATCACCCGAGCTAACTTTACCAAGCGTTTACATGGGAAAATCAGTGCCTGGTCGCTATACGTGGGTGAACTCGCACGGTTTGAATTGCCCAATGCGCATGATCACCAAAACTTAACTCACGTCCTAGGGCCAAAGTTGTCTCGGTTCCTAGGGTTATGGCGTTTACATGAGAAAAGTTGTCCCCGGCTGTTAGTAGGGTTACCCTAGTTTCGCAAAGAGGGTAACCCTACCAGTAGGGTAACTCTTCTTGCCGAGGTAAGTGTAAAGTATCTCATGTAAACACTTGACATTGATTTACTAAGAAATCAGGGAAAAGATGGCTCGGCCAGGGTGACCCTGCTGGTAGGGTAACCCTTCTACTAGGGACAACTTTTCTCCATGTAAACAGCCCCTGAGCCGAAAAGAAACTGCCGTATAGTAACCACAGGTAACCCAGGCTAATTACTTGTAAAGAGATATGTGTAATAAATATGGCTTCTCAGTCCTCAACTATACAATTTCCCTCTGAAATTGTGGAAATAAAGCTTAGAATTTAAGAAAACAAGTTTACTTACCGTCTCCGGTCTTGCTGACATTTGTCGATTTTGTTTTTAAGCCATTTTAATTTTATTACAGTTTGAGTCATTTATTGAAGGTTCAAAAATCCCCATACATTCTCTTGTAAATTGACACTCGTCCAACCTGGGCTACCTGTGGTGCGCTCTGGAAAAATTGCGTCAGCCACCTTAAGATGTATATGTCTGATTGTCTTCATTATTCATTATCTGCCAAATCGGAGTTTGGCCAGGCAGAATTGTCTTTGGTGTGAACTGCATCCGCGGATCAAAAGTCCACATGCATGTCCGGACATGGCTCAGTAAGTCTAGTGGGTTATAGAAGAAATAAAGATCAGAAAAAAGGGTAGAAAAATGATGAAAAAGGAATACGTTTGAATATCAGCACTAGCAGCAGCAGCAACAATACAATACATACAAATTTGGAAAGACATTTAAAAACCGAATGCGCGAACAAAAATCCAAAGAACTCATGAAAAAGAAGGAACTCATGACAAAGGAACTATCGGAGACATAATAGATCGACTGGCTACGGAAACAAGTCCCAACTGTATTAAAGAGACGTAGAATGCAAACAAAGAGATCCTCAGAAAGATAAGCACAAAACTGATCGGCAAGCCGCCGGTTGCCAGGCGGTTTTATTCAGTTCAACGAGCGTACAATGAAATCCTGAAATTGCCTGGCTGTCCGTCGGCGTTTTAAATATCGGTTCAAAATATTAAATTTTCCTCACAAATGCTTTATTATAAATTCATACGAAAGCAGGCTATTGACGTACTGAGAGAAAGAAAACCTGTAATTTCGTTTTCCTTTCAATATTGACTCATGAATATAAGCTTAGATTAAGGCTCAATCTGTCAAGATACTGGCTTGTCCAAGACAAGTAGTACGTGGCAGATGTTATTCAAACACAGACATGAATAGTGCATGAAAGGAAAAACCTTCAAAAGTACTATAGCTCTTTTGGTCAAAGGTTTTCAAAAGGTTAGGAGCAGTTTTCGAATTGAGATTTTGCGGCTTTCACCAAATAATTTATCATAAACAGATTGCCAAAATGCAGTCTTTAATTTGTTTCGTATAATTGATGCATGTTTTTGTGTTTGACATATTGTTTTTAGTAAAAAGGATGATGTCCAGCCACACCTGTTTACAGTTTCATTCTTATTTATTTTTTATGACCTTGAAATAAAAGTCTTCTCTTGCTTTGACTGAGAGAAAGTATGGAGTTCGGAGAAGGCTCAACTTTTGTGTTAAGCTTTTGATCATTTGAGTCACATAGTGGTTTCATTTTAGGTGACTGGCCAGCTCCCCACCCAGGCATCTTGTTCCTCAACACGCTTGATACTGTTGCAACCCAGCTTGACATCTTGAATTGGACCTATAAACGAGCCCTTTCCGTAACAATAAATTCAGTCTTTCCAGTATGAGGAGTTAATCCATTCAAACAGCACCAATCGTGCAACTTCAATAGAACTTTGTTAAGAGTACTAACAGCCATTCCAGGACACGTAGAAGCAACGTATAGCTTCGTGTCGTCTGCATACAAATGTATGCAGACAGCTTCTTCAGCAACACCAGGCAGATCGTTACAATATAAAGAGAAGAGTTTTGGCCCGAGAATGGAACCCTGGGGAACAGCCATTAAAAGTCACTTGACGTTTATCTTTTAGAAATGTCATTAATCCACGACATCAAACTCCAGCACTGCAGTCATGTAGGACAACATTGTATATATATTAGTTTTAAATTATTGAATTGGTTAATGAACACGTGTATTTAATCTTCACAATTATATAGATCATCTCGCGAGAAATGATTAATTTTTATGTAGTTATCATATTGTATTTTTTTCACTCAACCATGTATCCATTGTATGTTTTCATTAAGATGGATAAGAAAGTTATTATTATTATTATCATTATTATTATTATTATCATCATCACCATCATCATTATCATTATTATTATTGTTATCATCATAGCAACTCCAAAGCTTGAAGTTTGCAGAGTAATATATTGTAGGGTATGGCACCAAAGGCTTTGCGAAAGTTTATGAACACAACACCTACAAGCATCTTCTCGTCACTGAAGAGCCTGCCTCCAATCCTTTGTCATCTTGACCAACAACAGCTCGGTTCATGTTCCACTTTTGTCATTCAATTTCATTTCAGAGTATACGTGCATTTTGGGTTAAGGAGAAGAAGAACTTTGTAAATCCTTATGTAAATTACGTAGAATCAACTAATGTAGACTCCTATTACATTCCTCGTGCCAATCCTCCACCGAGTATGAATTAATTAACTTTCGAAATCTGAAATAAAATAACGACAATGGTTTGCACGTGAGAACTGATGTTTAGAAAAGACGTGTAGGGTATGTAGGGGCAATGCTGGGTTAAGAAAAAAGGAAAAAAGAAGGAAGGGAGGGAGGGAGGAGAGGAAGGAAGGAAAAAAAAGATGGATGGAAGAAAGGAAGGAGAGAAATAAAGGAAGGAAGGAAGGAAGGGATGGAAAATAAGATACAACAGTGAGGAGAACTGTCCCCTACTTACTTTTCAAAAGGACATATGGTAGAATTCACACCAGGGAGCACTTGTTCCTTAAATACACAAGAGCAGTAATAAGTAATCTGGATGCACAACCAATTTGTAAAGAAAAGTACAGTGAACTCCACAAAGCAGATCACATACAATTGTACTGCATGGAAGATTTTCCTTTTTAAAGGAGAGCTGAAGTTTATTTTGCACAGCATCCTTGAAGATCAGCATCAGCTGAAGGATTTCTGTGGTTAATAAAGTTTATGATGATTATTTTTCAAGCCTAAAAATAACTGTAGAACACTCTAAAAGCTATAGAAATCACTTGCATATGGTTCACTTATTTCCACTTTTTAGTATGTTCTGCTGGTCCAGTTGTGTTTCACCATGTACAGTTACATAGCTACACCTGATCTAGTTGTTAAATGAATGTACCTTTCCTTGACACAGAACTTTAACAAAATATTCTTCGTTCTGGAAATAAAAAGATAGTGTCAAATTGAAACACTGCAGCCCAAGTAAAATCTCAGGCCACTCAGATCAGACAACAGTTGTGCAAATGCTCAATGCTACATATGTAATTTGATGGTGACACAGTCACCCATTAGGATGTTCACATTTTTTTAATTTGAAGGTTTGGGAAAAGACCAAAGATGCATGACAATGATTGAAATTATATACTGTACCTTAGTCCTGTAAAGCTCAAATGTGATGTCTGCTGCAAAATCTGGCCATTTTTCTTGGGGTAAACCAAGAGCTACAAGCATACATGCCAGTGTAGTATCATGGACAGAGTACATGCACAGTTTATGATGAGCTGGACTGGAGAAAGTAAAATAAATGAAGTGCACAGAAGTAAATCTGAAAAAACAGTAATATTACCTCTACTGTTACCATCATCATCATCATTATCATCATCAATCACATACACTTGTTTATCAGGAACTTTCTTTTACAAATTACTATGCAGCACCTTGCATCATCATCATCATCAGGTTTGTCATCATCATCATCATAACATTGCCTTCCATAATAATTTTATTATTTGACCTTCAAACTATATATCTGTTGGAAATAGTTTTTCACTACCTCCATGGAAGCCAAAACACTTGTTTTGGACTGACACCAAATTTGTTGTGGTCATGTAATTATGCATGCACAAAATTGAATTGCATGTCACTTTGTCATTGTTGTAGTTGACAGGTTCAGCATAATATTGTACTAATTTGAGGAAAATATCTTATCAGGTTTGACTGTACTTCATTACTTTTATAAATTTCCATGCAACAACATAATCATCATCATCATCATTCCACCAAAAGTAATTCAGCCAAGAGAGAAGACACACTACTAAGTCCATTCCAAAAATATCCTATATGATTGCCACACTTTGATGATGATGATGATAATCATCATCATCATCATGATCTCTGTTATCATTGTTAAACTCCTTTTTCTTATCATGATTCAATACCTTTTTTGGTTAATTTTATCCTTCATACAATCAACAATTGTCTCAAGAAGCTTTCCAATTCCAAGACGAAGAACTTCATGTCTGTCAAAAAAAGGAGATTCATGATGACATCTTTTGTCTTCTATAGGCTGGTAGCTAAAATGTTATCAGCATTTAGTAGGAATTACTATCATAAAGATACTGAAGATACAGCATTCATATTTCCAATGTCACTACCATTGTCATTATCACAACCAAGGAAGGAAAGATGGAATGAGGAAAAGAAGGAAGAAAGGAAGGAGGAAAATGAATGATAGGATGGAAAGAGAGTTTCAATAGTTAAATAAATATTTAGTAGGGTGAGAAATAACAAAAGTTGAAGTGCCTGGTTGCATGCATAGGCAAAAACATAGTAAATGACTGTCTTGATCAAACTCTGAAATCTCCTTTGGACTCTTTGGACTGTTCTTAGTCTCTTTGAGGAGAACATAGATTTTGACCAGGCGTCACTTAATCTGTACTTGCAGGGACCATTTCAATTACATCAACATCATCATCCTTATGATGTTATAATAAAGTTATAATAATCCCTTCATCTCCTTCATTGATGCCTTTGTTGATCACAAAGACTAAGCACAGGAAGCCCATCAAAAAGACAAGCAAAAGAATCCCAATGATAAGGAGAGAGGAGGACACCTGCAGACAAGGCTGACTTGCTTTTACTGAGGAAATAATAAAATTAAAGTGTGTGTTATATACCTTCCATGGGGATGACCACATTGTACAGAGAGAAGTTCCTCAAAAGCATGTTTTTCAATGATGTCTTTGTGTTTTAACAAGGAAGGTGAAACTGGCAAATTATGAATCTGAAGTACATAATGCATTTAAATAATGAGATAAAATATTACTCTGGGTCCAGTTACAAGTTCAAAAGGCAATTAGCGTTAAACCAGGATTGAATCTAAAGAAAATCTAAAGAAAACCATTCATTTTAATCCAGGATTAGCATTAATCGCCTTTTGAACAACCAGGCCCAGAAATCAATAAAATTATTTTCTACTATCAGTGCTTTTGCATGAGCATCTAAGTCTATCTTATTTTATATAAACATGCAATTAAATCCCATATTGTACCTCTAGCCCAGCAATAAAGTCTCTAAAGGTCACAAACATATACTTCTCAGCTTTGATACCAAGTTCATCTTTTAGAAAGAACCAATCCTTTTTGTAATTTTCATGAGTTGATGCCATAAAGTCCAAGTTCATTACTGTCTTTACCCATCTCTTAATTTGACCACAGAAAATTGCATTGGGGTAAATTGTTTCTTCTTCCTCAGCTTGTGTTACCATGGTAACTATTCCTATAACAAAGTTTTATCATAGTATAATGCTGCTCCAACACCAGGTCTCTGTTGCACAAAGGGTGTATAGCACTATCTATTGGATAAAATCATTATACAATGCCCAGATAAATTTATTGGAAAATGCCATCATTTTATTCACGGGATAAGGATTTATTTACCAGAAGGTGCTATCCACCCATCATGTAACTGGGGCCAACTGCCTTCTCTTTGAGCACTTCTCTTGGGGATACTATTTTCATCACTTCTCTTGGGGATACTATTTTCATGGATGGATTACAAAAATAATGGTCTCTGGAACCAAGGAGGGCAGTGATCTCTTTTCCAGTTAAAAGCAACACCAGAAACTGTCTTGTAGTCTGATAAGTACATGTGAACATGTACCTGCTGACAACAGAGTGGAAGTAACTTGAGGGAAAGATAGTAGATTTTGAGTGTAAAACCGACTGCATTCTGCTTTAATCATGTCAGTGCCACAATATCTAGAAAAACATTCAAAATGCTACAGTGGCTGTGCCATTTGGCACAGTCACTGTATGGCACAGTTATGACAGCATTTTGAATGTTTTTCTAGATATTGTGGCACTGACATGATTAAAGTAGAATGCAGTTCTACTCTAGTTCAAATTATACCGGTAATTGTAAAGATTTTTAAAAAGCAAATGATTATATCTGACATTTTAACAGCAATACCTAATATAGTGGAAAATATTACCTTGTATATTATCTTTAAATTATCTTTAATTTAAAAAAAGGAAACAAGGATTGTACCTGGCATCATTTTAACAGCAATACCTATATAATGGAAAATATTACCTTGTATATTATCTTTTTCATATAATCCTGCCAATACACATCTTGCTGACTCTATAGTTCTTTTAATGTTGGATGTTCGTACACTGAAAATTATTAAGATGAATATAATTTATTACTCTATTTTCAGTAAATATAATAACAAAATATTAGATAAATTGCATATTTATCTGCTTGCTCCAGGGAGAAAGAAGCCATGAATACAACACTCAACTCATCGTTTTTGTTGAGAGAGGACCCAAGGGGAGGGGGGCACTCCATTGTAAAAGGATCGGGTATGCTTGTCATATATCTTAGGGGTAAAAATAAACTCAACCCCAAGGCACTTCAAAAAATTCATACCACAAACCACAATAAATGTATATACATTACTGGGTCCGAGTGGATTGGTCTTTAACAGGGCATTCCCCCCTAGATCAGTATGTCATAATACATACATGACATAAATGACGTCATAAGACGTAATATCAGACTCCTGCAATCATTCATTCAATATTATTATACATACTAGATTTCATGTGGGTTCATTTTTGGTTCTAAAAATTCAACATCTTTTATGTAACGTCTGTGTAACTCTTGACCAAGCTCATACATCTGTTGTTGTCCAACTTTGGTCAGTTGACCAGCTACACTTCCTCCCTTAGATATAAAAAAGAACCTTTCATTGTTATTATTTAAACTGTATCTACTGAGAGAAACTCTTTCTTAGATCCTGATTATACGAATTGGGCTGGCCTGGTTAACTGGGCTGGCTGATTTCCCAGGTATTCGCAACAACTGAATTGTGTGTGTTTTATAGACAAGCTGAGGGGTCATCCACTTCTGTTATAACGAGGCTCGCCATTTGTTAAAACGACAAAAACAAGAATATGTGGATTACTCTGAACAATGTCTTTTTGTTCTACTTGTTGCCTGTGGCATTGTTTCCTTCCGACTGTAGTGTATTACTGAAGCTGAGCTAGATCCCAATAAACAGAGCCAGCCCAGTTAACCAGGCCAGCCAACTTCACATAATCAGGCCCTTAAAATGATGCTCCAGAGGAGTGGGAACATGGTCCTGTGGGTCATGGACTGACAACACTGGGCACAATAAGAAAATTGCCTTCAGATCAGATGACTTAATGGAAAAGTTATTAAGTCCATGTCATTCTTTTTTCCCAGGGCCAGACATGAGTTAAAGCCAGTACACACTAGGCAAATTGTTGCTGCAACACAACATAACGTGTCACTTCATGTGCAGCACTGTGCTGCAACAAGCCACTTTAACTCATTTTGTCGCTGCGATCATACGCTTGAATGTTGCAGGGGCAAAAATTTTCACAAAAACTCTAAGTGTACACAAGGGGAATTGTTGCTATGACGTGTTACCACATCGTGTCACATCAACTTGTCGCTTAATGTGTACCAGCCTAAATCATCTTTTTGTCTAAGTATGTGAAATTAGGTGATACTATTGCATCATCATATCATCATTTAGGAACAACAGTCACGTACTTTTACGTTCTCGGATGACGTCATCTGTGCATCTATGAAAGTACAGACGCACAGAAAAATGAATCTATTTGTTAAACATGAGCAGGTTAGAAATTAGAGTTTTTGTTGCTATTTTAAACTTAAGTATTGTTTTAAAACAAGTCGGTCCTTACCGGCCATATCAACTTTTTTTGCTTGTTGTCGTAATATGATTCTGGTTTTCTCCCACCATCTAGACTCTTAACTCTGTAATTTATCGCTGTGTGTGAAAGATCGCCAAATAGAACATTCTTGTCCCAAACAGTGTTTGCAATGCTAGAGTCGTTCATTTCGGGAAGCGGGAAAATTGGTGTCCTTGCACCGTGACGGAAGGCTACTTGAACATGCACTAGTTGTAGGCCATTTTCTTCATCCTTTGCAAACAAAACACTTTGGCGATGCTTGGATATTGTATGTAGTGTTTTTATGGACAGAAATGCCCCTAATGTAATACCACAAAATTGGCCAAGGCGAGCAGCCATTTTGATTCGCAAGTGCATTGTGGGATACTTTTGGGTCCAAACCCCAGGCCAGGAATCAAGGCACTAAAATTGGCACTACTACTACTAAGCCCCCATAAAATGTCAATTTATCACTTTATATACTTTTTGTAGTTGATGTGCAATAATGAAATAGATAGATATTGCGAGCTTGAAGCGCGAGCCGCTCAGCACTTTTTGACAATTTATAGCGGAGCTCCGGCCCGCGCGAGCGGAGCACCATACCTAAGAAAAAATGGTAACCCACCCAGTTGATTTTTCATGGACCGACACAGGAAGCCCAGTGTCCGTACATACATACATACATACGTCCCTGTACATCGCGATGCTGATTGGCTGATTGCTTTTTGGCGCCAACTTGACGCGCGCTGCCACTTTGAAAACTGAAAATTTACAAGTTTCCTTGCTGTTTTAAACTTGCAAAACTTAAAAATATCATTCTGAAAACCTCGTAAAAATTTAGCGATTTTCATGATCATTAATCGGTGCTAATCTTGACGAGTTAAAGCAAAAAAAACCGTACGTTTGAATTTTTTTCGGGCCCGGTGTCGTTTCAAAAACTGCTCGAAAGACGAAGGACACAGAGAACATTTACAAAACTGGACGACTTTTTAGTTGGATTCGTAGCTTCAAAAAACTTCTCATAAGGAATGAGTCATTGAGGATTGTGTATTCTTCGTTTCGTGAAGATGCCTTCAGTAAAGCTGCTTAAAAATCTAGCCAAAGTTGAAAATTAAGAATCGTCTGCATCGAGTGTGAAACAAGGACTGAGGACTACGCTTCGAAAGACAACAAGGAAAGCACTTCAAGGTAAAGACCCTGAGAGAAAAAAATCTGATGTAAAAAAGTCCGTTGTACCTATATTTGATCATTTATCTTTTATTTGGGACTGATGACTTTGAAAAAATAGACGCTTATGCACGTTGAACTGTGGCTAAGTTTAGACAAACCCTCAAGTAATAAGTAAATGTATAAGACTTAATGACATTGTTTTACAGTGAACTTTTTGCACTACTTTTAATAATAAAATTTATAAAAAATTGATACAATTCACAGGAGACCAAAGGGAGAGAGTATATACAAACCAAAGCAAATGCCTTAATTTTCATTTTCATAATCTTCATTTCAACTTTTTCATCTTTCAAGACCTTTACAATTGGGGCAATTAACACAGGAATCCCAATTCATTTGAATCAAGAACATAGAAATGGGAGCTCCGCTATTAGGTAGTACCTAATTTTTATATTATTAAATTATTATCTTGCAGTGCATGTGCAGTGGATCGTGCGAGAACTCGAATTCGAAGCACGAGCCGTTTGATAAAAATTGCAGTAAAGTAGTTCACCGAATGGCTGCTTTTGGCTAAGTTGGAAACTGAGAAGTATCTTTTAGTTGTTCTTAACATAAGAATTGACGGCTTGCTCGATATTTAAAGGGTTGTGCATCAAGTTTTGTGATCCCCCCTCCATATGATGACAACTGAGTGATACCCCCTTTTACTTCGACTAGAAAATCCCCCCCCCCCCCCCCCCCCACCTACTCCCCCAGGCGATAAATAATGAACAGTCCGTTAGTTCGTTATCCTTTCGGCTCAAGACACCGTAGACTGAAAAATTTGAATCACCAATTCTTCCGGCAACCTATATTCACACAGAAGTAAACAGATGCTATGAGCGTTTCAGTTTAGCTTGAAATGATCCAAGGAAATGTTTATTTATGACAGAGTTTATCCTTGAAAATTTGTGACAGACTAGTGTATTAAATCGTATGCCATATGTCATCATAAAGCGCAGAAAGCGAAGGTACGGTTATTGATCTGTGCATCATCTATAGGGGACGATAACAGTCTTTACTACGTAACCACACGGCCTATTCAGTCGGTTTTAAGATATCAAGACTTTTCTGACTCTGAGTCAACTGTGAGCCTGCTTTATGTTCAACTTGCTGGGACACCTGCATGCGAAGACTGATTTTCGATATCGCTACAAGTCACTGTAAAATGGTATGAAGTATATAGTCAAGACTGTTAGGTGGAGCTCTTACATTATTATTTTTTTAATATTAGTTTCGAATTAGAGCCGACACCATTTATATTGGAAAGAGACTATAGTACGATTTTGAATACCTAATATACTACTTCTACTACACATAGTTAATGGACTAGGTACTTTGAATTCAGCTGCAGGCTATACTTTCCGTATCCTGTCGATAAGGGTAGTGTCCGTCCGTGGCATAAGTTGATTAAGTTTGTAAATTACATCTGGGACGAGCAAGTGAGCGGGCTGTCAAAGCATTACGTATTTTTAGACAGCATTTTAGCAGGCACGCGGTCGGTGACCAATTTTTGGCGCGCGTGGTTTTCGCCCTAGCTGGAGCTCTGCTTTTTCGGCCCGCAAAGTGCTCCGCTGTTAGATGAGTCCCAAATTGAAACTCGCGTTGACTGCTTAGTACTCGAATAGCGCCTTATTTTTCCATCAATGTATATCTAATAACTCCCGGCAAGAACTTGCTTTTAATTTTTTATTTGAATGTGAAATAATAATTATATGAATAAATTACTGCCAATCTCATTAATGTTGTCGAGATAATAAAACATTTAGACTATTACAAATTTCATGCGTCTCGGTCATGAAATATTCATCATTTCTAGCACATTCAGAAAGAACTTGCTTTGATTTTATTTTTCGCTTTCATTGGTTTTGAAGTTTTGAATTCCACGTACAGAAACCAAAGAAACCATATTTCGCGCGAGAAACGAATTCTCAATGAAACACGTGATATATGTAGATTAAAGTCGAAATGGCTTTTTTACTTTTTAATGAGATTGGATATAAAATTCGTAAATTGATTCACTACTACTACTTCAGCAGGGTCCCCTATACCTTTTGCATTTTTGAGTGAAACTTGAATGGCTGATTTATTTTGACATGAAACGTGATTTAAGGTCCAAAATCTTTTTTTGCGTCCACGTGAATTAAAGCAACTTTTTTTGTGAATGTGATAATGATTTTGATTATCCGTGACGCATGAAAAGACCACCGGCAAATAATTAAATCTGCGCGATTTTATTTTGCAAAGGGATATAGGGACCCTTAGCCTGCTGTAGTTGTTCTTGTGTGAATATATATAGTGTTAAACAGTGGTCCCAAATTATACACCTCTGAGGCTCGCCAGAAAGCTTTTAACTCGTTTTATTTAATGTGTTTATTTTCAATATTCCGTTATATCATATATATTGTTTAAGTTAAGTTCTTGGTACAATCACTAGACATTGTATTTCTATCTTCATGGCATGGTTTAGTCTGCGAGTGGGCGTGGTTGTCACCTGCAAACTCGATCGTATACAAATGCCTGATGTGCAGGAACAGCAGCCAGAGAACAACAATGGGTGTGGGTGGTTAAAAAGCCTCTAGCAAATTCACTGGTGTTAAGAAATGAAAGACACAGTATTAGTGCAGTGATCTATTTTGGAAATCATTGCCTTTGACCTTAGATGCGTTCTGCACATACTTCGGAAAAATTACGTCAACAATAAAAAATTCACCCTAAGTTTTAACAAAGAATTCTAATTTTGCCCCTCCCTGAAGCCGTTTTTGGAGCTGTAATCAGTTCTTTTAATAAACGATTATTTCCGAAAATTTTGAGGCTTCGTAACTAGTCAATTTTATTTCTTAAGCTTCGTTTAGCAGAAATTATTTCATTTCATTTGTTGCCATGAGGTGTATGTGGTGGACTGGGCGAATTTCCAGACTTTCCAGTGATCCGAGTCGACTGAATGTTCATTTTGTCAGAACGAAAATAGTATAATCTGATCAGAATTGATCTATCTAATCCGCCATATAAAGATACCCTGAGCAACATCTAGCCAGGTAATGCTTTTATAAATAATTTTCTTTTGTTTCACAAATTCTTCAGTTCTTTTATAAATGGCGTAACTGACACGGACAGTGATCGGCAATGACACAAAGTTTCCCGTGCCAATATTCAGTTTAAGAACTCAGTTTGAAAAATCATATTATCAACTCAGCTAGGACCAACTTGGCGGCAGATCAGTAGACATGATATCAGTAAAATTGATCTATCCATTAGATACCATAAGAAATGCCGCAAAGTAATATCTGGAAATTACAGCGGATTTGCCAGAAGCCTAAAACACCGTTAAAAGCCGCTTTCTTTGGAATTCATTTCTTTACCGCAAATACGATAGGCTTACTAACCAATGTCTATCAATTTGTACTGGTTTGAAATTCCATTAGCTAAGGTATATCGCAGTCTGATAACATTCGTTTTATCTGCCAATTTGAAGTTTGACCAGGTAAAAATTGTCTTTCGTGTTAACTGCCTCCGTCGGGACTATCAGTCTGGATTTTATAGAAGAAATGAAGATCACGAAACAAGGGTAGCCAGAAAATGATAGATGAATACTTATATCATTCACAACAACAAAAAATACCCGGACCGAAAATTCGGGGAAAGACATTTAAAAACTGAATACGAATAAAAATCGAAAGACGGCTCATGACAAAGGAAATATCGGAGACATAATAGATCGACTGAGCCACGGAAACAAGTCTCAAATTAAAAAGACGTAGAAACTGTGCTAGATCATTATGAGTAGAGCATTTTAACAAATGATAGCTCAATGCAAACAAAAAGATCCCCAGAAGATAAGAGAAAACTGATCGGCCAGCCGCCGGTTGCCAGGCAGTTTTATTATTCAGTCCAAAGGACGTACAAAGAAATACTGAAATAGCCTGCATGGCTGTCCGCCGGCGTTTTAAATATCGGTTCAAAATATTAAATTTTCCTCACAAATGCTTTATTATAAATTCGTACGAAAGCAGACTTTGAACGACAAATATTGACGCACTGAGAGAAAAAAAACCTGCATTGTCGTATTCCTGTCAATTGACTCATGAATATACATTAAGGCTCAACGTGTCGCTTTCCCTGGATTCCTGCCAAGATACTTGTCCAAGACAAGAAGTGCATGGCAGATGTTTATTCAAAGTGAAAGAAGGAGAAACCTTCATAACTATAGCTGTTTTGGTTAAAGGTTTTCAAAAATGAGCAGTTTTCGAAGTGAGATTTTTCGGCACCAAAAGGCCGATTCATCGTATCCAGATTGCCAAAATGTCCGTCCTTTGTTTCGTATAATTGATGCAAATTTTCTTTTATATGATTGTTGTTTTTGATATATCGTTGTTTCAAAAACAAGATGATGTCCAGTCACACCTTTTGCAGTTTCATCTTTGTTTTTTAACACTGAAATTATCAGAATTCAGTGTTGATCCCTTTTCCCCTTGTAAAACCCCTTTTTCCTCTCATAAAAGAAACTCCAGAAAATGAGACGGAAGTACGACATAAACTGATAAAAGCAAAAAGAACAGAAAATGAAAGATAAAATATTATTATTAAGTAAAAACACGTGTTGCCAAAACACAGAATGCGACATTTCCTTTCAAGCACCGAAAAGCTGACAGATTATGAATAATTTGCTATTACCTAAATATGACAAATGGTTCCTGGCAAAAGAAATGGCTGTCAGTCAACCCTTCAGCTCTCAAGACTTTCAAGATATTTTTATCTCCTTGGCTATCTCCAATAGCCAGGCGAGACCTAGCTGCGGTTTCGGTTTCTTATCACTGATAAAAAAAAAGCTTCCTGACTCCCTTTATTTACTCTAATTCAAAGTCTGTGGTCAGCTAGCTGGCCAAGTGGTCAAAATATAAGTTAATTTATTCAAAGCCAATTTTCTTGAAAGCTGGTATTTGACAAGGTTGTTTGCCCAGAGGGTCTTCTAATTTATAGGTTCAATGATTGAACACGGTAAGATAGATGTACGTATAAAGGGGTGGTCTTTATATGAGCTGGCAACACATGCGTTTGTCGGCGCTAGTGGCTGGACACGTTTCATAACAGGTAGGGTGGTTTGGGTAGGTGAATCCAGGAAACTGAAATCACTCAAACGGCGCTGGAACCAACAACTTAGGTGTCAAATTTGACACCCAATACAAAGCGGGAGGTTGAATTAGGCAGTTGGTCACTCGTATTTGCGAAAAGTACTTTGAAAATATGAGAGAAACATTTACGTGAGAATGTGTTTGGTTTTCGTTCATCGGTTCACTTGGCCTTAGGGCAGCGTTTTGGCAATTAATGACAAACAACCAATAGAGATTCACTAGGAACAATACCCTTCCGCCTCATTACATATGCAGTCGCAACTCAAATACTTTTGTCTGTCTGGAGGGAACCGTGTCAAAGCCCCAAACCTCTGAATTCTCGATTAATATCGTGCGACGACACGTAATACTTAGTTGGTAAAATTCAATATTGGTTAGCATATATTTGACTTCTGATCAGTGCATTTTATTCCAATAGGTGTGGAGTTGTAATTTTAGGGATTTTTTGAGGTGTTTGTGGATTTTTGCGAGTCATTTTTCTCCCGTCGGCTTTGTCTGAACCCGACACATCAAACCGAGGCAATAGCCTTCCGCCGTCTGACAAGCCACCAGAGAACGAAGGGATGGATGGTTTAAGGTGGTTTGATCACCAGTTTGTCGTCTTTTCACAACCCCATTCATCAAGCAACTAGGAATGTCAATTTTAAAGGGTTTGATACCTATGCAGGATGCCTACGGAAGATGTAGCTTACCAACAGAGATTGAAAATACGTCGTACAACACTCGGATTTGGTGTCATCCAAGTCTTACTGGGACTCGCACTGACTGGACTATCCTTCACGGCATTCGTGCTGTCTGAGTCCGAAAAAATACGCAATGCTTGTCCATATTGGGCTGGTTTTACGGTTAGTAGTGGAGCTTGAGTTTCTCTGTTGTTCTGTAATCTGTTATTGCATTTTTGAGAGGATTTCGGTGAAAAAATCTTGGTGTATTTCTCGACAGGTTTTTTGTAGTGGTGGAGTGGGGATCGTAGCATGGAGATATACGACCGTGCTATCGGTAAGTTAAATCGTGTATCTTTTAGTTTAACCTTGAACGAAAGATTTAACACTATTCTAGACATGTTTGTCTTGAATATTTCATTCATGGAAGCTGAAGAAACTCTCTTCAAAACGTTGAAACGATCGACCGAAAGCAAAACGGAACCTATGCGTCGCGTCGGTTTTCATCGTCAACATATCATAAATCGTCTGATTTTTGCCTTCTCTTTGGAGAAAACAAATAATTTTTATCGAGAAATAGTACCACATAACTCCTCTTTTTTGGACTGTCGAATTAATTTTATCGGCAATTTCTGGCCTCCAATCTACGTATATAAACAATATTCTGGGCACTTTCAAAAATCCTTCGCTCCGGCAACCTCCGTCTGTGTTCTAATTTTAAAGCCCCCTTTAATTCCAAGACCGAGTCATGATAACAATAATATTCTAAGCTAGTTTTGTGTCCGCAGATGGCTATGTTACTGTGGTTTTTGTATTGTAGGCCAGCTTTTGAATGCATATGATAATCCTGCACAAATCTCTGTCTGGGAAAATACATTTATTTTGTCTCGGCGAACCGCAACGATTCGATTCTCTTATTTCCTGTAAATTTTCCTTTTTCCTACTTATAAAGTACTTTACTCGAGAAAGTTTATCTTGGAAAAGCGTGACTTCAAATTGTTTACGAGGATGTTTTTTTCCGACAAATTTTTTCAACAATTCTAATTGTATTTTTCCCCTAAATTTGTGACCCGCGTAACCTTGATCGTGACTTTGAAGTGTTCTAGACCCGTACTAGATAAATGCGTTCATCCAACAGCAATGTGTTAAAGACCCTCAAATCACTTTTATATTTTCACACTTAGTTCATTGGTAACCAACACGAAAATCCACGAGAAAAGTTCGTAGAAATCGTTGAAATACGTGCTGAAATTTCGAGGAAATCATATCGAATGATTAGCTCAGAGATATGTAAATCAATTACAAAAGCTCTTCAACCTTATGAATAATGCATATCCCTACTTGCCACTCACACAGCTTTTCTAGATTCACCTCTCTCTTTCTCTCACCCACACACAATATTTTTCTGCCTTTCTCTTGCTCATAAGCGTTGTAGTCCTAATTCTGTTGATTTCTTGCATGGATTGATCATTATTAACCTCTTTCCCTTCTATCTGTTTATTTATGTCTTGTTTTCATTTCCTTTTTACTTGGCATTCCCTTCCATACATTCTTAAGGCCAAATACATGTTGCAAACTGTCAATAAACAATTTTTGAGAAGCTACAAACTTTGTTTAAGGAAAATAAAGAAATTGGTCGGATTCAATAAAATAATATTTTTTGTTTGGGGCTGATTTGTTGAAAGGAATAACAAATGACTAGAAGTGTTAAAAAACTGGTTTTGGTGACAATTGTTGGGATATCTCTCTTAGGCTATGTCAGAGAGAGAACAAAATTACATAGTTTGTAGAAGAAAATTGGAGATTCTAGGGAGTCGGAGTAGGGGGTCAATTTACAAATCCCCTTCAAGGTGGGATATGGATATTTTCGATAACCACACAATACAACCCGCAAACCACATATATCAATCAAGAGCATCAAGAACATGAAACTCAGCTGTAATAATTGATTTAATAATGAACTCTTCTCAGCTAGAGGTAAAGTAGAGTGTTCATTTGGTATTTCACAAAGCAGACAGATCGAGTGTCTTAGACTCTATCGAAGAAGCACTTTACAAACCTTCACTGCATTTTTTTGTTCTATACATGTCTGGAAATCTGACAGATTTGAAGTTTGACAAAATAATTAATATTTGTTCTTGATGGAAACAGGTTGATGGCATCTTTGAACTCTATTTGGTAAGGTTAAATTATGTAGACAAATTGGTAAGAATGAAAATTCATTCTTTCGATCTGCAAAACAGCTCATGCTGATAGATTTTTTTTACAAAACAAACAAAAATTTGGCCTATTGTCAATGGCCCCACACCTTATTTGGCTCAGATGAAACCTTCTCTTCACTTGAAAACATTGTTTTTCGTCTAAGAAAATGCTGTTTGAATAAAAATAGACAATAGGGAATACACTTTAACCACTTCCTTTCCACTCAAACAACTCTAAATCTCTTTGTCTTCTGTCTGACTTTCTGTTTATATATGTTTAGAATTAATACACTGAAAAAAACCCAGCAACAATGATAATAATAAGTTATCCTAACTTGCATGCTATATCAATAGTTTTAAAAGCAGGGTAGTGTCAGACTATTCTGATGCTTGAAAGTCAATTTTCACAAAATTTAAAGTGTATCTTGATATCCAGGTTTTTTGTTTTGTTTTGTTTTGTTTTGTCCTTGCTTTTTAGAATTAAGCCATTTGATTTAAAAGTCACTGGGCCAAATTGTTAAAAGACGATTAGCATGCACTAACCCAGGAAGAAAAAGTCACAAACTTGTTTTATTTAATTAGGACCATGAGTCTAATGGCACGTCTTTTTCAAACCCACATTAATCTTGAGTTTGCTATTAGAATTCATACAATCTGTGAAATAATACACAGTAGATTATTAATAGCTATCCGAGTCTCAAGAACTATTCAATTGCAATATATATCATTATTCACTCATGAAGACTGAATCCCAAATGTCTAGTACAAAATAATCCTAGCTTAATCAGTAGCTTAACCCATAAATATATCAACTCTGAATATTATGAACACTTTTCATGATTATTTTATTTCAACATATATATATTAGCTTGTAATTTGTTTATCACATAAAAACCACATAAAACCCTACAGTTCATAATGCCTGAGGAATAACTCTAGTATAGTTTGCCATTACATGCAGCTGTGAGAGCTATTTTTAGACATTTCTAAAAAGTCTCTAACGCATACTTTTATTCCATTAATAATAATGATTTATCTATCATGCCTGCATGGCCTATTCAATAAGGATAAAGAGAAAGTTCTTTCAGAGATTTATATACATTTCAGTAACACATAGCAACTTTTGTGAGCTACATGTAGTTTAGGCGACACATCAATATCACTCTTTTCAATCTTGCGTGATCAAGCTATAAAGTCATTATAATTGTTATTCAAGACTAATGATGCTTGTATTGTCTGAAGTGATCATGCATTTCTTTTACCTGTCATTATTGCTCCCCATAAGAAATAAACAGTTGCTTCAAATACCCACACATATAATTACACTCTGTGTGATAATTTGTCATTAAATATTTTGTTATTTTTGCATCTGAGTTTGACTGTACTGTATATATTAAAGAGGAAAGATGAACAAAGGAACGGCCTTTATTCAACCAGACAGCGAGGGATTTACATGTTTTTATTTAAATGATTCATTAATCACCCTCGATTGACATATATGTCATATTCTTAAATGTGTCTCTTCAGCTCCAGTCAAAAGATCCTTCCAGTCTACAGCTTTTTTAGTGACAGTGTTTGTCCTTTTTTCTTTTCACATTAATCCTGAATATTTTGTATATGTAATATATATAAACAGTTTTTAAATACATGTACATTGTAAATTTGGGTTGCTTGTGGAGCAGACCACAGTCTGTTATTAAATTACATTACTTCAAAAGTTATCCCTCTTTGATTTCATTACTGGAGTAAAATTTTTGCCCATTCCATGTCAGTGAAAAATGTAATTTGGTCAGTGAAAAGGCAGGGAATTTTGTTTTACCAAGACAGTGAGAACCCAGGGACCCGGGAGACGGGTCACTTTTTAGCACCCAAAAAATTAATAATAAATGAAATCAATTAAAAATTTTTTTTAAATCGATGATTTGGCGCTTGTCAGCCCCCCACATAAAATACCCTGCTATAGACCTTTCCCCAAAGTGGTGGCCGAACATTTTTTCAACCTAAGACATAATGATCCCTGAAATACTGAAGAGTGTGTCTCACTAAGTAACTGTGCAAAAATTATGAAAGTTCCAATGAAAATCCACAGAGATATGAATTTTTGAAATTTGCTAATTTTAAAGACAAATGTTAGTATGTCTGCCCCCAGCCATGACATTTTCTGTAAAATTTCACAATTTGAAAAATTCTTATCTCTGCAGATTGTCATTGGATGCTTCTAAATTTTTGCACAAATACTAAGTTTAATATGCTTTTTAGTATTTTAGGGATCATTACATCTTAGGTTGAAAAAAAAATGAATTATGCTGAATAGGAGCAGTGGCCATTTTGGAGAAATTAAGGTCTACTGTACCCCAATAAGAGATCTATACTGTATGTATAAAAGAAAGGGTCCAGAGATGATTAGCGCTTAGATAAGAGATAAGATAAGAGAATATTCAGCTGCTGATTGGATGATTGTTCTCTCTAAAGAATGTGAATACATTATAGCTGGTCATACTTTAATTGGACTTTGCACTGTAACAGGATTAGCAGTAAATGTGTTTTGAACAACTGGGCTCAGGTGTATCCCTGCCTTTCCTACTCCAATTCCGACCTCTCTCTCCCTCTCATTTTTTTTTTTTCATTTTTTCATCATCACATGATCACACCACCACATTTTCCTTTTAATTTTTCAGATGGGTCTTTTCACCTTCTTCTCAGCAGTATGTGTTGTCTTGCACATGATTGGAACAATCTTGACAGGAGAGATTGGTGGCCTACTCAAGTCTATCATCATGTGTCAGCGCAGTGTCATTAATAGTTATACCTGTGAATGCTGTGACAGTATTATGACATGTAAACAGAATGTACCAACGTTCCAGTTTGAAGGAGTGGAGGAGTGTAGCATTGTCACTGGCTTGATGAAAGAACTGATGTATGGCTTATGTGTTCTGAATATATTTGGTTCCTTGGTGTGTTTTATTGCAACCATTCTGGGTTGTACATCAGTGGCAAGGCAGGCAGGGCGAGATCAGGTAAAGATGATAACAAAATTGAAGAGTTTCATATGAAAACAGCTTAAGTGACTTTTTGACACTTCACTGTGCCAAAATATTGATGCCTGGACTTCAGAAAGACACTTAGGCTATTTTCATATGTAGCCCTTCAATTGCTTTTTGGCTTTAGCTCTTGTGTCATAAATTGATGGTATGTCTATTGAGAAACACACTGTGCAGTTTGATTGATTTTTGAATTGTTTTGTTTTTCAGCCATTATTCAGACGTCGCCTATCTGCAAGATCTGACAGTCATGAACAGAGCCAGTATTCATGGCTTCATTACCCAACAGACCTGAACATACTCCCTCCTTATGCCCCACCTATCTACAGATCTGTTGACAATGTACAAGATTGTGGTGCCACGCCCTATATCGTCCCCCCTCCTGTTTTTGACCCAACGGATCTACCCCCACCTTATTCATCTAGAAATGCTTCCTTATCAAGTTCTGGCTTGTCATTGAATATTTCTGACCCAACCCCTCAAAGAGGTCGTCCTCATGATAGAGATGACAGTGCCGAAGGGGGTTCAGCCATCGTGCTATCAGAGGGTGGAACAGTTATTCATCACCATTATGAAAACCATTACCAACAAAGAGTTTACAGTGAAAACCGAGCAAGACCAGGACATCCAGTTCAAATAACCAATGTAGTATTAACAAGAAACGGTATCCTAGAGCGTTGTGGAACAGAAAATAGAACTCAAAGGACTGCAATACAGTCAGTAACAAGTTTAAATAGCTCACGTGCCTCTTTACAGAGTGAGGCAAGGATTTCTATTGACAGAATTGAACGGCAACTTCTCCAACGCTGTGAAAAGGCAGAGGAGTGCAAAGAGGAAAGTGATGAGATCACTACAAGTCAAGAAAGAATGTATAAATCTAAACAGTCTTCTCGAATGCGGTGCTTAAGTACCGTCGAGCAATCAAGTGAACTAATAATGTTTGAAGAGAGCCGTAATAAAAGAAACAGTAAAGAAATTAAACGCCCAAACTATGCTTCAAAATCTCTTGAACGAAAACTTAAATCTTCCAAAGTGACTGAGGATGAGTTCAGTTCGACATCTGACTCAGGAATAGGCGAGGAGTTAACACTGCTGTACGAGCCTGCGGATTCTACAAAAGAAAGCAATACTGGAACGAACAAGGAACATAATAACGCATCGGCGAATTGTACCGATGATGGTGGTAGTGAAGATGTTTTGGAAAGTGTTATTGTCAACACCAGTGTAAAACAATGTGATACGGATTGTGAGCCAAAACACCTGGTATTAGATGACCAGGCAGATGATAGTATTAGGGATAATATATCACTTGATATTCAACTGGAAAATCATGACTTGCAACCTCCGATGAGCGTAAATGACACTACGGAATGTCACTTACAAACTAGTGAACATTGTCGTTACACAGAAGAGAGGAATGAAAATGATGTTGGTAGCGAGGGAGATCTTATAAATAGGGAAATTCCAACTGACTTGCCAGTTGAATCCAGTCAAGGAAGTGTATCTATAGGTGCGTCAGAGGCCAAAGAAGATAGCGTAAGTCTAATGCTTGATTCTGGTCATCAGAATGATATACAACAGATGCGTTCACATTGGGATGAAACATCGAGGAATGTTAGCCACGAGGAAGGGAGTGACTGCACTGAGGAAGTGATACGACTTATGGATAACTTCATCACGACTAAAAGTAGTACTATCACTAGAACGCATAAGCAAGACATAGAGTGTGACCTTAATTGGTCACGTGACACACGAAATGACGTCAAGAGTCTAGATCTCACAAGAATGACAGGACGTGGCATGCTTGCCAGTATTCCAGAAAGATCGACCACTAGCTATGCCAATCCTCTGAAAGCTTGTGGCCAGAATGCACGCTCATTGACGGATTTTCCACGGATATTACATCTCGATAAAAGTGAATCAGCAGAAAGAAACAAAAGTGGCCTTGCCGCTCGTTCTGACTCGTGTATGACATTTTCCCGCACAAAATCGCGTGAGATTAGCACAGCTTTAGACCCAAGCGGGAGTGGATTTAAGTATTTCGGATGTCATCGACCTACTTTCATCCCACCCAACATCGAACTACCGATGGAAATAAGAGGAGAAAGTTTGAGCCACGGGATCGGCGTGACTGAAAGCAAACGACGTAAAAGACATAGTGCAAGAGAGCTCCCACGACCCAAGCGACGTGCCCTGGGAAACAAAAATGAGTTTATGAGGATGAAATCTAGAGGTCATCATAAGTTGTCCAGAAAAGATGAAACTTCAAGGCTCAGAGAAAGACATTTAAAGAAACAAAATGCGCGAGTAAGAGATGAAATTTCACGTAGCTACTGGCAGGCATATAATGGAAAGTGCTCACTGCCAAAGGCGAGGGATGAATGGCGACAAAATCCTGCTGTGTGGACCTCATTAAAGAAAAGAAAGAATGAACAACGCTTTCGTGGCAATATCGGCCTCCATACACATACAAAACAATTACCGATAGATGTGAATACTTCTAGTGAGTGCATGTCTTGTACAGGTAAAGAAACGGTTGTATAAATGCTTATAATATGCAATTAGTAATACTGCGTAACTTATAACATGTATTGCATAGTTTAGGGGAGGGGTGGTCGTATAGTAAGGAGGCATAGTGCGGTATTACAAGATTAAAGTTACCCTGGAAGCAGAGGTTACTTTCTAATCCCTTCGTAGAGCAATGGCAAAAGTCTGCTTGCAGGGTAGCTTAGAATTTAAAGAAAGGAAAAAATATATATGTGTGTGTCGTTCAAGCCGAGGTTTCGTCTCTTAAGAATGAATCTTCCAATGAATCTGACAACATCTCGTCCACCAAAAGCACGACTACCTCACAAGAAGAAAAGAAATATGGGATGATGTTGTGCAGCATTGTGCAGTGCACCATGTTCGATTCGGTTTGTTGGACAGGGCCGAGTTCCTGAAAGCCTGATTATCGCTAATCCACGATAACTTTTATGACTGAGAATGCATTGCGAGTCCCTCTTTTGCTTGGAGAGACAGAGACCTCTGCTTGCAGTGCCGCATCGAGAATAAGAGCTTGAATGACTTCAATACGATTGTGAAGTTAACAAACTCTTATAAATAACGTTAGAAATGATTAAAGTATAGGGATAAATATTTCGTGCTAGCTGTCCAGTGCAAACGTTCACTTATAGTACTTTTACATAGTATATCCAAAATGTATTATAGAGTTTCAAAGATATTACGAGGTATTGAAACAATGAAATTAAGAAGAAATTGCCTAAATTGCCACATGAAATGTTGCTATATATAGCTAATAATTAATAGATTAAATATGTTCCAAGTAGTTACGAAATAATATAGAGTATCTATCTTATAGGCTAAGTAACGAGTATATGAGTTCAGATTACAAATAAGATTTGTTTCGTAGTTCGCCAATTTCCTTTGTTTGCTATATGATTTTCTTAGACGCCACTCCTTCCACGTGTTGCCACGCCCTGTAAGGGTTTCACGTGTTGCCGCGCCCTGAAAGGGTAACCATATTTCGCAGCTTAAATGGGCGTATAAATCAGCTTATATTGTTATGGTCGCAACGGTCTTACTTTGAGCACATATCCTTAATTATTATAGTGTAGAGTAGCTGTCGTCCATTATTTATCGATATCATTAGTGTGGTTTTCATGACTTGACCCTTGAAAAAAATGCTAGCCTAATACTCATTAATAGATTGCAATTCTATTATTTTCTTTTTTGTTGTTTATTTGTTTATTAACCTTAGTTTCACGGGTTAAATCAAAGCATTCTGTTACGAGTACCCATCGACCACACCAAGTACACAATGATTTATACACAATCTAAGTCTGACACAGAATAGCTTATCATTTGATCATGAAGACACGAGTAGCAACGTCCTTTAAGAAGTGTACGTTGTTACTTTGTTACGATGATAAAAAAATCGTTTATATTGTGAGCAGAGAATATGCATTAATTTAGAAGAATTTTTACTTGCACAACCATGTGAATTTAGATGTTTGGGTGATAGAAACTACCACAGCCTTGGCCAATATTCCTTCAGCGGAACACCTCCTCCTCTAACTGCGATGTAGCTTGGGTAGCCGCTAGCAAAAGACCGCGTACTCGAAGGTTTGCTGCAATCTGCCCAACATTTGCAATGCTTCCCCCTCCCCCCCCCCCCCCAAACTGTACCGTTATCACAAAAAAAATACCCACCCCTTGCCCAGTTTATGGAGGTGAAACAACTGAAGGAAAAACTACGTCAAGTTAACATGAACATTCAGTAATATTTGATATCTTAGGATTTCAAACCAAAACCTCCTTTTGAATTTAAACTCGCGCGCCGATAATTTGGTTACTCAGCGGTTCTACCTGTGACGGTATTAGAACCCAATCCCCTTTCTCCTCCTTTAGCAGCTCAGCCAGAATACTTCCATCGAGCGTGTAAAGAAATAGCCGAACCTTTGAGGTCAAATATTCTATACAAGTGGAAAATGTCATGTCGGGTGACTCAGCCCAGTCCTACTTCAGTTGTGTAGGATGCCTGGTTACCTTCCAAGATGGCTTCCACCGATTTCGATTTATATAATTTAGAGAAAGTAGATACTACATTATTTGTTTATGTACACAAATTACAGATATAAATATATAAATACATATGCATAAGGAATTCTAACTTGGTATAAGCGTTGAACCTTTCTCAGTAAGGGGTTAGTCCTTAGCTCTTCAAACCCAGGGGCTTAGCCTCATTCTACACGCTACAAATGTTGGAAAAGTTGAACGTTTAAATCAAGCAGATAAAGATATAGAGATTAAATAACGTTTAAATTATTGCTAAAAGCAAAAGTTATAATGTTGAATTATAAATTAATACATGAATGCTATTGGCCGTCAAATTGTCAGTGTTACCCCGTTATCACGGCCTTTCGTTTAGTATTTGCCTATAGTTTATCCAGGACTTTTTATCGATTAATAAAGAAAATCAAAATGAATATATTCAAAGAAATGCCTTGTGTCGGTATTCCTCTTCTTTAACTGAGTTATCTCGGGCTTCCTTGTGTTTTGAGTCAAATTGTGGTGTAAGGGAAGAAGCAATTAATACCCAGAGCCTGAGTAACTTTCGGTTTACGTCGAAGGACTGGTTGGGTCCCCAGTTCTTCGCCCTCGGCCGAAATTAACAGAAACTGGGTAAGAGATTGGGAGAGATCGGAGAAGACAAACAACGTTCCCCTTAAAGTGCACCTAACCCCCTGCTATTTCCCTTTTTGACGAAAAGGTCGAGCATTTCTAAGGACTTGTACGAAAAAATTACGCAATTTGAATGAATTCCAGATTTTTTACACAATTTTAAAGTTTGGACTTCCATGGAACACTTTCAAAAACCTTAAGCCTGGATAGACGTCACACTCTTTTGTTCGTTTCAAAAGTCTTTTGTGCAAAGCAAAAGAGTGTGACGTCTACCCAGGCGGAAATATATTCACTCCGACTTCAGACTCTTCGGAATTGAAGCTTTTGCTGGGCTTTTTTTACCTATAAATACGAAAAATCAGTTTTCAGCAGCTTTGAGTGAAATGCAGTCTCATTCAAATCTACATCACTTCAGCGATCGAACTAGTCAGCCAAGTTCACATATATTCTCAGGTGTGCCACCACAGGAAGCTCAAAGGCCCTTTTTCCCGATGTTTAAAATTTTGTATAAGCTTTGCAATTCATTCAAGTCGAGTAATTTTACCGTAGAAGTTCTTAAAAATGGCCGGACGTTTTATCAAAATTGAAAATAACGGGGTTACGTGCAACTTTAATACAAAGATTCCGTAATGTATAAACGTGTTTATTCTCGTTCCGCAACGCTCTCCCGTCTGTCGATGGAGCGTTATGTGACGAGCCAGACTAAACACTCACGTAGGAGACAAGTAATATGTCAACAATGCTTTTGTGGATTCGCTCGAACTGAGCTAGCCTGCGTAACGGCCCTGCAGGCTAGAAGTAAGCCGTATGTTATGTCTATTTCTCCCTCTAATTAAAATTTATTTGTGGCCAAAGATGTGGAAAGCTCGGCTTACGAGAGCTTTCATATTGTTTACATAAAGGCAACAACAAAATCGAGTGAACACATTTATATCGTTAGTTTTATTATCATTTTCAAAAACGTCATTCCAGAAGAGTACAGCTATTGTTAACATTGTGGTACTCGGGATAACAAAGGTATGTGGTGCTCGGGATAACACAGGTATGTGATACTCGGGATACCAAAGGTATGACACTCGCGGGACGAAATCGCTCATGTCAACGCCCGCGCGGGTCACACCAGCACATTTAATTCAAGTTACTCTAAACAATGGTTTACCATTGTTAAATAAATGTTCCCATGAAACCGAGTCCAACGTCTCGTGTTTCATATAGACCAAAACATTTCTAAATGTAAGCGTATTTCTTGTGTATTATTTAAGTGTACAAGTAGCCAAGGAAGAGAAGGAAAATTAAAAAATTAAACGGCTGGATATTACAATTTATGAAATTATATTGAGCTGAATCTACAGCCAAATATCCGAGGAGCAATCACCTCCTGGATAACGGACCTCATGGGCCAAACATGGTCCATCTGGTTCCTCACCAAAGTCCACCAAGAAATCCCTGTTCAAATAAAGACCACCATTGACAGTGTCCACATCCACCAGCAGTAGCATCGCGCCTTTCCTGAAAATCAAAGGTTGATGTTTAACGGCTATCTATGGAGTAGGCTTGATAACCTCAGGGGTTCCAATCTGGCTCGTGGTTTCACTTTCTATCGTGGATTTTCATCAAGCACTCAATAGATGACATGATCGATTATGATTTATGGATATCATAATCAAAATGATTGGTTCGACTGCTACGGCTAGTCTTCATCAAGCGATGTTGTGGACTGTATGACTATCCATCTCAAGTTTATACTCGACGGTGGCTCAGGTGGGCGGAGCTCTTCTCTTTTAGGAAACATAGCAGCATCGACCAATCACATAGAAGAGCTCCGCCCGCGTGGGCCGACGGAACAAGAAGTTTTCGATAATTGATATTGACTGAAATCCACAATTAAATCAACTTCAAATTAAAAATCATGAAAATGCTTCTTGGGTGCAGACTTAAAGGACTGTAAAGGAAGTTGGTACGGTTAGTACTTACTTGCTTAAGTTGGGATAAAACTGATTGTCCCAGTGACTGTACAGTGAGGTAGTAACATACAGTCGTTTGCCGTCCAGACTCAGCTGAATCATTTGTGGTCCACCTTCTATTTTCTTGTCTTTGATGTAACACTCGTCTGGTTGCTGGGGGAGGTCTGGATCGTCAATGACTCGAACACCACTGTTGCGTGTCATGCTACCGCCGAGAAAGATCTGCAGAACGATACAAGTGGCAGTAACAGATCAGAACAATGAGAAACGTTAGCATGGGTATATAAATTCCAGATTATCAGTCGAACAAGCAGGCGTTTAGTTAGTCATTACATAAAGGTTCAAACGCTAGGGCCAGGGTTTGCATTGAAATTCAAGAACGAGGGCCGGGTCGCAGCCCCGAGGTCTTGAATTTCAATGCAAAACCGAGCCCGTACGTTTGAACCGATTTAAAAACCTCCATCCTATATTTCATGTTTTTGAAGAAAAAAAATCAAAAATGTATGAATTTTTGTCAGAGGAAATCCAGGTTGAATTTAATATAATGTAATTTAGGATAAGTCTTTGGTTGAAATTCAAGACCCCCGTCATGGTTATGATTTTCATTGTGTTCACTTTATAAATTATCAATAAGGTTTTTAACTCGTGGATATGCGAAGCATAGAAAGGAGTTATTGTGGGGACTCGGTGTCACTCGCTCACTCAGACGTTAGCAGATAGCCGTTAGAGTCTGGGTACGAGACTGTTTCCGCTCGACTCCGCTCGCCTGCAGTCGATAACCACGGACTTTGTGCATCGCTATTAAGCGACAAAAATCTCTTTAAGTGCAACATCAAAGTAATCCAAGCTTTTAGTGTTCGTACTCTATTATCACAAGCCAGTCAAAGTAGATAAGTTAAACAAACGAAAACATTTTGAAAGCAGTCTGCAGTCGTCGGTCGCCGCCGTGAAGGCCTCGAGTCCGCTAGCCGAAAACAGCAACAAAAAGGCGTATTGAGTTAGTTTATTGGCTTAGTGTTTTGTAAAGTAATTTCTTTTATATTTATAGCGGCATTTTGCTACAGAGCACAGAGAGAAGCATTTTTGCATTTGTTTTGTAACCACACTCTGACAATAAATATACAAAATTCACCAGACGAAACCAATCAACTTCTGGATGGTCCAGTGGATATGCCCTTGGCTTTCGAAGCGAAAGGTCCGGGTTGAAATCACGGCACAGCGGTGAATTTTTTTTTTCACTTTTTTTTTCTTTTTGACAGATTTTTTTTCTTTTATAGCTGAATGACTCTTTCTTAGCTAAAGAAATTATTGATTTATTGACACAGAAAGCCCATATAAAAAAGAGGAGCGGCGAAGGAGGGCCCAGCGTCTGGACTATGAAGGCCATCGAGTCCGCTAGCCGAAAACAGCAACAAAAAGGCGTATTGAGTTAGTTTATTGGCTTACTTAGTGTTTTATGAAGCAATTTCTTTTATATTTATAGCGACCGGTTTTGCTACAGAGAGAAGCATTTTTGCATTTGTTTTGTTTGTAACCACACATTGAATAAATACACCAAATTTACTAATCGAAGACATGCAACTTCTGGATGGTCAAACGAAAGGTCCGGAGTTCGAGTCTCGGCCAGGCGGTGGTCAATTTTTTTTCACTTTTTTATTCTTTTTGACACATTTTTTTTCTTCTTTTATAGCTAAAGACTCTTTTTCGCTAAAGAAATTATTGATTTATTGAAATTTTTGTCTTCAAATGAAAACTCGTTATTTTACTAAAATGTTTTGCTTGGGCTTCCTGTGGTCATTTCGGTCAATCCACGACATTATTTCAAGTTATATGATAGAGTGAAGCAGTTTGCAGTGTACGCAGTGGGACATTACTTTTATTAGGTACATATCTATTCACGATATATCCACGAGTTAGCCATAGGGGCCTTTGATTAAAGTGTTGGACTCTCTTGCACGCCAGCTCCGTTTGCAGCCCTAAGATTTATTTTCGCCAAGTCAAGGGGCCAGACGAAAAACGTCCCTTTTCACTGACTCCTACCTTACTTTACCCTCCTCCTCCTCCTCCTCCTCTCCTCTCCCTCTCCCCATCCCCCCTCCCCCAACGCCCCGGGTCTCTGACGTTGCCCTAATAGAAAGAAGATGTGGTAACCTTTATTTCATTTTCCTCTCTACCAAGGCACGCAACATGTACAAAACAAAAAACGTGACTGTGCATGCATGCAGACTTGGAAGAACCCTCAGGAAAATTAGGCCTAATAAGTTCTGAAAAAGATCTATATACTAGCAATCGATCTTGTTACCTGTCCAGTCAGTTTAGGTTTTCTTGGATCTGTGATATCATATTGTCGTAGATCCCCTTGGATCCAGTTACTGAAGTACAAATATTTGTCATCCAAGGAGATCAGAATATCTGTTATAAGACCTGAAAAGGACATCAATAAATAGATTGCATAGCGGCTCTCCTTTAACGGTAAGGGACAGGGAGACGAATAGGAACTGGGGATTCCACCCACCTCTCCTCCCAGTCTTTCTCTTCTTCACATGGCTCAGGTTTAAGATGTGGATAATAAAGTAAATTTCCCAAAATACGCTCTGGGATTCTACTACTAATGCTATTATGAGGCAAATTATAAAGTGCCGATAGGGTGGGCTTATTTTCAGATCAGATTGTTATACGGAATACTTATTTTTAGATGAATGTACATCTGATTTCTTACGATACAGATGGTCAATTACCCTCAAAATATTACAAATTGTACAGCACCTCAAAAGCTTCGAAGGATTTAAATCCAATCGCTCTTTTTCTGCACAAAAATGCATCAGATAGGATAAGAGTTTTACGTGGGAATTCTCTGACTCTTTTGTTATAAAAAAAATAATCTTTCAAGGGATTAGTAGTTTAAAGAAAGATCTTCCATTTAGGTTAATATACCTGGCATTTCTGGGAGCGCCCAGCCTGTCACTTTCTTTGAAGGTATAGAAATCACAGTTTCGGATCCCCAAGTGTCGTCCTACAAAAATGTTAGGCACAAGTTCGTCATTATTTTCCAGATGACTAATTTTAGATGAGAAACATTCACTACTAGAAAGAACGTAGCACAATACTGTGTGACTATAAAAAAAATTAGCCTTCTCTGCAGACGTCAATTGCAATAAGTAACTAGTCTCCACAGCTAGTGTTTTATCATGCTTAGGGACTCAAGACGTCAGGGTTGAGAAGGGGGGAAAGGGAAGAAGATGACTGGGTGTCTTCCAATGTTGTCCGCTTATACACGCACTGGTTCCCCGAAGACGGATGCGGCTTTATTCGATTCTCTGCAGACGATTTTCCTTGCCGCAGCCGGTGAGTTAGCACTGCATTACAAGCTTACTTGATTAAACGTCTGCGAAGGAAACTAGACATAAACACAACTATTCAAATATAATGATGATGATGATGGACATAATGTTCATAATAATTCACACATTTCATTCAGTGTTGCAAAGTGCGTCAATTGTGACTTCTTATCGATTTCAAACTACAGTACAGCATGCAGAAGCAGTGAACTTACTGGCTTTTTGAAGAACCTGACGATGGTGGAGCTTAGCCCACAACCAACAAAACCTTGCGCTTGATCTGGATCATGCAGGAAACGGATCTCCAGGGGAAGGGTACCTACTCCAAGATCAATGCTTTGTACTTTCTCGTGTGTTGTCCAGTCCCACACGTGAATATGATGACCGTACTTACCTAATGAAAGATTTACAAACAATGATCAGATAACCCATGTGGGATGCAGATGAAGTCGAAAAGTATTACTGAGCATGCGCAAGTAAATTTAAGAGAGGCTCCGGCTTCGTTTGGTCGATTTTACATTTGATAAAATATATCAATAAAGTAGAAAAGAAATAATGAAATATTGGGCTACGAGATATGCGAGTGAATATTATTTAGTGAGTTCTTAAAGTCAGGGTCTGATGTCGGTAGTCAGTTAAATTGTGTGAAATTTGGCGGTTGTCAATTAAAAAATGTTAATAAATGTTACGGTTGTTTATTGTTAAAGACAAAATTGTAAAGATCATCGTAATTCAGTCGGCCCGGCGGCCGCAATGATCAATCTCAATAAAGCATCTATCTAGTCGATTAGCCCAATCCACACCCTGAAAAGTGTTTTAAAAAATGAATCTTATTTCCAAAGAGGATTATTATAAGTAATACCATGACCCTGAGGGATATTAGTGATTAAATGTCCCCGAAGCCGAGGGAGGTTTAGTGGACTTTTACTAAACCTCCCGAGGCTGAGGGGACATTTAATCACTAATATCCCGAAGAAGTCATGGTATTACTTTGTAATACCATGATCACCGAGGAAATAAACGAAAATATACTTCGCTGTTTGTTCATCCAAAACTTGAAAATATTATAATGATTCTTTTACCAATTGTGCGTAACCCTGTTCTCTGGGGACTTTCGAAAATAGATTTCTTTGTTATATACTTACAATGAACAAGTATTTATAGGTTGTTAATCAATTCGAAAGCTAAATTGTTTTTCATGATGCTTTCTTTGCTTCGTTATGCTCATGCGCAAAATAGAATGCATAGATCCCACACGCGTAAGAGTGTGCAGTGGTAAGAGGTATCGGTGCGTTAGAAAGTTACAGAGTTTCGGGACAGCGTGCAAAGATGTCCCGATTGTCCCGATGATTGCGTTAAATGAGGGACAACCACTCATGAATAACATGAGGGACGATTAGAACTAATCGTCCCTCATTAATTATGGATGAGGGACGATTAGTTCTAATCATCCCTCATTCATAATTAATGAGGGGATATTAGAACTAATTTTCCCTCTTTCTATTCATGAGGGAGGGATGTTAGCGATTAAACGTCCCTCCAAAAACAATAGATCCCGAGGTGATCATGGTATTACAAAGGGTAAACATCGAGGTATGCAATAGAGGGATTTCACGGCAGCCATGTTTGTGGTCAAAATAATAGACCTTTACTCCCATGAGAAGTGAAATCTTTTGTCATTCAAAAACTTTCTATTGTACTTGCCCACAAACATGACTGCCATGAAATCCCTCTATAGGAACTCTGAAATTTAGTCTTACCAGCCTTCACGTCCTTCAGGTCAAAACCACGTCTAAATGTATTTGGCTCGCCCATTTCCGTGCTCATCAAAACATTATGTCGAGGCTGATACCAAAAGTCGTATCCAAAGGGAACACCTTTGTTGTCTTTCTCCCATTGTCCCTTGACTTTGAACGTGTCACCGTCAAGCAGTATGAAACCACCTAATGGAGAATGGAAAATGTATATTTCCTTATGCTTTTATCAATTATAGATGGAGAAAGAGAGGGAAGGGGATAGAGGGAAAGCTAGGAAGAAACAAAGAAACGATTGCGAAGAGACAAATAAATAAATAATGATAGAACGGAAAGTATGAAAGAAAGAGCAAGGAAGGGAAGAAGTTAAGGAGCTAAGGAGCTAGGGAGCTATGGAGCTATGGAGAGAGAGGGAGGAAAGGAAGGAAGAAAGGAGAGAAGGAAAGAAAGGAAAAAAGAAAGAAAGAAAGGAGAAAGAAGGGAGAAAAGAAGAAGGGAGGAATGGGAAGGAGGGAGGGAGGAAGAAGAAGGGAGGAAGGAAGAAGAAAAGCAAGATAGAGGAGGAAGAAAAGGGAGGAGGAGGAGACAAGCGAGCAATTGGCTAAATCTAAAGAACGAATTGTTGCTTCTGAATATGATAGAACAGAAGAAGAAAATGAGCGAAAAACGAAGGGATAGGAGAGGAAGCAAATGAATAAGGAACGAAATAAAAATGAAGGAGCAAGCGAGGACAAGATGGACCACATAGTGCTTGCATACCCACCTCTAGCATCACCGTCCACATTTCCCAATGTACTTATCATGATCTCACCACTACCAAGACAATGCGATGTGTGTGGAACAGAAACACCGGCTTTGGAGAAGATTTCCTCTGGCTCAACGACCTAAAATACAATAATAGAGCAGTTTTCGTATAAGTGTGAAACGGATCGCGTCGTGCCGTGACCGTGTCCGTGACGTGATGTCTATGAAAACATTCGAAGTTCCTGCCGTAATCATTCCGCGCCGTAACTGTGCCATTTTCAGAATAATACGAAAACTGCTATAACCTTGAAGTGCAATTATTTGACAAGTCGTTGGTAACTGGATATAACAAAAAGTTAAGTGCATGTATGGTATCTAAAACGAAGAGCTGTATATAAAGCAAGACTTCAGTGTTTTAAGGTGTTCACACGGCTGAGGACAGAGGGCTAAAGTTTGTCGTTTGGCGGTTGCCGTTTACCGTAAACGTCAATCTTAAGGTCTCTAATATAACAAAATGCCCATAAGGCTCGCTCACTCGGCAGAACGAATAGCTCGTTCAGTCGACATTTTGGTAAGACAGCTTTCAATCCCCGACCTTTGTTAAAAATAGGCGCATAATATGCGCATGTGTCTACAGCTTTATACTAGATTTTCATTATTATCGAGTTTATTGATAGCCCCTTGTGGTACGGGGCGGCCATTTGTCCTCAATTTAAGAGTCTGAATTATCCTCCAGAGAGGCTGATGTATCCCCCGAAGGGGCTCAATTAATCCCTTAAACGGATTTTTATTGTCTTTTGTGTTGTTTTGTTTCAACGGGCACCGTCGCTGACTCGTCAAATCGAGATGTCTTTTGGGTCTTAAACATCGATCTAAAACTTTAAAAACGCTAAAAATGCCTTTCATTTGCATAAATAGAAATAAATGACAGCTGTGGTCAATTGTTCGATTCGTAAAAAGAGAATTTAACTTACCAAACAATCCAATGCACAATCCGAGTTCAAAGCACGAAGGCTGTAATGCGATACTCAATCACGTGATCGGCAACACGAGTCGTGATTCGCTGAGATTTTTTTGGGCTTCCTGTGTAGGGTTACTTTCTTACTTTCTTACTTACTTACATCACGATGGCATAGTGGCTTCGCCTCGTCTCTAGACGAGGCTATAGCCACAAAAACTGAACCCGCCGTAGAACTGCAAACGTGTTTCTTCAAATACTTACAAATAATGGCTCACAGCGCATCAGTCATCGGAACTTCAAGAATTTTGTTGATCTGCTTATTCATCTGCCGTAAATCATGAACTAAGTGCTCTTGTTCCTGCTTCCCTCCAGCCCTCGAGAGTTGATAGAAAACAACACCAGGGCCACTTTGTGAAGATTTAATTATAAGTAGAGAGATCTGATAAAGACGGCCACGGCATAGCGTATGCAGTTTGTATCAGACTCATACGAAAACTGCTCTGAATGACCCTTGGGGTACCCCTGTGATAGACTCTACAGGGAGACTCCACCCTAAGGGTGGGGCTAGGGTGGGGCACCCTTCTCTCGCTGGTGATATACCGACCTATTTCATAAAAGGTTGTCAGAGCTAAAGGCGATAGGAGATAGGTAATTCCACTATTCACGGTCGGGTTTTCTATTTGTTTTTATTAATTATAAGGAAGCCAACAATCAGACATTCATATCCAATGTTCGGAGCAAAACGAACGGAATAACGAAGCTATTATTAAAACTTCTTGATTACTTTGGCATTTGAATGACCTATCTCCTATCGCCTTTAGCTCTCACAACCTTTTTTGAAATAGGTATATAAAAAGGTACCCTTTTCACGCTGAAGGCTAAAAAAAACAGGTTGACCTTTCACGAGCAACCGAAACCTTCGGGATATGATGACATATGCGTTTTTGTTACTCTCGATACCTTATGAATCATTGGAGCTCGTTGGTCTGTTCCTACGTCAATTACGTAAATACGTGTAGACATAAAACCTGGTACGATGAGCCGGTTACGACTTTTACTGGAATCACCAAAGCAACTACTACAAGCATTCCAACCAGTGTGGTGTAGCTCATCTCCAACGTAAGGCATGTGCAGGCGATGAATCACCTGTTAAAAATACATACGAAATAAGAAATTAGGAATTAATTCAGGAATAATGTAGAACATTATGTAAAGATGGTGGAGAGGTGGTCATTGTACAGAGGTGGTCATTGTACAGAGGTGGTCATTGAAGAGAGGTGGTCATTGTACAGAGGTGGTCATTGTACAGAGGTGGTCATTGTTCATTCTCTCCAACTATTTCTCCATTCTTCACCCAAGATTCGGCTTGCATAGCCTTCACTTTCTATTTTTCACCAGCCACTGCTCAGTCAACCATGCAAGTCTAGCTCTTCTAATCATCACTCTACTTTATTTGAAGTCACAGTGGCCTAGTGGTTAGGAAGTTAGACCTAGAGGTCGAGAGGCCGAGAACAGACTCGTACCCAGTCGTCACTTATTTTTCATTCTGCAAAGGAATCTGGGAAGGGATTGTGGCGCGCAAAGGCACTTGGGAACGCGAGCTCGCCAAATCCTTCCCATCAATCCCTTCGCGAATAAGAAGAAGCGACTGGGTACGAGTCTGGGCCGAGAAGTCGGCGCAAGTTAAGTCTTTGGCTGCGGTCACTGTGCTCGAGCAAGTCTACCGAGCTGTACAAATGAGTCAGACTATTGCTGGGGTAACGCTGGGAATGATATGGTACGAATCTTTGCGTTAACTTCGACCGCAGTCGAAACTTTTCTTTAATGTTTGAATAACTCCCCTTCACACCATCTACTTTCGTTACATAACTCTATCCAATCTCCTACTCTATATCTGATCCTATATATATAAATATTTATGCTCTCTTGACTCATCTCATTCCACCACTATACTATTTACCTGACTATAAGAAGGAGACTTAGGATCCACATCGACTGTAGCTAAGTAATCTGGCCTCTTGGATCCAGTGTTGTTATGGATACAAGGCAAGTACACGATCTGTTCACGTGGACCGGCCATGGCGTCCTTTGGACTTGAATATCCCGGACCATGCTTGCAGTGACCTTTTTAAGAACATTAAGGATACTCGGTATATTTTCTAGTGCCAACAGAATTTTTTTAAGGTTCATTTAATTAAGTGAAAAAATATTTTTTCACTTATTGAACATTTTTGGTGTGTTTAAATTTAAACACCTCTTCGAAAATGTCACATATTTAAAGTAGTACCTTTCGTAATTCAGTATTTTGAAGACATTGAAGTCCGTTTGTATAGGAAATCGCACGATCTTGAGTACAATTCGGAATTAATAGGTACGAGTAATGTTTTGAAAGTTCTCAAAATAGGACGAGCCTTTAGGCGAGTCCTATTTGAGAGTTTTCAAAACATTACGAGTAACTATTAATTCTGAATTGTACGAGAAGATCGTGCGATTTTTGTGGCTACTGCCTCGAAGAGGCGGAGCCACTTTGTCATCGGGTTGTAAGTCAGTCCGCAAGTAACACCACAGGAAGCCAAAAAGTCAAAACGTCGGAAATCATCGTCAGCATTCGTTCGTCCGTCACGAAGAACACAGGAAGCCCAATAATGTAACTCTGGTTCCATATGCCAAACGCCAGAAATACAGTGCTTGATGACAATGCTAGGCCGTTGTACCCGTTCATCAGCTCTGAAGATGTTGATTGAATAATTAATAGCTAAGAAAGGCAAGTTATTTTCTGCATATTGTGCTCAACTCTTGTCTGCAAAAGCTGTCTTAGGACTTTTTGTTTAGTGACATTTTTTCGTGACGCCATGCACTTGTGTAATTCACGTCGAACAATTTGTCCATTTTACTTATGAGATTTGCCGCCCACTCTCTGTGTAATTACTCGCGCCCAGGCCTTTAGGCCGGGAACGAGTTATAAACTGCAAATGTTTTTTTTTCCTGTGGTCCCACTCATTCACCCCAATCGTAGGCTCTGGGAAACCCTACAAACCCGGAAGCAAGAAAACTGCCTAGGAAGTCCTCACAGCGCATGCTTGAAAAGAGTCCCAAGGGAGCAAAATGTTGATTGCGATTGGTTGTTTGTTTAGCAGAATGACTAGAAGAAAGGTTTAAAAATAGAACGCCGTGGGAAGATTGCCGTTGCTCTATAGGCCGTAAAAATGAATCAAATTCGTTTCTCCACATCACTTGACATCAGTCATATATTCTGGAGGAGTCCTTGGATGAAGTTTATTCTTTGCTTTACTAGATTTCAAGTCATTTTGGTGAGAATTTAGCGTGTTGTTGTGATGTCAAATAAATATTACGTTACGATTGAATTTCAAACTGATTCAAACCGCCAAACTGTGTTTTTTCAGTGTCTCATGCTATAATATTCACATCAAACATTTCTTGATAATAACCTCGAGCAATTATAACGTCCATATAGATGAATTTTCCATTCTCGAAATCTTAGTGTTTCTAGAGCCATTTCATCGAAACTTCCGGTTTCTAGGTTTGTTTAGCCTAAGGACCAATGAAATTGCGAGAGTTTGTAGGGTTGCCCAGAGCCTACGACGGGGAGGAACGACAACCGAGGAGGATCTGGGGACGAGAATGTGGTCGTCTCGAGAATGCAGCATTCTTGCGCAATCGGTCACGTGTTACACCCCTGATTGGTTAAGAACGTAAAAAACAATGCCCTTCATTCATCACCTCCGTAGTGAACGCCAGCGAGGAACTTTAGGAATGCAAGATGGCCGACTACAAAGAAAATAGCTTTCAGAGACAGGCTTTTCCTGCAGTAGCACAATGTAATTTGGAGCTTTTAACTCGAGGTATACCTATATACTTATAAGAGCTTCAGAATGGGCTGTTAGTTTGAGCTTCATCTCCAATACTTTGACCAAATATCGAACTCTAAATGGAGTACTTGAAAGAGAACCCTCGCGATAAACATGGATATAGAGTATTTCCTATGAGCTGTGAATCTACGAATTTCCCATCCTACATGTTGCTAAACAAACATACATAGAAGCAAGTCAATTGTATTCCTCATTCAAGCATTCAAGAGATCTTGAGAGGTTTTTGTACTGAATTTTAACACGGAATTCTAGAGCAGACCATTGCATGGAACGGATAGGTTCCATTGACCTTGTTGGTCACGTAACGTCTTATATTATTTAAAACATCCGAAACATGAACGAAGAAATTCACGATTTGTTGTTGTGTCAAAAACGCCGTTGTAGAAGTCTTTACAGCAAACAATTGAGATACATAGTGAAATAAAAAGTTGAATAAACTGGTATATTCGCTGGTAATATTTCAGTTGCATGTCGGAGATTTATAAAACAAAGACAAACACTAATAGCTGCTGACAGACAAATTGACTAATCAAATATTTTTACTCGGGCTACCTGTGGTAGCTCGAGTCTAGGTTTACCTTTTCGGTCTATCTATCAACGTCGCAAATCGGCAAATTACCCAGAAGCCTTAAGGGTACACTGTCATTAAAACGAGGTTGACCACGAGGCTTCCTGTGGTCGAGAATTTTCGCGAGGGATTGAGAGCAATTGAACAAAATGGCGGACGCTATCAATCGGAATTTATCGAACTATTGGCTTCTGTCTCAAGATATTTGGATAGTGACTGCATTTGATCGTTAATATGGAATTCTCGAATTTAGTGGTGACCTTACCAGCTGTTGTAATCAACTTGTAATGTATTGATCGTCCAAGAATACGATACAGAGATCGATTTGTGGCAGCGAACTGCACTTGAGGACAGACATGTAAGACACGGAGATATTTTATCTTCAAATCAAAAGTTTGTTTTATATCACCACTGCTTGCACATAATTTTTGCTTATATAAACTCTATTTATACACGGTGTCTACAGTCATGCTCTTCATGAGAGCCGTGTTTAGAAGCGATGTAATTAACTAACAAATATATGTACAATCATGGTAATGTTTTTTCAACTGACTAGAAATACTAGGAGATTCTCGCCTTTTCATAATAAGGTGACTAGAGTGTATTCAATAATTAAGCCAGGAAACAAGAATTAGTAAATAGTACAAAATTACACCAAACAAACAATGGAAAACAAATGATTTTGTATATAAATTATAAATATTTAGTGCAATCTGTGTTTTGTACAAATTGTCATGATTATATTGAATGCACTTTACTGTCAATCATGCTCAATGTTAGCAGATCAAAATATAGTGATGGATAATCATGGAAATGATAGTAATGTTTATGAGACCTTATATTAGTAACAATTGAAGAACCAATTTTAGAATGTACAAAATGATATTTTCAATCAATGAAAAGTGATACTCAACCACAGATTTGTACAAGCTTTGTGCAACCATGTTCACAGAAACAAGATAAAGTGGATGAATTGAACATGTTACTTTATGTAGTAGTATCAGGTTGATGTGCAAGGAGGAGCTATATATGGTAACAGTAATGAGCATACATTGTATTACATTACACGTCGAGTATTAAACTTCAACTGATTAAGCATCAGCAACTGACTACTGCTATAATCATTGATCTGCTCCATATTGAAAAAATGGTAATATTTACATGTATATGAAAAGTTGTCTTAAGAAACTGAATTGACTGCACTGAAATGATTTCATAGAAAGGTAACTGTGAAGCTACCACTGTGATAACAGCAATATCAAAGTCATTTTAACTTGGATATCGAAACAGTTTGCTGCAGTTTGTAACTTTTGTTTCCATAAATCAAAGTAAAAAGTACAGAATAGAAATTTTGTCTGAGCTATAATGTATTATCTATAGATCATATTAGATCATTTGGTAAGCATTTAGCAAAATAAAGCAGACTGTATATGTCTGGCATGATAAAAAGACTAGTAGTATATTTATAACCACCAATCAGGTGGTACAATTATCTACAAAATACTTTCTCCTTGGCCAATATAATTTGTCGTGCATTTCTGCAATCAAAAGGCACACTGACAAGTCAATCTGGTTTCCATCAACTTCTGTTCTCCCATTTCTCCCCAAGTATTACACACAAGTAGCCCGAGTGAACGCCTATTAGGCGTCTAGTTTAGTTTAAAAAGGGTCTTTATGTTACGGTTAACTATTTCCCGGAATGGTGAAGAATGCGTGAAACGGCTCGGGGAAGAGTACGAACAGGGCCGGTCATGATTGAAGCCTCTCCTAAAAGGGGCTTCCGGGGCACGAGTGAACGCACGTGTGCGTCTAGTTCGCTTCTAAGCTTAACTAGCTTTTATATAGGCAAGCTTTTGAGATTAAATTTAGAAATTAGTAATCAGTACCGGGAATCAGTAGTAGACAAGCGATCGCCGAAAATGGCCATCATCAGTGAACTAAAAAGCATTTTGCCCATTGCAGTTTACTAACGCATTTGTTTATAATGATATTTTCTTGTTCTCGGTTACCTCTCAAAATTGTTTTCATCGATACCAGAAATAGTAATCTTCATTGTGACCGACGACATTAACAATGAGAATATTTAATTTGACCTTTGATTTGTTTATCAGTGTCACGTAACTGCAAATATATCCTTGTGCCTCAAGTCAATAAAGTATCTTAGCATTAAGTATATCAAACAGAATCTCCTTTAAAAACAGAAAAAAAAACCCAAAATAATCCACTTAAGTATGGACTTATATGACTTATGGACTGATGTATCGGTACGCTGAACACGTCCCTCCCAAGTAGATTCATTTCTCGAAACAGAATAAAGCAAGACACTGTCCTATAAAAATCATTTTCAATTCCAGCATGCATCTGAACTTTCTCTTCTTTAAAGGCAGTAGACACAATAGATAATATCCGCCTATTTTTCATTTATAATACACTAAGCTTAGTATACCTTCTAGAGGATTACGATAAGTGAAAGCCTTTTTAGGCTTTTCTATGGTTTGCATAATTATGGCCTCATCAGACTTTTTTAGTCGCGGAGTGCGTCCGTGCGTTACAACTCCGACAAACAAACCAAATTTTTTATCTCCTTGAGTCTAATGCCTGCAGTTTGGTTTTTACTGACCACTTTATTTTTTTGAGACTAAGCAATGTTTTCATGCCTAAAATGTATTTTTCCCCGTCTTTTTGACCTGTGACTTTACATGAAAAATAAAAAAGGAAAAGGAAAAATGAAAAAGTTTTCCCTTAAAGATACCATAAATTTGCTAAATAAACGCTCTTCTTCCCCATCTCCAACAAGTACATGATTAAATTTACGGTAATACGAGCAACAAATTAATCGTGCAATTTGTTGCGTAACATTCAGTTGCGTTGCAAGTTGCAGAGCAAATGTTGCTCGTATTACCACTCCGCGCGCAACAAATTTTCTTTGTTGCACGAAGTAGAAAAAGAAAATTTGTTGCGCACGGGGTGGTAATTCGAGCAACACTTGCTTTGCAACTTCCAACGCAACAATTAATGTTGCGCGACAAGTTGCACAATTTCGTTGCTCGTATTACCGGGCCTTAAACGCTCACGTACCGGCTATTTTGCATACCCTGTCTTTGGCCTGCATCTTGCTTTGTCTACAATAACAGGACCTGTTGAAAGCAACACAAAAAAGATTATATGATTGAGTCGGTTATCTTTGTTATTTGTAGAACTTTATATCACGTATTTCCCTAGTCATTCTGAATTCAAGGGCATTATACAGATATTGCCCTCGTCCCATACTTCCCTAGGTCATCACAATTAACAGCAAATTTACGCCCTTGACGACTGCTATTTTGACAATTTGTCCGCGCCAAAACATTGCTGTTGTTTTCAATTTGTTGCCCGTTATAACGTCTGTTAGCTTTGTAATGGACTATTAGGCTAAAGCCGCATAAATTGGCATAAACTGCTTTTGCATAAATGTTGGCGTAGTTCCAGTCATGTCTATAAAATTACAAATAACCTACAACAGTATGGTTGTTTTTAAAAACTAGTGTTCTTTAGTTTTATGTTTGAGTGTTGTGTACACCGCGGTACACGTACTTACACTTGAAGTTCGCTCGATGTTCAGTTGCATCAACAGATTAGGGACTTTAAGATGTGCCGACTACGGACTACGGACTACGGACGAGAGGCACTTTGGGACTGGAACGAGACGCATATCATTATCTCATCTACCGTCGCGAGCTCACTACGGTGAGAAGTCGGACGATTTCACGTAGTGTGGAGTACAGACTACGGAACTACAAATAGGTGACGAAAATTGCCAGACAAATGTTGCAATAAAATACGAACTAAATCATCTTTCTGTAGTCTCAGAAAGTCCAGAAGTTTATCTGTAGAGACTTAGAGATTAAGTTGTTGCACAATGGCGGGTGGCTTTGAAGCTGAATTGTTCTTCAGATGTGATATTTCTTGTTCGTTGTGTCGCCTTTATCAGTATGTTGCGCGCTTCCAAAATTTCATTAGTTGTGACGATGTTCTGTAACTTGTCTTTTCTACATTTTCTTGTAAACTTAATAACTAGTGCAACGACTCTGAATAGGCGGTCGAGGGTGCTATATTTTGTGATTTCAATGATGTTAAGTACACTTGGGGTTTCTTCTTTATTCGCAATCGTAATCTCCATCTGTGGGCTTTCGAGGTACGTAAACTCAGTTGTTTGGAGATCAGTAGGCCATTTTTCTTCCGGATGTTGAAGCCACTCAGGTCCCTCGAGCCAATTTTTTTTCTTCTCTAAGAAGCTATTGGCGTTAATACCGCGGGTTAGTAGATCTGCAGGGTTGGTTGAAGTTGGGCAATATTTCCAGGTACGTAGAGATGTGATCTCTTTGATTTTGTTGATTCTGGTTCGAACAAAGGGTTGCAGTTGCTTTTTTGAGGTAAGCCAAGAGAGTACGATCTTCGAGTCGCTCCAATATAAAACTTCGTGGGTGTTGTCTTCAAACTTTAGTGATTTGATGACATACTCAGACAACTGTGCACCTAACAGAGCTGCTAACAGTTCTAGCCTTGGAAGGGTTTGTGTTTTCACGGGCGCTACTCTTGTTTTGGCCATTATGAATGCGGTTTGTGATGCGTTTCCTGACGTTGTCCTCAAGTAGGTTATAGCGCCGTATGTTAACTTGCTGCTGTCACAAAAGATATGCAGTTCTTTATTGGAGATATTTGCGATAGAGTGAAGTCAGTCGAGGGATTGTGATTGTACTCAATCTATTGATGTCATGAAGCCATTCCGACCATTGTTCTTTATATTCGTTTGGGAGGTCATTGTCCCAGTCAATGTTTTGTTTCCACAATTCCTGCATCATTATCTTTGCTTTTACAGCAACAGGTTCCACAAATCCTAGGGGATCGAAAAGCTTCGATGCGGTGCTTAAAATGGATCTTTTGGTCATGCTTGTGGTCTTTTCTATGTCCTCAATGACTTTGTCCAGCGAAAGCGACAGGGTATCTTTTTTCGTGTCCCAAAGGAGTCCAAGTACTTTTACTTTCTGTGCTGACGCTTGCGTCTGTAATTCCCGTGCTTTTTCATTGAGGGTTACTGAATTAGAGGTCCATTGTCGTAAGTTCATGCCGGCTTCGTGTAAGTGACGTCTTGATAACAAGTAGTACTCCACTGCTTTGTCTTCGTTTTCTGCTCCTGTGACAACATTGTCCATGTACATTGTCTCTCCCAGATCTTTAGCTATCCAGTCATGGTACTGTATTGTCACGCTGAGTAGAAAGGGAGATGGCGCTGCTCCAAAAAGGACTCGGCAGAATCTGTAGACTTGTAGGTTATCCTCCGTGCTAGCAGGTTTGGCAATGTCTTTTAACCACAGAAATCTCGTGGCGTCTCGATCTTGTTGGTTCAGTTCGATCTGCAAGAAAGCTTTTTCGATGTCGGCTATGAAGGCTACTTTGTGTTTTCTAAATTTGAGGAGGATTGCCGTTAGATCTTGCATTAGGTTTGGTCCCGTGTGAAGACAGTCATTCAAGCTTAGTGATCTAGGTGTCATTCTGGCTGACGCGTCATATACTATTTTTGTTAATGTTGCACTGTCCTCTTTGAAAACTGGGAAATGTGGTATGTAGTGCACGATCCCTTCGTATTGACTTATGTTTTCGAGTTTCTCGATAAATCCTAGATTTAGTTGTTCTGAAATCTGGTTGTTGTACTTGTTGATGAGTTTTGAGTCTCCCTTGTTCAGGCTTTTTTGGAGGCTACACAGGCGGTTCTTGCTCAGACTGAAGTTTGTTGGCAATTTATCTCTGTTTTCTTTCCAAGGGAGTCTAACGTTATATTTTCCAGTAGATTTGTTAAATCTGATTGTTTCTTGAAACTGCTTTATTATTGTGTCATTATTTTCGTTTTCAGCTTCCGGTATGTTGCTGATTTCCCAGAACTTACTTAGCATGCAGTTTATCAAGGTTCGCTTCTTCCAAAGGCGTGATTTCTACTTTGTATTGTGCTGTGTTGAAGCTGTTTTCTGCATTGATTTCTCTAGAAGGTCCCGATAGAAGCCATCCAAATACGCTTTCGGTTGCTATAAGGGCCTTGTTTTCTACTTTGATCATGTTTCCGGTAACTAGACGGCCGTAATAGTCATTGCCAATTAATATGTCAACTTCAATATTTTGGGATGCGTCTAGAGGTTCGGCAAGCTTTAGGTTCATAAATTCACGTGGTATCTCTAGATTGTTTGCTTTAGCTGATAGAGGTGGACAAATGACTGGTGATGAAGGTCCTTTGTGAGCCGGTGTCAAACAGAATTCGAGCTTGGCAGTGAGCGTTGTCTCCGCTTACTCGTACTACGGCTGATTGCATTAGAATATGGCTGGTATGCTGAGGTATATGTGTGGCTCTCATGTGAGTTGTACTGTTTGCCGTGCTGCTTTTGAATTTGTTTTCTGTATTCGGCTCTGAGTTTTCGTTTCTTTCTGGATGAGTTTTGGTTGATGGGATTTCGCTCGAAGTTTCTTGTGTTTCCTTGCAGATTGAAGTATGGTGCTTCTTTTGCATCTCATACAACGGCCCTTAGAATCGAAAAGCATTGGGTCTTCGTGTGGTTAGATGCCAAACAGTTGAAGCACTTGCGTTGACGTTGTATGAGGGCCACTCTTTCCTCTACTGTTGAGGAGCTTCGGTTTTGAGATCTTTGTTGTGCGCGTGATAGCAAGGCGCCGGCTGTTGGTACTAGCGGTTCTTCTTCTATCGTGTCTGAGTGTTGTTCTTGCGCGCAGACTAGATGTCCCTTTTCTCGTGTTTGAATTTCTTGCCGCAAGGCAGTTCTTAGTTTATCGAGTGACTTATCTGCGGAGGGATCTGTTCTAAATATAAGGCAGTGTATCTCTTCCGGTAATTTCTTCAGGAGTATCGGGATAAGTAAACTACCGTACGATTCTGTAGTAATTCCAAGCGCTTCTAGTCCGCGAATTTTGGTTTCGCATGTATCATAAAATGTTCTTAACTTTTGAGTTTCGCTAGTTGGCGCACGTATTTTCGATAAGGACTCCATGTGAGCATTGATTAGAGTTTGCGTTTGTCCAAATCGCCCTTTCAGCAGTTCAACCGCTTTTGCGTAATTTTCTTTAGTTAGCGGCAATCCGGCGACAGCGCGCGCAGCTTTTCCTCGCAGCATTCCATTTAGGTAATTCATTTTCTCGACGTCATTAACTTCACTGTTCTTATCGATGGCTGCGCTGAAACTATCCCACAATGGAAGCCATTCAAGAGGGTCCCCACCAAATGATTTTATATTTATTTTGGGGAGATTGATATGAATCCGTGGAATCAATGGTTTTTCTGAATTGTTATTATGGAAAGAGCTCATCGGAGTTTCCTGTGTTGCTTTAAAGTAGCGTGTGATTTTGAACTTCCAATCTGATATAACGTCTTGAAACGACAGGGCGGCTTCTGTTTCTTGTTCAATGTCTTCATCTGTTTCTAGGGACATTGCGATTTTTCCATCCATGTGTGCTACCTCGTCAGCTCTCCGAGTTAGTCTATCTAAAAGTGCTTCGAGTTCAGCATGGTTCGGAGACTCTGATGTGATAAGTTTTTCTGCTTTCTTGAAATCTTGAGTACAGTGCCCTTTGTATGCTGCTCGTACTGATTTTAGTTTCTTGATATCCTCGGCCATCTTTACTGTGAGTTGGCATTAGCACCGTAACGGCGCGGCCGAGGTTTCGGCACCATGCAAATGTTACAATTACTGTAACGAACGAGATGGTTCCCTGGTTCACGTTTATTCTTAATCTCGTAATTGCGCTCGCGCGCCTGTGACGTCACTAATTACATCTACGACTAATTACATTTACGACATAGGCAGTCAAGGGGTTAACAGGATGGAATCTTACATGAGCATGCGCGCAACCGCTGGACCATAACTGCGTGATTGTAAAAATTTGCCTTAAGGCCAATTTACAAGATACAATTTCTGTTTACAACTTGTATTTAAGCAATAAACGATTGATTTCCGTGGTTTATCGGGGAAATAAACCACGCGGGATGTTGGGAGAACACGAGAAAAGGCCTAAAAAATCACGAGCCGTAGGCGAGTGATTTTCGGCCTTTTCGAGTGTTCTCTCAACATCCCAAGTGGTTTATTTCCCCGATAAACCACGGAAATCTATCGTTTATTGCTTTTATAATATAGCGGAAAATAATTATAAGCAAAAAACTAACATTTAAAACCAAATTTCGCAGATGAAAATATCAATTCTCCTAAGAATCATGAGAGAGCCAATAAGATTGCTCATTACTTCGAGATTGAGATACAACGAGCGTTGTGATTGGCTTGATTTTGAAAATGACGTCATCGACGTCCTTTGCGAAGAGACAAAAATGGCGTTGAAGAAGTTGACATGAAAGTTGTGGACAACAAATTTGCTCTTTTGAGGTACTTTTCTATACTTTCTTGTGTCTAAGCATACATGTTTTCACTGAAAAAAATTTTTTCTTGTATGTGCAAAAATTTTTAGGCGGATTAAGTCCTTTTTACAGACTTTTTTAAGCTTTAAAGCTTTGCCGTAATTTCGATGCTCTGAAAGTGAATGCTTTGAAGCATAAATTTGCCTTTTTACTCCTCGTGTTTTTATTGGCTTATTTGTACATGTGTACGTTTTGTTCACAGAAAAAAATATGTCAGAATTGCAGATATTTCAAAGGCAATTGAGTAAATTTAAGGGCCTTCAACTATCACTTGTAATTAAGTTTGAGAGTTTTTCCACGCTGTTGCTCTCTTGCTTGTTGTCATCAAAGCTGTAATAACAGTCTGCTGAATTGAAAGGAACTATATTTTATCAAGGAAAGTAACTTGTTAATACAAATATTGTTAATAAACTTATTGTTCTTATAATACTGCCTGAATTTTTGAGTTATTTGTGTTGTGAAAAACTATCCAAAGTTTCATACACGATTTCAGGTTTGCTGTTATCAGTCGCTTTTCATTGCAAAACATCAGGTTCTAGTGAAAGTCGTGAACTGTGACTTGCTAATATATCAGAAAACAATAAAAAACGTATTTTATATTGAACATTCTTTTGGTTTTTATCTTCTTTTTTTTTACGGCAGAAAGAAGTGTTGAGCCGTGCCTGTGGTTTATGGGGGAAATATACCACGGGTTTCAAGCGCTTTTTAGCCAATCAGAGCGCTCGTTAGAAAAAAGCTATATTATAAAACCCTATAACTTGCTTACAAATATTGCTGCTGTTACGAACAAAAGATTAAAAACATGTTTTAATATCTTACAACCTTTTGTTCTTCTCGCACGCGACAGTTGTAAGCAAGTTGTAGGGTTGTTGAGTGCGACAAGTTGTAGGCAAAAATTTTATCATGTAAATTTGGCCTTTATGCAAAGTCAAATATCTTATATAAATAGCGATGTATATTTAAGCAATATAAAAAACACGTGCATGTCTTTGTACTGTGATATAAACACGATGGAAGATGCGGTAGAGATCGAGCAAAGCAAGCTTACCAACACGAGACGTAGCCGAGTGTTTCTCTTGCTTTTCGAGTGCTCTACATCTTCCAGAGTGTTTATATCACAGTACAGAGACATAAGCGATCGTTTTATATTGCTTTTATAAAGTATTTTTAATGTTTTGTGCGAGCCATGTATCTGTCCTCTGATATAAACCACAGGAAGCCCAAGCTTACTACTTTCATATATGCGACTTGAAAAATTGCAAATAAATGTCAAAAATTGCCTACAAGTGTTTACGTTTTACACTGTATAAAGTTAAAATGGATTCAGAATTAATTTTAGCTGTATTTTTGTGAATTTTGAGTTGTTTTGGTAAAGTAAGACCAAAACAACTAAAAATTTGCTTTTATCCAAATTATGCAAAAAATTATGCTTGCACAATCGCGAAAAATTATGCTCTTTTATCCAAATTATGCCAAAAATTATGCCAGCACAATCGCGAAAAGCCTACTGTAGGAAGGTCAACATGTGATAATGAAAACCTGTAGCTCGGATACTAAATTAATTATTAAATACTGATGTCGAACCAAATCGAATTTCGACGCTGCCCTTGATCGAACCTAAGTATTCTTGTCCGACTTGCACAACACTGAATGAACATGGTAGAAGTATAGTTGCACAATGTAGTAAGTGATGATAATAGAAGAACACTTGTCAACACTTGTGCCCTCGAAGTACGATTCCAGCCCCAGCAATGGAAACATAACGGCCTTCAAAAGTATAACTAAATTCAATTTTCCATCCTTGTTCAGCAGATTCATGCAGAAATTACACAGCTTTGTAATTAAAAATGTTTGTATTGTTTCTAATACAATATAAAGAGGGTATTCCTAACTGTGCGTAACTTTTTGTTGCTTTTAATGCAAATTTAAGGTGAGTCAATAGTTCCAAATGGCCGAATCGGTCATATCGGTTTTTGGCTCGTAATTTTGACTCCCTTTGAGCAATGACCGTCAAACGGCACCAAAATCTAAAACAGTCATTCAGCTATAATATGATATACACTGATCGCGTTTTATGTCAGTAATTTGTGATATATACGGCATTAAACGAATGAGCTGTTGTCACAAAAACTCGATTTTGTGGAAAATCTAGCCGTTTTATTTCGCTGAAAAATTTAGAATCCTTTTAGCTAAACATAACAGACAACTCGGCCACGTTTTAAGAAATTCGTCGGAACTGAAGTCTCGCAACAGAAGCGAACAGAAAAGGCACCTAAATTCTATATTGTCATCATCTTGAATGTTGTGAACGAAATAGTCGCTCCCTAAACATGCTTTAAAGCCGCGGTTTTAGGCTAAAGCTGGCGGCAATTCATTATACTTTCGACTGTCATACCGCGATTGTCGACCAGACTGACCGTTTTAAAGTATTATAAAGTTGTATGAATGTAATAAAATGCTCAAATACCTGCCTAGGTCCAAGAAGTTGCGTTTTCTCCAATTTCTTCGTACGTTTTTCAAATTGTTCCGTTAGAATTTTCCCACATAAGCTTCAAAGCACTGTGATAAATTATTAACCAATTTTGCTGCTGTTCGTGGTTTGGAATAAGAGAAATTACGTTTTTGGTTGAGCTCAGTTCCATTTCGTCGCTCAAACCAAAATTTTTGCTGCTTTGTTTTTGAATACGCAATGAGGCAAGGTGCAAGATATGTCAAGAATTCGCACCCTTGTTAGGGGGGAGCCTCTATTATACAGTATGCCGACAAAATGCATATTGCATTATAGTTCGTGGTTATAATTTCGTATACGTAACTATGAGTTCAAGTTACGCCTGTTTCGCTAAACAATCCGGACGAACTTGAACTCATGGTTACGAAATTATAACCACGAACTATAATGCAATATGCATTTTGTCGGCATACTGTATAATAGAGGCTCCCCCCTAACAAGGGTGCGAATTCTTGACATATCTTGCACCTTGCCTCATTGCGTATTCAAAAACAAAGCAGCAAAGATTTGGTTTGAGCGACGAGATGGAACTGAGTTCAACCAAAAACGTAATTTCTCTTATTCCAAACCACGAACAGCAGCAAAATTGGTTAATAATTTATCACAGTGCTTTGAAGCTTATGTGGGAAAATTCTAACGGAACAATTTGAAAAACGTACGAAGAAATTGGAGAAAACGCAACTTCTTGGACCTAGGCAGGTATTTGAGCATTTTATTACATTCATACAACTTTAAAGTACTTTAAAACGGTCAGTCTGGTCGACAATCGCGGTATGACAGTCGAAAGTATAATGAATTGCCGCCAGCTTTAGCCTAAAACCGCGGCTTTAAAGCCATGTTTAGGGAGCGACTATTTCGTTCACAACATTCAAGATGATGACAATATAGAATTTAGGTGCCTTTTCTGTTCGCTTCTGTTGCGAGACTTCAGTTCCGACGAATTTCTTAAAACGTGGCCGAGTTGTCTGTTATGTTTAGCTAAAAGGATTCTAAATTTTTCAGCGAAATAAAACGGCTAGATTTTCCACAAAATCGAGTTTTTGTGACAACAGCTCATTCGTTTAATGCCGTATATATCACAAATTACTGACATAAAACGCGATCAGTGTATATCATATTATAGCTGAATGACTGTTTTAGATTTTGGTGCCGTTTGACGGTCATTGCTCAAAGGGAGTCAAAGTTATGAGCCAAAAACCGATATGACCGATTCGGCCATTTGGAACTATTGACTCACCTTAAATATGCAAATTTTTGCTTAGTCTACATGGTCATTCCATGATACAATGTATGTTTATCCGTTACGTTCACAACCTTCGCAATTTAGCAAGAGAAAATAATTTTGGATTATAGTTCAAATTAGAAGTTCTGATATTCTCGTACGGGCACCGTTTCATCGATCACCAAAGATTTCGACAGTTTCATCGATTACCAAAGCTATTAAAGCCACACGTGTACAAAGCACTCGAGAATGTCTTTAAAACTGGCAGCAACTCAGCAAAATTCTATTTCCAATTGTAATTTAAACCAAAGTTACTGTATCTACTTTGGACCCGAGGTAAATTTTGGAATTTACAAGTACAAGTTGTTGGCTATCAAAATACGAAGGTAATATCATGCATAGAGACTAGATTAATCACTACGGAAAAAACATCGTAACTATTTCTCTTACTTCGTGTGTGAAATGATACAACGCTGATAAGTAGTTCCTTGTATGAACTTGTAAGTCACTATGACTGGAAAAACAACAACAACCGAAATTTATGATAATTCGGTCCGATTACGAGCCACAGTCACGACCAATCAAACCGATGCATTGATTAATCAACAAAATGAAGCTTTCCTGGCTTACCTTGATACCTTTATGACGCGTGTTCTGTATACAATTTGTCTGCGCATGTCTGTGTTTTGTGCTTGAAATTCATTTGCATATCGCCGAATGCAAGAAATTTTATGTTGACACGGAACATTTGGCTGGCTATCTCGTTCTTCAAAATTATGTTCAACTACCGAAATATTCAGACAACTAAAACATGAGCAGTCTACCTATCGCTAGTGCGCTGTGGATAACTATCCAGATCGAAGGCACCCCAGATGGGAAAATATTGCGCGTCAAAGTCAGTAGAAAGTTGTGAGAAGGACCAGAACTCCACAATTTCGAGTTATAATGTTGGCGTTGAATTCATGTATAAGGTAAATTTAGTAATGGAATGGATGGCATTACCAACATGGTACTGTGTGAATTGGATCCAATAAGAGTTCGCTGGACTTCATTGATTGTTGAATAATTAGCCATGTTTACTGGAATCTCGTACTTTTTCGCGCAAAATTCTTGCAATTCATTCTGAAAATTTTACATCTTTGACAGCACCCCCCAGCAAAATTATTTAATAATACGCTTTTTCCATGCTTCGTTCTTGTAAAACAGAGCTTTCTTGGTGGAAACTCCTGGTCCCTCCATGTAATTTCAAGCAATGTTTACAGCCGGGTTCAAGCCTTGTTAAAATTGACTAAATTCGGTAGCCTATATTTTATAATCGGCAACATTTATCTAGAAGTTAATGACCTATTTTTATACATGGTGAGGCATACAGTTTGTGCCGTATGAAGCAGCGTTTTGTACTTTATAAAAGAGCAATAAATTCATCACTGAAATTTGCATTCAAACAACGTGCTTGGAAACACGTTCACAAAAATGCTTTAGATCACATGTAGGGACCACGAGTTTGGACTAAAAAAGCTCAGTTTTGCAACAAAGAAACGTGGAAAACGCGAATTACTAAATAAATTTGCTGGGGGGCGCAGTCTAAGATGTAAAATTTTGAAAGTGAATTGCAAGAATTCTGAGCGAAAAAGGACGACATTCCAGTAAACATGGCTAATTATTAAAAGATCGATGGAGTCTAAAATATCCTTATCGGGTCTAATCTACACAGTAACTTGTTGTTAATGGCTTCCACTGCTTAACGTACCTTACATATAAATTTAGCGCCCACAATATTACTCGAAAGTGCGGAGTTCTGGTTCTTCTCACAACTTTCTACTGACTTTGACGCGCAATATTTTCCCATCTGGGGTGCCTTCGATCTGGATAGTTATCCACAGCGCACTAGCGGTAGGTAGACTGCTCATGTTTCAGTTGTCTGAATATTTCGGTAGTTGAACATAATTTTGAAGAACGAGATAGCCAGCCAAATGTTCCGTGTCAACATAAAATTTCTTGCATTCGATATGCAAATTAATTTCAAGCACAAAACACAGACATGCGCAGACAAATTGTATACATGCTGCACAGCACTGTTCGTAGACGTCATGCAACGCCTCCGTCAAGTGAACAGCAGAACCTGTTAGCGTGACGACCACGAGGCACACTAATGAGAAGCGTATATAACTCGTGGATTAGACTAGCCGTTTCTAATAGAAAGTGAAATGCTGCGAGCAGAAAACAGCTGGTGTGTCCACGTTAGCAGAACTGTTCCCCTAAAACTCACGAAAGTACACCGCTTTGTCTGATATATCAAATCTCCTGTGCGTTGTGTGACGAACACTGCTAGTTGACACACACACAGTTCAAAATATTTAGCACTTTGAGTAAATTAAAGCAATTTTTCAAACAATCACAAACGGCTAGCGTTGGCAATGATTATAAAACTAACTGACTACGACAACACAAATGTGCGGGTTGCGGGTTGCGGGCCAATATTTGCGGGTTGCGGGCCAATATTTGCGGGTTGCGGGCCAAAATTTGCGGGTTGCGGGCCAAAATTTGCTGGTTGCAAGAAAAATGTTACTTAAATGAACCAGTGACCAAAATAAAGTCAACGTGCCGACTTACTGTTGTTATTTTGTAAAGCTGTCACTGTACTGCAAATCAGCAATGTGTAACGTATGAAGGGGGTGTTTAGGGCTACACGAACTAAAATATTTAAACCCAAAATAAAACAGACAACAGATTGCTCATTTACAGATGCACTGGATGAAATATTCCGGACAGATCTAGATTGCTTTTTTGATAAGATGACACTCGATATGTGGTGATCCTGTTGTGATCTCGCTGTGATCCCCTAATTTATCCAATTAACAATTAAACGCTGTGGGATACTTAACGTGGATCACGTAGAGAGGAAGCAAAAGAGAGATTGAAAGAGGGGGATGAGGTTAGGATATTAAGAGAGTTTGACTAATGTGCGGACAGAACGTCAGAAATACCATTATAGCAGCATATTCATGTTAATTAAAAACCCACTTAGCCGAATAAGGCGAAACTGTTGTGTTCATGAACGGCACCAGCTCCTCATCTCCCGATTTGAATCACCGGCATGACGCCCAGAACAACTGGCACACTCACGACACTTACTGTACCACACAACCGTGCGCGATCTGGGATGTGCCATGATGAAAGATATATCCCGGTCCGTTGATTGTTCAACTTTGTGACGTGTTTGACCAAAAAAACATTTTTGTGTTTGATGATAGATTGGTTTACAGACACTGCTGACTCAAAATTCGGATTGTGACAGGTATCGAGTATAATCTGCTAAAGGGACTTCAAAACTTGACTCACCCTTTATAGTGATTGTACAGATTTTTAACCCAGTAAGTTCAGGGGCAACGTCAATGTTTGCGTTTTTGACGTCTGGTTTTTATGTAGTTTTTAATATATAACTTATCTTTTTAACAAGCTAATCAGCTACGACTTTTTAAACTACTGGGGAAGCTTGTTTTATTCAAAACGACTACATTTTTCTCAAGCCCGCAAATTTTTAGCCCGCAACCCGCAAATTTTGGCCCGCAACCCGCAAATTTAGGCCCGCAACCCGCAGCCCGCAAAATAGCCGAACCCAAGTTTTAGAAATGTACAAGTACATTTTATTCACTGAAATATATTGCTTTTTCAAACAATCACAAACAGTGTTAGCAATGATTATAAAACTAATTGATTAAAGTTTGTTTAGGAAAGGATGTGTATCGCTCCCTGGCAGCTAAAAGAGTGCTTGATAAATTTGCCTTGTAATGTATAGAGAATGCATAAATATATGTGGATTTAACTGAACTACTGAGAGTAGTCTGCTTAAAGAAAGCAAAATTTCGATTCACCAGAAATTTTAGCGATATCGTGTGGCTTTCTAAAGAGATTTTACCTCTTTGAAGAGGAGAACATTGGAATGCAACTTATATCGTCTTGCTTCGATCGAGCGTACAACGCGGCGATGAAAAACTCATAAAAGGACATATCACTAAACAGTTCATGACCTTGCTGAACACTTCCACGAATACAAAGCAGGATTCAGTGGATTCCCGGGTATGATAAATCTGAATAACAACGACAACTTAGCTAGAAGGCAAAGACTCCAATCGCGTGGTCAGCGATCATTCCAAGCATATTTTGATGACGTCACAAATCATCGTTCACCACATCCACGTACCAAATACTCGAGTTCAGAGCTCTATAAACATCCCGCGCATGACAAGATTAACATCGAGTTACAGAAACCTGACCGAAACCCGAAATGATCCCCGACCCGAAATGATCCCCGAACCTGAAATGATCCCCAAGCTGTACCCCAAATGATCCCCATCCAGGTTATGAGCTGTGCGATGCTGCGTGAAAACCTTTGTACGTCGCTGTCAAGCAACAAATACCGAGGCAAGTCCAACATCAAAGTCATCCATGCAAGCATTTAGTTTTTGTACTCTATCAGCACAAGAGAGAATGTTAAAATGAAAAGGAGATGAGCACAATATATATTACAGATTTTGAGAACGAATAACAGTCTGAAAGGCCGTCGATCGAGTCCGCCAAGAAAACAACAACAAAAATGCGTAAGTTGTTTAGTGGCTGTAGACAGTGCTTTTATAAAGTAAAACTTATTTTTATTCGTTATATATAGTGAAATTTTGCTACAGGGAGAATCAACCTTTTTGCATTTGTTTGACAGCTTCGTTTTGTTGTGTCTGGGGCTACAATAAATACACAAAAAGTAACCTTTTAAATCTCGTAAGTGCGCAATGGCGCGATTGTAAAGTGTCTGACTTCCGAGCGAAAGCTCCGATGTTCGAGTAGTCGAATTGAGCACATTTGTCGGCCATCTTGATTTCGTCCATTCTCCTTCCCAGGTCTCCTAGCTAGAAAAAAAACTCAATTTGTGAATGAGTGAGTGACACATTTGCATATTCTGCCCCCTCACCAAAACTCGTGGATTGCAAATTTAAAAAAATTATTTACACACCTGATAATTCTGTCGACGCGGCCCCAAATATCACGGGAATTGTGTACATTTGACAACATTCTGATGTTAATTTGAATTGAATGCTTTTCGATTAAATTATAAATCTGAGAATGTTTCTTCTTGTCGATCAGAAATATTGTGAATAGTAGTGATCAGAACTAAAGTTCTATTGTATCCGTAAAACTTGACGATTTCTTCGTGGCTTCCAAGAGATACAGTACAATGGTTCGTGTAACTTGTTTCGCAACGCCATGGCAAGACAAGTTTCAGAAAAGGAAAACCGACATGAGGGTCTGAATGCATGTGAATGGGGTTAACTGTTTTAAAACTGAGAAACGGCTTTTAAATTAACTGTTAAATGAGAAATTTTTTTTTCAAAGCTGTTAACTGATACTCATTTGTTTGGACTTTGGACATATGGAAAAGGCGCTATAGAAATTATATTATTATTATTATTATTATTATTATTATTATTATTATTATTATTATTATTATTATTATTATTATTATTATTATTATTATTATTATTATTGTGTTTATTTCAAACTTTCACTTTGTTTACAAGTGTTGTTCGTAGTGAAACTGCGGATTACGATAATCTGGGCAATTTCCTATTATATATTTCAAATAGACTGATGCTTATTATTATTATTATTATTATTATTATTATTATTATTATTATTATTATTATTATTATTATTATTATTATTATTATTATTATTATTATTATTATTATATATTATTATATTGAGTTGAATCTACAGCCAAGATCAGATCCAGATCAGAACAATGAGAAACGTTAGCATGGGTATATAAATTCCAGATTATCAGTCGAACAAGCAGGCGTTTAACTGGGTTAGTCATTACATAAAGGTTCAATAGCTAGGGCCAGGGTTTGCATTGAAATTCAAGAACGAGGGTCGTAGCCCCGAGGTCTTGAATTCAGTGCAAAACCGAGCCCGTGCGTTTGAACCGATTTAAAAACCTCCATCCTATATTTCATGTTTTTGGAAAAAAAATCAAAAATGTATGAATTTTTGTCAGAGAAAATCCAGGTTAAATATTATGTAAATCAGGACAAGTCTTTGGTTGAAATTCAAGACCCCCGTCATGGTTATGATTTTCATTGTGTTCACTTTATAAATTATCAATAAGGTTTTTAAAGTGTTGGACTCTCTTGCACGCCAGCTCCGTTTGCAGCCCTAAGATTTATTTTCGCCAAGTCAAGGCGCCAGACGAAAAACGTCCCTTTTCACTGACTCCTACCTTACTTTACCCTCCTCCTCCTCCTCCTCTCCTCTCCCTCTCCCCATCCCCCCTCCCCCAACGCCCCGGGTCTCTGACGTTGCCCTAATAGAAAGAAGATGTGGTAACCTTTATTTCATTTTCCTCTCTACCAAGGCACGCAACATGTACAAAACAAAAAACGTGACTGTGCATGCATGCAGACTTGGAAGAACCCTCAGGAAAATTAGGCCTAATAAGTTCTGAAAAAGATCTATATACTAGCAATCGATCTTGTTACCTGTCCATAATGATCCCTGAAATACTGAAGAGTGTGTCTCACTAAGTAACTGTGCAAAAATTAAGAAAGTTCCAATGAAAATCCACAGAGATATGAATTTTTGAAATTTGCTAATTTTAAAGACAAATGTTAGTATGTCTGCCCCCAGCCATGACATTTTCTGTAAAATTTCACAATTTGAAAAATTCTTATCTCTGCAGATTGTCATTGGATGCTTCTAAATTTTTGCACAAATACTAAGTTTAATATGCTTTTTAGTATTTTAGGGATCATTACATCTTAGGTTACTTTGCACTGTAACAGGATTAGCAGTAAATGTGTTTTGAACAACTGGGCTCAGGTGTATCCCTGCCTTTCCTACTCCAATTCCGACCTCTCTCTCCCTCTCATTTTTTTTTCACTTTTTCATCATCACATGATCACACCACCACATTTTCCTTTTAATTTTTCAGATGGGTCTTTTCACCTTCTTCTCAGCAGTATGTGTTGTCTTGCACATGATTGGAACAATCTTGACAGGAGAGATTGGTGGCCTACTCAAGTCTATCATCATGTGTCAGCGCAGTGTCATTAATAGTTATACCTGTGAATGCTGTGACAGTATTATGACATGTAAACAGAATGTACCAACGTTCCAGTTTGAAGGAGTGGAGGAGTGTAGCATTGTCACTGGCTTGATGAAAGAACTGATGTATGGCTTATGTGTTCTGAATATATTTGGTTCCTTGGTGTGTTTTATTGCAACCATTCTGGGTTGTACATCAGTGGCAAGGCAGGCAGGGCGAGATCAGGTAAAGATGTTAACAAAATTGAAGAGTTTCATATGAAAACAGCTTAAGTGACTTTTTGACACTTCACTGTGCCAAAATATTGATGCCTGGACTTCAGAAAGACACTTAGGCTATTTTCATCTGTAGCCCTTCAATTGCTTTTTGGCTTTAGCTCTTGTGTCATAAATTGATGGTATGTCTATTGAGAAACACACTGTGCAGTTTGATTGATTTTTGAATTGTTTTGTTTTTCAGCCATTATTCAGACGTCGCCTATCTGCCAGATCTGACAGTCATGAACAGAGCCAGTATTCATGGCTTCATTATCCCACAGACCTGAACATACTCCCCCCATATGCCCCACCTATCTACAGATCTGTTGACAATGTTCAAGATTGTGGTGCCATGCCCTATATCGTCCCCCCTCCTGTTTTTGACCCAACGGATCTACCTCCACCTTATTCATCTAGAAATGCTTCCTTATCAAGTTCTGGCTTGTCGTTAAATATTTCTGACCCAACCCCTCAAAGAGGTCGTCCTCATGATAGAGATGACAGTGCTGAAGGAGGTTCAGCCATCGTGCTATCAGAGGGTGGAACAGTTATTCATCACCATTATGAAAACCATTACCAACAAAGAGTTTACAGTGAAAACCGAGCAAGACCAGGACATCCAGTTCAAATAACCAATGTAGTATTAACAAGAAACGGTATCCTAGAGCGTTGTGGAACAGAAAATAGAACTCAAAGGACTGCAATACAGTCAGTAACAAGTTTAAATAGCTCACGTGCCTCTTTACAGAGTGAGGCAAGGATTTCTATTGACAGAATTGAACGGCAACTTCTCCAACGCTGTGAAAAGGCAGAGGAGTGCAAAGAGGAAAGTGATGAGATCACTACAAGTCAAGAAAGAATGTATAAATCTAAACAGTCTTCTCGAATGCGGTGCTTAAGTACCGTCGAGCAATCAAGTGAACTAATAATGTTTGAAGAGAGCCGTAATAAAAGAAACAGTAAAGAAATTAAACGCCCAAACTATGCTTCAAAATCTCTTGAACGAAAACTTAAATCTTCCAAAGTGACTGAGGATGAGTTCAGTTCGACATCTGACTCAGGAATAGGCGAGGAGTTAACACTGCTGTACGAGCCTGCGGATTCTACAAAAGAAAGCAATACTGGAACGAACAAGGAACATAATAACGCATCGGCGAATTGTAACAATGATGATGGTGGTAGTGAAGATGTTTTGGAAAGTGTTATTGTCAACACCAGTGTAAAACAATGTGATACGGATTGTGAGCCAAAACACCTGGTATTAGATGACCAGGCAGATGATAGTATTAGGGATAATATATCACTTGATATTCAACTGGAAAATCATGACTTGCAACCTCCGATGAGCGTAAATGACACTACGGAATGTCACTTACAAACTAGTGAACATTGTCGTTACACAGAAGAGAGGAATGAAAATGATGTTGGTAGCGAGGGAGATCTTATAAATAGGGAAATTCCAACTGACTTGCCAGTTGAATCCAGTCAAGGAAGTGTATCTATAGGTGCGTCAGAGGCCAAAGAAGATAGCGTAAGTCTAATGCTTGATTCTGGTCATCAGAATGATATACAACAGTTGCGTTCACATTGGGATGAAACATCGAGGAATGTTAGCCACGAGGAAGGGAGTGACTGCACTGAGGAAGTGATACGACTTATGGATAACTTCATCACGACTAAAAGTAGTACTATCACTAGAACGCATAAGCAAGACATAGAGTGTGACCTTAATTGGTCACGTGACACACGAAATGACGTCAAGAGTCTAGATCTCACAAGAATGACAGGACGTGGCATGCTTGCCAGTATTCCAGAAAGATCGACCACTAGCTATGCCAATCCTCTGAAAGCTTGTGGCCAGAATGCACGCTCATTGACGGATTTTCCACGGATATTACATCTCGATAAAAGTGAATCAGCAGAAAGAAACAAAAGTGGCCTTGCCGCTCGTTCTGACTCGTGTATGACATTTTCCCGCACAAAATCGCGTGAGATTAGCACAGCTTTAGACCCAAGCGGGAGTGGATTTAAGTATTTCGGATGTCATCGACCTACTTTCATCCCACCCAACATCGAACTACCGATGGAAATAAGAGGAGAAAGTTTGAGCCACGGGATCAGCGTGACTGAAAGCAAACGACGTAAAAGACATAGTGCAAGAGAGCTCCCACGACCCAAGCGACGTGCCCTGGGAAACAAAAATGAGTTTATGAGGATGAAATCTAGAGGTCATCATAAGTTGTCCAGAAAAGATGAAACTTCAAGGCTCAGAGAAAGACATTTAAAGAAACAAAATGCGCGAGTAAGAGATGAAATTTCACGTAGCTACTGGCAGGCATATAATGGAAAGTGCTCACTGCCAAAGGCGAGGGATGAATGGCGACAAAATCCTGCTGTGTGGACCTCATTAAAGAAAAGAAAGAATGAACAACGCTTTCGTGGCAATATCGGCCTCCATACACATACAAAACAATTACCGATAGATGTGAATACTTCTAGTGAGTGCATGTCTTGTACAGGTAAAGAAACGGTTGTATAAATGCTTATAATATGCAATTAGTAATACTGCGTAACTTATAACATGTATTGCATAGTTTAGGGGAGGGGTGGTCGTATAGTAAGGAGGCATAGGGCGGTATTACAAGATTAAAGTTACCCTGGAAGCAGAGGTTACTTTCTAATCCCTTCGTAGAGCAATGGCAAAAGTCTGCTTGCAGGGTAGCTTAGAATTTAAAGAAAGGAAAAAATATATATGTGTGTGTCGTTCAAGCCGAGGTTTCGTCTCTTAAGAATGAATCTTCCAATGAATCTGACAACATCTCGTCCACCAAAAGCACGACTACCTCACAAGAAGAAAAGAAATATGGGATGATGTTGTGCAGCATTGTGCAGTGCACCATGTTCGATTCGGTTTGTTGGACAGGGCCGAGTTCCTGAAAGCCTGATTATCGCTAATCCACGATAACTTTTATGACTGAGAATGCATTGCGAGTCCCTCTTTTGCTTGGAGAGACAGAGACCTCTGCTTGCAGTGCCGCATCGAGAATAAGAGCTTGAATGACTTCAATACGATTGTGAAGTTAACAAACTCTTATAAATAACGTTAGAAATGATTAAAGTATAGGGATAAATATTTCGTGCTAGCTGTCCAGTGCAAACGTTCACTTATAGTACTTTTACATAGTATATCCAAAATGTATTATAGAGTTTCAAAGATATTACGAGGTATTGAAACAATGAAATTAAGAAGAAATTGCCTAAATTGCCACATGAAATGTTGCTATATATAGCTAATAATTAATAGATTAAATATGTTCCAAGTAGTTACGAAATAATATAGAGTATCTATCTTATAGGCTAAGTAACGAGTATATGAGTTCAGATTACAAATAAGATTTGTTTCGTAGTTCGCCAATTTCCTTTGTTTGCTATATGATTTTCTTAGACGCCACTCCTTCCACGTGTTGCCACGCCCTGTAAGGGTTTCACGTGTTGCCGCGCCCTGAAAGGGTAACCATATTTCGCAGCTTAAATGGGCGTATAAATCAGCTTATATTGTTATGGTCGCAACGGTCTTACTTTGAGCACATATCCTTAATTATTATAGTGTAGAGTAGCTGTCGTCCATTATTTATCGATATCATTAGTGTGGTTTTCATGACTTGACCCTTGAAAAAAATGCTAGCCTAATACTCATTAATAGATTGCAATTCTATTATTTTCTTTTTTGTTGTTTATTTGTTTATTAACCTTAGTTTCACGGGTTAAATCAAAGCATTCTGTTACGAGTACCCATCGACCACACCAAGTACACAATGATTTATACACAATCTAAGTCTGACACAGAATAGCTTATCATTTGATCATGAAGACACGAGCTAGTAGCAACGTCCTTTAAGAAGTGTACGTTGTTACTTTGTTACGATGATAAAAAAATCGTTTATATTGTGAACAGAGAATATGCATTAATTTAGAAGAATTTTTACTTGCACAACCATGTGAATTTAGATGTTTGGGTGATAGAAACTACCACAGCCTTGGCCAATATTCCTTCAGCGGAACACCTCCTCCTCTAACTGCGATGTAGCTTGGGTAGCCGCTAGCAAAAGACCGCGTACTCGAAGGTTTGCTGCAATCTGCCCAACATTTGCAATGCTTCCCCCTTCCCCCCCCCCCAAATAACTGTACCGTTATCACAAAAAAAATACCCACCCCTTGCCCAGTTTATGGAGGTGAAACAACTGAAGGAAAAACTACGTCAAGTTAACATGAACATTCAGTAATATTTGATATCTTAGGATTTCAAACCAAAACCCCCTTTTGAATTTAAACTCGCGCGCCGATAATTTGGTTACTCAGCGGTTCTACCTGTGACGGTATTAGAACCCAATCCCCTTTCTCCTCCTTTAGCAGCTCAGCCAGAATACTTCCATCGAGCGTGTAAAGAAATAGCCGAACCTTTGAGGTCAAATATTCTATACAAGTGGAAAATGTCATGTCGGGTGACTCAGCCCAGTCCTACTTCAGTTGTGTAGGATGCCTGGTTACCTTCCAAGATGGCTTCCACCGATTTCGATTTATATAATTTAGAGAAAGTAGATACTACATTATTTGTTTATGTACACAAATTACAGATATAAATATATAAATACATATGCATAAGGAATTCTAACTTGGTATAAGCGTTGAACCTTTCTCAGTAAGGGGTTAGTCCTTAGCTCTTCAAACCCAGGGGCAAAGCCTCATTCTACACGCTACAAATGTTGGAAAAGTTGAACGTTTAAATCAAGCAGATAAAAATATAGAGATTAAATAACGTTTAAATTATTGCTAAAAGCAAAAGTTATAATGTTGAATTATAAATTAATACATGAATGCTATTGGCCGTCAAATTGTCAGTGTTACCCCGTTATCACGGCCTTTCGTTTAGTATTTGCCTATAGTTTATCCAGGACTTTTTATCGATTAATAAAGAAAATCAAAATGAATATATTCAAAGAAATGTCTTTTGTCGGTATTCCTCTTCTTTAACTGAGTTATCTCGGGCTTCCTTGTGTTTTGAGTCAAATGGTGGTGTAAGGGAAGAAGCAATTACCCAGAGCCTGCGTAACTTTCGGTTTACGTCGAAGGACTGGTTGGGTCCCCAGTTCTTCGCCCTCGGCCGAAATTAACAGAAACTGGGTAAGAGATTGGGAGAGACCGGAGAAGACAAACAACGTTCCCCTTAAAGTGCACCTAACCCCCTGCTATTTCCCTTTTTGACGAAAAGGTCGAGCATTTCTAAGGACTTTTACGAAAAAATTACGCAATTTGAATGAATTCCAGATTTTTTACACAATTTTAAAGTTTGGAGTTTCATGGAACACTTTCAAAAACCTTAAGCCTGGATAGACGTCACACTCTTTTGTTCGTTTCATGTCTTTTGTGCAAAGCAAAAGAGTGTGACGTCTACCCAGGCGGAAATATATTCACTCCGACTTCAGACTCTTCGGAATTGAAGCTTTTGCTGGGCTTTTTTTACCTATAAATACGAAAAATCAGTTTTCAGCAGCTTTGAGTGAAATGCAGTCTCATTCAAATCTACATCACTTCAGCGATCGAATTAGTCAGCCAAGTTCACATATATTCTTAGGTGTGCCACCACAGGAAGCTCAAAGGCCCTTTTTCCCGATGTTTAAAATTTTGTATAAGCTTCGCAATTCATTCAAGTCGAGTAATTTTATCGTAGAAGTTCTTAAAAATGGCCGGACGTTTTATCAAAATTGGAAATAACGGGGTTACGTGCAACTTTAATACAAAGATTCCGTAATGTATAAACGTGTTTATTCTCGTTCCGCAACGCTCTCCCGTCTGTCGATGGAGCGTTATGTGACGAGCCAGACTAAACACTCACGTAGGAGACAAGTAATATGTCAACAATGCTTTTGTGGATTCGCTCGAACTGAGCTAGCCTGCGTAACGGCCCTGCAGGCTAGAAGTAAGCCGTATGTTATGTCTATTTCTCCCTCTAATTAAAATTTATTTGTGGCCAAAGATGTGGAAAGCTCGGCTTACGAGAGCTTTCATATTGTTTACATAAAGGCAACAACAAAATCGAGTGAACACATTTATATCGTTAGTTTTATTATCATTTTCTAAAACGTCATTCCAGAAGAGTACAGCTATTGTTAACATTGTGGTACTCGGGATACCAAAGGTATGTGGTACTCGGGATAACACAGGTATGTGGTGCTCGGGATACCAAAGGTATGTGGTGCTCGGGATAACACAGGTATGCGGTACTCGGGATACCAAAGGTATGACACTCGCGGGACGAAATCGCTCATGTCAACGCCCGCGCGGGTCACACCAGCACATTTAATTCAAGTTACTCTAAACAATGGTTTACCATTGTTAAATAAATGTTCCGATGAAACCGAGTCTAACGTCTCGTGTTTCATATAGACTAAAACATTTCTAAATGAAAGCGTATTTCTTGTGTATTATTTAAGTGTATATTTCTTGTGTATTATTTAAGTGCCAAGGAAGAGAAGGAAAATTAAAAAACGGCTGGATATTACAATTTATGAAATTATATTGAGCTGAATCTACAGCCAAATATCCGAGGAGCAATCACCCCCTGGATAACGGACCTCATGGGCCAAACATGGTCCATCTGGTTCCTCACCAAAGTCCACCAAGAAATCCCTGTTCAAATAAAGACCACCATTGACAGTGTCCACATCCACCAGCAGTAACATCGCGCCTTTCCTGAAAATCAAAGGTTGAGGCTTGATAACCTCAGGGGTTCCAATCTGGCTCGTGGTTTCACTTTCTATCGTGGATTTTCATCAAGCACTCAATAGATGACATGATCGATTATGATTTATGGATATCATAATCAAAATGATTGGTTCGACTGCTACGGCTAGTCTTCATCAAGCGATGTTGTGGACTGTATGACTATCCATCTCAAGTTTATACTCGACGGTGGCTCAGGTGGGCGGAGCTCTTCTCTTTTAGGAAACATAGCAGCATCGACCAATCACATAGAAGAGCTCCGCCCGCGTGGGCCGACGGAACAAGAAGTTCTCGATAATTGATATTGACTGAAATCCACAAATCAACTTCAAATTAAAAATCATGAAAATGCTTCTTGGGTGCAGACTTAAAGGACTTGTAAAGGAAGTTGGTACGGCTAGTACTTACTTGCTTAAGTTGGGATAAAACTGATTGTCCCAGAGACTGTACAGTGAGTTAGTAACATACAGTCGTTTGCCGTCCAGACTCAGCTGAATCATTTGTGGTCCACCTTCTATTTTCTTGTCTTTGATGTAACACTCGTCTGGTTGCTGGGGGAGGTCTGGATCGTCAATGACTCGAACACCACTGTTGCGTGTCATGCTACCGCCGAGAAAGATCTGCAGAACGATACAAGGGGCAGTAACAGATCAGAACAATGAGAAACGTTAGCATGGGTATATAAATTCCAGATTATCAGTCGAACAAGCAGGCGTTTAATTGGGTTAGTCATTACATAAAGGTTCAAACGCTAGGGCCAGGGTTTGCATTGAAATTCAAGAACGAGGGTCGCAGCCCCGAGGTCTTGAATTTCAATGCAAAACCGAGCCCGTCCTATATTTCATGTTTTTGGAAAAAAAATCAAAAATGTATGAATTTTTGTCAGAGGAAATCCAGGTTGAATTTAATATAATGTAAATTAGGATAAATCTTTGGTTGAAATTCAAGACCCCCGTCATGGTTATGATTTTCATTGTGTTCACTTTATAAATTATCAATAAGGTTTTTAAAGTGTTGGACTCTCTTGCACGCCAGCTCCGTTTGCAGCCCTAAGATTTATTTTCGCCAAGTCAAGGCGCCAGACGAAAAACGTCCCTTTTCACTGACTCCTACCTTACTTTACCCTCCTCCTCCTCCTCCTCCTCCTCCTCTCCTCTCCCTCTCCCCATCCCCCCTCCCCCAACGCCCCGGGTCTCTGACGTTGCCCTAATAGAAAGAAGATGTGGTAACCTTTATTTCATTTTCCTCTCTAGATCTACCAAGGCACGCAACATGTACAAAACAAAAAACGTGACTGTGCATGCATGCAGACTTGGAAGAACCCTCAGGAAAATTAGGCCTAATAAGTTCTGAAAAAGATCTATATACTAGCAATCGATCTTGTTACCTGTCCAGTCAGTTTAGGTTTTCTTGGATCTGTGATATCATATTGTCGTAGATCCCCTTGGATCCAGTTACTGAAGTACAAATATTTGTCATCCAAGGAGATCAGAATATCTGTTATAAGACCTGAAAAGGACATCTGTTCAATAAATAGATTGCATAGCGGCTCTCCTTTAACGGTAAGCGACAGGGGGACGAATGGGAACTGGGGATTCCACCCACCTCTCCTCCCAGTCTTTCTCTTCTTCACACGGCTCAGGTTTAAGATGTGGATAATAAAGTAAATTTCCCAAAATACGCTCTGGGATTCTACTACTAATGCTATTATGAGGCAAATTATAAAGTGCCGATAGGGTGGGCTTATTTTCAGATCAGATTGTTATACGGGATACTTATTTTTAGATGAATGTGCATCTGATTTCTTACGATACAGATGGTCAATTACCCTCAAAATATTACAAATTGTACAGCACCTCAAAAGCTTCGGAGGATTTAAATCCAGTCGCTCTTTTTCTGCACAAAAATGCATCAGATAGGATAAGAGTTTTACGTGGGAATTCTCTGACTCTTTTGTTATAAAAAAATAATCTTTCAAGGGATTAGTAGTTTAAAGGAAGATCTTCCATTTAGGTTAATATACCTGGCATTTCTGGGAGCGCCCAGCCTGTCACTTTCTTTGAAGGTATAGAAATCACAGTTTCGGATCCCCAAGTGTCGTCCTACAAAAATGTTAGGCACAAGTTCGTCATTATTTTCCAGATGACTAATTTTAGATGAGAAAAATTCACTACTGTCATTTCATCACGAGAAAGAACGTAGCACAATACTGTTTGACTATAAAAAATTAGTAGCCTTCTCTGCAGACGTCAATTGCAATAAGTAACTAGCTAGTCTCCACAACTAGTGCTTTATCATGCTTAGGGACTCAGGACGTCAGGTGGCGTCAGGGGGGAGAAGGGGGGAAAGGGAAGAAGATGACTGGGTGTCTTCTAACGTTGTCCGCTTATACACGCACTGGTTCCCCGAAGACGGATGCGGCTTTATCAAGAGACCATAATACTAAGAGAGCGAAGCTCAGTATTGATGTCTGTGCCATGTTCGTGGCGGCTAAGGCTATTTTTAGTAACTTCGCCATCGTGCGCGCAAGTCCCTCCACCAATAGAATTTGATTTTTGACGTGCGCGCGGACGGGACCGTTTGAATTCTATTGTCTAAGAGCCTTGCGCGCGCGATGGCGAAGTTACTAAAAATAGCCTTAGCCGCCACGAACATGGCACAGACATCAATACTGAGCTTCGCTCTCTTAGTATTATGGTCTCTTGGCTTTATTCGATTCTCTGCAGACGATTTTCCTTGCCGCAGCCGGTGAGTTAGTGCTGCATTACAAGCTTACTTGATTAAACGTCTGCGAAGGAAACTAGACATAAACACAACTAGGCAAATATAATGATGATGATGATGGACATAATGTTCATAATAATTCACACATTTCATTCAGTGTTGCAAAGTGCGTCAATTGTGACTTCTTATCGATTTCAAACTACAGTACAGCATGCAGAAACAGTGAACTTACTGGCTTTTTGAAGAACCTGACGATGGTGGAGCTTAGCGCACAACCAACAAAACCTTGCGCTTGATCTGGATCATGCAGGAAACGGATCTCCAGGGGAAGGGTACCTACTCCAAGATCAATGCTTTGTACTTTCTCGTGTGTTGTCCAGTCCCACACGTGAATATGATGACCGTACTTACCTAATGAAAGATTTACAAACAATGATCAGATAACCCATGTGGGATGCAGATGAAGTCGAAAAGTATTACTGAGCATGCGCAAGTAAATTTAAGAGAGGCTCCGGCTTCGTTCGGTCGATTTTACATTTGATAAAATATATCAATAAAGTAGAAAAGAAATAATGAAATATTGGGCTACGAGATATGCGAGTGAATATTATTTAGTGAGTTCTTAAAGTCAGGGTCTGATGTCGGTAGTCAGTTAAATTGTGTGAAATTTGGCGGTTGTCAATTAAAAAATGTTAATGAATGTTACGGTTGTTTATTGTTAAAGACAAAATTGTAACTGAAGATCATCGTAATTCAGCCGGCCCGGCGGCCGCAATGATAAATCTCAATAAAGCATCTATCTATCTAGTCGATTAGCCCAATCCACACCCTGAAAAGTGTTTTAAAAAATGAATCTTATTTCCAAAAAGGATTACAAAGGGTAAACATCGAGGTATGCAATAGAGGGATTTCACGGCAGCCATGTTTGTGGTCAAAATAATAGACCTTTTCTCCCATGAGAAGTGAAATCTTTTGTCATTCAAAAACTTTCTATTGTACTTGCCCACAAACATGACTGCCATGAAATCCCTCTATAGGGTCTATTTATCTGGAACTCTGAAATTTAGTCTTACCAGCCTTCAAGTCCTCCAGGTCAAAACCACGTCTAAATGCATTAGGCTCGCCCCATTCCGTGCTCATCAAAACATTATGTCGAGGCTGATACCAAAAGTCGTATCCAAAGGGAACACCTTTGTTGTCTTTCTCCCATTGTCCCTTGACTTTGAACGTGTCACCGTCAAGCAGTATGAAACCACCTAATGGAGAATGGAAAATGTATATTTCCTTTTGCTTTTATCAATTATAGATGGAGAAAGAGAGGGAAGGGGATAGAGGGAAAGCTAGGAAGAAACAAAGAAACGATTGCGAAGAGACAAATAAATAAATAATGATAGAACGGAAAGTATGAAAGAAAGTGCAAGGAAGGGAAGAAGTTAAGGAGCTAGGGAGCTATGGAGAGAGAGGGAGGAAAGGAAGGAAGAAAGGAGAGAAGGAAAGAAAGGAAGAAAGAAAGAAAGAAAGAAAGGAAGGAAGAAAGAAAGAAAGAAAGAAAGAAAGAAAGAAAGAAAGAAAGAAAGAAAGAAAGAAAGAAAGAAAGAAAGAAAGAAAGAAAGAAAGAAAGAAAGAAAGAAAGGAGAAAGAAGGGAGAAAAGAAGAAGGGAGTAATGGGAAGGAGGGAGGGAGGAAGAAGAAGGGAGGAAGGAAGAAGAAAAGCAAGATAGAGGAGGAAGAAAAGGGAGGAGGAGGAGACAAGCGAGCAATTGCATGGCTAAATCTAAAGAACGAATTGCTGCTTCTGAATATGATAGAACAGAAGAAGAAAATGAGCGATGGAGACAAGGGAAAACGAAGGGATAGGAGAGGAAGCAAATGAATAAGGAACGAAATAAAACTGAAGGAGCAAGCGAGGACAAGATGGACCACATAGTGCTTGCATACCCACCTCTAGCATCACCGTCCACATTTCCCAATGTACTTATCATGATCTCACCACTACCAAGACAATGCGATGTGTGTGGAACAGAAACACCGGCTTTGGAGAAGATTTCCTCTGGCTCAACGACCTAAAATACAATAATAGAGCAGTTTTCGTATAAGTGTGAAACGGATCGCGTCGTACCGTGACCGTGTCCGTGACGTGATGTCTATGAAAACATTCGAAGTTCCTGCCGTAATCATTCCGCGCCGTAACTGTGCCATTTTCAGAATAATACGAAAACTGCTATAACCTTGAAGTGCAATTATTTGACAAGTCGTTGGTAACTGGATATAACAAAAAGTTAAGTGCATGTATGGTATCTAAAACGAAGAGCTGTATATAAAGCAAGACTTCAGTGTTTTAGAGTGTTCACACGGCTGAGGACAGAGGGCTAAAGTTTGTCGTTTGGCGGTTGCCGTTTACCGTAAACGTCAATCTTAAGGTCTCTAATATAACAAAACGCCCATAAGGCTCGCTCACTCGGCAGAACGAATAGCTCGTTCAGTCGACATTTTGGTAAGACAGCTTTCAATCCCCGACCTTTGTTAAAAACTGAACCCGCCGTAGAACTGCAAACGTGTTTCTTCAAATACTTACAAATAATGGCTCACAGCGCATCAGTCATCGGAACTTCAAGAATTTTGTTGATCTGCTTATTCATCTGCCGTAAATCATGAACTAAGTGCTCTTGTTCCTGCTTCCCTCCAGCCCTCGAGAGTTGATAGAAAACAACACCAGGGCCACTTTGTGAAGATTTAATTATAAGTAGAGAGATCTGATAAAGACGGCCACGGCATAGCGTATGCAGTTTGTATCAGACTCATACGAAAACTGCTCTGAATGACCCTTGGGGTACCCCTGTGATAGACTCTACAGGGAGACTCCACCCTAAGGGTGGGGCACCCTTTTCTCGCTGGTGATATACCGACCTATTTCATAAAAGGTTGTCAGAGCTAAAGGCGATAGGCGATAGGAGATAGGTAATTCCACTATTCACGGTCGGGTTTTCTATTTGTTTTTATTAATTATAAGGAAGCCAACAATCAGACATTCATATCCAATGTTCGGAGCAAAACGAACGGAATAACGAAGCTATTATTAAAACTTCTTGATTACTTTGGCATTTGAATGACCTATCTCCTATCGCCTTTAGCTCTCACAACCTTTTTTGAAATAGGTATATAAAAAGGTACCCTTTTCACGCTGAAGGCTAAAAAAAACAGGTTGACCTTTCACGAGCAACTGAAACCTTCGGGATATGATGACATATGCGTTTTTGTTACTCTCGATACCTTATGAATCATTGGAGCTCGTTGGTCTGTTCCTACGTCAATTACGTAAATACGTGTAGACATAAAGCCTGGTACGATGAGACGGTTACGACTTTTACTGGAATCACCAAAGCAACTACTACAAGCATTCCAACCAGTGTGGTGTAGCTCATCTCCAACGTAAGGCATGTGCAGGCGATGAATCACCTGTTAAAAATACATACGAAATAAGAAATTAGGAATTAATTCAGGAATAATGTAGAACATTATGTAAAGATGGTGGAGAGGTGGTCATTGTACAGAGGTGGTCATTGTACAGAGGTGGTCATTGAAGAGAGGTGGTCATTGTACAGAGGTGGTCATTGTACAGAGGTGGTCATTGAAGAGAGGTGGTCATTGTACAGAGGTGGTCATTGTACAGAGGTGGTCATTGTACAGAGGTGGTCATTGTTCATTCTCTTCAACTATTTCTCCATTCTTTACCCAAGATTCGGCTTGCATAGCCTTCACTTTCTATTTTTCACCAGCCACTGCTCAGTCAACCATGCAAGTCTAGCTCTTCTAATCATCACTCTATTATTCAACTACTTTATTTGAAGTCACAGTGGCCTAGTGGTTAGGAAGTTAGACCTTGAGTTCGAGAGAGGCCGAGAACAGACTCGTACCCAGTCGTCACTTATTTTTCATTCTGCAAAGGAATCTGGGAAGGGATTGTGGCGCGCAAAGGCACTTGGGAACGCGAGCTCGCCAAATCCTTCCCATCAATCCCTTCGCGAATAAGAAGAAGCGACTGGGTACGAGTCTGGGCCGAGAAGTCGGCGCAAGTTAAGTCTTTGGCTGCGGTCACTGTGCTCGAGCAAGTCTACCGAGCTGTACAAATGAGTCAGACTATTGCTGGGGTAACGCTGGGAATGATATGGTACGAATCTTTGCGTTAACTTCGACCGCAGTCGAAACTTTTCTTTAATGTTTGAATAACTCCCCTTCACACCATCTACTTTCGTTACATAACTCTATCCAATCTCCTACTCTATATCTGATCCTATATATATAAATATTTATGCTCTCTTGACTCATCTCATTCCACCACTATATAATTATTTACCTGACTATAAGAAGGAGACTTAGGATCCACATCGACTGTAGCTAAGTAATCTGGCCTCTTGGATCCAGTGTTGTTATGGATACAAGGCAAGTACACGATCTGTTCACGTGGACCGGCCATGGCGTCCTTTGGACTTGAATATCCCGGACCATGCTTGCAGTGACCTTTTTAAGAACATTAAGGATACTCGGTATATTTTCTAGTGCCAACAGAATTTTTTTAAGGTTCATTTAATTAAGTGAAAAAATATTTTTTCACTTATTGAACATTTTTGGTGTGTTTAAATTTAAACACCTCTTCGAAAATGTCACATATTTAAAGTAGTACCTTTCGTAATTCAGTATTTTGAAGACATTGAAGTCCGTTTGTATAGGAAATCGCACGATCTTGAGTACAATTCGGAATTAATAGGTACGAGTAATGTTTTGAAAGTTCTCAAAATAGGACGAGCCTTTAGGCGAGTCCTATTTGAGAGTTTTCAAAACATTACGAGTAACTATTAATTCTGAATTGTACGAGAAGATCGTGCGATTTTTGTGGCTACTGCCTCGAAGAGGCGGAGCCACTTTGTCATCGGGTTGTAAGTCAGTCCGCAAGTAACACCACAGGAAGCCAAAAAGTCAAAACTTCGGAAATCATCGTCAGCATTCGTTCGTCCGTCACGAAGAACACAGGAAGCCCAATAATGTAACTCTGGTTCCATATGCCAAACGCCAGAAATACAGTGCTTGATGACAATGCTAGGCCGTTGTACCCGTTCATCAGCTCTGAAGATGTTGATTGAATAATTAATAGCTAAGAAAGGCAAGTTATTTTCTGCATATTGTGCTCAACTCTTGTCTGCAAAAGCTGTCTTAGGACTTTTTGTTTAGTGACATTTTTCAGTCGTGACGCCATGCACTTGTGTAATTCACGTCGAACAATTTGTCCATTTTACTTATGAGATTTGCCGCCCCGCACTCTCTGTGTAATTCGCTTCTAAGCTTAACTAGCTTTATAGGCAAGCTTTTTAGATTAAATTTAGAAATTAGTAATCAGTACCGGGAATCAGTAGTAGACAAGCGATCGCCGAAAATGGCCATCATCAGTGAACTAAAAAGCATTTGCCCATTGCAGTTTACTAACGCATTTGTTTATAATGATATTTTCTTGTTCTCGGTTACCTCTCAAAATTGTTTTCATCGATACCAGAAATAGTAATCTTCATTGTGACCGACGACATTAACAATGAGAATATTTAATTTGACCTTTGATTTGTTTATCAGTGTCACGTAACTGCAAATATATCCTTGTGCCTCAAGTCAATAAAGTATCTTAGCATTAAGTATATCAAACAGAATCTCCTTTAAAAACAGAAAAAAAAACCCAAAATAATCCACTTAAGTATGGACTTATATGACTTATGGACTGATGTATCGGTACGCTGAGAAAGTAGATTCATTTCTCGAAACAGAATAAAGCAAGACACTGTCCTATAAAAATCATTTTCAATTCCAGCATGCATCTGAACTTTCTCTTCTTTAAAGGCAGTAGACACATCAGTGCGGATAATATCCGCCTATTTTTCATTTATAATACACTAAGCTTAGTATATGTCGCTGAAAAGCCTAAAGGCTAAAGCCTTTCAAATATCTTTTGTCTACTTACAAACTTCTCTGTAGGCTATCTGAGAAATTAATGAATATATGTGTCCAAGTTGTAGGAATTTGCAAGCATCAGTGAGTTTTGATTGTAATAATGTCACGATGGAAAAAACTTCCCATGATTCCGCTCTCAATTAGCTTTAGGCTTTTTTCAGCGACAACGTTAATTGAATTAGCTATACGTACCTTCTAGAGGATAAGTGAAAGCCTTTTTAGGCTTTTCTATGGTTTGCATAATTATGGCCTCATCAGACTTTTTTAGTCGCGGAGTGCGTCCGTGCGTTACAACTCCGATAAACAAACCAAATTTTTTATCTCCTTGAGTCTAATGCCTGCAGTTTGGTTTTTACTGACCACTTTATTTTTTTGAGACTAAGCAATGTTTTCATGCCTAAAATGTATTTTTCCCCGTCTTTTTGACCTGTGACTTTACATGAAAAATAAAAAATGAAAATGAAAAATGAAAAACTTTTTCCCTTAAAGATACCATAAATTTGCTAAATAAACGCTCTTCTTCCCCATCTCCAACAAGTACATGATTAAATGTACGGTAATACGAGCAACAAATTAATCGTGCAATTTGTTGCGTAACATTCAGTTGCGTTGCAAGTTGCAGAGCAAATGTTGCTCGTATTACCACTCCGCGCGCAAAAAATTTTCTTTGTTGCACGAAGTAGAAAAAGAAAATTTGTTGCGCACGGGGTGGTAATTCGAGCAACACTTGCTTTGCAACTTCCAACGCAACAATTAATGTTGCGCGACAAGTTGCACAATTTCGTTGCTCGTATTACCGGGCCTTAAACGCTCACGTACCGGCTATTTTGCATACCCTGTCTTTGGCCTGCATCTTGCTTTGTCTACAATAACAGGACCTGTTGAAAGCAACACAAAAGAGATTATATGATTGAGTCGGTTATCTTTGTTATTTGTAGAACTTTATATCACGTATTTCCCTAGTCATTCTGAATTCAAGGGCATTATACACATATTGCCCTCGTCCCATACTTCCCTTGCCCGTTATAACGTCTGTTAGCTTTGTAATGGACTATTAGGCTAAAGCCGCATAAATTGGCATAAACTGCTTTTGCATAAATGTTGGCGTAGTTCCAGTCATGTCTATAAAATTACAAATAACCTACAACAGTATGGTTGTTTTTAAAAACTAGTGTTCTTTAGTTTTATGTTTGAGTGTTGTGTACACCGCGGTACACGTACTTACACTTGAAGTTCGCTCGATGTTCAGTTGCATCAACAGATTAGGGACTTTAAGATGTGCCGACTACGGACTACGGACTACGGACGAGAGGCACTTTGGGACTGGAACGAGACGCATATCATTATCTCATCTACCGTCGCGAGCTCACTACGGTGAGAAGTCGGACGATTTCACGTAGTGTGGAGTACAGACTACGGAACTACAAATAGGTGACGAAAATTGCCAGACAAATGTTGCAATAAAATACGAACTAAATCATCTTTCTGTAGTCTCAGAAAGTCCAGAAGTTTATCTGTAGAGATTAAGTTGTTGCACAATGGCGGGTGGCTTTGAAGCTGGTTTGTTCTTCAGATGTGATATTTCTTGTTCGAGGTATGTTCGTTGTGTCGCCTTTATCAGTATGTTGCGCGCTTCCAAAATTTCATTAGTTGTGACGATGTTCTGTAACTTGCCTTTTCTACATTTTCTTGTAAACTTAATAACTAGTGCAACGACTCTGAATAGGCGGTCGAGGGTGCTATATTTTGTGATTTCAATGATGTTAAGTACACTTGGGGTTTCTTCTTTATTCACAATCGTAATCTCCATCTGTGGGCTTTCGAGGTACGTAAACTCAGTTGTTTGGAGATCAGTAGGCCATTTTTCTTCCGGATGTTGAAGCCACTCAGGTCCCTCGAGCCAAATTTTTTTCTTCTCTAAGAAGCTATTGGCGTTAATACGCGGGTTAGTAGATCTGCAGGGTTGGTTGAAGTTGGGCAATATTTCCAGGTACGTAGAGATGTGATCTCTTTGATTTTGTTGATTCTGGTTCGAACAAAGGGTTGCAGTTGCTTTTTTGAGGTAAGCCAAGAGAGTACGATCTTCGAGTCGCTCCAATATAAAACTTCGTGGGTGTTGTCTTCAAACTTTAGTGATTTGATGACATACTCAGACAACTGTGCACCTAACAGAGCTGCTAACAGTTCTAGCCTTGGAAGGGTTTGTGTTTTCACGGGCGCTACTCTTGTTTTGGCCATTATGAATGCGGTTTGTGATGCGTTTCCTGACGTTGTCCTCAAGAAGGTTATAGCGCCGTATGTTAACTTGCTGCTGTCACAAAAGATATGCAGTTCTTTATTGGAGATATTTGCGATAGAGTGAAGTCGAGGGATTGTGATTGTACTCAATCTATTGATGTCATGAAGCCATTCCGACCATTGTTCTTTATATTCGTTTGGGAGGTCATTGTCCCAGTCAATGTTTTGTTTCCACAATTCCTGCATCATTATCTTTGCTTTTACAGCAACAGGTTCCACAAATCCTAGGGGGTCGAAAAGCTTCGATGCGGTGCTTAAAATGGATCTTTTGGTCATGCTTGTGGTCTTTTCTATGTCCTCAATGACTTTGTCCAGCGAAAGCGACAGGGTATCTTTTTTCGTGTCCCAAAGGAGTCCAAGTACTTTTACTTTCTGTGCTGACGCTTGCGTCTGTAATTCCCGTGCTTTTTCATTGAGGGTTACTGAATTAGAGGTCCATTGTCGTAAGTTCATGCCGGCTTCGTGTAAGTGACGTCTTGATAACAAGTAGTACTCCACTGCTTTGTCTTCGTTTTCTGCTCCTGTGACAACATTGTCCATGTACATTGTCTCTCCCAGATCTTTAGCTATCCAGTCATGGTACTGTATTGTCACGCTGAGTAGAAAGGGAGATGGCGCTGCTCCAAAAAGGACTCGGCAGAATCTGTAGACTTAGGTTATCCTCCGTGCTAGCAGGTTTGGCAATGTCTTTTAACCACAGAAATCTCGTGGCGTCTCGGTCTTGTTGGTTCAGTTCGATCTGCAAGAAAGCTTTTTCGATATCGGCTATGAAGGCTACTTTGTGTTTTCTAAATTTGAGGAGGATTGCCGTTAGATCTTGCATTAGGTTTGGTCCCGTGTGAAGACAGTCATTCAAGCTTAGTGATCTAGGTGTCATTCTGGCTGACGCGTCATATACTATTTTTGTTAATGTTGCACTGTCCTCTTTGAAAACTGGGAAATGTGGTATGTAGTGCACGATCCCTTCGTATTGACTTATGTTTTCGAGTTTCTCGATAAATCCTAGATTTAGTTGTTCTGAAATCTGGTTGTTGTACTTGTTGATGAGTTTTGAGTCTCTCTTGTTCAGGCTTTTTTGGAGGCTACACAGGCGGTTCTTGCTCAGACTGAAGTTTGTTGGCAATTTATCTCTGTTTTCTTTCCAAGGGAGTCTAACGTTATATTTTCCAGTAGATTTGTTAAATCTGATTGTTTCTTGAAACTGCGGCTTTATTATTGTGTCATTATTTTCGTTTTCAGCTTCCGGTATGTTGCTGATTTCCCAGAACTTACTTAGCATGCAGTTTATCAAGGTTCGCTTCTTCCAAAGGCGTGATTTCTACTTTGTATTGTGCTGTGTTGAAGCTGTTTTCTGCATTGACTTCTCTAGAAGGTCCCGATAGAAGCCATCCAAATACGCTTTCGGTTGCTATAAGGGCCTTGTTTTCTACTTTGATCATGTTTCCGGTAACTAGACGGCCGTAATAGTCATTGCCAATTAATATGCCAACTTCAATATTAAATTTTGGGATGCGTCTAGAGGTTCGGCAAGCTTTAGGTTCATAAATTCACGTGGTATCTCTAGATTGTTTGCTTTAGCTGATAGAGGTGGACAAATGACTGGGGCAACTAGGGCAACTACTGTTATTTCTTGGTTTTCTGACGAGAGTGAAAATGATACAATGTCATATGCTTGTCTGGTGCTTTGGAGTCCTCCGAATGTGGTTATGTCTAGACATTCCTTTCCTACCGTCTTCAGTTGTAGCTTCTTCTTTATGTTTTCGGTGATGAAGGTCCTTTGTGAGCCGGTGTCAAACAGAATTCAAGCTTGGCAGTGAGCGTTGTCTCCGCTTACTCGTACTACGAATTAGTGCATTAGAATATGGCTGGTATGCTGAGGTATATGTGTGGCTCCCATGTAAGTTGTACTGTTTGCCGTGCTGCTTTTGAATTTGTTTTCTGTATTCGGCTCTGAGTTTTCGTTTCTTTCTGGATGAGTTTTGGTTGATGGGATTTTGCTCGAAGTTTCTTGTGTTTCCTTGCAGATTGAAGTATGGTGCTTTCTTTTGCATCTCATCCAACGGCCCTTAGAAAAGCATTGGGTCTTCGTGTGGTTAGATGCCAAACAGTTGAAGCACTTGCGTTGACGTTGTATGAGGGCCACTCTTTCCTCTACTGTTGTCACTTTATTGCAGTTTTCCGGTCGATGGTTCCCATCACAATATACGCATGCTTTAGGTTTAAGAGGGGATTTTTTTCAAGTTCGAGCAGTGAACGACAAAAACTCCTGAGTTGAAGAATAGCTGTTGTACAGAATTAAAATCATTTCTTTCAGAAAGTTTAAGTTGTTTGTAAGTAGTTTTGGCCGATGAAAGTTGAATCAGAGTGTTAATCCAAAACGAAAATTTGAATCGAAAATGAGGTTTAGGCCTTCATTTGCTCATTTTCTGTATGTTTTCATTATATTCAGCTTGAAAAAGCTTAATCCCAACACAACGTCAAGAAAAAGTCTTGTACAATTCAACAATTCGTTTTAAACAGGTATTTTATCTTAGTACATCAGTTTTTAACCGGTAGAAAAAGGATTTGAGTGTTAATCCAGAACGAAAATTTGGATTAAAACTCGCACGGTCTAGTTTTTGGCGCTTTTCGCCATTATTGCTCGTCACTGAAAAAAATCTCCTCTTAAGTTGTTTTGTGACTGAGGAGCTTCGGTTTTGAGATCTTTGTTGTGCGCGTGATAGCAAGGCGCCGGCTGTTGGTACTAGCGGTTCTTCTTCTATCGTGTCTGAGTGTTGTTCTTGCGCGCAGACTAGATGTCCCTTTTCTCGTGTTTGAATTTCTTGCCGCAAGGCAGTTCTTAGTTTATCGAGTGACTTATCTGCGGAGGGATCTGTTCTAAATATAAGGCAGCGTATCTCTTCCGGTAATTTCTTCAGGAGTATCGGGATAAGTAAACTACCGTACGATTCTGTAGTAATTCCAAGCGCTTCTAGTCCGCGAATTTTGGTTTCGCATGTATCATAAAATGTTCTTAACTTTTGAGTTTCGCTAGTTGGCGCACGTATTTTCGATAAGGACTCCATGTGAGCATTGATTAGAGTTTGCGTTTGTCCAAATCGCCCTTTCAGCAGTTCAACCGCTTTTGCGTAATTTTCTTTAGTTAGCGGCAATCCGGCGACAGCGCGCGCAGCTTTTCCTCGCAGCATTCCATTTGGGTAATTCATTTTCTCGACGTCATTAAGTTCACTATTCTTATCGATGGCTGCGCTGAAACTATCCCACAATGGAAGCCATTCAAGAGGGTCCCCACCAAATGATTTTATATTTATTTTGGGGAGATTGATATGAATCCGTGGAATCAATGGTTTTTCTGAATTGTTATTATGGAAAGAGCTCATCGGAGTTTCCTGTGTTGCTTTAAAGTAGCGTGTGATTTTGAACTTCCAATCTGATATAACGTCTTGAAACGACAGGGCGGCTTCTGTTTCTTGTTCAATGTCTTCATCTGTTTCTAGGGACATTGCGATTTTTCCATCCATGTGTGCTACCTCGTCAGCTCTCCGAGTTAGTCTATCTAAAAGTGCTTCGAGTTCAGCATGGTTCGGAGACTCTGATGTGATAAGTTTTTCTGCTTTCTTGAAATCTTGAGTACAGTGCCCTTTGTATGCTGCTCGTACTGATTTTAGTTTCTTGATATCCTCGACCATCTTTACTGTGAGTTGGCATTAGCACCGTAACGGCGCGGCCGAGGTTTCGGCACCATGCAAATGTTACAATTACTGTAACGAACGAGATGGTTCCCTGGTTCACGTTTATTCTTAATCTCGTAATTGCGCTCGCGCGCCTGTGACGTCACTAATTACATCTACGACTAATTACATTTACGACATAGGCAGTCAAGGGGTTAACAGGATGGAATCTTACATGAGCATGCGCGCAACCGCTGGACCATAACTGCGTGATTGTAAAAATTTGCCTTAAGGCCAATTTACAAGATACAATTTTTGTTTACAACTTGTATAACCCTATAACTTGCTTACAACTGTTGCTGCTGTTACGAACAAAAGATTAAAAACATGTTTTAATATCTTACAACCTTTTGTTCTTCTCGCACGCGACATTTGTAAGCAAGTTGTAGGGTTGTTGAGTGCGAAAAGTTGTAGGCAAAAATTGTATCATGTAAATTTGGCCTTTATGCAAAGTCAAATATCTTATATAAATAGCGATGTATATTTAAGCAATATATAAAACACGTGCATGTCTTTGTACTGTGATATAAACACGATGGAAGATGCGGTAGAGATCGAGCAAAGCAAGCTTACCAACACGAGACGTAGCCGAGTGTTTCTCTTGCTTTTCGAGTGCTCTACATCTTCCAGAGTGTTTATATCACGGTACAGAGACATAAGCGATGACTTTATATTGCTTTTATAAAATATTTTTAATGTTTTGTGCGAGCCATGTATCTGTCCTCTGATATAAACCACAGGAAGCCCAAGCATACTACTTTCATATATGCGACTTAAAAAATTGCAAATAAATGTCAAAAATTGCCTACAAGTGTTTACGTTTTACACTGTATAAAGTTTAAATGGATTCAGAATTATTTTAGCTGTACTTTTGTGAATTTTGAGTTGTTTTGGTAAAGTAAGACCAAAAAAACTAAAAATTTGCTTTTATCCAAATTATGCCAAAAATTATGCTTGCACATGCGATCGCAGAAAATTATGCTCTTTTATCCAAATTATGCCAAAAATTATGCCAGCACAATCGCGAAAAGCCTACTGTAGGAAGGTCAACATGTGATAATGAAAACCTGTAGCTCGGATACTAAATTAATTATTAAATACTGATGTCGAACCAAATCGAATTTCGACGCTGCCCTTGATCGAACCTAAGTATTCTTGTCCGACTTGTACAACACTGAATGAACATGGTAGAAGTATAGTTGCACAATGTAGTATGTGATGAATTATCACAGGCTATTTTCTCTCAGGGAAAGAAGAACACTTGTGCCCTCGAAGTACGATTCCAGCCCCAGCGATGGAAATAAAACGGCCTTCAAAAGTACAACTAAATTCAATTTTCCTTGTTCAGCAGATTCAGAAATTACACAGCTTTGTAATTAAAAATGTTTGTATTGTTTCGAATACAATATAAGAGGGTATTCCTAACTGTGCGTAACTTTTTGTTGCTTTTAATGCAAATTTAAATATGCAAATTTTTGCTTAGTCTACATGGTCATTCCATGATACAATGTATGTTTATCCGTTACGTTCACAACCTTCGCAATTTAGCAAGAGAAAATAATTTTGGATTATAGTTCAAATTAGAAGTTCTGGTATTCTCGTACGGGCATGGATTTCGACATAGTTTCATCTATCACCAAAGATTTCCACAGTTTCATCGATTACCAAAGCTATTAAAGCCACACGTGTACAAGCACTCGTGAATGTCTTTAAAACTGGCAACAACTCAGCAAAATTCTATTTTCAATTGTAATTTAAACCAAAGTTACTGTATGTACTTTGGACCCGAGGTAAATTTTAGAATTTTCGTCATCACGGACACAAGTACAAGTTGTTGGCTATCAAAATACGAAGGTAATATCATGCATAGAGACTAGATTAATCACTACGGAAAAAACAGCGTAACTATTTCTCTTACTTCGTGTGTGAAATGATACAGCCTACCGTATTTGAACGCTGATAAGTAGTTCCTTATACGAATTTGTACGTTAAATTGGAAAAACAACGATAACCGAAACATATGATAATTCGGTCCGATCACGAACCACAGTCACGATCAATCTAACCGATGATTAATCAACAAAATGAAGTTTTCCTGGCTTACCTTGATACCTTTATGACGCGTGTTCTTCGGTGTGAAGCGAGAAATGAGCACGGCACTGTTCGTAGACGTCATGCAATGCCTCACTCAAGTGAACAGCAAAACCTGTTAGCGTGACCACGAGGCAAGATTTACTAATGAGAAGCGTATATAACTCGTGGATTAGACTAGCCGTTTCTAATAGAAAGTGAAATGCTGCGAGCAGAAAATAGCTTCATGGTGCATCCACATTAGCAGAACTGTTCCCCTAAAACTCACGAAAGTACACCGCTTTGTCTGATATTTCAAATGTTTCTTGTCTATCTCCTGTGTGTTATGTGACGAACACTGCTAGTTGACCTTCAATATTGAACTACAGAACATAATTCTCCAGGATCAGTGTCGGACACACACAGTTCAAAATATTTAGCACCTTGAGTAATTAAATTAAAGCAATTTTTCAAACAATCACAAACAATCACAAAATCCCTATATTGGTGTGCTAGGGATGATCGTCGTATTTTTAGGGGTTGAAATCGCCGATTTGGTATTTTTTAGGGGTCTTCAGAGAAAATCAAAGGTTTTTCAGAAAAGATGGTAATTTTTAGGGGTACAAAATAAACGAGACGATCTTTTATTACTTACTGCCTTTTTTTTTTTTTTTTTGTTAATTTGATTTTTTGGTATTTTTTCGGGGTATTTTTGAGCTGTTAGGTATTTTTTTAGAGTGGAAAATTTTGGCATTTGGGTATTTTTTAGGGTACGTTTTGGAGGTTTCCGACGATCATCCCTAGCGTTTTGACCCCAAAGAGCCCCCCCCCCCCCCGGGAATTCAATGTACCGATTTCTCCGGACCGGCACAAAGTACTCGATGAGTTCAAGCACAGGCGGACCATCCTCTCAGTTTGTGGTTTTGGCTTCCTGTCGACCTCGGAGACCCAGGGAGTCAGGGAGGGGGGGAGGGGAGCGGAGGGGAAAGGAAAGAGGGGAAAAGGACGTCTTTTTCCCCTCTTTCCTTTCCTCTCCGCTCCGGCTCTCCCCCCTCCCTGACGCCCTGGGTCTCCGAGGACGGCTTCCTGTGTCAGGGTCGAATGGCCGTTGGTTTCAAACAAGCTCGGTACTCTAGTAACAAGTTAAAGATTAATTCAGTCAGAACCGAATTATTTAAAGGCACTTTTTTCAATAGATTACCATATTTACGGAACAACTTGCCTGATAAACTTAGGACTTCTAATCTTAGCTTATCATTATTTAAGAGACAATGCATTGAATTTTATAAAACTAAAAACTTTGATCCTGGCCGTCCACATGTCACTTGGACGCAGTGATCTGATAATGATGATTTAATTCTGATAGGCTACATTATTTTGTAATGACAATTAGTAATAATCTGCTACCGACGAGTTTTCACTTCATATGGGCGGTGTTGTGTGTGTCTATCTACCTTCCAAGGCCTCCTAGAAAAGGTTTTCAATTTGTGAATGAGTGAGTGACACATTTGCATATTCTGCCCCTCACCAAAACTCGTGGATTTGCAATCCACGATAACAGCAAGTGATAACATGACGAGTATGCGCGAGCCACTGGACGGAAGTGGCCTCAATTACGGTTTTAACCTGGCTTAGGGCTACCTCTCTCATAAATAGAGTTGTATATAGTCTCCCCAAAGTTTTTCGGAGCATTACATTCGAGTGCAGAAGTATGAACAGCTAGAAATTATCCTTTCAAAATTATCCATTTGTCCAAGACAATAGAAGTTGGAGACATGCGCAGATGTTATCACTTGCTGCTATCCACGAGTTAAAAACCATTTCAGTGCTAAACATTAAAATATATTTGCCCACCTGGCAATTCTGTCGACGCGGACCCCAAATATCACGGGAATTGTGACAACATTCTGATGTTAATTTGAATGCTTTTCCTTTAAATTATAAATCTGAGAATGTTTCTTCTTGTCAGAAATATTGTGAATAGTAGTGATCAGGAGATAAGCATCTTAATCTTGATATGAAAAGTTCTTTGATATCCGTAAAATTTCACGTTTTCTTCATGGCTTCCAAGAGATACAATACTAGTCTATTTCAATAAAAAAAGGATTGATATTCAAGAGAAATGAATTTGATTTAATAACTGTTCTGTTTTCTGTCTGTTTCGCTCAGTACAGATCATGATATAATAGCCAGTGAAGCTAAAATTACCCGAGAGATGCGATGGTAGTGCAGTAGTCTCGTCACGTAAAGCCCCGGAAGACACACGATTGTTGTTCAGCAACTTTTTCTTCACAGTGTCCCGGGATTTTTGAAAGCTTTGAAAATTTAGAGGCGTCTTTTTAGAGCATTTCCAAATTTCCCTAGCAACGGGCAATTTTTATATGTTATTACGCCCTTCAACATGCTTAAACCACAGACTTGCACTAAGGATATCGTTTGCCACTTATTTCAAACTTGACGTTTTTTATTATTTTACCAGGAATTAGAATTACAAGAGCACATTGAATATACCAGACATATTTCAGGTGTTCATGGTTTTCTTGCATGGCTGTAACAGTGGTCACAGCCTTGCAGCTTCGCGCTGTAAAAATCCAGTTTATCTGGTGCTAATGTCGGTACGTGGAAAGTATACTTGAGAGATATCGAAGGAAGGGACTAACATTGTCAGCGTTTAGAAGTGTTATCAAATAGTCTCGTTTTTTTGGCCTCAACCTGTACAATTTGCAGTTCGTCAACCTACCAGTCCGGATAAGCTGGCAACCCATCAGTCATGTTTTTCGTCTCCACCAATATGGCCCCCAGCTTCAAATCCAGAGGGCATTTCCAAAAAGATACGTTTTTGATATAGTACATTATTCTTCCTGTTTACTTCTTAGCATTGAGCTAAGAATGGAGAGCCACTCTTGACGAGCAAACCCACCTAGGTCAGGTGAGGTGGGTCACAGGTCGAATTACTTGACTTTTTGGACGAAATGACACTGATGCATAATTTATGATTCCTTATAAAATACTAATGACGTCACCAGGAATGCTGATGCTGATGACTGTGGTCTAAAACGCCGTTTTAAACCTAGTTTGGTCTCACTAGCGACGCAAGCATAAGCGCAAGCAACACAGGGGCAGATCCAGGATTATCTTCAGGAGGGGGTGCACCGTCTTCGGGAGGGGATGGACCATCATTTAAATTGAAAACTGCCGAGAGGATATTTTGGAAAAATATTGAGAAAAAAGAACTCAGTCGTCTCAGGAAGGGGTGCGCATCCCCTGCACCCCTCCCCTAAATCCACCCCTATGTACTGCATGGTCATTAGCAGAGATTTTCTTTTTTCACACCTATGTGATACGATACCGAGTCTGTAGATGTTGCTTGGGCTTATGCGGCTTGTGTCGCTAGTGAGAATTACCAAGTCTTAGTGTGGATGCGATAAAATGCAAACAGATCATCAGTCTTCAAATCTACTTGGATTGGTAAGGACGTAGCCTCAGTTTAGAGAAGATAATATATTTAAATCGACATGCAGGCTAGGGAGATTTCCCGACCTTTGCTATGCAAACTGTCCCTTCTGGCTTGATCCCTCCCACGATAATCTGTCTCCTTCCCCCCCCCCCTTCTCGACCCCCCCCCCCCTCCTCTTCTCGATCTCCCCAGAGTAGGCTCTGTACATTGTCTTCCTCCCCAAGTGGGTGAAGATTTTAGCTCGGGAAAGGCTGCTGACGCAATTGGAAAAGACGCACACATCTCTTCTTGTTGAAGATCGTAATATTTTTTAATCTGAAACATTTAGACATGCAAATAAACTCAACCTTTAACACAATCCCTTCTCACTACGACTACTACTAGATAGCTTATTTACAGTACTATAAACTTGAGTGTATGTGTCCAAGTATGCCGTCTCAATAATTAACGGTGATCAATACTGTACCCATACACTTAAGGTGTTCTGTTCTTAACGTTAAAAACTATAAAACATTCAGTCATGATATAGTATAATTTATATACTCAATACTACATAGCGTACAGGAGCGTTGGACACGTGTCAAGAGTCCAACTTCACAAGTGCTAGAGAACCTCTTTAGATCACAAAACTTTTAATTCCCGTTTCGAAACGTGAAGTTGGATGCTTGATTCAGTCCCTTAAAGTGAAATTTAGTCGTTCCTTGCATGAGAAAACAAGTCATCCATCGGAGAAATGCTATTAGTGTTCTTTATAAGATAAAAACGATGGATGTTAAATTTCTGCTGTATGATAATTCATAGATAGATTGGCTGATCTATATTTTCCAAGAGATAAAATATATATTAAGATTTTTATGGATGTTTCTCAACAGACAACGACAATCCCACCTGCCAGGCTTTTAATCTTAATTGACATTACATAGTATCAAGCATATTTGGAATTTGTAATATATTATGTGCTGTATACTTAATTTTTTGTATCAGACATATTCATTTTAACCGAAGATTGTCTAACGGTTTCACATCGTCCACATGGTGTATAAAAAGTGATAAAGCTGGTTTGACGAGAATGGACCTTTAAAAAGTATCTAAAATAGTTGTGGTTCAATTTAGGGAACAATTCATTTAATGTCGATGTGATTTTTTTATGTAGTACTGGGTTAAATTTAGAAAACTTTTCATCGGCGGCCATCTTGAAAAGCAGCCAGGCCTTCAAAAACATGTTCACACTTCTAACGTTGATGTTTGGCCCGGGAATGATGTTCAGGTCATTTTTTTCAAGATGTTCGCATTAAAACAAAGAAGATATCCAAAATATATTTACAGAAAATAAAAATATTAATGAAAAAAAGAAAAAAAGTTTTCAGTGTCTCCAGTACCATGATGGTGTCTGTTATGTACATGAGAACTCACGTTTCTTTGTATTCTTTCAGTATTCGGTATATAACGTCACAGTGCTACTTACATAAGTCCTGTTTTACACGAGAGTTAGTTAATACCTCGTAATAGCTATGGTGATTTTTTCTTCTTGTAAACGTAACTGAGTCGAAAATGTCACAAATTAAGACCCCTAAGTCAAGTAGCACTATTTCACCTTTTCACTAATCGGGCTTGGTTTTCAAATTGGGAAACAATCAGCACTGCAATCTTAGTTTTGCTAGATATCAGTCAAGACTTCCCATAACCCCACTACTCGTTTAAGTCCCTTAACTTTATCAAGAATACGGTCATCTAAAATTTTATTGGTATTATTTTTTGGTCATTTTGTCTGGATCTACAGTGGTTTGGATGGCCACATTAAGTCTGGAGATGAAGATTGATTGCATAGACTAGTTGTTGCGACTGAAATTATTCGGTATACAAATGACAAGTTTGTCCGCTTGAAGCAAGCAGGGGATGGGCCTCTTTTAGACGAGTTATATGGAAACGTTCTGGTTCATAACTGCATTGCACGAGAACCTCAGAAAATCTTAGTAAATTACCAATTGGCACAATTAGATAGAACTGTTTGATTTCTTAGGACCCTCTTGGGTCACCTTCCGGAAATCAACATTTCTCTAATACGACCAAATGCAACTACATCATTTCCAAGGTCATGGCTTCGTCTTCGCATCAACTACCTCATGGACCTCCACGAACGGACAAGAAGTATGGTTATAAGACATCCTCTCCTGTCCATTCAAAACTCAGAAATACGTTTTAGTCAGAAATACGTTTTAGTGTTTACTTTAAGAAGCAGGACACGGTGAACCAGAGGAAGCCATCTCCTTCTACTCCAAAGAAATTATGGGATAATTCCTTAAGCAGAAAACTCTCAATATACAGTCTTATGTTTGATAACTAACATCTCCAGACTTCAAGGCGTAACCATGACTACTTCACAGCAACCAAGACTTGCATGACGTCACAATTTGGCATCACGAGACAAGAGCACATTTTGTTAATATCTGTTATTCTTTTTTGTATAGATTATACCCTTACTATAATTATAATAACTTTGCGCCTTAATAATACAAATCTGATAGTTAATTCTCTGGAACTTTCCTGATAGAAATCTGTTTTAGGGCCAAGACGCCAGGGTATCAAACTAGATTAGGACGCCATCTTTTTCTACAAACCAAAACCAAAAATTAGTTTTGAATTCTTTCCTGACTGTAATGATCCCGATATTGCTATTGTTTATCAATAAATGTTGTCTTGAACAAAGCAGGTTTGTTATAGATCAACCAAGGCCTGAATGATTCATCTGATGATCATCTCCTATCATGGGTTTTATGATAAAGAACACTACGATTTTGAATTTCGTTGAAAACATGTTTCGACAGGACCTCGGTCATCGTCCTAGCTGTCAAAACAAATCAAATTTCAACGAAATCCAAAAGTGTAGTGTTCTTTATCAAATTTTTAGTCAGTCTGCTAGTTTCTATACCATATGGGCTATACAATACCACACAGTAATGGACGTACCTTTCTTAAAGAACCGATAAGACAAAATGTGGTGTTTAGAACTCTAATGAATCTGAAACAAAACCAAAATGTCATCAATATTGGTGAGCATAAAAATCTGTTGCTTGTTTTCTTACACAATTATATTGAGCACGACGAGGTGGCATCAACTGAAATGAAGTGGATTGGGTACCTCCCTAAAAGAAGGAGTAAGGGAGGGAGGGAAGGAAGGAGGGAGGGAGGTAAACTTTATTTAAGCAGGGCGGCCCATTCAGCTACGTGACTGGTATCCAGAGGGGCCCTGCAAAACTATATAAATACTTACAATATAATAAAAATATTGAATAATAATATAAAAATATAAATTAAAAACCGGGACGGGAAGACAACATTGTGGATACTTCGGTGCCCTTGTTTTCTAGGTCATTTGGCATGGTTGCACCAAAAGATCTCCAGAACTAAATCCTAATCTGTAACGTATGTATGCGATGCCGCTGCATAATCTCATTTGTGTAAGATAGGACCTGGTTTCAATGAGATCACAGAACTAACCTCTTGATGATCGTCGACCTCGTCTTCCACCCCTCCCTCGTACATTGTTATCGAAGGGTTTATCTACTCCAGGTACAGCTCTCTTCTCGGGTGATTCCTCTTCGACTTTTTCTTCCTCTCTCCTTTTTAAGCAGGCAGCTTTAGGATTAAGATTTCGTTCTGAAACAACAGAGAAGTTAACGTTATCTGGTGGCATTGTGGAAATATTCTGGAAGCCCCAAAAGAAAGGTGAATGGCATTTCAAAGTAGCATATAACTGACTGCAAAGATTGCTCAAAGGTGATGAGCGTGTTGCTGAAAAAGTAAAAATGTCTATCCCATTCTTCGATGAGCTGTCTACTAATAGAGAACTTACCTCTAACTTGAGATTCAAGACTTGTAATAACTGAGACTGCTTGGTGAAGAATGACAAGCTGTTGACAAAAAGACGAAGTGCATGTTAGACAACGACTACTAATGGTTTCTGGCCAATCTTCAAGTAACTTGTACTAGCTATTTAGTAAAGCAAAATCGTAGTGAAAACGTTTCCGGATTTTCTTCGGTGCCACGAATAATGGTTTGATCTAGTCGATGTTGAGGTACTCTGGGTACCAGAGGCCTGAGTTGGAATGCAGAGGAGGGAAGAGGGCCTCTGGAACCTAGGAGTGTTAGAGCCTGACAAAATATAAATGGCAAACTCAACTTGGGGCCTGTGTACGCAGTCATAGAGACGTAACACGTGAGAAACGTTACGACCAGACTAGCTCGTGTTTGGGGGTTTATATACTGACCAAGACAAAGTTTAAGACTACAATAGAATATAACTCCAGTACTGACACAACTAAACAATTCCATTCATACGTGATTTAAAACAAGACTCAAGACGAGCGTTGGAAAAAAGTTGATATAGGAAGGAATGAGGTGTCTGCCGCAGACCAAGTGGAAATACCCAAGATGCATAGCAAGCTTGGTTTAGGTTGGGTTTCATTGAGTGGTTTTACCTTAGTTTGGGGAACGTTGCCCCCGCTAGAGGCGTCATACACAGACCATTCCTTCGCTGATGGTTCACGACGGGGTTTGGGTGGACTTGGTCGCTCTTTTTCCTTTTGAAAATAACGAAATCGACATGAAAACTACCAAATTGCCAATGAAAACACTGGACAGATAATTCCGCGTGTCTTGGACACTTTCCAAGCCTACTCATAGCTAGCCAATCAGGAGGATAACGTCGACGAGGGCTGGGGCCGACCTCGAGGAGGAATGGCTATGGATGACGCCAAACACGAAGGTATTACATAGTCCCTACACAATGGAGTTCTCCTCATGTATTAACAGTACATTACAAGTCTATTACAGCTAATAATGTATGGTTAAGCGTCGAAAGTGTCCAGGAAAGGAGTGCAAATTTGTACTCCGTTTTGTCACGGAAAATTAAAGTATGTCAAAAACTAGTACAATTTACAATTCTGTTAGCCTCCGTTACATCATACACGTAGGTTCGAGCAGGGTATTCGCTTTAAGTTTTTTTTACGAGGGTTCTGCAAATTTGTCGATTTAGAATTCCAGAAATTTACATTTCCTACAAAGGGGTAGATACTTTAGATGATACTTTAGGAAGGAGTTGCAGTGTTCATAGAAATCGAAAACCGTCCAGATGATCCAGTTATTTATAAGCAAAGTTAACTTGGAGTGGATTGCTGATGTTGCTTGTTGCGCAGGCGCTGTTGCTGTTTTTGCCCTCGTGGTCATTCATTGCTCAGCGTTGCTGCTGGTTTTTGCTTTTGCCCCACCCTTCCTCCACTGAGGGTAAAATATGGTAAGTATAATCTTTCCACTGCTAAGACAGTGTGACAGGTTGCCGAGGTTGACCCGTGGCTAGGTTGCTATGGTTACCTCTTTCCAGTTGCTAGCATTGCTATCGCTTCATCGCTGTTAGGGGGACATACCCTCCATATTAAGTAGCGACAAGTTAAGATATTTTGGTAAAGTATCGAGAAGAAAAGGGCCCACAGTCGTTTTTGAGAACTAGGTGCGCACAGCTCCCCTAAATCCACCCCTGTTACACGTTATGTAGCAAAAGAGCGCGCACTTCCCATTCTCTCAGTTTATTCGAATGGCAAGTAGTGTTAATTCTGGGTTAAAATCACCATTTTTTAAAGATTTAATCCTAGGTTAGCTCTTTCGAACAGCCGTCCGCCTCAGGTTGTCGATGGGTTGAGCCTACAACTGGTGGAGTCTACAATCTATCTCCAATCTTTGATTCTGTTCTAAAACTAAGCAATTTTAATAATGACGTTTTAAGGAAATGCAGTACCTTAGTTTGTGGTTTCGAATTTTGTAGATGCATCTGGCACATGCGTCCAAGTTCTTTAAAGGCTTCGTTGATGTCACGTACTCGCATTCTATACAGAAAAAAATTGATACATAAGACGCTTAGACAACGCAATCCATGGTGCATTACGGCATGCGTAGAGTACGATCAGGTCTGAAGTCTCAGATCAGTGGCAATTATCTTACAGTGTACTGAGTGATCTTAAGAGTGCTGTATAGTTTTTATGAAACCGCCCTACCTCCTTCCTGGTATGTCTTAATTTCATTATCTCTCTTCTAATGAGTAAGCATTGACATGATCAATAATTGATACTAGACGTTTCCCTGCCCGCCAAATGCACTTAACGCGAACTGCCCTTCAGCCTCTCAAATTCCCTTCTCCTCGACAAAGTATTCCTATTGATAACTGGAACCAACAGTACAACCACACTTTCATTCCATTTATAAGTCGAAGAACTTGTTTAGTAAGCCAAGCAAGAAAATATTTTGTGCCAAGAAGTTTGCAGTAAAGACTCGCGCGACGGCCTTTTTGGGAGAATGAGAAGATAGAAACAAAACTGATAGAAAAGAAATGAGCCTAAAGAGAACCGCAGCCGCCAGACGCCATAAAGTAAAACTCTTTTTCTTTGCGTTATAGGTGTCCGCAAAGGGAGGTTTCAATTTCTTGTTTTTGATTATTTTTGTTCCATCTGTTTGCTTTTATCTTGACATTTCTTTGACGTTTTTTGTTTACTTTTTGGCATTTTTTTGATATCAAGAAAACAAACACAGTTTTATCTCAACCGAAACTGTTGTATCCTAAACAAAATGTCTAGTTTGAAATATGAAAACAATCTCAATTAGTTCAAACTTGTCATCTTTTCAAACACTGTCGTATTGAGAAACGACTAAACCATGAATTGATCATCCAGGAATTCCGAAAACACACTAAGACAGTTGTTTCCAGTTAGTTATCATAGTATGATTAGAATTCCCATGTACGAGCTAGGCAATCAAATTAACAGTGCAGATATTGACCAACAGTGCAGCTACGAATGTGCAAGATGTGCAAATGTCTGCTTCAAACTTTCCGCATGATTTCAATGAAGCCAAAACCAACGCCAAAGTCAAGATTCAAAATGGCCGCCACGCCAGCCACGCAAGCGTAACGCCGGACTGACTCACCGTTCACGTGTATTGTTAGCAACCCTTCGTTGTTTAATACTTGCCAGATCCCCCTCAAAAAGACTGAAACGATTTTATGAGTCAGATATATAGAAAGATCCTATAGGGGAGATACATGAAGGCCAGATAGAGGGGAAATTCAAAATGGCCGCCACGCGAGCATGCATTTGACGTCACCAAGACAACCTCACCTTTCTCGTGCGTTGTTCGCGAACCGTCTTTCCTGTTCTCTGACGACCCGATCTCGATCCGTTTCCATAAAATCATCGTTTTTATCATCGCCGACAAGACTACTGGTATCTTTGTCGAGACTATCCAGCTTATCCTCGTTCTTTACCGAGTTATCTTGATTGACGTCGTCTGACTTGTCTGAAAATACATAAAAACATTACTCAGGAGAGGATACTATATTAGCAGGGAGGGTGTAACTTTCCTATGTGTTGTTTTGGTTACTCCCTTCAATAAAAGAAGCCTTTCACAAAAAGATCAGCGGTTTTAAGGAAGAGCATGCGCTTCTTTGGTTAATGTCATGTTCTTTTGTAAGAAAAGGAGAGTCTGTCCAAGGGCATTTCATAATGAACGTGCAAAAGATAAACTAGTTTGAAAGGGACTTGTTTTCTCATGATTCTCAAAATCATTTAATTAAGACATAATTTGAATGAGTTCAAGAAGGCGGGCATTGATTCAACCAACCACGTTCGAGATATCCGCGAACGTTAAAGTCTAACATGAATTTACAAAATATCAATTAAGGACGGTTTTGCTGTTTGCGTGAGGTATGTCAGCTGGATATCTTACATCTCGTTTCGCTGATATCCGACGTTGCTGGTGACATCTGTGATGATAAAGCTCGATTAGATAATCCTCCTGGTGACGTCATGTTGTTAGGATCCTCATCCATGTTACCATGGTTATTATTCTGTAAACAAATGAATTTTTTACAAAAAGTGCCAATAACGACAACGATAAATGACATGGTGCTATTAATGAATAAAATGTTGGCCAAGATGATATTTACTGGCAAAATAAGTTATGATTTCTCGACGATGACGCCATTGAATTATCGTGATCTTATTAATGATGGTGCCCTAAGTGATTATCATGTTGGTGTGTAGATAATCTTGATGAAAATGTTAACAGCAACAAACCAATTAATCTATAAACACAAAGTTCAGTATTTATAAAATCACACTTTAGAGATGACTTCTTATGAGTGGAGAAGGTACGGTACGATTTTTTCTGCATTATAGCTACAACTGTGTCCATTACCTCGAAACCCGACTCGATGTATAACCGTTAACGTTCCGTATGTCCCCTCCGTGACGGTACCGTATACATGTCCGCGCCGTATCGTGACGTTACGTATGTCCACATGGCAACCGGGTATACTGTGACCGTACAGTGTGACCATACCGTGATGTTACGTACCGTAGCTTTGCCACTAAGTGACTTATAACCAAACCCGCTCTATTGCTCCATGTCTAAGACTCTCTACTTACCAATTGATCTAAATGTGACGACTGCATATTACCGCCCACTCCGGAGCTATAGCCCGCCACAGATACGCTAGTCGTAGCATTAACAGCACCAGCAGCGCTGGTATACATTTCACGTAACGCCGGGACGTTAGCTTCAGCGTGATTGCGTAGTACGTGGATTGCGTCATCTAGACGTTCCTCTATTCGACTTTGCTGAAAATATAAATAGATTATGTCAGTACAAAAAGGGTGGCAAATTTCAAAGCACAAGTATATTATTAAATGGATATTAATATTTTGGTTTACTCGACGGTAGTCCTGTGGGTACATGGTTTGTCTTTTGACACAGGAACCCCATGTATTAACATAGACCAACGCTCATACCTTTGGAGGCATATACTGCATGTTCTGTAATTCTATTGGATTAGTTGAAGGTCTTGCTTCTCTCTGTTAGATCAAACAAGAGCGCTTTAGACTTGCACTCACGCACACACATAAACGAATCGACATGTCACTGAAGCTATCGAGAGTTGAGAATACAAAGAAACAAAACGCAAAGGCCGTTACATGTCTCTTTCCATGCTCTTCCTCTATTATCTTCCCATCTCTTCCTAACCCATCTATCTCATATTGGGTTACTGCGCGATCTGACAAACTATACAAAAGATCGGCATCCTCCGGGACCCAGAGCGTGAATCCCCAGGATGCAGCAAGATAGGAGTTGATTCGATGTTCGACTGTATTACAACAGTGATTGTTGATTGGATGGTTCCTTACCAAAGGATGTAGTTGGTTTTCATAAGGAGGTGATGTCGGTTGATTTCCTCGACCCCATCCTGATGAATGGCCAGACGCTCCGGAACCAGCTGGAAGAAGAGATAAGTGATGAATATATTTTCTAAAGGATGCTATTGTGTCTGACAAAACAAATTAAGATACCTGATGGAGGTCGTTCAGCTGACACACTAGCCAGGGGTGGTGGTGATCCTACGGGGGTCGATGGGTTGGATGAGTATGTTGTTCCATTATCGGTCGAGTATATCTACAAAAAATATATATATAATTGAAGATGTCTATAAATAGTGCAAGTGATCGAAATAAACTCCTTCTAGCTTCAAGAATTGAAAGACATTTGAGGAGAACCATGAACCCGAGCGAGATCTGATCTGATCTTTAGTTCTTGCAATGAACGCTGGGATTGTGGAGGAAATCAGAGAATAAGGTTAATCTCCACTTTTCTCACAAGAAATTCGCAATTCAGAATACATAGATGAACTATCTTGGTCTTGCATTTATAATAATCAACTTACAGAAGCTAGTGCTTTGCCCAGTGTATCTCCTGTTTGAGATCCTGACGTCGTTGCTCTTGACACGTGACCTGTCAATGATCAAACCATCCAATTAGCAATTAGGCTGCGTAGCTCCCCTTTGGGGGGTGAACTTCGCCCTCCCTTTCCCTAGTTATGGCCGCTACGCAGGCTGCAAATTCATCCGAATCTACGTTTCGTCGAGCAGGGAAACGACAAAATGATCGTGATCGCAAACTTCAATATTTATCAGACAAGCAATTGTCGTAAGAGTAAGATACAAATAGGGTCATACCCATTGAATCGCCGCCGTTAAGTGGAGGAGAGCCTGAATGAAGATACGGTGTCTGTCGAAATGACGACATCGGAGGAAGACCTGACAATCGATCCATTGCCTCGCTATGACTCATGGGATGGTAACTCTGAAAAACAACAATTAATTTGTGAAACAATGAAATGTATATGTTATGACTGTGAAAGCCCGATGGAAAAAACGACTTGAGGGTATAAAATATACTGTATTACATCTATTTCAAAAAGGTTGTCTTGAACAACAGAATCCTATATTCAAAGATCGAAATGAAGGGTGGGACTAAGCAATTCACTTATGTAAAGTTATCCATGTAGGCCAGCATATACAGTGAATAGAAGGCTACACTGAGTACGAAAAGGTCCGTAAGAGTGATCGAGGGCTTACGTTCGAAAGTTACGTGGTTAAAAGTCCTACTTGGGTAATATCTTAATTCTCAGCTTCTACCTCATGGACTTGAACACATCCAGGGTCCACAGTGCATTTCGGTCTTTGAATTACTTTTTATAAGACAACGTTTTGGAAATAGCTGTAGAATGAAAGCGAAAAGGAAGGGGAATTTCTCCTTATGGACAATTCAAAACACCAGACTAAATAGAAAATTTTCTTCTCTTTGATTTTAGCAATGGAGAAATTCGCCTTATCAAGGCGAGAAATAGAGATAAAGAAAATTAATAAGAACAAAATTAAAGTACAGGAAAAAGTTGATTCAATGATAAATTCACGTATGTATTAATAAGACAAGACGGAGAGTTAAATTCAAAGAATTACAACTAGAAAATATAATGAAATGAATTAAAGTAAAAATATCAAGTATAACTCATTATAAGGTACGTTTAGTAACCAAAGTAACCATTTGGACGTTACGTTACGTAACTGGACGTTACGGAAAACTTGATTATGTATTACCCTTTATTATGGAAAGTAGTCAGATATTATGGAGCGCATGTCATTAGCAAAGACAACCGCTGAGTCAATGGTTAAGTCAGATTCAGAATCAGAAGATCGAGAATAAGTAGACGAATGAAGTCTACGTTGGCTCAGAAGGAAAGTACAAGGTTGACGTCTAGCGTGTGTATTTAGAGCTGCTCTTGTCTTACCGCTAAGGCGTAACTTAACAACTCCAAATATAATAAACCAAGACTCGGTCTACCATTAAGGCAGCCCGAGTAATAATTTTTTGGTGTCCAAATCAAATAATGCAGCTCATTGGTAATGAGATCATCATTAGAGGTTGATTTTAGAAAAAAATGTGTACTGAAGTGGACGTTTTTGCTTCCAGAAATAGAATTTTTGAGTAAAAATCCTAGTCTGTTGCTAAGTAACACATTAGCCAATCAGACAAGAACATTTGCAGTAACCGCACCCTTTGATGGTGAAGAGGCGCCTTTGCTAATGCAGGCATGCCGTGAACTTCTTTCTATAAACCAAAATCAAACAAATGTAACAAAACGTCAAATCAAATGAAAATGAAGGAAAAACAAAAATCCCTCGGGTGAGTGCCGTTACGTACCATTCCTTCCCGTGTGGTCATTCCGTAACTAGTCGCGTATGTTCCTCCTGTACTTGAATATGACGTTGTAGAGCCGCCGAGTTGACCCGAATGGCCCCATGGGTCTGGAGAGCCATGATCTGCAAAGATATAAAAAAATCGTTAGAACATGGAAGAACGACTGGATTATTAACCAAAACCCTTTAGATCTGCACTCAGTGTCTGCGCTCATATCTATGATTTCTTATCCTGAGTGCAATAGTTTTCGCGCGGCTTTGAGGAACGAAAAAAATTAATTAAGGTCCCAGACTTGTTGAACAACAGCTCAGCATGGTTCGAGTAAATTTCATTACTTTTCGAGCTATAAAAACAAAAAGAGCAACCTTTTATAACAATGGCCACACGCCCGCCTGCACGCTACAACTGAAGTCAGGGGGGGGGGGGGGGGGTATAGAAATGAAGCATCGTATCTCTCCTTGAAGAAACACTCGTGATCACTTAATAACAACTCGACACGCCCAGGCTTGCACTCCTCTCCCTCCCCAGGCCCTAGCCTGTGTAGCGAACCTCAGTCCCCTCACCTGTCCCTTCCCCCTCCCCTAAGGGGTGCAACGCAGGCTAACCTCTTACGACAACGTTCTGTGAGTTATACAAAACTTTTCGTCCTTAAATTAATTAACATGTATCGATAACTAGCCCGGATATTATTACCTGTTAATGATACCTTTATAGCAGACGATACAGGAAATGGCTGAGATGGCATATTGAAAATGCATCAGACAAGCAAAAAGGGCGAGATCACTCAAGTGGTAATTCAAGAATACCTGCTATTTGTCAACGAGCATAAAAATACTCTCAGACGTTTCAGTAGTGGAATAATGCAATTGATGTAACATCGGTGTTTTGATAACCATCAAGACAATTTACTTGATGTTTGTTTAATATTCTTCACGGGGAACTAGTTTTGTAAGACTAGACAACTGAGTTTTCGTAACAACATTAATAAAAGATTAGCGTTAGTGGATCTTTAATCATACCCTGCTGGCATGATGCACAAAATACTGATTTTTTACTAGTAGTTTGCAGATCCACGAGTTATTTGCACAAGTTTAGCATATCCACGAGTTAAAAAGGTCGTTACATATGATTTGATGGATTATGTACAAAGTCCAGATAAATAATGGTAATCAAACTGAGTGGAGTGCAATTTGAGCCATAATCGCATGCACACTTTTTAACCAATTAGATTGCAGGATTTGTAAATGATTTCAAAATGGATATAATTAAACTCAGTATAAGAACAAAATTGAGAGCTGAATCTTCAAAATGCGCGGGTTTTAACAATGTTACAAACTTTACATGGCCAAAAGGAAGTATATTATTCTCTTGCTCTGCTCAACTAAGCTCACAACTCAGCCCCGCCGATTTCCGATTATCTATTGTTTACAGAAAGTTAATCTAAACTAAACTAACATTTACTCATCCTGTTCCGTCGAAAGGTAGTCATAGTCACAATAAAGAATATGAAAGTACTTCCTCTTTCTACAAGGAAATCCCAACGCTGCGAAAACACAGGAAGTCAAAGTAAAAGCACAGCGAGAAGAGGAGAAAACAAAAGACATGTGTACTATAAGATATGAAGATATAACCGAACACTCAAAGTTTTCTGTTATGTCTTCGTGTCGAAAATGAAAAAAGCCATTCTTTGAGCACACGCGACTTTTAAAGGAGGAAACATAATTCCTATCTACTACCGCTTTTTCCCGCCATTTCTTTTAACGCGACCGCGCTTTTGGCGCCTACCATATGTGGTTTGGCGGGATATTACTGATCCATTTCCATTTTGTTGAAGAGTATGTATTATTCCCCAAAATGACCTCACACTGAGAAAAAAACATAGTTAAACGTTTTGATCACGCGCAAGGTAAATTTCGTCATAGAGATGAAAAGCGGAAAAAAGTTCATCAGTCACGTGGAAGTCTCTCGGAAAAAAAGACTTCAATCAAATTACGGACATTTAAAGCGATTTCTCAGAATTGCTTATTTTAGATAGAAGAAATGTTTTAAAGCATCTTAACCACGTAGCCAGGACCACAAGTCAAGTGTGACTAAGGTGTATGAGATCTTCACGACTGATTTCCAAGCCGCCACGCGATGCAAACGTTCTAATTTTCATGCAAAAAAATTCTTACGTTCACTAGTCTAGAAAATCAACCGCTTCCAAGAGCACATGAGCTTATTTTAATCAAATCCAAATCAAGTTCTTCAGTTTGAATTAAATTTAAGTAACAGTTAAAATACGAACGAAAAGACTCAGGGCGACATTATCTCAATGTGAAATCTGACAATATGGCAAAAATATATAGATATAAAGATGATTTCTGGTTCAGAAGTCAAATAACTGGCGCGTGTAAATTCTCAAGACATCAAGGCTGTTCCATTTTGATCCGCGTCGTTTTTCGATTTTATTTAATTCATATCCAACTAATGGGAGTGACGTGTTATGGGGTTGTTTCGTTATATTGATTTTGTTTTCGCTATTAACACTGTATATTTTTCACTTTTACAGGCCTTAAAATAAAAAACAAAACGACTAGGTCAAAATGAGTTGAATTGGCAGAGTTACGAATTCTCTTTAAATTTGGATTCAGTTGAACGCTAATTATTTTATCAATCAGCTGCATTTTGCCAATATGTAAGCAAATTTCCACTAGGAATCAAAAGGAAAGAAGAACTACTATATATAATCTGATTAGGGAGTAAAAATAGTAACATTTCAAAACCAATCAGCTAATCGATTGTGTAGTAAACAACTCAAATATGGACTGCATTCCAAACTCCCCTTGTACCTCCAAACAACATGTTTTTCACGGGCCAACCTTTGAAGTATTTATTTCCAAAACAATAGAACACTTTCAACTTCCATACACCAATGCAAATAGATTATGGTATAGTAATAAATGCGTTTGTCTGTCATCAATAAATTTGTTCGTATGGTATGCTAAGCTTAATCTGTTCACTTGAGGATGCTTGGACTTACCCATATAATACGAATCGCCATACAGACCACCTTTGGGTGAATAATGAGCTTGAGGTATACTATCTCCTGGATGTGACATCATATCTTCAGCTCCAGGGGAATATACCTTAGAACAAAGAAGAAATAACCCAATTACAATAAAATTCCCTGTTATGATACTGATAATTAGACCCCAACCAAGGATGAGAGGGTGCGAAAGGATTATGGGACATGTATACCGTGCTATGCAGCCCCACCAATAGGCAATTTAAGAATCCAATCATGATATATTTCGTGCCTGCTCCTCACGAAATAAACTATCATGAACACCAAAACATTTTTTCTATACATTGATACAACTGAAGTGGATTTTCCGTTGGTTTGAGACAACAGTTGAGTTACCGCTACCAATAGCGACCTGGAGCGATGCCTCCCTGAGTGCGGTTGCCACTTACATTTAACGGACGCAAAATAGTCTTAGTCAATTCTACACGAGCCTATTATGAGAACAGGTCAAAGGACGTCCATACCCTCGAGCGCTACAATTTAAAGTAATTTTTTTCGATACACTTTATTGTGTCGGCGGAGACTTCAAAAGACTTTTTAAAGTCTTACTCTCTAAAAAGAGAGCAGATCAATCAAAGAAACTGACAGGCTTTTTGAACCTTTCAAAAATCGAGTTTTGCTGTGCCGAGACTAGATCGGACATACAGCCTCAGGTTGGCAGGTCTTTGATGTGGAGCTGACCTCAGCTCGATATCAGATTTCAAGAAGGAGTAAACTTGGCTGATGCTTCAGATAAAATTGACACGAGACCATAGACTCTCTTTTTTGGTCTAACGATTCGTCTTTTTCATATTTGATAAAATTGTTGTAACTGTATAATGAACAAAATGGCAGGCAAAGCTGCAAAAACTTGGGGAAGGGTCCCGCTGGGGTATTTTCTCCTAAACCGAATATTATCTACGCTAACGCTGAAAGCTGGTGAAAGGGACACTACTTTTAAAAAGACAAGTCAATTTGAAGCCTTTCCAATTCAGTATTATATCATGAGTTAAAAGTACGGAATAGTACGTTTACTAGGAGCAAGAGCTACTTTCGCGAAGCTTCTAGTAAACATATAACAAGGTGGCAAATAATCGGTCAGATTTCCCTTGCTGTTTTGTGTTTCAGTAGTAGAAGAAAACTGGTTAATCAACTTTTTTTGGGGCGTAGACGACCTAAACTGTCGAAACTATTTATCTTTATTGTCAATTTTATACGTCGAAATTAACTATGATATAAGTTTCCTTATTATCTATAATAAACAGTTTCAGTTGACTTTTGGTTGACAGGAGTGAAACGTGTTTCATCTTGAGTAACACTCACCACACACCAGCTGTGTATTTATTATAGAAGGAAGTCTGTTCGACAAATAGTTCACATTCTTCGCAGAGAGTTAAAGATCCTGCCATGTACACGAACCGTTGTACACTGACATCGGACATTCCAGACTTATCGAGAATTCACCAATATCAGCAATGTTGGGAAAGAATACCTTCTTTGGTACTATTGTAAACATTCGCTATCGCTCTCAAAACAAATAATTCCCTATCATTGAGTATATGAATAATTTGTGATGAGTTATTATTGACTTGGCGTACTTTTCGTCTAAACATGGCGGCGAGTTTGACGCTCTAGTGCCGAGTCTTCTCACATGGACAATGAATGATTTGTGCGACTGCTAGGACTTAGAGAGAAGGACCAACACATTTACTAGACCAAAAGTTCTTAAAGCTTAACTACCCCGAACTACTTTCTCCGCATTTGAGAATATTTGATATCGAAACGTTGTAATGATATAATTCTGACAAATACATTCGTGCGACACAAAATGTATTTAGATCGGAGCAATTACAAGAAACAATATTAAATGACCTAGATTCGATCTGTTGGCACTCGATAAATGTCCAACGCGAAGGGGAGACGCAAGCTGTTATTGCTGTCACATATTGATCGGTTTAAGAACTCGAAAAGGCACAATAACTAGAAATTATCGAAGAATGAGAAAAAGGTCTTCGAGTCGAGAATTTAGTCAGCGTCTAATTTCAGGAGGAGATATGATGGAGTGCATACGACAAATTCCTCGAGACCGCCAAGGATTTATGAAGTCCACATTGGAAACCTGGAAGTTTTGGACTTGTGAGATATCCTTGACTTTGGATTTCATCACACACAGCACATGTTAAATATCATCCCATGGTAGGTCAACGGGACCATCACAATAGCGGTACCCGATCATCGCATGTGGCACCGAGTTAGCCACATCAAGAGCTGCAGAACCTCAACAACTTTACTCAAATGAACTAACACATGGATGTTAACACATTGGAATCTTGGTCAGGATGCTTGGACAAGTACTAAAGAAGTTCTAGAAGTTGTAGCATCTGGGATTTGGAGATATGGCTAAGCGTAGGGGTGACACTATCCAAACAAACATCAGCCCTCAGATGAAGATTCCGTTGTCGTATCGAATCCCGGCCACTCAAAAAATCATGAGCTTACCTTGCCTCGTGTAGGGTACGGTAAAATGGCTCTTTGGTGAGGATACGGCGCTCTCCACATACTGAGAAACTTTTTTGTTAATTTCTGGCGATAAATGGCATCAAGACGGAATCTGGCTTACTTCAACTATTATTGCACTCCCGACGGTCCGCTCTGATGTGAACTGCACTATCATATTTCACGTAGTTCGACGCACAAACGCTGCACAATGAAATGGTTAGTCATTCACCAATCACGAAAGAGCGGTTTTTAATTGCCATATCATATAACTTGGCTGACATTGAAGATAGGCAGAACCTTGTAACTCAACACCACCGGGATTTTTTTGATCGAAACCAAAGGAATTCACTTCAACAGAAATCGACTTTACCAGCTGGACGTGATAAGAAATCCAAAGTAACTCAAGTCATCACATATGAACGTCACAATCAACAGCAACGGTTGGGAGATTGAGGTAGAAATGAAGTGATTGTCTCTATTGGTCATTTGCGCCGTACTTTTGGGGACACGTTCTGAAACCATCAGCATAATAATGTGGCTAATTGAGTTTAGAAAACGACTTAGGAAGACCGTATCTGCCCTGAACATCTTTCATGAACTGATCGTCTAACGTGACCTCAGCAAATAGGCTCACAGGATAGCTGGAGATGAAGTTTAAAATGCACTTTTGCTGGCATTATGAAGTCAATATTAAATACTTTTATTGCACGTTAATAATAAAATAAACTAAGACTTTAAATTTGTTAGCGGTATGTCCCTAATCGGACATTATTGTCTATCATAGAGGGCAAGTTATGAATGAGAAGTAGATATTCCTTATTTTCAACAGTCGAGTTAATTTTCCTAAGAAGTGTGGACGCATATATGAGCATTCATGCAATTTTGCTCGGGGCCAGTCTTGTTTGTTTTTATAGACACCGACAACATTACGCGCTCAAATTCTTTGTTTATTTATTAAATTAATCAATTAATTACAAAATTTCAGCTTGAAAAAATGTTCAAAACATGAATCTTGTGTAAAATGAAGAAAACTAGCAGGAACGAAACGAGATGGAAGGGAAACTGATCCTCCAAATCTATCATTACAACCGCAAAGAAGAGGTCACTCCGGACGGAGTTCAGGATTCTTTTTAATTTATAAATATCATCGATACAATAAGAAAATAAGGTAGCGATCGATTATCCTCCGTCAGGTTCTATCTATTAACTTCATTAAAAGAAGATCGCTGGCTTCCTACGCCGACTGTTCTTTGTCGTACACAATTTCTGAAGCGGAACATAATTTCATAGGTCCTAGGAGACCCTTTGGGACATTATTGTGCACTCCCGTATGTCCCTAAATTTTTGGCGGTTCGCAGAGAGCTGGAATCACAAAGACGACAAGAAGTTCCCAAAACTTCACAAAATCTTCAGATTTTGAGTCAAACACTCTCAACTGACATGTTGAAATACAATCACGCTCATTTGCATGTTCTTCAAAGAGTGTTTATGTTAGAAAGAGTGTTTGAGAGCTCACTCAGTTGGAGAGTCGCCTTGCTCAATGAGCTGTGAAAACGCGCCATTGAACAGATGAAAGCAACTTGACTGAACAGAAAAGAACTCTACTGTTTTCTCAGTGATGAAGGTAAGATGTTCTTAAGCGCTTCTTGTATAAGCTGAGACGTTTCTTTAGACTTTAAGTGAGTGTCGTTGTCCTAAAACTACTCAAATTCCAAAAATACTCCTGAAAGCTGTCAGAGTTCCCCATTCAACTACATACCGCACTGTCGAAAGAAATTTCATGTATCACTCAAACGCCAGAGAAACGTAGGAGGCAAATTGAGGTATAGAATTCCTGAGGCAAAATACGCTATACTAGAAAAAAAGAAAACAACAACAACAACACAAGAAACTCGATGTTTCGACAGGACGAGATCAGTTCGTGTTGTTATAAAAATTGTGAGATGTTGTTTTGTGGGTGTCACTCAGTTGTGAATAAAGGACAGCAGTAAATCATTTTGACAAGTCTTTCATACATCAAGAGCCACTCTTGGACAGGATAGGCAGGAAATTATACAGTATTTGAAAAGTTCAAGCGGGCCAAACCAAAAGTATTATAAAGTCAATATAAATGGTATGCATTGCCCAGTTATTAAGAAAATATTGACTGAACCATGGTGGGTTTGGGCCAATATAAAATATTGTGGGAAACTGTGGAACAATCAATTATGTTGAACTGCAAACTTACAGATGAAAGTGATCCATTGTTTTTATTTGATTTACTGTATTTTCTTGACCTCCCTAAGAGAAATTTAAAATTATCAAGATTATTTCAATGTCTGAAAAAGTAAAGAAATGAATGGATTTCCATTTCCTGTAAAATCTACACTCTATTCCAAAACCATATGTAATGAGTATTTGAAATCCAAAAATCATAACATTTCAGGAAATGTGAATGAACTGTGCACAATTTGTGAACTCAAACCATATGATTCAAAAAGGAAAATCAAGGTTATCTACAAAAAGTTGATGTCCTAAAGGCAATATCTGAATAACGTAAATTGCTTTTGTCGCAAAGAGTGGTCCATTAATCATTGTGAAGTATCAGCCACTCGGCATTGATACAATGAAAGAGGAAAAACTCAATTTCTTCATTAAAAAATTTCATGATTAAGGTGCCCATGTCTATCAATCAAATTGATGATTAACTTGTCAAAAATCTAAGTCACTCAAAAATTTGTGCTCCTAGCCATGTAGGGATGTATCATCTTACTTAACTCGTCAATCTTTATGTGCATTCATAACATTCTGTGTATTTTTTGTTTACATTAAAATATCCAATGAAAATGTTGCAATTATTAATTTTTCTTCCAACTTGAAAGTGAGTATATCAGGTACTTACAGTCAGAACTTGACAAAGAAACATCACTGGCTCCCTGTATTAGTTAACAAATACAAAAGGAAGGACATTAGTCTAATAATAATACATAGGAATGATTCAGAACTTTGTTTAATTAAATTATTGAAGTGTCAATTAAGAAACCTAGAAGTTACTAATGAATCACTGCAAATTGAAAGGTCAATTGATTATTTTGCATCCTGTGGGTAATAAAATGGATACTAGCCAATTAATCAATTAACATTTCAATCACTTCATTTTTGAGTTATATATAATATGATTAATTTATTAAAGTCAGGAAGTAAAGTGTTGATATCATATTCTCTTGACCTAGTTTACACAGTATTGATGATGCAATGCAATGCTTCGCCTTTTTTACAGGTAATTTAAGCTTGCACAATCTATAGTTATTATCACACTTCAATTTTTTGTTACATCATTATCAAATAAATTCTTACTGTGTGGTGTACTTATATTTTTTCTTGCTAAATGTAATACAAATCTGCACATTTTTGTCCATTAACGTTATTGCTTTCTCATTCACTTTCCCTTCCCTAGTTTCAATTATGTTATTTGTTTGTTGTTGTTGTTGTTGTGATAAATGATTAGAATTAACAGTGACATACCTGTGCTGAACCTAATGCGGAGTCTCTATAACCTGGAGAATAAGATGAAGAGTAGTGATCTTTAGATTTGCCTGGAAAGAAATATTACACACATCAGCTACATACAAAACAGAACACCCCAGTATGTGTCTACTTTTGATAAATCAGTTTATAAGATATCAACTTCAATTCTGCCACAGACAGAATATTTATTGCTTCATGTCAAGCAGGTTAATTGAAAAGATTGAAACTCTTAAAGAGTAGTTTTTGTATGACGTTTTGATACTCCATGTTGTGTAATGCAGTGTCTAAAATTTTGATTGGGTAAGACACCAAAATTGACCAACAAAAATGCCGAGCATGGCATAATAAGGCATGGCATTAAATTTTCACAGTCATACAAATGCTGCTCTAGTACATACAGTCTGTAATTCTGTAATTTAATTAATTTTGCTGTGACAATTAGAACACTTTTCTCTACACATGTTAGCCATCTATATACAATTAATCTTTTTGTTTTGAAGAACTGAATCAGTTTTAAATATCTTGATTTTTGTGGTTGGTATATATCAAAGTGTAATATTCATTTTAAAAATTCTTCATATTTCCTCACATTTACCATACTCATTGTTTTTAGGTTTTAAACTGCATCATAACAAGGCCTCAGAATTCTCTTATCTTTCTAAAAAATGTGTTCATTAAACACTGTAAAATAAACAAAATTATAGTCTGCAGCTCACAGAGACTACACAATTACACATTTCCAGTACAGTCTATGCATTGTGAGATTTCTCTAGTAGTATTAATACTGTTTATGCAGTTATTTAAAAAACATGATGATACCTCCTAAATATATGCATAGTTTCTATTCACATTCACATTTTAAAAACAAGTTCATTCTTTGTGTAATGGAAAACTTTATAAACCTATGTAATTAGTAAGCTATTATGCTGATTTGGTATCTGGGTGTTAGGGAATGTGTCTTCCTCAAATCTCTACCCATGTACCAGCAAACAGTCACAAGAAGCTAACATTTCAACATCTAACTGGACTCTGACTAAAATACCCTCTGTTGTCTTCATGGATTGTTTCATTTATTATTCATTGATGACTTCAATAGTATTTTTGCAATTGTTTAGAAACACAAAATCCTCATTATAAGTGTGTACTGATTCAGAAACCAATTAAGAATTATTGCTTTCTATAAAATTTCCTCTGGAATACAACAGAAAATGTCCAGTCATTTTCCAATGTAATGTTTCTAGTTACTCATTATTTAAACACATGAATTTAGGACAACTGTTTTTGACTTTGTTATGATATATTTGATCTTTCAAATATTAGATACAAAGATGTGCCAAGGTTTTGTCATTTACATGTACATCATAAAGTTTTATTAAAATCAAAGTGAGATTGATCGAATTTGGTTTGCCCAAAAAATATCATTTCTTTGATTTCCCCCCTTTCATTTGCTTAAATTCTATTTAGTACTTTTGAATTAGCATTACTTAAATGTCTTTAACTGATGTAGCCAATCTTCTGTTTATTGAAAGAAATACTTTTGTGACTTAGTCAGCATTTAGAATGTCACAGTGTTTGTTTAGCTGTGTTGGACCTAGATCATATTTGACATGAATTTTAGCTAAGTGACACTTCAGTGAAATTACATCTACGATTGTGCAAAATATTCATCTCACAAACTTCCCATGCTGTGTTATAGGTTGCATGTTTCTAAGGGGGGAAATGACTGAGGAATCTTGACAGGCAACATGTGTAACCCATGTAGAAGAAGATAAATACATGTATTTGAATAAATGTTATATAAATACAACTGTAAAGATACCACAACCTACAAATTTGCAGATTTCATGACTACCCTACTTTTTGAGAGACATTAACATTGATTTTGCTGAAACATTTAAATTTTTTTAATAAATGTTATCTATTAATGATGAAAAAGAAAGTATGATGATATTCATTTCATACATGTAATTTGAGTATATAATGTATTTTGTAAAAACAGATACTACTTAGTTGAAATTTATGAATAGAGACACTATGTGAAAGCTCAAAATTTATTATGATCCAGATAAATAATTATATACATCTAAGAAAGAGAAGGAACTCTCATAGTAGCATTTGATGCAAGCAAAATCTCTAAGTCCTCTAACTTAAACTAGCTAGCTTGATGCTTCTATCTTCTTTTGTCACTTAAAGTATTTGTTTCTAATGAGAATCATTTATCATTCAAATATTACTATTTGAAATTCGATAAAAGAGACAAAACTGCAACATTTGCTTTGAAAAGAAACTTTTGTATTTTTCCTGTGTATGTATTGTTGGTATTCCCTTAAAGAACTTTGAACAGAAAAGTATAATTGTTAAAAAATATAAATCTCTAAGATCCATTAAATATTTCAGTTTATTTAATGTGAGCAAGAACTTACTTCTTTAATCATAACATTTAGCTCTCTCGGTAAATGTAATTGAAAATTTCAATCTAGAAGTTTCAGATTTGTTTCAGTAGTCAGTGTGTTAAATTTAATATTTCTAGGAATTCCCGAGTTTAGTTGACCTACAGTAGTTTTTATTCTCCGAAATAAAAAAAAATTATAATGAGATGAGTTTTACCTCGTTCATTGTCACATCTCTGACATTTCATTACCATTGCAAGATTGACCAAGTACAAAACATGTAATTAAAAATATACCAAACATTAGCTATAGATTGTGTTGGGATTCCTAAAAAAATCTTTTTCTTAGATATTACTAAAATCATAGGTGTAGAGCTTGATTTTTCTTAAACAAAAGTTTTGACCATGTTAAGAGGAAATGAGTTATTTAGTTATTAAAGAGGTGACTATTTTTACTATGTATTTGTTCTTGGACTCCATTTCTAGCAGTTTGGAACTTTAACTTTAATTCATATTACAGTTGCATGTACTATATGTTTAATTGTAAATTGCTATGAAAAGGAAGGTTATGTATCTAAAATACATTATGGTAATGGTTTTTGCCAACTCAATAACAAGTAAAAGCAATTGTTTTAATTTTCACAATGACTTTTGTTCATATTTTTCTAAATTGAACATGTCTGATACAACTGATATTTGATGTTGAATGTGCTGATAAATTTTGGTGTGGATTTGTATGGTATTTGATATATCCATGATCTTTGATCATGTTTTGAGAAAGAGCACTGAAAGTTTAATAAAAAACTTGTCACTAATCTAAGATTAACAGACAACCTGTTATGTTCCAAAATTTGCATGAGCTGTTGACGCTAGAGTTTCACACAATAAAATTTGTTTATGAATTCAAATACTGTTCTTCTTAGAATTCATGATTGATAAGGGCACGTTTAGCCTCAGTATTGTTTTTATAATCCCTCTAACTTAGATCTTGATTTACCAATTTCCTTTCTATCAACAAAGCTATCATTCTGACCAGCCTTTTGCTTTACAGAAAAACTGTGCTAATACATTTATTTACTTCTAAGTAATACACATAATCTTTGTTGCCGTTACTGGGTTTTAATTGAAGGAAAGGGAAAAACTGAATGTTCAAATTCATGACATTATTTATTGCATTTGAATGGTGAAAACTAAAGTAAATTGCTGATGGACTATTGAATCCACACTTTTTTCAATGATAATACCTCATTCAGTCCTATTGTGTACATTCAAGCTCTTGCTTGAGCAAATATTAATATTTTTAACTAAAGACAAAAACATCAACCATCCTACTTTTCTTTCTTCAGAAGTAAAACTCCTTAAAATAATTTTAACATCAATATTAAACCTTCTTACTTCTACACATTCAAGTGCAAACAAAAATGAAATGAAAATATCGAACTATATTTTGTTATCTTTATGAATTATCACACAAAAAAATCATTTCTTCAATCTATTGTTTATGAATTTAGCTGTTACTCTTTCTTTCATCGCTCATTATTTGGAATCCCATGAAGAAAAGGTAATTTGAATAATTTTTATGAATGGCTAAATTTTCAAAAAGAAATTATTAAAAAACTCCGTGATTCCATGATGTGAGAATTAACAATAAAATTTTCAAGGACAACCTTTTATGACTTAAATTAGCTTTGAAAGAAAATATTGCTCATTTCTTTTTTCATTCGATATTTAGTGGGTTTAGAATTCTCACCTACTGTCTTGGCACATTTGATTTGATGGGAAATCTTAGCAAAGGCCTAAAGCTGTGTTTGGGATAACTCATGTAGTCATAATACAAGCCTTTCAAAGTTTACAATCAGTAAAGGTTTGTTTAGTTAAAGCTGAAGATAAGGCAAGATGAATCAACAACTGAATCAAATCCCTCTTTCTGGTATAACAACTAAACCAGCATATACCATATTCAAAAAGAACCAAAATAATCTGCTTGTAACGCAATTAACTCGATAAATACAGACTTTTTTCATATCCACTTGTAAGGCCCCACCCTGGCCGAGTTAACTGTGCTTGTTCTGGGATGGGAAGGCTATTGATGTGTACCCTTGATATTATATTCATATTCACAGACATGTATCATCCTAATTCACCTCAAAGAAATCAACTCCTGTGTTTTGTCAGTTTGTGGTTAGGGAATTTTTTTTCAAGGACATTAAGCTCGCTTATTTCTTGTTGTACTGAATTGCATTAAACCAACCATCTGTGGACCATCTGATGTCCTCTGTTAACTACATTTTGTTGAATCCTTATTTAAAAGATCACAAAGTGGATGTTACTATTAATATTAATGAAAACATCACAGCTACTATAACGACCTAACTAAGGAAGCTCTGTAAATGTCAGAAGGTGGGGTAGAGCTTTTCTGGGATGTGCGGATTAACATTTTTTATTTGTTCAATCGAAGTCCGCTACAAAAGGAGTTGCACGATGATGTTTTCAAAATATTCAAAAATCCCCTTCAAATGATGAATTCATTGGTGTATAAACAATACAAAAAATAACTCTATACTAAAGGAAATTCTCTCTATATTTTTATTTGAGTAGACGTACGGTCTAGTTTTAATGTTTAGAATTAAATATGGCGAAGATTATTACGTCGGTAGCTTTATAGCGGTCCAAATAAGAAGAAAGATCACACATTGCCTTTTCTTTTTCGTCAACGAAAAAGCATTCCGAATAGTAGACGGCAATTTTGCCGAAATAACAAGGGATAATCGAATTGTGAAAACATGTTCAGCCAGGCGAAAACGATGTAAATCGGGAGACTTTGAGTCACGCCAACAACGAAAACAATAAATTGAACTACGAATGAAAGAAAAAGCGATCAAATGCTCGATGACAAACACTCTAATGACCTACTAGTAGTTCAAAATGGCTGGACTATTACTCATGGCAAATTTATGTGCAGGATTTAGAATAGTTCGTCCAATTCGGTCACACGATCCAATAATTATGCCATAAAAAGGAAGCGAGCGAAACGGACGACAAAGCAGAACACAATAGGCTATAAGCGAGAATACACGAGTCGACCAAACAAACCCACAAGCTTGGTTCCTTGTCCCCTCTACGCAATAACAATGGCATCATTTTAACTTGATCTTTAAGAAAAAAAATAGAAAATTCTTACCTAAATTTCCTAGTGAGTTGGATGTTAGATAGCTCGAAAAGCTTGTCGTTTTTCGGGCTAAGAATTCGGTATCCACGTCCTCGATTGAACCATATAACCCATGGCTTGAGTCAGTAGGGTAAGCCTATGACAATTAATAACAAACGCTTAAATGCACTCTCAGATACAACGAAATGCAATCGTACTACATGTAAATCATATTGTAGGCTAGCTAAGGAAATTTCTTAGGACTTTGTGGAATTTTACTATTTAAAGAACCGACTCAAATCCATTTATCGACTGAATGGCCCGACTACACTTGAGGGACATGGAATGTTGTCCAATGTAGCACAATTTTTAAATCTCTCCAAAAAACACAACCGTTCCGATCTCCAACACACGCACATTATATTCCTCCTGGTCGATTCCTGTTGATGTTTTGTGAAACAAGGGCAGTGGTTTGTTATGGTGTGTTGTTTTAAATGAGTCAAATGAAAATCTCTCTTCTATCGAATCGAACCCATTAGCCTACCTACCCTGTCATATCCTGAGACGTTCGCCTGCCACGTGGAGCTTTCTTCTAAAGCACCTACAAAAGAAAATCTCAAATATTAAAAGAAATCGCCATGGTTTTGATTCGAGCGTATTCCTTGATGTCTGTTTCATCGTATGGCCGAGTTTGGTAGGTCTGAGTCTGATACAACAGGTCTTACAAAGTCTATGCTCAAGTATGGTAGTAGGAATATCATGTTGAGTCAAGTAAACCAAGTATGGCACCTGTTCGGTGTAGCGAACCAGACAGGCTCGATTCGGCTAATGTTCCTGCAGATTTTCCGACCAGAGATCCTGGAGGCGCGAACATCTATAATAGAAGAGAAAATATGGAGAATGAGCTTAGATTGGAGTGAAATCCGTACGCGAGTAGTCTGGAGTCAGTTTCTTGTCAAGCCAAAGTGCAACGAAGGAACACTTGATCGCTAGAGTTGGAACCATACTAACCGCGCTAAAATCCAAAAGATCGCTCAGCTCCTTGTCTCCCCCGAGCGTATTCATTCGTGCAGTAGAAATGCTGAGTGCTTGATCGCTGCTACACTCCAGCATGAAATACGCAGTGGTCTGTTAACTATGTTGTTCTCGCGCGATGCCTTCCACTTCCACGGTTAAAAAAGGCCTTGCGAGCACCAGCACACTCTTAACAACACAAAAAGACCTCAAACACTCAAGCACTTTGGTAAAGTCTCCGATCCCCCCGATGATTTTTCTTGCTGGAGAATCCAACTCATATGATTGTAGTATTCGTAGCCGTTCTGAGGAATTCCGTTGAAAGTCGCACAGGCTTCTATAGTGCAATTGTTGGCTATTTTCGCGTGGCTACCCACTGTATATCCATCTTTTCAGTTTTTTAGACGAGCCGGTCCGAGTTCTCGGGGGAGGGCACAAGCCGCTAACTGACAGCTCATTGTTGCTTTCATCACAGCAATTATTACTCATGACAGGTTCAATTAGAAATCCACCAATCGTAGCGCACGAATTGAATGAATTCCTTCCCATGTGATTTTGTCACGTGACTCGATAACCCAAACAAAAATGAAAACATGAGCTGATTGGTGGAGCGAAGACGTTTTCGTGCAGTCGAATGGGCTCCCTGCTTTGTTTCGCTCGTGTGAGGTCAGAGGAAGAAACGAGGCGTAAAATAAAATGACAACAAAAACAAGCACAATTCGAGAGTCGTAAAAATTCCCGAGCCACTTCAACGAAACGCGGGATTAAAGTCGATTTGCGTTCTATAAGCGTTGTATAAATTTTGTTCACGTATAGTTTTGAAACGCGCTCGCTTTTTTCAGGAAACTCGCAAGAGGATCATATCCGGTGCTCGTTAACACGTAGATTAAAATCCATGTATTAATGGCAGTTTCTTGAAGACTACATGACCTTTAACGCTTAAGTACTCTCCATTCTACATTCCCTATACGCGAATTGCAAATTTACCTGAGAAGTATAAAAAATTAGGAGTCTTCGAATTGTGTAATCATTGGTTACGATGTGTTAACTCGATATTATTGTTTTATTTTTGAGAAAGTAACATCTTTAGGCCATGAACATGACTTTAATGTTAGATACTAGTCGAGTTGGTTTTGGTTGTCTGATGTCCTGTTTTAACTTTTTACGCGATGAGATTTGCTCGTTTGTCTTGGCGTTTGCTGAACTCAAATTTGCATAATTTGGCGAGTTCTTACTGAAGATATTACCATATTGTGTGGTTCAAGACCTAATTGTCTAAAAAAGTTTTTGTTCTGTTTCTTGGAAGTGCTTTCTCGGGGCTAAAGTGCTCTGGAAATCTCTTTCTAACAAGTGTAGTCGATTGACTGATAGACAAGACCTCGTTACCTTGTGAATAAAATAACAGAACAGTTTTTGTTTCGACGCCACAATTTCATCAAATCGTTGACGTTCTCCGGGAAATGCGAAACAAAGGACCTAATTGCCAAAGACTCTTTAGGGAGGAACAGATAAAAAGAAACAAAAAAAATTAATCGAGTCACTACTTCAACGGGACGTTTTAACTCTTATTGTCCTATATGGTGAGTTTTATTTTTCATTAAAACGCATGTGAATTTTATTCTTTGTCGTTTGATTGAAATTTCTCCCCTTTCTTTGTTTATATTTACAGCAACTGTAGCATTAAACTAAACTTCAAGACTTTATCTTTCGATGCTTTATAACATGGCCATTTATCTTCATTACGTCTTGAATAAGCACGAATTAATCTAAACAACATTGTTTTATTATGTTCTAAGAGAAATAAAAATATTACTCGGTCACTGGGTCATTATCTCCCGAGAGTCGGAATTCTCGTCATTCCGTGAAAAGTAAATTAATTTACTTGTCTATTGAGTTCAAAAAGCTAGCACGTGGGAATCAATATTGTCATGGTAACCACATTAATTGATGTTTGGAGATGACGTTTTTAAATTCATTAAATAGATCCAATCACTGATCAGATATTATCTCTATTGTAGATTTCCTTAGAAGACCCTTATACAAAGAGTTAAATGAAGACGTTTGAACTTAGGCCGGATAAGAACGCTCGCCATTTTGTTTTAGCAAAAAAAAATAAGTGAAACAAAAATGCAAGATTTAATGGGCTTTTATGCTTTTTATTGTTAATTATTTTAATTGGTTCGGATTATTAAGAAATCACTCCCCTTAATTTTCTTTTCCTTTAAATATTGATCGTCTTAAATTTTGATGATCTTTGATGTTTTTTTTCTGTTTTTTTTACTGAACAACTCTATAGCGGTAACTGCTGTCATCATCATTATCATCATCATGTTATAATCATTTAGAATATGTAACAGTATGGCACTGTTGACGGTCGTTTTTGGTTTTGTTTGTTTGTTTGCTTATTTGTTTTTGAGTTATAATGTTAAGCATTAACTGCAGTACAAAGCTAAACGTCCTCAGATTAATTAACTACAGCACTATTTACTTCAAGAGAGTGGAAAATGTGAAAGTAGTTCATTAGCGCTAATTCGGTAATTGAGCAAGTCTCAAGCTGTCCATAGTCGTGTAGTCGTGCACATACGATTAATAGTTTTGCCCTTTTCAATCACGTGACTTTTCCTTTGATTAAATTCGTTTCTTTTGAATCTAATCTAAATGATCCATTCAAAACATATTTAAATTTGAATAGGTGGATGGTGAAACAACTTTTGCTTAAGCGATTTAGGGCATTTAACATTAATTCAGATTTGAATAACACCCTATTTAGGTCTTGATCAGTTCAACTTCCACCATACAATTAACTCATATGTTTTCACAGTATTTTACCTTTATAAACTGCCTGATGTATTTCTTGAAATGTAGTTTTTCCATGATAAAGATGCAGTTGAAAGAGTATAAAGCTAATTGTTATCTGCTTTACAACACAAAACATACGTGCCCGTCAAATTTGACAAGTTTTTACCTTATCCATGCTTGTTATGTATACATGAACAAAGAAAACATTTAAGAGTTTCCAACTCTCATCATTGGCTTTCGTCATAGCCTCACAAGCTCTTTCCGACAGCCATTGTTTAATTAGGTTTATACAACTCTATTTTTAAAAACATATTCATGTCAGATCTGTTTTTCTCTTTCTCTTTTGTTTTTGTTGTTTTCCTCGGAGGTGGGTGGAGAAACATGAATTGATGTAGTTTGGGAAAACCTTTCCTCCTCCCACAACATCAGTTTTTTCTTAAACAAAGAAAGTGAGCAACTCCTTTTTCTCGAAAAACACGGCGAATACGACTGTTGTTTTACGTCATCAAATATGTTGACGTATATGAGATTTTTATTTGAGTATCATAAAATGTTTCTATTCAATGAGCTATATATATTTTTTTGCTTATTATCAAATTAAAGAGAGACTCCCACGCTTTACGTGAAAACATTGGGACATGTTTGATCGTCGGTGTGTCTACGAGTGGGATTTGATTAGGCAGATAATATTCGCATGATTATATTTTCTCTCGATGGTTTATATAAATAGAGACAATCCTCTTGTCTTTAACACCTTTGATTTCCCCTTTTCCTTCTGTCTATTTTAACCAACCATTTTGCGATGTCTGTTGACAAAAATAGTCAGGTAACATTACCATTTGTCACCATCTTGTTTATCTTATGATCATACAAAATGAATCTATCTTCTGACCTTTCTCCCCTCCCTCCCTCCCTCCCTCCCTCCCTCCCTCCCTCCCTCCCTCCCTCCCTCCATCCACCCATTGACCCCAGTGGCTATTTTCGTCGGGAAGATTTCTGAATCAGCTTCAACAACACTTAACGGGTTTTGTATTTGGTTCTTGAAAACTATACCTTAAAACGTTTTTCCTGAATCAAAACGTAAACACCAGTATAATAGGAAGCACTCTGCTACATTCTGTTTTGCTGGTTAATAGCACAGGCAGCGGCAGTCATGCAAAGCTAAATTGCGTAACGACTGCAATTAAAAAGATTCCCACAAGGGGTTTAATCGAGGTTGATTAACCTACAAAATTAATTATAGTGATGTTTCTAAGTCCCCTAACGTTAATTATGATAACGCTGGATTTAGAAACATATTACTATCTCTGGTATTTAAGTGTGGAGTCAAATACATGCTGCTAGCACAGCGGTGTACGATCATAGTTGTGCCGTCATGTACTATAATGGTAAATTCACTGTCGTACAAGTACTTTTCTTGTTTGGGAGCGCATTTTACAGCATTGAGAAGCCTGTTTTCGAAGACTGTTTCAGCTACTGACCTGTCTTATATATGGTCGCCTTGTACACTTTAAGGGACCGGACATCAAAAATTGAGCAGTTACCTTTTTTATTTGCACCTGTCCCCCCTCCCTGTAAATAATGACCAGTCCCTAACTGTCTACCTTGTGTATACATTTGTGTCCTCTTGTAGATTTGCCTTTCGTTCGTGACTTACTGCTGATTTTGAATCTTTGAATCTCTGTTTTTGAAGACTATTTCAGTTACTGACCTGTCTTATATGGTCGCCTTGTACACTTTAACTGTCTACCTTGTGTATACATTTGTGTCTTCTTGTAGATTTGCCTTTCGTTCGTGACTTACTGCTGATTTTGAATCTTTGAATCTCTAGTTTTTGAAGACTGTTTAATTCAGTTACTGACTTGTCTTATATGGTCGCCTTGTACACTTTAACTGTCTACCTTGTGTATACATTTGTGTCTTTCTTGTAGACTTGCCAGTTTCGTTCGTGACTTACTGCTTACTTTGAATCTTTGCTGCGTTTTTCGTTTGTCAGTTCTGTTAAAGCTATGAACAGGTTTCCCTTGACAAGGAAAACAATGCCAAATTTATTTCTCGTTTACATAAGCAAGTTTTCGTGACAGGATGCGTCTTTATACACTTGGCTGTTTCTGTCTGTCTGTCTGTGATACGACCGTCCGTGTAAGAGAACAACTGTTGTGGGTTAACGTGTAAAGGTCGGCACACACTATTAGTCTTGATGCAGAGAAATGAAGGACTTCTTGTTGGGACAAAGTTCTCCCTGTGTATATTCTGGATGGCATGGTTAGCCATGTAGCACCGGCCTTTCACCGCTGTGGTCCGGGTTCGAGTCCCAGCTCGGACATCGGATCATATGTGAATTGAGTTTATTTGATGTGTTGTTCTCTACCATGTCACGAGGGTTTTTCTCCGAGTTCTCCGGTTTTTCCTCCCTCAGAAAAAATCAACATGTGAGTTGAGCGATGTATGTAAAATATTTAATGTAGAGGTAGTGATTGTGAGTACCAGCAGAAGAATAGACACTGCGTTGATCTGCTGTAGAATATTTATTTATTTGTCTGTCTGTCTGTCTGTCTATTTATTTATTCATTTATTTATCTTACTTTATAATAGAGCAGTCTTTGTATGACTGCATCTGAAAACGGCACAGTAATCATCATCATCATCATCTTTATTCACATCTTTATTCAGTAGGGCTGTGTACAGTTACAGCACCAATTTGGAATTGTTATTTTTTATAGACGGTCACCGCACCGAACAATTCGTGTCACACTCGTACGAAAAAAGTTAATGGAACTTGTCTTGCGGACAAACTTTTGTCCCTGCGGCAACAAGCTTTTCGTGAAGTCGACAAAATAGTACACAGAAAGGCGATTTGTCCCAGGAACATGTCCCTGCAACAAATCCCTTCGTTTGTGTACGGACTATCACTGCTGCAGTTATTTTCTCCCTCTTTCCATGAAATCGTCTATGAGCTATCACCCTATTAGGTCTCCTAGGCCCTCTATTAAGCCGACGCTTTATAATCTGTAATTTTGATGGTTAATTAACATTAGTTTACCAGTTCACACTGTCATAGGTCACCCTCGTTAAATAAAGTTTATTATTATTACTCATTCCTCCATTAGTTAATTCAGTAGGAAGATGACCACTTCCACTGTTCGAACCTTGTGGACCAAAAGTGGTCGATTAGTGAAAGTTTTTCTACAAAATTCATACTGACACCAATTTTTAATCAAAACAAAACAATAAGGTTTTCACTGACCTTGAGAAGTCAGAGAATTTTGTTTTTCGGGGGAAGTGTGAACCATGAATAAGAAAGTTGTTGAGTAAATCCCTTTAAATCACCCAGTGTAATTGACGCTTATTATCGTGATGTTACTTTCTGTACTTCCTCATTTCAATTTCAAAAGGTATATATTCTACTAAAAGGTATTTATTTTACAAGCTAATGATCTTTTAAACAAAATTGAAAACATCCATAGGCAGTTGATGACGTAAAGCGAAAGATCCCAACTATTCACTCATCATTCATGCCCTTGTGATCCAAAAATGGACATATACAGTCGAATTTATCTAAGCGCACACCTCCTATAAGAGGACCTTTTGCTCCTTCTCCTGAAAAAGTACATTATTATCTGCCCGCAAGCGACTGCCGCTATAAGTCCCGCGAGTTCGCTTGCGGGAGGTCCAACTGTGGATGCAGCACCTATTTTTCATAATTTGTCATACCGTGAAATTTTAAAGCTTGGCGGTTTTGGCACCTGAACATTATATCATTGAATTTATAATTATAATGAGCTTTTATCAGGTATTTTTAAATTCATAAAACAGAAAAAGAATTACCATAGCTGGAAAGAGCATGTTAAAATTAGCGAGACAGTGAAGTTTAAAGGAATTAATTCCAAAACTCGCGAGAATATGAATTTTTGAAAAGTGTGAATTTGTAAGAAAACCTTTGCTGGTAGGCATCTCTTGCCTACCAGCGAATGTTTTCATACAAAATTTCGATTTCGGAAAATTCATATCTTCGTGAGTTTGAAAGTTACTTCATTCAAACTTCACAGTTTTACTAATTTTGACATGCTCTTTCCAGCTATGGTAATTATATTTCTGTACTGTGACTTTTGGAATGACATGATAAAAGCTCATTGGTCAATTATATACATCCCGCATACTTTGAAAGGTATTTTTTTGATTACTATAATTCAGTTTTGAGGTAGGTTTGGATTTACCATGGAGTATCATGTGATCCTGAAGTATGTCTTTGTGCTTTTCTTCTCTTAGTTTTGAATGGAAAGACTTCATTACTTCTGAATCAATAAATGGTTACCACCATCTCTCCAGATTTGCCAGGATGTTTCAGTACCAAATGCACCAGGGAAATCATTTTGAGCTCCAGGAATCATATTCTGAGAAATTCTGTGGCCCACTTGATATTTTCCCAGATGACATATATTGAGCGGTGTTTTAGAGGGTTCCTACTTCTTACTTTTGTTGACTTTTCTTTCCTTCGATTTCGTTTGTGTAATTTTATCCGAAGCTCCGCTGACTCATGGCGAGACTTTTTGCATAGTTCGTTTACCCTTTTCTTTCTTTCTCTCTTTCGGCAACTTTCTTGCTTTCGCTCTTGCCTTTCCTTTCTTTTTCTTTCCTTTCATCTCTTTGCTTTTCTTTCTTATTATTTTTATGATCCAAATATTTTATATTCCCTGAGATTTTGAAAACTTTGCTATGGTAATTGTTTAAAGTAGACAATGAGTCGATCATACCGCACCGCGTCCAGAAAAGTATCAGAAAACAATATGCCATGCATTGCACTTCTTCCGTGCTGTGAGCTGACGTGCGGTTCTCACGAAATTGAATATAACTGACCAGTATTCTCGAGACATTCACAGTTACGTTGTCTACTTACACGTATTAGCACCCAATTATGCGTTACTCAGAACACTAATTTGGTTACAGTTAACTCCTGCACAGAGACCAATAAAATGTAAAAACGTTTGTAGAGCAACCAGGTTCCATGATATTATGAATAATCTCCCAATAAGATGTTTTTCGCTCGATCGAAATTTAAGGCAATTTCCGCGGGTTGCTTTAAAATGTCACTTGTTTATGGATTTTTGTACGACGTAGGCATAACATAAAGACTTCCACTTTCACCAATTTCGTCGGCATATTACGTGAATATTAAGAAATCATTGGTTAAGTGTTTTTCATATAGCGTCCGGCTATTTTGAATATTTATATATAGGCTTTGTGTGGTGACAGAGAGCCTTGGTTTTCCCTGAATTTCCCGATTATCGAAACTATCAAATAACGTATGTAAAAGATTTTCTTTATATGAAAATTTCATTCTTCTCACTTCCTTTTTTTAAGCTACATAAGAGGAATATCGTTCAGTTATCCACCATATTGATTTGGTGCAAAACTGAATCCAAAGTAGAAAATCATTGTCGATCAATTTTTTCAAAAACAATTACGGTAATAACGAAGCATCTTAGCATTTTGTATGAAAACAACCTCAATGTCTATTTTTATGACTCGAGATTATTTTTCAATTGTAACTCTATAGCACCTTCAGCTGTCCAGTGTTTTTAAAACTTTCTGGTTCTTTCTATGAATATACATTTCCTTGGGCGCGCTACGTCAGCGATAAAGAATTTCCCAATAGAAATTCCGTCCGCTCGTGATCAGGATGTCTCGTCGTGGTTCTTAACACAATCACTTGGTTTCACACCATTCAATGCTAGTTGAAAAGGTCATCCAAAATTTGAATTGTATGTTAGAATGCGCTTTTCTTCATTTTCACTGTCACCCACTTTCCTTCTTTTCTCTCTCTCTCTCTTTCTTTCTTTCTCTCTTTCCCCGTTTTTCTCTCTCATTCATTCTTTCTCTTCATTCATTTTTTTCTTTTCAATCAATTTCCCCGCAATAAATAAAAACCAGCGTTTTTTTCATTGTGGCTTCACAATGGGAAGCATACTTAAACATTGATGATTACGAAATAGTGACGTCAATTATCTCGTAAAGGAGCATTCGTTGTTATTCCATATATAGGATCTGTTTGCTAAAAGTGATGACTCATGTTAATTCTTAATTACTTAAAAAAGGCCAATAGCTTACGCAAAAACCAGGTTGGGGGTATCCGTATGTCTGTTAAAATTCAAGCCATTTTTGGGTTTTCAGTTCATGAATGTCGGTTGTCATTTGATCAAGTTCATTTGATTGTCGGTACTTAGTAAATTTTGAGCCAATATTTGTCGGTAGTCAATTATTTTTTAGGTTAACCCCATCCAGACCCTGCTAAAATTTTTAGTAGTTCACGACTACTACTCAATTGACTGCGACTATTACTCAATCGGAAAGGCGAGCAGAAAATAATTATTATGATGAACGTTTCCGAAAAAGTAATAAAATAATAGAAAATGATTATTTCGACGGCGAATGTTTCCAAGAAAGTCACCGATTTTGCTTCTGGCCAACTTTTAAAGAAATATATAAAATGTGACAGAAAAAATGTATAACTTCAAACGCAGCGCACCATGTGCCCTTAAAATGATTTTTTTCAGTTCTTTTAATACAAACTTTATTATTATAAATTGCAAATGTGTCCTTATTTGTTCTTGAAAATAAGAAAACATGTTTGGGCCCCCTGTGTATGGTTCAAGTAAAATGTTTTCATGTTGTGTATCGGTGTACTTACTGAAGGGTCTTGAGTACATCGGAGACTCCTCTTTCAAGTGCGAGAGTAACACGCCAAAAGAGTATTACATTCAGACTGTTTACGTATGGAAGAAAATTTTCGGCGGAAGTCTTCATTTAAGTCCTCATTGTACTCACAAAGTTAAAAGGAACTTTAATTTACCAGTCTATTCTAAAAAAAGGATTTTATTAACTACATTGGAACCCCGCGGCCATATATGGACTAAAAAAACTAAGCTTAGAACGGGGTGTGATATTTTGCAAGGGGTTAAGTTAAACCATTTTTTCGGACAGATAAGGTGGTCGTATTAACGGGGTGGTCGTATTAACGGGGTAGCCGTAAGGCTGATACTACTTTAAGTGGATTATCATGACCCGTATATGGTCCCACGGGCCCTCTTAAGGAAACCTTTGGAAATAGTCACGTGATTGAGAACAGATGGCGTGCGCATTTCCAAAAATAGAAATGTAGTGGTCAAAAATAGTCACGATAAAGTGTTTATTGCCCGAGTTAGGACGAGTCGAACTTTGGCTCCTTCGTTTTGTACGGGCCTCGCTGCACTTGTTTCGTTCGTCTTGACCTCGAGCTGAAGATTTTCCAGTCTGGCCCTCCCAGTCAGTCAAGAAGTACATAATCTCGAATTTCGTTCGGATCTGGTCTCCGTTGCGTAATAAGTGTAATTTATAAAGAGTAAACATGCAATATCGTGCGCCAAGAATGGTTTAACCCTCTGATAGTTTTAGAGGGCAGTGGCGCTAATAACATCTGCATATTGATCACGCCTTTTGCATATTTTGAAAGGGTTAGGGATTTTTAGTAAAAGACCATGAGTGTTAGTCCCGACCGCTAGAAAGATTGCCAAGCAGCGAAAAGAAGACAGACGGCCCTTACGGGAGTACAAAATATAACTTCCCCAGGATTATATTTCATGGTAAATTGTTGCTGTCCACGTTGCCTTAAAACAAAATACGGTTGCGCAGTACATTGAATTTATATGCGATTTATTTAATAATTTCTTCTGGGGGCAGTGGTGGTGCATTTTCGATCAGTAAAGCCTGGTTTTCACTTCAACGGAAGCAGAAGCGGAAGCAACATACACAGACTCAGTAGTGTACTGCTCATTAGCGGCGCTTGTCTTTTCTCACACCTAGGTGATAAACGCGATACTGCGTATGTTGCTTATGCTTATGCTTCCGTCGAAGTGAAAACCAGGCTTAAAGACCCGGACACGATGCAACTTCGCGCAACACTTGCAGAAGAAAAAATCGAGGTCTACTTCAGGAGTAAGGATGGCACAGTTGGTTAGTGCGCATATCTATGCAAGATATCCGAGTTCGAATCCCAGTGACCTCGCATCCTTGTTTCGACTTTTTTCCTTTCCGTGTAGCTTTAAATACCCTTAAAACGGAGCACTGATGCAGATAGGCGCGCACTTCGAATGTTTTGTGCACGAGCCCCTTGCTAGGGAGAACAGGGCAACCACCCCCAGCGCTTTCGAAGTAAAATATTACCTCTTCCTGCAGCGTTGCACGCACAGTGTACCTCGAGTAGCAAAGACATGGTGATGGCAGCAGCTTTGCGTTTCAAACTTGATCTTTTCATTCAAATAAACCTTCATCAGCATAGAGCTCGTCTCCGCTCTCAAACCAGTTGCGAGCAACGTTTCCGGAAAAGTTGTATATATCATGTGAAACCCCAGTAACATCTTGCACGCATTACGTAACAGTTGTATCGTATGTTCGCAGCACGTCCATATTAAATAGATAGGCGGGATTTTTGTATAGAAGTTTTCTTCCGCGAACGAGAAGGCTATCCGCTATTTATGTATGAGCAGAGGTAGCAGTTTATCATGGAGTTTCGAAGTGTAGCTCAATGTAGCCTGGTATTTCAGTTCTGGCGAGCTCACTCTAATTTTCGAAAAATTTCTGGAGCTTCAGGTTCACGTATTAAAAAGAGGGGGCAGCGTTAATTCGAGGGCGGCGTTTATTGAAAATCAGAATATTTTGGAATGATTTATTACGTTTAAGCAATTGTCAAGAAAAAATAAATGTGTTTTAAAAATCTTATTTTTCACAAAATTTCAACGTTGAGTTATACTTTACTTGTTTTCTTTCTTATTCTAGGTTATGGCCGGATGATTATTCCAATAAGTACTGCATTGTGTGAATACGTGTGCCGGTTATTCAAGGGCGGCGGTTATTGATAATTTTGCTTTCAAATGCGGCGTTTAATCGGGGGGGCGGGGGGGGGGGGGGGGGTTCTTTGGGACTTTAACGAAAAACAACGTGAAACTGTCCAGCGAGAAGAGAGAAGAAAGGAGGAGAATCAAGTGCTTTGAGACATTGCCCCAAGTTAAGACTTCACTTTCTTCCCAGTAGATGTAATCATGGAATAAATCCATTTTACTGGTTTCTTGTGTCCGGCAGTAATAAAACATCCTTTTGGACAGCTTTTGCACTTGCTTGATGAATAGCTAACGTAAGGGAAGAAAGAAGGAAAGGAAGACGGATAGAAAGCAGAACAAAAGAAAGCAACGAACAATAGACTTGACATTATCATTAACAATGAACTCTACCTAATGATAACGATTAGCGTCTTTTGACAAGTAGTTCTCTTTTTAATCCTTTTTCAAGAGTATAATCACCTTCCAAGAAACATTGATACTTTGCCTTAAGCAATATAGACTTTCTACATCCTTTTAGAAAACAAAATCTTTGTCAAATGTTCAACAACTTTTCATACTGAACAATTGTCGGCTTTTCATCACGCAGTCTCTCTGATGGCAGCATAAAACAAAGCTCTCTTGTGCGCGGTATTGTCGCGAACTTTCTGTAATTCTCGACAGTGATAATACCCTGTTTGTTTTATCTTTAGACATAGAAACCTGCATCTAGCTCATCAACATTTTGTCAATAAGCCTCCACCAGCGAAACAGTTCCTATTGTTTTCAATTCTAAAGACTTAGGACGTTTTGCTGGTAAGAGAGAGGAATCAAAGTTGAAACCAGGTTTCGTGATTTAGCACACTTACACTTAATCTATGTTTGTTAGTGATGACATTGATGGTTGTTAAGTTCGCTGGTGTTTCTGCACGCACAAACACAAGCTAACAAAAGGCAAGGCATTAGTCCTCTGATTTAATAGTTCAGTTTATAGATATTAGGTGTAAACACACGCCTACTTGCCCCGGGCGACAAACCGTGATCTCAATTTCTGTCTTCCCACTTGATGGCCAAAGAGCCAGATAAGACCCACCGCTGATTATATCATGATTAAAGAATTCTGTCCCCAAGCACAGTCTGAAAGCTTTATGTAAAATGCGGGGAAAAAAGAAGACGGAAGTTTCCGTGCACTTAAGGAGAAAAGGCTCGCATTCATAACCAAAAGTTTGTTCAATCAAGGTTTCAGATTTAAAACTGAGTCAATAAGTATTGTCTTGAAGAGAAAAGAGGAAATTCCCGAGGTTTTGTTGTTTACATGAAAGAAAAAGTTAAAATGGGACCGCTAATTCTGGTGGTCAGTAAGCGGTCTTTCGCCAAACAAAAGTATTTGAAAATCGATTTAAACGGAAAAAGGTTTGACCAAAACAGTGGGTGTGAACAGCCAATTAAACTTCAAAATTCGAGGTGGACGGACATTGACTATTTGCGTGATATATCTATAGATTGTGTTATCGTATTTAACGATCACTAGGAAGCCCTTTAAGAGCAAACCACGTGTTTGAAATCATATTAACAATTAACCACCTGTTGCAGCAACACATGTGTGCATAAATTATAATTGATTAGCATAATGTTTAATCGGAATTAGGAGACTGCTTGCCTTGATGGTAGACAATAAGTTCTTGGTGCTAGGGGACATGAGTATCTCAGATATCTCAGATATAATCAGATAGTCTCTTCCGTGTAGGAGAGATTATTGGTGTTGCGTTATCGCCAGTGGCTAGCAGCTTGATAGGCGATAAAAACACGGCGAAAAGTTACTCGAAAATGGATCAAAAACGTTTGCAAAGAATGAAAGAAGCCTATAGCATTGTTTAGCGATTTCTTTTAGAAACAACGATGAGAAAGGAAATAACATAAAAGTAGATAATGACTGTGAAAATTGCTTATTTCATCACTGAACTCGGTGAATTCCACAGTTCATATTTCCTTGTACCTTTACCAGAATAAACAGATTCAATCTTTCTTCTGTAAAGAATTGCTTCTCAACCTTAAGTTTAAATTATTTGAGTATTCTTATTGAATACGGACATTCCAAATCTCATTCCTTATGGATCCAGAAATAAGGATATAGCGTGAATTAGGTTGGCCGAGTAAAAAGGATATAGCGTGAATTAGGCTGGCCGAGTAATCGGATTATCGGCCTGAAAAGAAAACTAAAACTCAACACCAGTGCAACTATTTTAAAGATGTTGTCAACATGGTATGGTTCCCAATTAAAAAGAGCTTATGCAACCACAAGGTTAATTGAAGGAAATGCCAAGCGCCTTAAGAAACTCTTACTGTCTATCTTGGTGCTTGGAGTTCAAGAGCGGTTTTTAAAGGAGTGCAAACGCTTGTTATACGATCCACCTATTTTGAGCTGGCTTGTTCTAGTACTTTGTTGGAAGTCACAGCTTTTTCTGTAAGACAAGGATAATATTCACACCATAAAGCCCTCTTCCCAAAACACAACAGACCCATTGAACGCAACTATCCGACAAAAAAGGTGTTATCATAAAACTACTTTTATTTACAAATTTTTGTCAACAGGTGTTCTTGTGGCGTGTTGACGAACAGTGAAATAACAATGTAGAACAGGTCTGGCAAACACGTACATACATGACGGGCAAACCCCCAGAAGTATCATCAAATGTCCTATTAATGACTTTAAATGCCAGTTTGAGTTGCATTCTCGAGTTTCCGTAGATAATTCAAAACAGCTGCTTTTCATCAAAGAATTATATATTGGACAGTGAAACGCACTTAAATGCTGGCTTGTATCGTGTTACTACGGGCGTCTGAAACCTCTGAAATTTATTAACTACAATCACAATAGCCTGAGGAAGTCTACTTTTCTTCACTTTGTTGCACAAGACAATATAGTCTAATAATTCAGAGCAAGTTAACACGCAAAATACAGGAGTTGTTGAAATTCAGAAGAGGCCATTTGCGATTGTCAGTGTCCGGAAAGGCCTTTCGTCTTTACTGGATTCCTACGTAATTAAAAAAATCCTACTTTCTGCCAATTGAAATGAAATTCTGTTGGAATCGTGTTGATGAAAACACTGTCCACGAACCTGTTTTTGAACTGGATCCCTTTGAAACCGATCCTGTGTAAACATGGTCTCAGTGGTTTGTATCGTACACATTAAAGGTCTGGACACATGATGCAAATTTCCTTGCAACTTCTTCAAAATTGCGCGCAGCACAGAGGTGCACTGTGTTGCACGTGCAACGTTGCGCGTAAAGCGCACTGCACACGTCGAGAAACTGTGTGAGGAAACTGCCACGCGAGGCACTTTTCTCACCGTGTGCTCTTTTGCCTGCTTTATTTTTGGCCCCGCGTAGCCAAAGATGCAACGTCTGCGGCGAGAAATCGTCTGAACTAAGTGCCTAGCGTGGCAGTTTCCTCACGCAGTTTCTCAAAGTGTGCGGCGGGCTTAACAGTTGCAGGTTTAGGGTCGAGTTCTACTTCTGAAACGTTGCGCGCAACAATTCAGGGGTGGACACGCGGTTGCAACTGCAGAAAAAGTTGATTCATGTCAGGGTCTACCAGAACGCCTTTGCCTTGCCGATTTTTTCTTTTTTTTTTTTCAAAACTGTTGCTTCAGTATTTCCTCATTTCAATCCTCTTGGATTGGAACAGGCTTTCGTCGACATTATCATTCATTCTTCTTATCACGATCGTCTTGGAACGTGTGCAACGAATGTTATTTTCCAGGAAGATATGACTGAAAAACATCAAAGTGAAGTAAAGGTCAATTGTCGCTTAATTCTCAGAGAGAAATAAAATTATAGATTTAAAAGCAAATTTGTCAGTTTGGTAGTTAAACTTATATGACGTTCTTTTCAGCTCTGAGAGAGAATCCAATTACGCCGCTAAGTCTGTTCGCTCATTAGTGGGCTTCCTGTGGTGGCCGCTCGCGCACTGGTAACGACCCTAAGGATGCAAGACCGATTTTCTCGGTTTTGCATCGATAAACACCCCACCCATCAAAGGCTCGATATTATATTTTTGTACCATTTGTATTTGTGAAATTTTTACACAGAAACGCTTAGTACACTTTAAAGACGGTCAAGAGACCATAATACTAAGAGAGCGTCGCCATCGCGCGCGCAAGGCTCTTAGACAATAGAATTCAAACGGTCCCGTCCGCGCGCACGTCAAAAATCAAATTCTATTGGTGGAGGGACTTGCGCGCGCGATGGCGAAGTTACTAAAAATAGCCTTAGCCGCCACGAACATGGCACAGACATCAATACTGAGCTTCGCTCTCTTAGTATTATGGTCTCTTGAGACGGTACATTTCTTACTGCAATTTGTCAGATTTGGAGATATTCCAAACGACGTTAGCTGTTTGGTGCCGCGAGATAACTTGACTACTGTTTAAGTGGGGTCTAGTCTTTGGACCTTATCCCTACAGTACGTCGCAGCGTTTATAAACAATTTGAAATTGCAATTTAAGATGTAGACATTTACGATGTAGAGGTTGCAGAAACATTTTCACAAGAACTACCCTTGCCACAGTTGTCTTCTTTCAGACTTGGTTCTTGGGACAAAGCTTTCCCTGTCGATGACTCATTAATGTTAACAGAGGGCTGGATGTTTGACACAAGGGTCGATAAAGGCGTTATCGATGTGGGATCCTCTTCTGTTGTAGTTAATACAACTGTGTTTGACGTTGACGATTGCTTTCTCCTTTTAGAGGTTGACAGAGCACTTATATCTTCATTGCTTTGTTCCAGTAAGCTTGATGGTATTGTCGCTGTATTTCCCGTAACTGTAGTAATATTTGCTGTGGGAGTATTTGACTGATGTGGTCGTTTCCTCTTTGCAATTGTACCCGATGTATTCGGGCTACCACTGAAATGGTCAGCATTTGCATGGACAGTTTGTTCCTTATCAGTCGATTTCTTTTGAGGACTGACGTCGTCGTTTAGTGTAGTATCCGTGTTGTCGTCTTTCCGGCTTCCTCCTCCTCTGCGTTTTGACTGATTGCCAGTTGATGAGGGCTTCGTGCTCGAGAGTTCCTCTGTCCATTTCTTAGTGCGCTTTCTGCTTTGCTTGCGTGCAGGCTCAGATGAAGATGGATTTGACTCCTTACCAGCTGATGTCGCCGTTTTGGATGGGCGTTTACTCTTTCGCAACTCATTTGGCAAGGGACCTGAAAGAGGGAGTTTGGATATAAGCATTGGCCAAAGGAAAAGACTTTGAAACCGTGCCGAAAGAAGCTTGTATTGTGGAGTTTTTCTGTACAAAGAAAACTTTACATATGGCTCATCGTTTAGTCTTTGGAGTTGTGGAGTTGTAATCCCCGATGACGTTTCTGGTTGATTGTCCACATTTTGTTTTTCACTTGAAGCCAATGTTCCCGTTGAAACTTGGTTTGTATTTTCTGTCGCAACTAGAGAGTTTTCAAAGTGCTGTGGTCTCGAATCATCCGTTGTCTCTCGTGAACGTGGGGTGGCCATGTTCGGTGGTTTACTAGTCCCGCCTACAATGGGCTGCGCATTAATTTCTTCTTGAGATGAAGTTTCCGAGGATTTATCATCGGACAAACTGATGCCTTCTGGATCTGTGTCAGCTTGAACGATTGTGGCACTGCTGTCCCTCGCATTTGACGACTTGTCAATTTGATTAGAGTTTGCTGCTTTCTTTCTAGAGAGAGTACTCTTCATTTGAGTTTGTGGGGCTGTTTTCATGGCTAGTCTCTGTAGCTGCACCTTCAAAGCCAGTAAATGTTCAAGGCCTCGTAATGTGGTGACACAAGGCGGAAGTGGAGGAATCAACGGAAGTGGATTTCTGTCAATCCCTTGCGTTGGTATGCTTTCGGCTGCCGTATCAACTTGTTTATTGCCTGTCTCCTGTTCTTTCGTTTTCTCTTGGTACTCCTGTCCTAAAGATTTCTCACATGTAGCATTATCGATAACCGCTCTAGTTTCTGTTGAGCTTTTCGAGTTTGATGAGTCTGTTAGACTTTCTGCTGTTAGTGCACTTATTATTCGCCGGCTTGATGTGGGGGAACCCCCCTGACAAGACTTTGGCCGCTTTCTTGGTGTAGTTGCTTTTCGTCTTGATGGTGATCGGAATGGGCTTGAATTTTCTGGGGTTGATGGCGATCCTGACGATGAAACCGCAGTTTCTGGAGTCAATGAACCCTGACTGACCATGGATGTCGAGCTGTGCGTTGGAGCAGGTGTGGGTGGTATTGATGCTGTTGTTATGGTGTCCTTGGTGGATAAGACTGGGGTAGCCACTGCTGTTGTTATGGTGTCCTTGGTGGATAAGACTGGGGTAGCTACTGTTGATGTTATAATGGTATCCTTGGTGGATAATACTGGGGTAGTCACTGCTGTTGTTATGGTGTCCTTGGTGGATAATACTGGGGTAGCCACTGCTGTTGTTATGGTGTCCTTGGTGGATAATACTGGGGTAGCCACTGCTGTTGTTATGGTGTCCTTGGTGGATAATACTGGGGTAGCCACTGCTGTTGTTATGGTGTCCTTGGTGGATAATACTGGGGTAGCCACTGCTGTTGTTATGGTGTCCTTGGTGGATAATACTGGGGTAGCCACTGCTGTTGTTATGGTGTCCTTGGTGGATAATACTGGGGTAGCCACTGCTGTTGTTATGGTGTCCTTGGTGGATAATACTGGGGTAGCCACTGCTGTTGTTATGGTGTCCTTGGTGGATAATACTGGGGTAGCCACTGCTGTTGTTATGGTGTCCTTGGTGGATAATACTGGGGTAGCCACTGCTGTTGTTATGGTGTCCTTGGTGGATAATACTGGGGTAGCCACTGCTGTTGTTATGGTGTCCTTGGTGGATAATACTGGGGTAGCCACTGCTGTTGTTATGGTGTCCTTGGTGGATAATACTGGGGTAGCCACTGCTGCTGTTGTTGTTATGTCCTTGGTGGATAAGACTGGGGTAGCCACTGCTGATGTTGTTATGTCCTTGGTGGATAATACTGGGGTAGCCACTGCTGTTGTTATGGTGTCCTTGGTGAATAAGACTGGGGTAGCCACTGATGATGATGATGTTATGATGTCCTTGGTGGATAATACCGGGTTAGCCACTGCTGCTGTTGTTGTTATGATGTCCTTGGTGGATAAGACTGGAGAAGCCACTGCTGATGATGATGATGTTATGATGTCCTTGGTGGATAATACCGGGGTAGCCACTGCTGATGCTGTCGATATTGTGTCCTGGGTGGATAAGACGGGGGTCGGCACTGCTGATGCTGTCGTGTCTTTTTGAGACACCGTAGCCACTGTCATTGTACCAGATTCCGTAACACTTTTCAGAAGTGAAGATGTCGCTACTTCTGTAGGTAGTTCTGCTCCCTTTGTTGCAAGCGAGATAGACACCGCTCTGGACTGCTCTGTCACATTTTGGGATATTGCTGGAACTACTGTTGTTGAAAATTCCGTGTCGTTTGTGGAATATATACATGATGCTCGTATTGCTGGTTCTGTTTGGGTGAGGGAGGTAGCTACTGTCAGTATGGGTGGTTCTTTGTCTTTATAAGAAACGGACATAACCACTGCCGGAGTGGAAGGTGATGTCTTGTCATTCTGAGGCATAGCTCCTCGTGCTGTTGTTACTTGTTCCGTAATTGTCGTGGTTGGTTCTAAGTCTTTTTGGGATGCAGTTGTATTGGATCCTGATTTTGGTCTATCGTTTTGGGGCATGGATGTAGCCACCGTTGCATTTGTTGATTCCGTACTCTTTGTTGGAAGTGGGGTGGCCGCCGTTTTTGGTAGTTCTGTATCATTTGTGTGAAGTAAAGGAGATTCTGTTAATTTAGGTGGCTCTGTAACTTCTTGGGATGCTATTGCTAAAGGTTCCGATCCGTTTCTGGGAAGAGAAGTAGATACAGATGATGTGAGTGTGTCTGGACCCTTTTGGGACACAGGTGTCGGCACTACTGAAGAGATTGGAGTTTTGCTAGTATGGGACACAGTCTTTGAGCCTCCAGATGGTGTGAGTGCAATACCTCCAGGATTCAGCTTCTGCAAAACGGCTTCCACGTTGACATTAAACGCCTATAAAAAAAATCAGATGTTCAAAATACATATAAACAACAAGGACAATTAAAGAAAAAAAAACAATTATGACCGTGCCAAACAATCTGTATCTTGATGACCATACCCCAGTACTCTTCTCTCCCATCCCTCATTCACTCCAGAAAACGTTTATAAGCGTGCTTACTCTAAAATGCTCCACGTCACAGACGATAAAATTATCAAAAGCTACTACAATAACACTACTGACCTGAAGCAGCAAAGAAAACGGTGCAATATTTTCTGGGTTCAGTAATCCTGGAACTGCTTGTTTTTGCGCCGCAGAAGCACTCGATTTCCTTGGCTGCAATTTTTGTGTCGAAGAACGTAGGCTTCCTTGTGCAGGAGCTTTTTTCTGCCTACTACCCGTGTGTTGAGAAGCAGTAGTAATCGTACTAGGAAGACCAGAAGCTGCAGTGGTTACTGCTCGTCCCCCTACAGCTCTTTGCCGGTCACCAGTTTGCTTAGTGGTAGCCACTACTCCAGTCCCATTATAGTACTGGTGGTACCACTGTTCTTCCTACAGCAGTTCTTTGCTGAGCAGTAACAAGTGATCCAGTTGAACTAGGAATTGTGGCGGGTATTGGTGCTCTTGGCACAGAAACTCCTTGTGATTTTCCAGAATGTGTAATCGTACAAATTGTTCTGGGTGTAGCCGAAGCAGCTACCGTCGGAACTGACCTCTGCGTTTGAGTAGTGGATGGTGCGACGTTTCCAGCGAGAGGGACTTCGTTTTGTGCACTAGGGGTTCTGACTGTGCAAATTGTGGAGCTTGGGGTAACCACAGCTCTAGTGCTTTGAGACTGTGGCTGATTTTGTTTGCTTTTTGGTCTCAAGTTGGCGGGATATGCTGGAATCTAAGAAATGAAAAATGAGAATTTTATTGGAATAAAGCTCTACGATTGTATAAATTCAAAGTGTAATGAAAGAGTTGGCTGTCCAACAAACATTTTAGTTTGAAATGCAATGAAGCTTGGAAAAACATTGTCGCAGAGGGAACTACATTTGTGATAAATTAGACTGAAAATGCGGATAGAAAATGCTGTAGGTATAGCAAAGAATTAGAGATTCAACATGTGTTTAGATTCCATTTTTGAGGAAGAAATGGAATAGGGCCGGGGGAAATAGTCCTGACGAAGAAGAGAGATTGATCACGTCTATTAGCCAATGCATAAGACGCGTACACAAACAACAAAAAATTCACATGGATGTTTTCGTACTATTCTCTTACCGTTAGAAACACAAACTTTGTTTGAAATTCTTCCTCTTTGGGTTTTCTACTGAACTTGTTAGCCACAGAGGAAGAATTCTCCTTTGGTTTTCTCTTCGCCCTCGGACCTCGTTTTGCCCTTGGTTTAGGTGTGGCATTTTTGGGGGCATTGTTTTGAGATGGGTCCTATAAAAGCAAGCATTAATTAGCCCATGTCTTCAAAGTAATACTATCTGCTGGTACTAGGATGTTTCATATTTTCCAGAGCCGGCTGACAGTTTCACCCCCACTTCCCATCCCCCCTCCTGCCCCGCCCTGCTCTGCCAAAGACAACAACTGTTGGACTACCTTTCATATTGTCTTAGATCTTGATTAAACGAGGAGTTTCAAAATAATAGGATTTCCTCCAACCCAGTATGCTTTATGTTTCCCCTTTCATCGTTTCTCTCATCCTAAGTTCCAGGGATTTACTGGGCTACAGTGGATCTCTCGAGTGTTTCACTACGGACGAAGCCTTCTTGCAGCGGAGCGGTGATTGGTTAAAAAAACAACAGTGAATCTTATTGTACTCCACTGGCCAATCAGAAAATGCGTTCAAACCCACTTTATGCTATCCGCGGTCACTAACCTTTTCTTTGCTTTCTTCATCCTTATCAGCCTCTATTTCAATTTCTCCAGCAACGACATCGACATCTTCTAGTTCTGTGTAACGAATTGTTGTACCTTTCTTCCTTTCGCTTGTCCTAGTTCCTAAAGCACTTAAGTCTATTGAGAGACTTTCATCGTGCCATTCCTCGTCACTGGAAATATTCATTCCATCCATGTTCTTTACTATGTCAAACTGGTCACTTTGTACACTTTCCGAGTAATGGTTCTCGCTAATGTTGGGCTCAAGTGTCGATGCAGTGTTTTCATGGACTTTGTCAGATTTTTCTACTTTGACGTCTTTTAACATGTTTGCATAAGTGTGATCACAACAATTGCTGGGAAATTTTTCTTTTGTTTTCTTTTTTGCTTTCGATTTCACAGTCTTAACTTGGCCTTCAGATAATGTAAGGCTTTCTTTGTGTGTATTATCAGTTGTCGCTTTAACTTTTTTCTTTCTCCCTACTTTCTTTGTACTTTTGGGCCCATCCTAGAGGAGCAACAGTACCAATTTGATAAGAAAACTTTAGATATTTCCTTTCTTCTATCTTTAATTCGTTCTTCCATTCCTTTTGTTATAAATTTTAGAATACCATTCTTTTCTCTTTATCCTCTTTTTCTTTCCATTTCGTGCTTTTGTTTTTCTTCACTTTGTCGCAAATTGTACAAAAAAGTATATGAACACTTGATTTCCCCAAATTTGTAAAACGGGAGTCTACATGAAAAGGAAAATGAGGTACTTACACTAACAGGAATGTCATGGATATCCAAATCCTGAAAGCAATATTACATGTACATTAATCATTGCATTCCGGCAGGGGAGGGGGAAACAAGTCATGAATATAAATTCGGTACTATAGCCCCTGACTCTAAGTTTTGAACTAGACCACGTAATGCCGGGGGGGGGGGGGGGGGGGGGGACTCCCTTACAAAAGTGGTAGGGGTGCTCGACGGACCTTTTAGGGTCGAAAATATGACCCGCTCGTGCCTTTTAGGGTTTCCGGTTCATAGCGTACCTATTAGGGTCAGGATAACAAAAATCACATATATAATAAATAAAGATTGAAACGATCTTACATACGAATATTCTTTATTAACAATGTGGTCGTACCTTTTAGGGTATAAAATCGGCATCTCGGATAATTTATGCGTACCTTTTAGGGTCATTTTCAAAACCCTCCGTCGAGCATCCCTATCACTTTTGTAAGGGAGTACCCCGGGGTGCAGAGGCTGCCGTTCCTCGCAAGATCGGATAACGTCCATGAAGGCCCGTTTAAAACATCGACAAAATTTACGGGTGTTTGTCGAAGCGTATATTATTTTCAATGGCTATGATTTTGCTTTTAACTACAAAGTTTAGCGATATCATGTTCAGTCGACGACGTTTCGACCTTGGAACTTGGAACATGATATCGCTAACTTTGTAGTTAAATGTTTAAACAAGAATCGTCTTATTCGTATGAATTTACAGGCAAGTTTACAAGCGCTTGCGCATTCTCGTGATTTTTTGCCGTAAAATAGCGGGCCTGTAGAAGTTATCGGGTCACTCGAGAAACGGGTCCCAGTATATCGAGACACGCCTGTCACGTGGTGTGATGTGACCCTATTTGGAGCTATTTTCAGAACTGCTTTTTGCCCACCAAACAATTGCCCGCATTGAATGTTTTTTTAAGAGCAGATTTCGTATGAGTGTGAAACGGACCACGCCGTGCCGTGACCCTGTCAGTACCGTGATGTCTATAAAAACATTTGAAATTCCTGTCGTAACCGTGCCGTGACCGTGCGGTGCCGTTTTGACAGTCATACGAAATCTACTCTGATAGAGCCAACTTCGTATGTGAAAACGGCACGGTCACGGTACGGTTACGGCAGAAATTTCGAATTTTATTAAAGATATTACGACACTGACACGGTCACGGTACGGCGCGGTAGGTTTACCACTTATACGAAAATAAATACTTTACCATGCATTCGCTACCATGCGAAGTCGTTTGAAATAAACAAAGAGATTCAGAACAAGTTCGAAAAATAGCTCAAAAGTGCACATGTCACATTCAGCTACCGAAGATTTTTATAAGCGCACATGCAAAGTCTTGGTCTCCTAGTTATGCTCTTTTAGGTGTAACAATGTGATGTGTGCTTTGTAATTTTTTGAAGGAAGCCCGAGTAATCAGTCACTGCTTTACCTCGTGTGTTATTGCGGGTCTTGCATTCTTCCTACCAACGAAGTTTGCAACCATCTCTCTCTTCTTTCGCAAAGTATTGATACGATAGTTGGTAGACTGAAATAGAAGGCAACTAATTGTTGTACAAGATTTCGTAAAATCCCGGATGAACGTTCCACATTTTTTGTATTTGCAACAATGCGCACAAAAGTGAAGTAGCAAATAAAAATTGTAATGGCTGTGGCTTGCCGTTTTAATTTGTTTCTTTTCGTTAACTTTACAAAGCCAATGTAAGCACACACTTTGACTCTACTCTCGAGCCAATTTATACGTACAACATTGCTTAGAGTGACACACCCAAAATTATCTTGATAGAGTGGATTTCGTATGACTGTGAGAACGGTACCGCACGGTCACGGCACGATTACGGCAGGAATTTAGAATGTTTTTATAGACATCACGGCACTGACACGGTTACGGCACGGCGCGATCCGTTTCACACTCATACGAAATCTGCTCTAAGCACAATATATGTTGTAAGAAAATATGCACCATCTGACATGATGATGCATGTGATACTGATGATGATGATGATGATGAAGATGACTACAATGGTTGTGGTGATAATGTTGCTGAATGTCAATTATGTACCTCTTTTTTCCTCACAGTTAACCATCTTCTCCAACACTGGTTATCTGTCCTTAGTCCCATCTCTTTGGCTATCTTCGACCAGTTTCCTTTGTGAAAAACAAAATCCTTAACTACTGACTATAGACTAATTCAACAAGATAAACTTCCAGATAAGTTTATCTGTTTCCAAAGCAGTAGGAAATTCCATACGACCCGATAGTCATACCACAAGGTGGATAATCTTTATAGTATGGACCCGTATTTTCTGAAAGTAAGGAGGGGGTGCCCTTTACCCCCTTCCTTTGTCATTGCTCTGCCCCATTGGTATCATAGGGAAGCTGACTCAAATTTGAGTTCAAAACCACAAGTGAAACTCTTACATGGAAGCTCACTAACCAACCAAAGATGTTATCCATTGCTTCATATAAAGTCAAGAGTAAATTTCCCATGATTTCCATGATTTCAAGTAAAGTGAGCAGAAAGTTTTGTTGAGTATTTTATGAGCAATTATCTGCATTGAGTCATACATTCAATTTCTTTCATTTTCACAAGGATCCTACACAAGTTTCTTACTTACCTTCACCTTTTTCTTCTATCAATTCCAACAACTTTTGATCCTCTTCTGCAGTCCATGTACCTTTGTTTAGATTTGGGTCAATGACATTTACAAATCTTCGGAAAAAAATACACTATTAGAACACACATGGTCCAGATATTAGTCAAGATGATGGAAAAATTGAGCTTACCGTTCCCTACACTGAGTTCCAGTTCTTCCTGGTACATATTCAGCTACTTTTTTCCAGTTATACTTCCCAACAATTTCAACAGCATTTAACAGTATCTACACAAAAGATGATGAAAATGTTTAAAAGTAAGGATGATCTTTAATTGCTGGAATTTATGCTCTCCCTCTGACTCACCAATCCCCTCCATTATTACTCTCTATACTATGTTAGAGTACTTTGAGCCATAGTAATCTACACTGTACTGCAGATTATAGGCATGAGAAGTAGGGTGTGAAAAACTATGTAATGTAATGAGCCTCTAATTTGAGGGCAAATTATGCACATCTCAAAGTAAAGCCTGTAAAAGGGGTGGGGGTTGATTTCAGGCAAAGGGTGTTTTTTTTTATGTCCTGTGCAGTCATGTATTTGTTAGTCTGTCTGTGGTGTTCTGGGCCTAACCAGAACTCTAGGGATGTAATATCTTTATTTGACTTTTTTTCTGACTTCTCCCCACCCCATGTACAGGGTTAACTGTGATAGGTGCACCAATAAGTGTATGAAAACGTTTCTGTGCAATGAAGTACACTTTGCTTCTTCACTTTATGGGCTTCCCTCCTGGTAATCAGATAATACATCATCTCTGTGCTGTTGCTCTTTTGTGTGTAATACCTTGGGTACAAACTTTTGTTCACTTTACACTCAGGTCTTCTCTATCCATTTAGAATGACTATTACTCCAACTATAATCCATCACCTTTCCATATTTAATGTGATAAAATTACTGGTCCCACATACCTTGTTCTCCTCTTCTGTCCATTTGCCTTTACGTGCTGGTTTGCAGGACTTTGTGTATCTATGCATACACTGCTCACCTACACGACCCTCCATGTAGTCAGCAACTGGTGGATATGAAAGCAAATTTGCAATAAAAGTTAACCCTTTATACGTTTATTTAAGTGTCCAACATCTTCTAGTGCTTCACAGTAACTGTGAACCATTGTATGATAATCACACACACTACCACTACATTCTAATATTCTATGCATACAACTCTCAGCTCACTAGTTCATTTTTAATGGAAAACCAGAGGACCCAGAGAAACAAAAACAATCTACCCTTGCTTCCCACTTCCCAAATAATCAACAGAATGCCAGAGAAATAGCTCAAGACCCCAGGGGGACTCCTATATATAAAAGGGGGGGGGGGGGGGGTGGCTCTCTTCAGAAATTTTGAAAATGACCCTAAAAGGTACCCAAGTCTTATCTAGGTGGGTGTGTCAATACGTGATTTTTACTCGTAAAATGTACTAACTTAGAAACTCCTTTATTGATAAGTGTTAAGAGAAGGAAAGCTGCAACTGTTCTTCTTATCTCAGTATCTTATTAGTGAGAAACACCCTAAAAGGTACCAGCTTAGTCTCTGGTAGTCCAATAAAATCTGAGACACCCTAAAAGGTACCCAATCCAATTGCTGATTTTGACCCCTAAAAGACCTGTATGACAAGCATCCTTTCCCTTATCTGATCTGAGTCCCCCTCCCAGGCTCAAGTGCTGTACATAAAATAACACAACTGTAACAACTGAAGAGATGTCCATAAAAATGGTCTAAGTGACTTTTGGGATAGTACTGTACGTGGCCATTGACATTTTGGCATTGGAAAGTTGATTACCATTCTAGACCATTTGAGAGAACTGTCTTGGACAATTCCTCAGAATAGTCACTTAGGCCACTTTCATGGGTATCTCTTCAATAATTTGAAGGGTTCCATGTGAAAACAGCCTAAGTGACTTTTGATGATATTTAAATTTCAATGGTATAAAATAATTAACTTTCCTATGCTGGAAAAACTAATCTCAGGACATCTATTAAAAAGTCACTTAGTTCATTTTCACAACAAACCCTTCATTTATTGTTGAAGTGTCCATGCATGAATTTGATCTCTATGACTAATTAAATGGATGGCGCTTTAAATGACCATTAAAAGTAGCAATCTGACTATCAACAATCAGCCAATAGATCACCATCTGTTGGTCAACAGTTGATCAATTGGCAGTTGTCTGGCTATTTTTCTACAGACAGCTGTCAGTCATTAGTCAGATAACAGTAAGTTCACTAGCAACATTTATTCACAAACAGCCACACAAATAAGTTTCACTACTGAGGTAGGAAAACTTAGTCTCCCTCGCAGCCGCTCCTAGTGTCGTCAAGCAAGGATTCCTCCCCTAAGAAGCTCGCAGCTGCTCCTAGTGTTATCACGCAAGGATTCCTCCCCTAAGAAGCTTCATAGGGGAGGAATCCTTGCGTGACAACACTAGGAGCGGCTGCAAGGGAGACTAAGGAAAACTCTGCCTATTTGGATTTATGCATGGTAGCATATGGCCCTATTCTCAGTTTCCTATTCCCACTTGTGTGACACATTGTGTAATTACAGTGTAAATGGGAGTAACGATTAGCCAAGATTTGATTTGATATGTTGTTCTACACTTTAAACAGTATTAATAGAACAAGACTGATCAAATTATGTGATCTTACTTCTTTGCCAGTTTCCTTCACCAAATGTTTTCACTAATTCAATGAGATGTTTGTCTTCTTCTGGAGTCCATTTGCTGATGGAAAAAAATCAGTTATCAGGCTTGAACTAACAACAATTTTACTATGGATGTCACTTACATGTAACGGGGTCCACCTTTTGCGTGAAACGTGAATGGCTGATTATTTTGACGTGAAACGTGATTTAAAGTCTAAAATCTTTTTGCGTCCACGTGAAAGCAAATTTTGATTTTTTTGTGAATGTGAAAGAGATTTTTGAATTATCTGTAATGCATAAAAAGACCAAATATTCTTGCATGATTTCATTTTGCAAAGGGGTATAGGGGACCCTGATGTAAGTGTTTTTTCTTTCCAGAAAAACATTGTCATAGCCACACCTTTAAATGTCTGCTTTTGACATATTGTGTTGACATAACTTTTTGTGTTTAAATATTAGTAATAATTAATCACAAAGATGCTAATGCATGCAAAAGGAAATACAAATGAAAAAGGGAGAGACAGACATTTGAAAACATGGTCATGGTCGGTGACATCCACAGTAAGAAAGTACTTAGAAATAATGAAACCAAATTGATCACAAAAGAACAAACTGAGTTGGTAAAAACTACATACCTTCGGACAAATTCTTTGTTCAGACTTCTTTGAAATCTTGAAAAACACTGTATTGGGGTTCTGTTTGTCTAATACAACAAATACAAAGATTATGATTTCCTTTATTATGTTCAAATGAATATAAATAAAGTATGGTGATCGCAGTTATCACAATTAAATAGCTATGTAATGGCTTCAATTGAAGAGGCCCCTGTATGCAAAAACAGAGTGATCACTGATCAAATACCATGACATTCTCCTATTGAATGAAGGACTTTTATAGGAGAATAATAGACTTTAGAAGACTGTAGAAGATTATTGATTTATTAACTTGCAGATAAAATTACAAAGGCAGCACCTCCCCATTGACAATTATTTAAAGACCCTGAGTGTTGATCCAGCCAGGAATTCAACCTGACCTTCAGCACTGAAGATTGTTGCTCAACCAATTAAGCTAACCAGGTGGTTGATAGTTTACAGTCAGGAAAAGAGTTATTTGATGTTTACAAGAAAGGTTGAGCACAAATTGGAAAATGCAAATCCACTTTTCTTCACGATGCTACTGCACTATTTTACCTGCAAAGCCTGAGCAGCAAGATTCCAGTTGACGTGTTCTTTGCCTTTAGCAATCTCAAGCAACATTTTGTCTTCTTCTTTGGTCCAGGGTTTTGTATTAATACGTGGATGCCCAAAATGACTCCACTGTAACTGACATTCCATTGCACTACGCCTTGGTAGCTACAGTAAAATCACCCCATTGTTAGCTACTGTACTGTACATATATTGATGATCTAAATATATTAATGCCAGTGTTGTGTTCAAAAACTTAGAGCAATTAGAGTAAAACAGAGCTGTAAATGTGTCAGTTTAGGGGGTTGACTTATCATAATGGGGATTCAGTTCCCCCTGTCAATACCCTTTTTGCTTTGTTTTTGCAAATAATGTTGATATAAATAAATAAGTTATAAATAAATATATAAGTTCTGGGGTGTTTATAAAAACAATCTGAAATTGCTATATATGGTGAATACATGTATAACATCCCATGACTGGATAGTCATAGTCCATAGTCATAAACTGCTCTAAATCAAGGTGAGCCTATAATATTTTATAGTTAATTTAAACAATACGTTTGCACCAAGGACGCCCCCATTCACCCTACCCATCAAAAAATTATCACAGCAACCATAAATTTACCATTGCAGGTGTAGTTACAAGTAAACAGGTCATAAATATACTGATAAGAATTTTGCAGTAATGTTTTTTTCTTTTAGTTTTTACATTTTTCTCTGCTTACATATTCAGTGCTCAACTTGTCCCAGTCAAGTCCTTCAAGATTCTCCTCCAACTGCTTTGGTGGTATCTGTCTGTAAAATTATAAATTATGTTGTAACATTTAAAATCATGGCATTTATTGAATTCCCACTGCAATTAAATGTGCAAGAAATCTTTATTAAATTATAAATTATGTATATATTATTAAAATACTGTCAGTAATATTTTTCTGTGTTGACTGTGTATAGAAGAGATTAGAGTAGAGTATAGAGTACTAGACCAATATTTATTAATTAAATGTTATGTGTTGCTCAATGCCAGCCTCCATTGCAAACTATATAATTATATTGTCCAAAATTTGTCAAAACTGCACATGAATGAACAGAGTATGGGTTTAGAGAAAATCAAGTCTGACATTGAGTAACAAACATAGTATAATTCCTAAGGTTAATTTGTACGACAGGATATAGCTCAGTTATGACACAGCATAAAAAGTCATGAAACAGGATGTTAAATATTTTGATATTATGGCATATCATACATACTCTCTCAGGGCACAACATTATTTTGCCCATAAGGTTTTGACTTGTAAAATTTATACAAAGTGTATACTCTGTCTATACCAAACTGGGTTGTTGTTTGCTATGAACTCACTTTATAATGATGATCTGTTGTTTCAGTTTCTCTATTTCATCAAGGTCAACACCTCTTTTACTTTCAAGATCTTTCAGCCTGTGATTACAGGAAAAGCTGAAATTATTATATTATGTGTGTTTCTATTATTCATACCCCACGAAGGAAGGAATCTGAAATAGGACCCAAGTGTATCTAGAATTTCTGATTTTCTTCCATCTCACCCCATCCCATCCATCCATTCCATTCATCCATCTATCCCATCCATCCATTCATCCCACCCCATTCATCCCATCCATCCATTTATCCCATCTTATTCATCCCATGCATCCATTCATCCCGCCCCATTCATCCCATCCATCCATCCCATTGATTCATCCATCCATTCCATCCATCCATCCCATCCCATCCATCTGTCCATCCATCCAATCAATCCATACTGGAATCCATATAAATCTAATAACCTTCTTGATGGGTCTCACTAGCTGTTACCTCATTAGTAATGGAGCTAATTGAATTTTGAGATTCTGCATCCTAACTCCTTCTGCAAGAAGCTTTTTTTCCTTTTCATTCCCTGAAAAATAAATAACAGGCTTTTGAATATGCAATGAACAGTCAGTCAACAATATTTCTAGGCGTAGCATTTACATAATACATACATTGATGTTTTCTTTCATAAATGCCAATATTTATTCGCCTTCTATTTTCCTTGGCATCTTCATTGTCTGGTGGACCCTAAAGACACAATAAAATTGAACAATATGAATCATAACTTTTTGTCAATGGACAAGCCAGGCTGGCATTGCTTAGAGTGGTTTGAAAGGTCAAACTCCCTCCCTCGTCCTTCTGCCTTCTTCTACATCAAGATTTTATAAAATATTTGAGACATAGCATGTGCATAGTATAAGCCAGTTCAGAGTTTAAGAATCATTTTCAGTGCGCATGTGATTTTATCCTGAACTTCTCACCTTTTGTTTAAACCTTCTTTTGTTTTTAATCAAGCAAAAGAAGGTTAGACATTCGGGATAAAATCGCAAGCGCATTAGAAACAATTTTAAACTCTAAACTGGCTTATAGACTGACTTGCTACTGGCATAACTCATATCAAAGGACACAGACATGCCACTAAAATGTCAAACAATACCTTATAAAAGTAACAATTATAAAACAATTATAACATTATTGCTTGTGCCTCTGTATGTTGCTCAAGCTTGCTTTCGTTGTGCTCTATATATCTCCCATCATCTTTAAATCACAGTACAGAGATGTGTGCACAATTTATACAAGTAAATTACAGAATTTGTAAATTCATTGAGAGTGGCAAAAACAAACTCCTACTTTCCGAGGTCCTGTTGACAGTCCTGGCAGAACCCTGGAAAATGTTAGCTGATATTGACATTACATTCCAGTGTTTGCATGAACAAAGGTTATCAGACAAGTTTGACTTCTTGCCCTGGATTTGACAGATAATGCATTACGTCACAGACAAGACTTTCAGCTCACGTGTCCAGCTGTCATGGGGGAGAGTATAGGGGGTGCACAATACCCTGACAGCTGAAATCTGAGTACACATGCTTACTTGATCTGTAGAGTCTTTGAAGTATGGATAAGAAAACCTAGTTAAACTTGGTAATGGAGTTATGGCAGTGTCTTCATCTTCTTCATCAGTGCATTGGACTTTAACTAAATCAAACTGAAGGAAAAGAAATATTAAAATTCTGTGATATCATACATGTACAGTGTACAATAAAAAATTCAAATAAATCCACCATTCACCTGTTTCTTCTTGTTCTCTCTTATTGATGTTTCAATTATGCGTAATTCCTTCATTATTTGATTCTAGAAAACAAAATGCAGTAGCACCAATATACAACAGCATCAGCAACAAGATTCATAATAAATTATTGGGTAAATGAAGACTGTGTTCACTCAGATTATCTTTAGTTGTCCTGTAAGTCTTCATTGTTGATTCTAAACTGCATTTCTTGTTGATCATTTCTAGCTATCTAGATGAGGTATATTTTACAATGAATTTCTTTTTAGTGTATATCTGTTTTTTCAATTTCATTTAGTAATACATTAAATAACTGTGTATTTTATTAATACAGTGTACATGTATAGTGAAGATAATAACTTACTATCATTAAGCCATAATCATTACCTGATAGTCCCTGTTTCTAGCCAAACATTGTTCCAACACTTCCTTATCAAACAAAGAAAGTTTCTGAGCAGCAAATGAAACTCTCTCTTCCAAGTTGGCCTGATCAATGAATTGAAACTGCTGTATATTTGCAAAATTATACAACTCTTGTTCAACTGTGTTCTGCTGAGACAACAATTGCACACCCAAGGATGCCTCTCCATTAAAGCTCAGAAATGACCCTTGGCCACACCCTTGATCCTGTATGTTACCATGGTAACCACTTGGTCCAGCCTCTTGATTGCCATAGAAACCAGTTGCTATGGCTGCTTCACAATTTTCTGGGATTTCCAAGGACTTTCTAGGAAGTAGTTCTGTATATGATGGATTGTCAATGTGTTCAGGAGATGAGGGACTAGAAAGTTCATTTAGTGATTTTACTGAATTTGTTGCATTATCTTCTTCCTGAAAAATAAACCACAAAATTTTGATGAGTAATAAACATCTATGTGTAGCTTCAGCTACTGCAATTACACTACCCCATTATAGAAAACTCAATATTCAGCCCTGTACTTTGGGAGAAGTGACATTTTGATCAGCAGAAAAAAGATTATTTTTGTAAATATCTCGAAAATAATTTGAGCAAGGTTTTACAGTTTTATATGATCACCAGTTAATGAAAAACTGCGGGGTGAAAACAGCTGTTTTTCGGCTATCAACTAGCTATAGAATGAGTTGGAAAGCTGAATTTATAATCTTCATACATTTTATTTTACTGCTCAAAAAATCCTAATTGCTGGCTTTCAATTGACGTCACAGCGGCCATCTTGGTTGAACTTAAACAAAAGATTGCTCATTAGTGTCTCTTGTTCGTTCAACCAACATGGCTGCCACCCTTTTCCTTTTATATTTGGACTCTCAAGGGAATGATTGAAAACCAGCAATACTATATTCACTTTTAAAAAATTGATTTAAAAAAATAGATAAATTCATAAACTGATTGAAAGGAGTAGCCATTTCCATAAGTCCTAAGCCACCATAATTTATTCATTCAAAACGCAAGATGATATATGGAGCCGTAGGGAGTTCTGCGTGTGGGACCTTGTTCAATATCACTCATGCAGATACGTTTCGAATAATTTTTACTTACCGGTGCACTGAGATTGATACTTCTGAAGTGAGAAAATCTGCTGGAAGTTGATTCTGAAACAGAGAAAGCTAAGTTTTAGAACTTCTATCAGTGACACACTGGAACCGCCACTCGGAGTCGAAGGAATGCAGCGCAAAGGCTGTTCGAAATCAACTAGGATCAAACTCCACCCCTAGGAATCAAATTCCTAGTAGTACTTTTGGCTAAAGAATTATATTTTAAATGGATTTCTAGGTAAAAAGTTGAATTTGTAGCTTTACTCACCCGAAAAATCGTGATTTTCGTCCTCGTCTTCCTCGACCTCCTCTTCGTCTTCCTCTGAAACGCCATCGCTGTCTCTTGCGAGCGCAAGATTTATTTTCTGAATATCATCGATTAAATGCAAGCGATCAAATTCTTCTGGTTCAAATTCGAAATCTGTGTCATAATCATCACACATAGCTTGATATTTTTGTATATTTCCGGGGATATTTTCTACATTATTCGCCGTCTTTCACACCTTGCATCGCGCAGACGTTCTGCAAACGATGTGCCTCGTTTTCATGTCAGCGGACGTCTTTCCGTCCATGTGGGATCTTATACACAGGAAGCCCAAATAACGTTTCCTTGATTTATGAAGAGCATCATTTTCTAACCTCTAAGAGAAATCAAATGCTAAATAAAATTAAAATGAAAGTGCAGTATTGAAAGTTTTGTCCCAACAGTCAGGGATAATGAAGATAAACAATCACTTTCTTTCTTACTTATTTACTTTTTCATCACTTATTTCTGCATCCCTCACAATTTTGACAAACTTTTTTACTTTGGACCAAGGCTAAACCCTTTGTGTGCATTCCCATCCATAAGATTTACTTTTATGGACTGCGTCCACTACCCTAGATCCCCTAGGAACCAGAGGGTATCATTTTGATCTTGTTTTGGTGTTAAAAAATTAAAGTAGCCTCTGGTATCTTACATGTACACACTATAATTTGCTTGCCACAGGACCACAAACATTGTTATTCAAGCAGTTGTAGTTTCAGTTTTCATGCCTTTATATTCCCTACTTAAACTTTGACTTGAAAACACCATTCTTCACTATTACAGAGGCACATCCATACTTATAGACCCTTGCATAGGTCACGGGCAAACGAATTTCATTAATTAGGCTGCCACCTTGGGGGACAACTAGACCATGGCTTCTCATGTCGATATGCAAAAAGCATCATTTGAATAAGAATGTTTCCTACCCTTCGTAAGGGTCCAAGAAAAATATCAAATAGCCATTCAGCAACACCAAAGTTGCCAGTTGTCTCCCAACATGGCTACCGAGGCCATTACTATGGGCTGGTTTTCTTACACCTGTAAAAATAGCATGGTCTGCACGCATGACATGGCACGTTTGCAGCAGAAATACGAAATGCTTTTATAGATATTACAGCAATGAGAGTCACACCAATGTGCAGCTCATGTCACACTCATACAAAAACTCCTGGACTACATTGCATGCTTTACTCCAAATATCATATGGATCACAAAATGGATTTTCTAAGGGCTTTGGGTTCAACCCTAGCAGTTTATAGGAACACTGAAAAAAAATCCATGCTATAGATGACTTTCAAAAATGGCAGCTCATTGTTCACGAGAACGAGGCCAGAAAGGCCTCTAAAATCATTATGGCATCAAATGAGTCTAAGTACATCCTGTAAAATGCACAGAAAATAGTTATTTCAAAAGGAATAGGAACACATCGTCTTTGATATCAGTAGAAGTGTTGCCACGCTTACTTTCTGGTAACAAGGCCTTTGTGGCCTCGTTCTCATGTAGTAGGCCGTCATTTTTGAAAGTCATCTATATCCCTGTACTGGAGTGAATGTAAGGAATGCCTATTGTTTTTACCATGGCCACAACAACTAAACATACTAAGAACACAACAGTGTATTTTCTACTAAGTTTTATTAACTTGTGTAGAAAGCCAAAACTAATGAATTCTCTAGAACATTTCATAAATTTTCTATATCAAGAATGGTAATGCTATCAAAATTTACAAACTGTTTTTTTTTCTGAACTAGATACATGATATAACGTCACCTTATCGTTAACTTTCATTACAGTGGGCCATATACCTCAGGTACCAGTGGCTCCAATTCTCACCACTGGGTTTTGTTGGACAAAGAGCATCAATGAATAGAGTTCATGGAGCCAAGACCAATACTCCAGGCACAACATACAATGCAGAGTGAGAATTAAAGCCTCGGCACCCAGGGTACCATGGATGACACATTCAAACACACGTAAATAGAAGTATCCCACAACAAAGAGTGTCAGTTGTGTATAACAATCTTATATAAGCCCTTTGGAATTTTAGTTCTTTTGCTATGCTCAAAATGCAAAAATGACTGGGCATAGTTCACAAACAAGAAACATATTAAAAATGACTTAAGTGTAGTAAGAGTAGTGACAGATGAAAAAATCAAGATCAAATTATTGAAATAAAGTATTATAAGTACACGATTTACACATTTTCCATGCATTACCAAAAACCTGTCAGACATCATTCAATATCATATCACAACCAAAACAACTTCACACTGACCTAATGCTAATTAAAATATTGTACAAATGAACAATTTTCTTATGATTAATTTTAACCTCAGCATTCATTATTTGGAAAGAGCACAAAATGTTATACAAATTTCACTTTACAAATCCACAAGTAAGGGCTTGATAATGGAATAATCATGAAATCGTACGATTTTGCATGACTCATTATTAAACTTTTCATATGAATGACATATTAAGTGAATGGCCACCAGGTCTTTTGTCAGCTTTCTATGTCTTTCAGAAAACTGTTGAGAAAAAAATAGCAAGGTGAGTTGATTTATGAACAAAGCATTTTCAAATATAAATGACTCTTACTTTGGATAATCAATGGAAGATATAATTCCCTTGACCTTGACAACCAATTCTGCATTTTCATTAGGATTCTCCTGTATAGACTGATGCAGTCGACTGACAAATTTATCGACGGATGAGTCTGTGTTAATTGGTTCATCAATTCCAGCAATACTCAATTCAGAGAGCTTATTCCTTAAGACTTGGCGTAACTTTTGGAGGTGCTTTTCTAGAATTGTTATCTCTTTCTGTTGTTCGTCTGCTTCATTTTCTAGTTTTTCAATCCCTTTTTTCATGTTTTCAATGTGTTTACTGAGAATAGCATTCTGTTCTTCAAACTCTGTGTTTGTTTTGCGAAGTCTTCTAAGTTCATTTTCTCGGACTGCAACACACATTAATTTAACATTTTAGTAAGAGCATTTGAGCATCTGGAAATACAGGGGTGAGGTAAAAGACTTTTTTATGTTGGTAATTTATGCCCAATATCCCCAAGGCTAGTGCAGCTTGCATGCCCTCTCTTCATCACTGCACCATTTCATGATTGAATACTACAGGTAGATGGATTAGAGAGATCAAAACAACTGTGCAAGATCACTAAGGAAAAACCTAGATATTCAATTTTACCTCAGTAAATCCTTCAGTTTTTTCCCCTTCTTCGATCTTTTTAATTAAAGACATCAGTGCAATTCAAACAACATAAATGCTCTCTGATGAAAGTATACATTCTCCCCAACAATATTTTATTTTCTAAGGAGAATTCAGTGTTTGATATTACTTATGCTATTTTTGCAAGGATCTCTTCAATTGGTTACAAGTCCATAAATACTTTACAGTGTCCACACAGTCACATCTAGAACTTCTTAGCTTGTCCAAAAACGTTTTCCAGTGATTACTATTCTTGAATGAATAGTTCAATCAGGGTTCATGCTGAGATACGAATTTAAAATTCCAACAGAATTCAAGGTGTATTCAAGGACCAAAAAAAAACATCTTTTAAGGTAAGGAGTAGTGTTAACCAGTTTTTTACTAATCGTTTTACTGACATAATTAGACATCCCCTTCCTTCACTTACATGTAAAAGAAAAACGTTAATTCCTATGTTTCCCATCCCATTTAAGTCCCTTCCATTTTTGTCCGAAGTATAAATTCAAGGAGTTTTCAAGGAGTTTGAGCGGATTTTCTAAAATTCAAGGGCTTTTCAAGCACCCTTGAAAACATATTAAATGATATTCAAGGAGTTTTCAAGGAGTTTAAGGAGTAGCACAAACCCTGTTCAATACAATTACATATACCTTTATTATAGTTTAAGAATTCTTCAGTAAATATTGGAATATCTCCATCAACAGGGAATGCTTCCTCACTTGATTCTTTTTCCTCCTTTTTCAAATTTTGAGCACTTTTTTCCTAACAAATGAAAAAGTGTGTGAGTTAGTTGGACAGGATCTATCCTAAAAAATAAATTATTGTACTACAGTGCTTAAAGTGCCTATAATGATTAGCCAAAACATTAGTTGATAGAAAATTAATGAGTTTCTCTGACGACTTCCAAAAAAAAGAAAAGAAAGTAAGAAATTCATCAAATTCCCTTTGTGTTAGAGATATCATAATTTGGTAAAAATAAGCATTTCACGCAACTTTAATCAAAATGATCACGAACGAAGAGGAATAAAGTCAAAGAAGCTTGCGACATCAACCCAGGATGACACATTGGAATGTCTCGCAGAGCACACCTAATATTTGCCTTTCTGCAAGGTAGACTTCTAAAATGGACACCTCTGTCCATGATTGTGCATTATGGTGAAGCTAGTGCTGGTTTGACAACTGAGGATGTCAGTGCACTGGATATTTTAGTGCAGATTTCGTATGAGTGTGAAAAGGCCACGGCACGGTTGCAGCACGGTTGAGGCAGAATTTTCGAATGTTTTTATAGACAACACAGCACTGACATGGTCACGGCACAGCACGGTCCTTTTCACACTCATACAAAATCTGCACTAGCAGGTGTTCACATAATAATAGTAGGAACTAGAATAGTGGGAAACCTTTATAATGTTTGTCATGGTACAAACCTTTTCTTGTTTTTCTCTCTCAGCATATTCCATAAGGTTCATGTTGTGTTTCTTTCCTAGTAAATGCTCTCGTTTATTATGAGGTGAATTAAAATACATATTGCATGGCTTACATAGTAGATTTTCAGCATCATCATTATTTACCTACAATAAAATACATAATTATACAATAAGATTTGAAGTTTGCATTACAAATAATTAATGTTACATTATTATTATAAATGCCTGTAGTCTTACTTGTGAATCAGATGTTCCATTGACACCATCACTCTCTGAAATCACAATTTTGCATTCATGTAACTATTAGTAAGAGTTCCAAAGTTAAAAGTTGAAACTCACAGGATTTCACAGCACACTTCACCAATTAACTCCAAACTTACATCACTTAGAACTATGCAAATTCCAAAACTTGTTAGAATCAGTTTCTTGATTCAAACTAGCTATGAAAGATTTCATTTTGATGACCAAGGCAGATCACTGTCTTGCTTTGCGATGCAACTCATTCTCGCCTCTATATTTATTTAATAAACATTTTATCACAAACCTCTTCTCAGAGCTTTTTGTCTAGACATAAAAGCCTTGTATGCATCTGTTTGTTGGTATTCTTCCAATTCTTTCATGTATCTTTCTTTGTCTTTTTCTGCTTCTTCCAAGTACAGCTATAAAATGATGACAATACATTGTATGAATTGCACTGAGAGAGCAATATTGAGAGAGGGTAATGCTATGGTGGGGGAAAGGACAAAATAGGATGCAATTCACAAAATTCTGTCTTTGTAACCTTCTTAATAGTGATTTAATAGGAAAATATTTGACAAAACAATCTGACTTTTCAGGAGTGGCAATAGCCCACTTTCAATATATGGTTGAGATGCCACACACAAAAGAATCAGTTCGAGGCTCTGGGGAATAATGCCTAGTAGTGCAAGACTCAACAATAATTATTGTTTTGTTACGCACTACTAAGCAGTATTCCCCGGCGGCTCGTACTGATTCCTTTGTGTGCGGTAACTCAACCATATATTGAAAGTGGGCTATACTTTCCTGTTATAAAATACCAAACAAAATTCTAACCTGTTTTTGTGCAGCAGGCAACTGTGTCCACATGTTTCCCAGGATTTTCGTGACCTCATGGAATGGTAAATCAGGGTTTTCATTTCTTGCCTTCTCTCGATGTTCATTCAAAAACCTCACATACCCTGTGAGGGGAGCTTTGGGGGCATTGGTATCCTTATAGGCTTTCTTGCGCTTTCTTCCTTTTGAAAATGTGGACTGAAAGGAAACAAAAATTATCACCCTTAATAATATACATGCAAAAATTTCTCGATGCTGATTGGCTAAGAGCAGTGCTGTTTCGAGGAAATTTAGTGCAGAAAAAAGGAAATTTAGTGCCAAAAAAAGGAAATTTAGTGCAAATTTCTTTTGGCAGAAAACAGTCAAAATGCACTTAAACGTCAAATTCTTCTTTTTATTCATCAAAGAAAATATTTATAAAACACTTTTAGCGGGATTTGTTTCCAAAATTGTCGAAAATATGCAAGAAAAATGTCAAAAAGTGCCCAAGTTTCGGGTGAAAAGTTTTGAATTTTTCCCTTGAGCGCGCGCTTGGTGACGACATTCGAACACTAGGCGTGCGCTAATCTGATTTTTCAACTGAAAAGCTACAGAAAACTTGAAAATATTGCTCGAATTTTTGCATGTATATTATTAAAAGGAAATAATATGGTTTACTCGTGCAATTTAGAATAAATTTGACTCGTGAGTTTTCAAAGAGCACAAATTGCACTCGCCCTACGGGCTCGTGCAATTTTGAACTCTTTGAAAACTCACTCGTGCAAATTTATTCTAAATTGCACTCGTAACCATATTATTTCCTATACAAATCTATCAAGATGCAACTTATTCAGCAACCACCCTATTTTGGTAGAGACATGCAAAGTTTTATGGCAAGTGTTTATAAAATGGAAAAGTTAGGAAGTTTTGAATTTACAAGGCATAACAAAGAAATGTATGGTAGACAGTTAAGTATACATGCTCTCCATAATTTTTTTCATAAAATTTCTAATTTTCAAATTTATGTAAAATTTTCATTTTATAGGCAACTGGAACCACAATTACAGTGTCACATTTTATTGATATGACACTATTGATTCCTTTCTTAGTAAATCTATTATTTTAGAATGTCACCCCCAGGTTGATAACTTTTTAAGTGAATGGATTAAGGTACCAGAGGACGTTCTCAACTGATGTTTACTGAAACACACATAGTATACTAACTACTCACTATAAAAGTATATACTTTCTTGAAGATTAACAAATGTAGATTTTACTGTTGTTGAAATTTTTTGTAACAGTTTTAATATTTTTCTGAGAGCAAATTTTGTGATTTTCAAACGTACCTTATTCGCAAAGTACCTGGAACATTTAAAGTTTTCCAATCTACTTAAAATCAATGCTATGGTTAAGAGCACAGTTTGATGTATAAAATAGTGTCTCAGATTTCTTATAAATGATCATGTTGCAGAAATATTTGCTTTCAAAGTTTAATGACATGTTTTTGAAACCTGTTGTGCACAAATAATATTGGTGAACAACTTTAACACAAAAATGTGTATCAAAAAAATTGAAAGAGATGAGGAGATAAGATATTGGTCTACACATCTGGCAATTTTTAAGAAAATTGGTTAAAAATTGGTGTTCCAGGAACCTTTTAAAAATCAGTAGAAAAGTACTGAATCAATTCCAAGAAAACTGCTTTTAAACTGAGGCCCTTCTTGTATGTTTGCTGACATAATTGGGACTGACATGTCATCGCATTTCCACCTCATTTGTGTTTTTTGCTAATAAACCAATCACAGAAATAAGCGTTTATCAATAAGCTTTCAATTGAAACCAAAATTAACAAATCTATATGCCCATGAAATGTTATCATTTTTGAAGGTCCTCTTGGTAACTTAAGAAAAATTGAAATAATCTAACATCCATCTCTCTACAAAAACTAAAGCCCATTTTCCATCCAGACAGCTAGACAACTACTGTGAAGAATTTATATTGTATAGCAATGTTTGTGATAGTGCAAGCCTTTGTCATTCATGTACCAACAAAGGATTGATTGGTTGTTTAATCAAAGTAACACGTGAAAAGCTATAGAATGTGTTTGTTAGTAAGCGACCCATGATAATGACCATTACCTTAGATCCCTCTGCACTGTCTGGTCTTCCAGGGCTTGGTACTGGGCTATTTTCAGCTAACAAAATCAAAACATTTTGAAAATAATTATTTCACTAATGCATGACAATAAATTATCAAAAATTCTATTCTTGGTTTGCAACCATGCCCAAGAGAGTGATTTGAACAAAAGACATGGCCGACGTTGGTGGTTTTTATCTTGATTTTCTTTTGTCAAGACCACCAACATGGCAGCCATGTCTTTTGTCTCTACATTCTCTACATGCTTGCAAACCAAGAGTTGCCAAAGGTAGACAAACATTAGAGTAAAATGGGATTATTTTACCTGATTGGGACAGTTTACTCACAGCAGACCTAAAAAGAACATGAACTTCATTATTATCTCTGTAGGCCCTTCACAATTACCTCTATTTTCTTATTATGTAGATCCTTCTACCAGAACAAATTTTCTATAACAACTTTCCATGACAAAAGGATTTCTCCTGTCTGCACAAACAAATTTCAAATGCATTTGTCATTTGAGATTTGGTCAAATTTTCTCATCCACAAGAGCAAAAAAAATTTGTTATAGAAAAAGGAAATTTGTTCATGAATATAGAAAGACCTCACTCTCATTAACAAGACCCACAGTACTAATGAAGACAATCATCTCCTTACACTATAAGTGCTAGTTAAACCACAAAATCTGTCTAAGTATGTTGATTGTGTTATTCTACTTATTTTTTAATGAAAAAGCTCACAGGCAAAATATTAAAAGCCCTGGCTAGCAATGTTAATTCAAAGTCTCAATGGATACCCTAGATGAACCCAATTTTAGGGCATTTTATTTGGATTAGATGGTGAACATATCAACAAAAAATATTACAAACCTTCTGTAGACATATTTATGATTTGCTACAGTTGTGTTATCTTTTAATTTTTTTAGTTATTTATTTATTTTATTTTATTTTATTTTATTTATTTCTTCTTCTTTTTTTGTCAAAAGGTATATTTCAGAAGCTTTAATAAGAGGAGAGATGCCCCATTCTTTAACATGAGATATATATATATATAAGCTTTGTATCCAGGAAACAAAATGAAGTAGACCCTGGATTCTATATTTTGAAAAAGCAAACTAAAAACAGAGAAAAGGACAGTGGAAGTAGATAACATTTTGGTGGTACTATGCTTTGGAAAATAAAAATAAAATCATTTCAAAATGAGATATGAAAAAACCTAATTAAGCATCTTCATTCCATTTCATTTTCTCTCTTAATTTCTCTCTCTCTCTTTTATTTATTTGTTTCTTTATTTTTGCTTTTCAAAAGCAGCTTTTATAATGAATGCATCCAGCTTCTTTGATATCTTTTTAACACTTCACGGTAGACAGTAACCCAAACTTGAGGATATCAATGTACAATATAAGTGCTACACTTTATGGCCATTATCTGTAAAAATATTCAAAAGTAATTACTCTAAAGACGTCTCGGTTATTAAATCTCGGCCAAACAATAGGAGATGTACAAGAAGCTATTCAAACTCTGGTATTGTATGGAAAATTCCTTTAGTGTTAGATTTTATCCGGCGATTTAGGCGGCTATTTAGAACAAGATTAAGGAAAGAGAGAAAATATAGAAACCTTACAGCTAGAGGCAGCTGCATTCATTAAAATAAGAGTTCAGAATTCCTAAGGAAGTTTTCTTAACAAATAGACTATTTCTTGGCTGAGCAAATACAGGAAAAAGCAGAGTGACAGAGAGTGAACAGCGGATAATCTAGAAATGAGAGTAATTCATGGAAATTCCTACCTTGGAACCCTAAACTTGAGAAAACCGACAGTGTTATTATCTAAACTTTTTCCAGCGATACTTTAGTAGTAGCTAATTAGAAAGAATGAAGTAAGAAATAATAATTACCTTGTGTCGGTCACTTCGGTTTCCATGTTATCTAGACTTCGAGAGGCTGCTTGGCGCTTCTCTAAACAGACACAAAGAAATCACCTCTTTAGCCTTCGAAACTCCACACCAAACTCTCTATCGAGAGCTGAATGATGAAGGAAGTCTTATGAGTACTTCGAGTTTGCTTTTCCTGGTTTTCCGGCCTGGAAAAACGTTAAAAATCCCTACCAAAACTGGACTAGAATCTCCAAACCTACCACGCTACTGCGAACACACCAGACCACGTGTACCTTATATGGATATTTCTTCCATATATAGCAAACAAGGTCAAATGTGCAGAATGACTAATCCCATTCGATGTTCAACATTTCTCTTTGCATTTCCCACAATTTTTTTCTTGTTTTTCTATTGTTTTGAAACGATGAATAAATATTCTCTCTGTTTTTGTGAGGATATATGATTGAGATTAACTTTAAAACAAAGATTACAACCCTGTAACAGTAGATTTCAAATGAAATCCAAATGCGACCTTATTTACACAGGAATCCCGGTCCGTCAATCTCTTTCACGCTTTTCTTTCCTAAAGTATTTGTAATCGTCTGTACAAGGTCTCTTTTCCTTAGATACATGGCAGCCAACAACAACAGAGACTACAACAACTTGCCTCTGCCCCTTTGCCATAAAATAATTTGTCAGGACTTGTCGGCATCTCCGGCTTAAGCACAGGAAGCCCGCGTTATAAACGCATTTGAACTAATACTAAAATTGCACAAACCTTCAAACACTGCACTCAGTTGTAAGACTAAGATAACTTGCTCAATTTTCAAAAAAATTTCCTTCAGGATTTGAGAGATAATTAATACAAACACAACATCTAATTTCTTATTAAATTTGTCATTTCAACACTATCTTAGTTTGGACTTCCTGTGTTCAAAGTGAAAATGGCGGTTGTGAAAGAATGTAACGTCGCCCTTGCGGCCTTCTTGGTCTACTTTTGCCTCAGTTTAACACTATACAAGACATCGACTTTCACTACCATTTCGAGCTTCCTATCCTCTACAGCTTTTATCTTTCTGGGATGGAGCGTTTCGAATTTTTCCCCGCATTCTGACGTTGTCAAGAGAGCTTCGTTTCTTGGCTGTGTATTCGGTTGCTCCGCTGTTTTGAGTGTTTCTGCAGCAAGCTTTCGCTGCTTCGGCTGGTACATGACCTCACTGTCGTTTTTCCACTTCTCGGAATACATCATGACAGCGTTATACAATCCTCACACCTTATCAACCGATTCGTTCTTGCTAAATCACAGTCCTGAATACTCAATGGCCGCTGTTGCAAGTTGGATTGAGTTCGCCATTGAATTGTATTTCTTCCCAAGTCTGAAGAACTGTGTGTTTATAAGTACTATGGGAGTACTGCTGCTCATCGGAGGTGAAGTTACACGCAAGTTGGCAATGATCACAGCAAAGTCGAATTTTACACACATTGTCCAGTTTCACAAGAAAGATGGCCATGTTCTCATTACCCATGGAATTTATAGTTGGTTTCGTCATCCTGCCTATGTTGGTTGGTTCTGGTGGAGCATAGGGACACAGCTTACTTTGTGTAATCCTATTTGCTTGGTGGGTTATACTATAGCCTCCTGGAGGTTTTTCAAAGAGAGAATCGAATGTGAAGAGATAACATTGCTTAGCTTTTTCAATCAAAATTACATTGATTACCAAAAGAGAGTTGGAACTGGTCTTCCATTTATCAAGGGATACTTGATTTCTGAAGAACTCGAGAAGCTTAAATGAGAATCATATTAAAAAGAAATATGTTCAGAGTGGCAGAATAATGCACGCACCTGTTAATATTTTAAATAAATCTAATAAAGCATCTAATAAGCCGGGATGCTTTAAGTGTTCAAAGAAATGCGACCTGTGCAAAAACTATCTTGTAGAAACTCCAACGTTTCAGAGTTTTTCCACAGGCCGTATTTATAAAATTAAAGAAGCCTTAGGTTGTACTTCTTCAAATGTCATCTATTTAGTATCTTGTACAAAATGTAAACTACAATATGTAGGATCAACTTCTAATGAACTTAAAATTAGGTTCCGCAATCACAAGTCTGCTATGTTAAATAATAAAAAGACTTGTGAAACTGCGATACATTTTAACAATAGCGCACATTCTTTAACTGATTTCCAATTCATTGCTATTGAGAAAATTAACTCTATTATAGATGTAGATAAAAAGCTCACTAGAGAAGCTTATTGGACAGCTCAACTCCATACATTACGCCCTTATGGCCTTAATAAAAGGCAGGAGTTTAGGTCCAAAAATAGAGTTAATTTTTAATTTTAATTTTAGCTCCCTTTGCAAAATAAGTGGTTCATTCCCATGTTGTTTTTTGAAATTGAATATTAATGACTTAAATAGTATAAATAGACCTTGCATTTTGTGCCATTCACCATCCCCTTCTTTTACCTTGTACATATTTTTTAATAGTTTTATTTTACCTTATTTAATTTTACTTTTACTGAAGAAGACCGAAGGTCGAAACGTCTTTATTAAAGCTTTTTTGGACATTAGAAGTTGCCTGCCTTCTCTTTCAACTAAATTCAAGATATATATATTTAGATATATATATAAAGAAGTAGCAAAGTAAAGTCCACATCGACTAAAAGAGTGCTCAATAGTTAAGACTAGAGCAGTACATAAGAAGACGAATAATGGAATTGAGTTATACCATTTATTGCTACTCAGAGTTTCATGCCGAAGCAATCATCAGGCAACTGTCAATTTAAACAAATACATGTAAAGATATATAGAGAACCACGTGGTAGTAAGGTCGTTATAATAACGTTAATAACGGCCTTACTACCACGTGGTTCTCTATATATCTTTACATGTATTTGTTTAAATTGACAGTTGCCTGATGATTGCTTCGGCATGAAACTCTGAGTAGCAATAAAATTAATGGTATAACTCAACTCCATTATTCGTCTTCTTAGATATATATATATATGCATTATTCTCTGTTGTTTTTTATTTAATTATTGGACCATACTCATGTATGAAAATACCAAAGTACCAATAATAAAGTTATTGTATTGTATTATATTGTATCAAAGTAAACCCTGAAAAGGGGGGGGGAGGGTGTGAGCAAGGAGGAATTTCATTGATAGCTATGGTTTTTGTCAAAATCCCAAGAAAACAAATGCAGATCAAGTAAATACAAAAGCCCTACTATCTATCGGAGATGAGGGGAGACTGCTCACAGGGTAGGTTTTCATTAAGCTGTGAAATAAAAACTAATAGTTAATGTGTAATAGTCAAATGAAAACAAAAGAAAATGGAATTAGGGGCTACTAATGTGTATTCTTTGATATCCATTTTCATGAATCTATGAAACGTGTATAAGGCCAATTATCTACAAAATTTGCATAAGGCTGCATTTGCTCCCCAAACCATCTAATCATTGGGTTTATGAAAACCACTCTAGTACAAAATAGCTCTAATTAAACAATGGAAATTATAAAATAATCATCATATAAGGCATGCTCTCATTGGCAGAAGGACGTGTATACGTGTGTGCACTTTTGAATTTTTTATCAGTGTAAAATTTACATTTAATGAACACTGAATTTGCTTGAAAAACCAACATATTTATAAAAGAAATAGAAAACTTACCTGCTGTGCGGTGTGCAGATTTAGAGTACTTGGGGATTGATCAGAACACTTGAGAAGCATTGAGAAGCAATGGGCCATGCCTCATGCTTCTCTTAACACTTCTTTCGTGTTCTGATCAATCCCTGCGTGCTCTAAATCTGCACAGTCACAGCACGCACCCACGTTTTCTATTTCTTAAACAAAGCATTTAGTACTATTTAGTTACAAGAACATTTTTCGTATAAGTGTCAAACAGAGCATGCCATGCCATGACTGTATCAGTGCCATGTCTAAAAATGCATGTCTAAAATGAGATTAAAATTTTTTGCCACAAGCGTGCTGTGTCATTTTCACAGTCATATGAAATCTACTCTGTTATTTCATGTTCTGCAAAGAGTCTGTGCCCTACCCTCTTACATAATTAATGAAGAGTTCACTGTGAAAATGACCAAAGTGGCTTTTTGATGGATTAATTTTTCCAGCATAGGAAAGTTAATTATACCATTTTATACCATTGAAAAAATATTATTAAAAAGCCACTTAGGCCATTTTCACATTGAACCCTTCATTTACCAAATGACTGTTATCGATTTAACAAATAGATTCCATTTTTCCGTGCGTCTGTACTCTAATCGATGCACAGATGACGTCAAAATGTGGTGAGAACAAAAAAGTACGCCACGAGACAAAGTCGAGTGGCGTTGTCGAGTGGCGTGACTGTTGTTCTCACCACATTTTGACGTCTTCTGTGCATCGATTAGAGTACAGACGCACAGAAAAATGGAATCTATCTGTTTTATATATTTATCGAAACATTCCAACCAATCAGAGCGCGCGTAAGATTCGATGACGCCATCTATGTGTGTGTACTCTAATCACACATGGTTGTTCGACCAATCAGAGCGCGCGTAATATGCCAATTATTATATAATCCCTCATGATCAAGAATTAAAGACAATTTTATTTCAGTATGGTATTGAAGGACTACAAACTAGTAGTGACAGTAGAGTGATTTTATTTAACCTGTGATATACAAATTTCAATCTAATAGCTAATATGTAAAATTAAGAGACAAGAAAACAATAAAATTATAATCTACTAATGCGTATCAGCCTAAAACATTTCACAGGTTAAGTAAAACCACTATTTGAATAATGAGCATAAAATTATTGGTTTACAATAGACTGATTCCTTAAGTCAATTTTCACTCCTGATTGAACTGGTAAATGTCCCTCAACTGGTAGCCCAAAAAGCAATAGACTGCTTTTGATATATTGGTTGAATTTCATCCACAAAGCAATTCACAATGAGACTCCAGTCTAGAGAGGTTGTAAATGGCATTTTATTCCCTCCTGAGCCTCGACTTTAACCCACTGTTGGCTATCACTGTCTTATCCAATATATCAAAATACCAACTTATGGAATCATGTCAGTTAATAACTACTCTTGCAGTATCAAATCAGATGTTATATACCAGCATGCATAATACACATATCATTTGCTGATTTTGGTGAACCTGTGAAAAAGTTTGCAAACTAAGGCCCCAATCAAATGAGAACACCAGGTGACAAAAGTTGTCGCAAGTTTTGACTTGCACCTTCATTTGACTGCTCACTTCCATCAACTTGCAGCTACTTCCATTGACTTGTGAGGACTTGAGAGCAGTTTGAACATGCTCAAATTTGATTGCAAGTTGATCGTGCTAAACTTTGGAAGTTGTTTTTCATTGAAAGTTTTTGAGAAAACTTGCATTGACTTGTGTGGAGTGATGTTCAAATGAAGGGCTCACTGTGAAAATGACCTAAGTGACTTTTTGATGGATGTCCTGAGATTAATTTTTCCAGCATAGGAAAGTTAATTATACTATTTAATTATACCATTGAAAAAATATCAAAAAGTCACTTAGGCCATTTTCACATTGAACCCTTCAAATTAGAGGAGCAAGTCATAAGTCAGGGCCTAATACATGTAGTTGACAGCAGACACTAATCCAATTGTTTTCTTTTGTTCTTTATTAACTACTGTCAGTAGTACATCACCCTCAATAGTCGTCTGTCTTTCACAGGTTAAATAAAATCACTCTATAGATGCTTAAGTATACAAAAAAGCTTTAAATTGATCATGAAAAATGCTAGACTCCAATATACTAACTGGCTGCAAAGTAGTGAATGAATGTAAATAAATATACTGTATATACTTTTATAAAGGGCATTTTAGCAGTACGTAGAAGTTTATGCATTGAATAGGCTAAATCAACAAATTCTGTAAGCTCTACTAGACCAGATTTCTTATGAAATGTGAAATTGCAACTATGGTATGTCAGTGAGATAGTGTTTGTGCAAAGCATTTGAAATTCCTTCCAAGACCATACCATATTCACAGTCATAGGAAAACTTCTCTACATAAAGTTTAAATAGGTACAGTTTCTGCTCTACATCTTGGTTAATTCTAACTGTTTTATATATCTGTTTGTAACATTACTGTATCAATTTTAGTTTGACTAAAGTGTATGAATGTGTTATGCATTAAAGTTTGCTCTCTTGACACAACAATTACCAGTGTTTGCATAATTGCACACCCTGCCAGAAATAAGTCTCCCATGGGAATTAGGTGGGTAATTAGGTGATAGGCTATACTGTGAAGCCAACAAAGACAGTGTTCAGACATCTATGGAGAGAACTCCATCTCTTTTTGAATTTATGTAACCTATCAACAAATAGACCTTTTTCAGGTTTGTTGATACCACTGTAAAGTTAGACAACAGATGCACTGGCGCAGGGTTAGCCTCGAGTCAAGGTAAATTATTCAAAAATACTAGTTAGAAAAGCAAACATTTTGACTAAGAACAATATAGAAATCGATTTTACTCCCATGGGTCTTTCTTGAAAAGGAGGCTAACCCTGCATAAATGCACCTTTTGTCAAGAAGCTCAGTGGACTCTTGCAAATGGAAACTGGACTATTCCCAGTTGAGACTTTCGTCTAGCAGGATGAATAATTATACAAATAATGGTAATTAAAAACAACTCAGATACAACTGTATCCTAAAAGACGAATATCTCTAGTCAAAGCCAGCAAGTGATAACTAGAGCAGTACAACCAACAGATACTGTTGTTCATGATCCAGAAATCGGCATCACCAAGACGACTGTTATTCTCTGTGTATAAGCACAAAGAAGCCCAGGGCTGCTAATATTGCATACTGAAATAAAGAAGTTGTGAAAATCAGAAAAACAAACTTCAAAAAAAACAACAACAACAACAAACTACAACATAACATTAATATACATGCTAAAGTTTAGAATATCTTTCCACTTTTTTGTGACAGCAATAGCAATAGAGCAGTTTTCATGAGTGAACCGTGTACCGTGAACGTGCCAGTACCATAATTTCTATTTATTATATACCCCTGTCGATACGCACACTCTGATTGGCTAAAGGCTGTGCTTTATCAGAGAATGGAGCACAGCTCTGATGTCAGCAGCGTGAGCTCAACCGCACGCGCACCTTTTGAATTTTTGTACAGAGAAAATCGAACTTTTTCCCTTGAATATTTACTTCATAATAGTAAAACAAATAGAACATCTTTTTCCGTGCTCCGTTCAGTAATACAGCACTCAAGAAGTGTGGAGAGCTCTCACCTACGGCTCATGCTCTCCTTACACTTCTTTCATGCTTTCATCACTTCCTGCATGCTGTATTACTGAACGGAGCACGGAAAAAGCTGTTCTATTTGTTAATTGTATTTTTGCATCATATTCTCAAAGACTGCCACTCCAGAATATCAATAAGATGGGTATAATCCAGAGTTGCTAAGATACAGGGTGTAGACAGGAGGGGAGTACAACTAAACTTACCTTAAACTTGGGATAATCATTCATGAGTATAGTCACCATGCCAACATAAGGTACAAAGCTAGAACAAAACCATTAATTCATTACATAGGTAAGTACTCTGTACTTGACAAAGGGAAAAACTCTGGATAGAAAGTTATTTAGCTAGGATGGACAAAGCAGAAATGTAATCAGTTTGTCCCTAACTGTCACACTTGATCAACCAGAAGGATAGATTTTTAAGTTACAATGCGGGTAAGAACTAGGGGGCTTTCTATTGTTCTGCAGCATATCACTTTTCCCATGGCAGAATTTCTTGGTTTCAAGATAGAAAATATATCATTATATGGATAACATGTTTTCAAAATAAAAAAATATAGAACTCCCTTTTGAAGCCTAGTTTCTTTTGTGTTAAAAGATTTCATGCAATCATAAGCTTTCAAAACAATACCCAAACTACACTTCGAATTTGCCATATTCCCCACGGTGAAGTTTTGTCATAATAAGACTAGCGAAAGTTTTTGTTAAATGGGAAGCAGCTGATAAATAAAATTGAAATAAATGTCCAAAATCGAAAAGTTATGGAAAATTTTCATGTTTTAACCAATGATATAAGTGCTTCAAACAATACCGCAATTAGGGCCTAACGGTTTTTTATGCCGTTAGACCCCTAGTTCTTATGCGCATCGTCACTTAAGAGCCATGCTATGTCTACTCACCCTCTTGCCCTTCCTACAACATCTTTCTTTTCAAGCCACATTTGACCAGGAGCATACAAGCCTCTATCATCAACAGAATTATTGTCACCTTTTGTCAGAAATTTGATACTTCCATTCTCTCTGTAAACAATGAATGAATGATAAACAACATGCAATCTCAAGTCATACTGATACCATTTTCCTGTCAACAGATACAGCCAATTTCATTAACAGTGTCCCTATAAAAAGACATTTCTAGACTAACTATTATAAATATCATGTGTCTCATTAAATATTCTCTATTCTCTATTCAGAAAAAATACTTGCTTTGAATTTTGTTCATTCATTTTGAAGGTATGAATTTCATACATATGTTGAAACAATATGTTGCAACAGAAATTAATATTTAGTGAGACACATGACATTTATTGTAAAATGTCTGATTCAGCTGGACAACATTGATGAGATTGACTATATTTTTAAGTAAAACTCAATCCTAATGGGAACCTCCTAATGGAAAAATATGGTCTTAAATGGACAAAGAAAATTTGTTGCACACTGGGTGGTATTACAAGCAACATACAAGCTCTGTTACTTGCCACTCAACAGTCAAGGGCAGATCCAGGGCTCAGACTGAGCGGGTTCACATTTTACACTGTACAAAACAATAAATACAGCCTGTTATCCAGGGCTTAGACTGAGGGAGTTCACATTTTATATTGTACAAAACAATAAATACAGGTTATTAGTCAGGTAAGTGAAAAATAAGGCTGTGTATTGTTCTTGATATTTTTCTTTCTCAACATAACATTTTTTAATTTTTAGGATGAGGAAGGGGGTTCCCAGGCACCCAAAGAACCCCTCCCCCCCCCCTGATAGTGTTGCATGAATGTTGCTGCCTTTACCCTTTCCATCAAACAAAATCTAAACCTATCTAGAGCAGTTTTTGTACGACTGAGAAATCAGCATGGTCACAACAACAGTTACAGCAGCAATTTTGAATGCTATTTTAGGTATTATGACACCAACATAGTCACCACACAACATGGTTTGTTTAATACTTCTATGAAAACTGCTGCAGCAATTACTTACTTTTCATGGACCTTTAAAACCCTATGTACTATTGGTATTTCCCTTCCTTCTACTTTAAACACAACTATTTCACCAACTCTAATGGGATCTTGTTTATAATTTGTGAGAAAGAGAAGGTCTCCACGCTGAAATGCTGGCTCCATACTACCACTACAACAAGAAAGAACTTTATGAGAATGAAGCAATGTACATATAGCTACTTGCACTGATAATGGCCCTTTGAAAATCACCAAACAGAGAAGCCTAGACCAAAATGAACATCGTATCAACTATGATCTGATTAACGATCAAGTTTGATATTTGGTTTGGTTTGATTGAAGATAAATCATTTATCAAAACTTGTTTGATGAACTTGATTATGTTTGATGCTTAGCAAACCTAATCCAAATTATTGAACAACTGGAGTTTGACTGCATTCAATCCCCAAATGTTCCATTGGTTATATCAGGTTTTATTGTTAGTCTACTCCTTCATTCTCTCAATAAATAACAACAATAAGATACCATTGTTTAATATTTTTATTTAACACACAGTTCAGTAACCCAATAGCCAACTTCTGATATACACTTCACTTGCCACAGACAAAAGCATCAAGATGAGGCTAAATGCATAAAGTTCAATCATGACAATAACAAGACAAAAGTTTTAGTACATAGCCTTGTTCTAAATCCTTTTGTATGTGGTAGGTGAAGCATATATATCGGAACTGAGCTATAAGATTTCTGTCAAAAAGTCAAGATATCCATACCCCCTCCCTCCTAAGTCGTTGTTGCTTTTATTGTTCAGACAAGCACAACAAATAAAACCCAAACAAGTAAATAAAAATGTCTAAAAACGGAATAACAATAAATAATCAGTACAAAATCAAGTATTTTCATTATACTACCTAAGAACAACTACAATGGGGCTTTCGCTTCCTGTGACTACCATCAAGCCTTTCCATATCATGAGAGCTGACGAGACGATAATGGCGAAGTTCAAAGCTTGGTAAAAAAGCTAAGAATTGACATAGAACCAAGTAGACAGTTAGGGAATAAACTTCACTAGTCGTAAATGTAGTTATATCGTTTATATACTCACTTGGCGTTTATTCATTCGCCGTACATCATCAAACATTGAAGTTAAACTGTCCATGTTGAAAACTTAACTACACGTGTGATACGCTTGCGCAGAATCAAACTGTATTTACACAGGGTACCCGCTGAACACCCAACAACAAATAAAGCCTGGAAAATCCAATTCAGGACCTTTAATCTTGCGGATACTCCTATAAAACGGCTAGTTTTATCACAGTAAAAAATTTTACTTCATAATGAAACCTCTATAAAATTCAACCACGTTATTACTAATCACTGAGTTTTGTCGGAAGGAGCAAATGGGCTTCCTGTGGTAGTGGTTTCTAACTGTCCAATCTTTTCTTGTTATAGTTCGACCTTCTGTCTGTTCTGTCTACAATAAAACAGCGTTTTTCTTTTATTTAAGAAAACGCCGTGTCAATTGTAGATGGTGAATCTTTAGAGGTGCCAGTGACGTCATATTTAGGAAGCGGTCATTATTAATTATGATGGGGTAGGGGGTGGTTGATTTATTTCAAATTCATACAATCTCACAACCCCTCCCTTCATAAATGTCTCTCACGACCCCTTCTTCTTCATTTTATTTTTACGCTTATATTTTTCTCTGGTGGCTTTTTTCTTGTTGTTGACTTGAGCTCTTTCTTTTTTGTTTGTTTATAACTAAGATGGCAGATCGAGGAAACTTTTTCTGGAGTGCCTGAGTTGCTTTTCGGTGAATGATACATTGCAGGCCCGTCGCTTGGGGTGGTTCGAAGGTTCGAGCATTTCCCTTAAGAAACTAATCTTATGCATTTCCCTCAAAATGAACCTTTGGTGAATGCTGCTGAATTATGGTTTTATCAAAACCCTGACCTTCAGCTATTTATTTTAACAATTTCCTAGTTTTAACAACTGAAGTGATTTCTATTTCTTTCTTTTTCTTTTTCTGTCATTTCTCTCTCTCTCTCTCTCTCTCGGCCTAGGATCCGACTGTTTCCTCCCTCTTTGACTGCGAAGCTCGCTGTGTTCTACCAGATAGCGCGGAAGGGGCCGAAATCTCCATCCTATACGTAACATGCGATGATTCAGCGGTTTGTCTGGATGCATGGTCCAACTTTTTGGGTTTTGCATAAAATTAGCATACTAATTTCTTTGGGTAACGGGTTCGAGTCCTGCATGCGCCAACAACTTTTCTTTTTTCTGTTTTAAATGGATTGTATTTCTCTTCTCTTAATTTTCTTGGCTTAACATTTTGGTTTTTAATGAAGAAAACTACATAAACTCTTCACATTAGCTTGATGCTTTCAAATTTTTTCGTAATTTAGAAAAATTAAGATTCTCTGAAATAAGAGTTATCCAAAACAAATTCTTCACACTTTCCAAAAACCAGCTTGTCATCTGATACTTATACAGGTCATTCTTAAGCTTTAAGCATCCTCTAATTCCAGCCGAATATGGTTGAAGTCGAACCTCCCCTATCAATATGCTTAGTTGGAAGTCGATCAGTCTTCTAGCCTGCGTAGCGGCGTAAGGGGATTGGGGAGAGGGGAGGGGAGAACTTGAACTTCTCTTCTTGAACTGGAAAATCGTTCTTTATCTCTTACAAGAAGACACAAAAGCGCAAAAATTCAGTTTCGTTTTTGATCATCCATTTCAGACTGTTCACCTGTTTAGATGTATCAATTTTAACGTTCTTTTCGTTTTTGGTCTGCAGGAACACAGGCTCTGGAGATATTGCAGTTTGACGAAACTGTCTACCAGATTTGGACCCGTGCATACCGCGGAAACTATCATTCTCGAGGGTTCATGCCGATAAGAACAACGGGACCAGAAAGATCCTCGGCGGAAAGAGAGGAACCATCCATTCTAACACTCCAGTCTCCCGACCGAGGGTTTAGTGATGATATAGTTACTACTCTCAATCTGTTGCCTTGAAAATCATCATCAGTTTGTGTATTATTGATTACGGAACTCGAACATGTCGAATTTGACGTTTGCTGAGGTACTCTGATCTCCTCTCTTTCAAATAACGGTCGACACCTAATGAAGTTTCGTAACATCTTTCCCAAATCATTCAGTGTGCACAACAAAACAGTAGGGCTAATGGCTGAATTGGCGTAAGCCGAGATTGCCGCAATGCGCCTCAAGACATGATCAACTGTAAAACCGAGACGAAATTTGATGGTCATTCTGATAATGGAATACACAATGAAAATAAGATAGGGGATGACAAAGCATAAGATCAGGATGTTAAAAGTCTTTGTTCCGTAAAATCGCCATGAATTTCTCCTACGACGATTCTTTCTTTGACGTCTTCTCAAGAACTTCATTATTCGCGTGCTAGTGAACATCAAGATCGTACTAGGGATGACATAACTGACCAAAGTGAATCCACCAAACATGATTTTGTTTCTAAGAAGAGTATTATTGTACCAACAAGTAATTGTGTAAGTCTTATCATCAAGGATATCTTTTTTGAGTTCGAAAGTCGAGGCTGGCACTAGTGATACAAGAGCCCCGTAAACCCAAGCCCCAACCACGATCCACCGCAAAGTTCTGGATGATGGGACACTTAATGGATAAAAAACTGCCATGTATCTTTCGATTCCAATAAAAAAAAGATTATTCACTGTTATAACTGGTAAAACAAGATTTATATATCTTACAGCTTTGCACATTAAATTGGTCTGGATTATATCTGCAAAGTTAGTAGCAATAGCCATTGGAACGGTTATGGCACCACACAAGAAGTCAGACAAGGCTAGACTTTCTATGTAGGTTGTAGTCGCACTAAAGCGACTATAAGGCCTTTGGCGTGGATTCATTCTTCTCCGTATTCTCTGAGCTCTCTTGAAATACAAAATCAGCCCGTTTGCTAGCATGGCGTAACATCCACAAAAGCCAACCATTGAATAGAGGACAACTTTGATTGTGAAATCAAGCGGCAAGAAAATATACCTTGGAGTGGGGATTTGCGAAACATTTCGACTGGAATTCATTTTCGCAACAACAAAAAATGTTTCAAGTCAGCTCAAACTGGTCAATCTGTATGCTTGAGAAATGAGTTTATCATTCTTCAATGTTTCTTACGGTGTGGAAGTCATAGTTCCGGCTGAACAAAACTAAATATAGCTTCAAATTATTAATTGTTCTTGGAGATTTTACATTTGTTGAATTCGCGGTTCAATGATTAAATGCTAATTGTATACAATAATTTCTATACAGATTTCAAGAACAGTTTCAATTATTCAAATTTAATTTACCTCGCGGCATGAAGATATTATAAGAGAGTTTTTCAAACGTTGGCCTTTCGCTTTTCCTGGATTCCTAAAACCGCTTTTCACCGACAGTGAAGAGAATAATTAATAGAATGAAAGACTGATATTATTCATCGTGGATAAGTTAGATCTAAGTAATCCTTAATTAAGAGATCAATTGTTTTAGTATATACCACTGACTCCATCGAACTCCACAACCCAATACGATAGGACTCAAAATATGATTTATTGTGCAAAAACATCGACTTATTTCACAACAAAAGACCATAATACTAAAAGAGTGAAAATGGCATTGATGTTTGAACGATGTGCAAAAATATCAAATGTTAACAATGTTGCAAATGTTAACGAACCGTAACAAAGCGCGCGATGTGTAGATTGAGGAACACTGGTACGTTTTATTCGGATGAATTCAGCATGAAAAATCAGTTATAGAAAAGTCACGTTACCATCTTCTATCCAAAAATACCTTCCACACTTTTGCAATGAGTTTTAAGAAATGTATGACATTCTGTAACTTCATTTTATATTATTTTCCAGACATTTTTGGTTGTCTCAGCTACCTTCCTCAGTGTAAGATAGTTCATTTGTTACTCCTCCGTCCTTTTGGAAATTGAGTTTTTCAGTTTTGCGCTTAGCCTCATTTCTACTAAACAAATCGGTAAATTAAGCTTTCTCGTTAAGTGCAAAGTTGTTCATTTTGAAACAATGTTGGAATAAATATGGTAAATGGCCAGGAAGAGAAACAGCTGCCCGCAATAACTGAAGCAGATCAAGTTGATAATTACTCAATATGTTCCTTGCGCTGTCTCTGATATTTACTGCTGAACAAATATACTCGATTCGCACTTTCATAGTTTACCCAGTCGGTTTTTTGTTGTTGAAAAAATGTTAAAAACCAAAGAGTCTTGCCGTTAAGTTATTTTCTCATGCTTCTACTTTTCTACTTACCAATAGATTAGTGATGGGAAGAGAATGGCGGGAAAAAAATGATAAATGAATCGCGAATTTAAAGAACATTTACGATCGAAAGACAAACTGTGATTAGCCATCTCCAACAGCACAACACCGACTCCCAAACAGGAGACAACATCAAATGGAGCTAGGATCATATGGTCTAACATCAAATATTATAGAGAAAGAAAAATTGTTGAAGCCATAGAAATCAGGAAAACATGCAGGCTGCGTGGGAAGATTTTTGAATATATAAACAAAGCATTTCCTACCATCTTACAATACAATACCTATTGTCCCATTTTTTCACCACTATTGTCTTCCACAGGACTAGCTATAGACGTAAGCTTATGTATTCATTGTCACACTGAAGAAGCGAAACATCTGTGAACAGTAAAAAAACAACTAAAATTTGCTTGAAGAAGTCCTTTTTCACGGATTTATTGTATATATTTCCAAGCATGATATCAAAATCTTTTCATTCGATGATAAAGAAGTTATCCATTTCTTTTAGCTTACCTTCAAGGTAGTTCCGTAGCCTTAGATTTCATCAATGAATTTCCTTTAAAATCCTGTCATTTAAAGATCATTGTTTGGCAACTGAAGACAAAACTGAGCTATAAGGTGTCGTAAAAAGTGGTATTTAATTTTCAATGATTTTCCGCGATTTTTCTCAAAATGTACGTAATCATATGGTCTGAAGAATGCGAACAATTTTTTTCTGAGAAATGCATGGTCTAGGCCGTCTCAAAAGATAGATCTGAGGTTTATATATCTAGCAGTATTAATCGTGTGTATTGTTTGATGAGTTGAAGTCGAACCTCCCCTATCAATATGCTTAGTTGGAAGTCGATCAGTCTTCTAGCCTGCGTAGCGGCGTAAGGGGATTGGGGAGAGGGGAGGGGAGAACTTGAACTTCTCTTCTTGAACTGGAAAATCGTTCTTTATCTCTTACAAGAAGACACAAAAGCGCAAAAATTCAGTTTCGTTTTTGATCATCCATTTCAGACTGTTCACCTGTTTAGATGTATCAATTTTAACGTTCTTTTCGTTTTTGGTCTGCAGGAACACAGGCTCTGGAGATATTGCAGTTTGACGAAACTGTCTACCAGATTTGGACCCGTGCATACCGCGGAAACTATCATTCTCGAGGGTTCATGCCGATAAGAACAACGGGACCAGAAAGATCCTCGGCGGAAAGAGAGGAACCATCCATTCTAACACTCCAGTCTCCCGACCGAGGGTTTAGTGATGATATAGTTACTACTCTCAATCTGTTGCCTTGAAAATCATCATCAGTTTGTGTATTATTGATTACGGAACTCGAACATGTCGAATTTGACGTTTGCTGAGGTACTCTGATCTCCTCTCTTTCAAATAACGGTCGACACCTAATGAAGTTTCGTAACATCTTTCCCAAATCATTCAGTGTGCACAACAAAACAGTAGGGCTAATGGCTGAATTGGCGTAAGCCGAGATTGCCGCAATGCGCCTCAAGACATGATCAACTGTAAAACCGAGACGAAATTTGATGGTCATTCTGATAATGGAATACACAATGAAAATAAGATAGGGGATGACAAAGCATAAGATCAGGATGTTAAAAGTCTTTGTTCCGTAAAATCGCCATGAATTTCTCCTACGACGATTCTTTCTTTGACGTCTTCTCAAGAACTTCATTATTCGCGTGCTAGTGAACATCAAGATCGTACTAGGGATGACATAACTGACCAAAGTGAATCCACCAAACATGATTTTGTTTCTAAGAAGAGTATTATTGTACCAACAAGTAATTGTGTAAGTCTTATCATCAAGGATATCTTTTTTGAGTTCGAAAGTCGAGGCTGGCACTAGTGATACAAGAGCCCCGTAAACCCAAGCCCCAACCACGATCCACCGCAAAGTTCTGGATGATGGGACACTTAATGGATAAAAAACTGCCATGTATCTTTCGATTCCAATAAAAAAAAGATTATTCACTGTTATAACTGGTAAAACAAGATTTATATATCTTACAGCTTTGCACATTAAATTGGTCTGGATTATATCTGCAAAGTTAGTAGCAATAGCCATTGGAACGGTTATGGCACCACACAAGAAGTCAGACAAGGCTAGACTTTCTATGTAGGTTGTAGTCGCACTAAAGCGACTATAAGGCCTTTGGCGTGGATTCATTCTTCTCCGTATTCTCTGAGCTCTCTTGAAATACAAAATCAGCCCGTTTGCTAGCATGGCGTAACATCCACAAAAGCCAACCATTGAATAGAGGACAACTTTGATTGTGAAATCAAGCGGCAAGAAAATATACCTTGGAGTGGGGATTTGCGAAACATTTCGACTGGAATTCATTTTCGCAACAACAAAAAATGTTTCAAGTCAGCTCAAACTGGTCAATCTGTATGCTTGAGAAATGAGTTTATCATTCTTCAATGTTTCTTACGGTGTGGAAGTCATAGTTCCGGCTGAACAAAACTAAATATAGCTTCAAATTATTAATTGTTCTTGGAGATTTTACATTTGTTGAATTCGCGGTTCAATGATTAAATGCTAATTGTATACAATAATTTCTATACAGATTTCAAGAACAGTTTCAATTATTCAAATTTAATTTACCTCGCGGCATGAAGATATTATAAGAGAGTTTTTCAAACGTTGGCCTTTCGCTTTTCCTGGATTCCTAAAACCGCTTTTCACCGACAGTGAAGAGAATAATTAATAGAATGAAAGACTGATATTATTCATCGTGGATAAGTTAGATCTAAGTAATCCTTAATTAAGAGATCAATTGTTTTAGTATATACCACTGACTCCATCGAACTCCACAACCCAATACGATAGGACTCAAAATATGATTTATTGTGCAAAAACATCGACTTATTTCACAACAAAAGACCATAATACTAAAAGAGTGAAAATGGCATTGATGTTTGAACGATGTGCAAAAATATCAAATGTTAACAATGTTGCAAATGTTAACGAACCGTAACAAAGCGCGCGATGTGTAGATTGAGGAACACTGGTACGTTTTATTCGGATGAATTCAGCATGAAAAATCAGTTATAGAAAAGTCACGTTACCATCTTCTATCCAAAAATACCTTCCACACTTTTGCAATGAGTTTTAAGAAATGTATGACATTCTGTAACTTCATTTTATATTATTTTCCAGACATTTTTGGTTGTCTCAGCTACCTTCCTCAGTGTAAGATAGTTCATTTGTTACTCCTCCGTCCTTTTGGAAATTGAGTTTTTCAGTTTTGCGCTTAGCCTCATTTCTACTAAACAAATCGGTAAATTAAGCTTTCTCGTTAAGTGCAAAGTTGTTCATTTTGAAACAATGTTGGAATAAATATGGTAAATGGCCAGGAAGAGAAACAGCTGCCCGCAATAACTGAAGCAGATCAAGTTGATAATTACTCAATATGTTCCTTGCGCTGTCTCTGATATTTACTGCTGAACAAATATACTCGATTCGCACTTTCATAGTTTACCCAGTCGGTTTTTTGTTGTTGAAAAAATGTTAAAAACCAAAGAGTCTTGCCGTTAAGTTATTTTCTCATGCTTCTACTTTTCTACTTACCAATAGATTAGTGATGGGAAGAGAATGGCGGGAAAAAAATGATAAATGAATCGCGAATTTAAAGAACATTTACGATCGAAAGACAAACTGTGATTAGCCATCTCCAACAGCACAACACCGACTCCCAAACAGGAGACAACATCAAATGGAGCTAGGATCATATGGTCTAACATCAAATATTATAGAGAAAGAAAAATTGTTGAAGCCATAGAAATCAGGAAAACATGCAGGCTGCGTGGGAAGATTTTTGAATATATAAACAAAGCATTTCCTACCATCTTACAATACAATACCTATTGTCCCATTTTTTCACCACTATTGTCTTCCACAGGACTAGCTATAGACGTAAGCTTATGTATTCATTGTCACACTGAAGAAGCGAAACATCTGTGAACAGTAAAAAAACAACTAAAATTTGCTTGAAGAAGTCCTTTTTCACGGATTTATTGTATATATTTCCAAGCATGATATCAAAATCTTTTCATTCGATGATAAAGAAGTTATCCATTTCTTTTAGCTTACCTTCAAGGTAGTTCCGTAGCCTTAGATTTCATCAATGAATTTCCTTTAAAATCCTGTCATTTAAAGATCATTGTTTGGCAACTGAAGACAAAACTGAGCTATAAGGTGTCGTAAAAAGTGGTATTTAATTTTCAATGATTTTCCGCGATTTTTCTCAAAATGTACGTAATCATATGGTCTGAAGAATGCGAACAATTTTTTTCTGAGAAATGCATGGTCTAGGCCGTCTCAAAAGATAGATCTGAGGTTTATATATCTAGCAGTATTAATCGTGTGTATTGTTTGATGAGTTGAAGTCGAACCTCCCCTATCAATATGCTTAGTTGGAAGTCGATCAGTCTTCTAGCCTGCGTAGCGGCGTAAGGGGATTGGGGAGAGGGGAGGGGAGAACTTGAACTTCTCTTCTTGAACTGGAAAATCGTTCTTTATCTCTTACAAGAAGACACAAAAGCGCAAAAATTCAGTTTCGTTTTTGATCATCCATTTCAGACTGTTCACCTGTTTAGATGTATCAATTTTAACGTTCTTTTCGTTTTTGGTCTGCAGGAACACAGGCTCTGGAGATATTGCAGTTTGACGAAACTGTCTACCAGATTTGGACCCGTGCATACCGCGGAAACTATCATTCTCGAGGGTTCATGCCGATAAGAACAACGGGACCAGAAAGATCCTCGGCGGAAAGAGAGGAACCATCCATTCTAACACTCCAGTCTCCCGACCGAGGGTTTAGTGATGATATAGTTACTACTCTCAATCTGTTGCCTTGAAAATCATCATCAGTTTGTGTATTATTGATTACGGAACTCGAACATGTCGAATTTGACGTTTGCTGAGGTACTCTGATCTCCTCTCTTTCAAATAACGGTCGACACCTAATGAAGTTTCGTAACATCTTTCCCAAATCATTCAGTGTGCACAACAAAACAGTAGGGCTAATGGCTGAATTGGCGTAAGCCGAGATTGCCGCAATGCGCCTCAAGACATGATCAACTGTAAAACCGAGACGAAATTTGATGGTCATTCTGATAATGGAATACACAATGAAAATAAGATAAGGGATAACAAAGCATAAGATCAGGATGTTAAAAGTCTTTGTTCCGTAAAATCGCCATGAATTTCTCCCACGACGATTCTTTCTTTGACGTCTTCTCAAGAACTTCATTATTCGCGTGCTAGTGAACATCAAGATCGTACTAGGGATGACATAACTGACCAAAGTGAATCCACCAAACATGATTTTGTTTCTAAGAAGAGTATTATTGTACCAACAAGTAATTGTGTAAGTCTTATCATCAAGGATATCTTTTTTGAGTTCGAAAGTCGAGGCTGGCACTAGTGATACAAGAGCCCCGTAGACCCAAGCCCCAACCACGATCCACCGCAAAGTTCTGGATGATGGGACACTTAATGGATAAAAAACTGCCATGTATCTTTCGATTCCAATAAAAAAAAGATTATTCACTGTTATAACTGGTAAAACAAGATTTATATATCTTACAGCTTTGCACATTAAATTGGTCTGGATTATATCTACAAAGTTAGTAGCAATAGCCATTGGAACGGTTATGGCACCACACAAGAAGTCAGACAAGGCTAGACTTTCTATGTAGGTTGTAGTCGCACTAAAGCGACTATAAGGCCTTTGGCGTGGATTCATTCTTCTCCGTATTCTCTAAGCTCTCTTGAAATACAAAATCAGCCCGTTTGCTAGCATGGCGTAACATCCACAAAAGCCAACCATTGAATAGAGGACAACTTTGATTGTGAAATCAAGCGGCAAGAAAATATACCTTGGAGTGGGGATTTGCGAAACATTTCGACTGGAATTCATTTTCGCAACAACAAAAAATGTTTCAAGTCAGCTCAAACTGGTCAATCTGTATGCTTGAGAAATGAGTTTATCATTCTTCAATGTTTCTTACGGTGTGGAAGTCATAGTTCCGGCTGAACAAAACTAAATATAGCTTCAAATTATTAATTGTTCCTGGAGATTTTACATCTGTTGAATTCGCGGTTCAATGACGATGATTAAATGCTAATTGTATACAATAATTTCTATAAAGATTTCAAGAACAGTTTCAAACATTCAAATTTAATTTACCTCGCGGCATGAAGATATTATAAAAGAGTTTTTCAAACGTTGGCCTTTCGCTTTTCCTGGATTCCTAAAACCGCTTTTCACCGACAGTGAAGAGAATAATTAATAGAATGAAAGACTGATATTATTCATCGTGGATAAGTTAGATCTAAGTAATCCTTAATTAAGAGATCAATTGTTTTAGTATATACCACTGACTCCATCGAACTCCACAACCCAATACGATAGGACTCAAAATATTATTTATTGTGCAAAAACATCGACTTATTTCGCAACAAAAGACCATAATACTAAAAGAGTGAAAATGGCATTGATGTTTGAACGATGTGCAAAAATATCAAATGTTAACAATGTTGCAAATGTTAACGAACCGTAACAAAGCGCGCGATGTGTAGATTGCGGAACACTGGTACGTTTTATTCGGATGAATTCAGCATGAAAAATCAGTTATAGAAAAGTCACGTTACCATCTTCTATCCAAAAATACCTTCCACACTTTTGCAATGAGTTTTAAGAAATGTATGACATTCTGTAACTTCATTTTATATTATTTTCCAGACATTTTTGGTTGTCTCAGCTACCTTCCTCAGTGTAAGATAGTTCATTTGCTACTCCTCCGTCCTTTTGGAAATTGAGTTTTTCAGTTTTGCGCCTAGCCTTATTTCTATAGCTACTATACAAATCGGTAAATCAAGCTTTCCCGTTAAATGCAAAGATGTTCATTTTGAAACAATGTTGGAATAAATACGGTAAATGGCCAGGAAGAGAAACAGCTGCCAATAACTGAAGCAGATCAAGTTGATAATTGCTCAATATGTTCCTTGTGTTGTCTCTGATATTTACTGCTGAACAAATATACTCGATTCGCACTTTCATAGTTTACCCAGTTTTTTGTTGTTGAAAAAATGTTAAGAACCAAAGAGTCTTGCCGTTAAGTTATTTTCTCATGCTTCTACTTTTCTACTTACCAGTAGATTAGTGATGGGAAGAGAATGGCTGGAAAAAAATGATAAATGAATCGCGAATTAAAGAACATTTACGATCGAAAGGACAAACTGTGAACAGCCATCTCCAACAGCACAACACCGACTCCCGAACAGGAGACAACATCAAATGGAGGATCATATGGTCTAGCATCAAATATTATAGAGAAAGAAAAATTGTTGAAGGCATAGAAATCAGGAAAACATGCAGGCTGCGTGGGAAGATTTTTGAATATATAAACAAAGCATTTCCTATCATCTTAGTAACTTACAATACCTATTGTCCCATTTTTTCCCCACTATTGTCTTCCACAGGACTAGCTATAGACGTAAGCTTGTGTATTCATTGTCACACTGAAGAAGCCTTTATCGGCGAAACACTCTGTGAACAGTAAAAAAAAAAAAAACTAAAATTTGTACAGAACGTCACTGAGAGAATTTCGCGCATATTGTCATGTTATAACATCAAGACGTGCATGAAACCTAATCAGACGTTGCGCGAAATTCTCTCGAAACCAAAAGACCGGGTTGAAAAGCTCCATCAGACAGGAGTGGTTTACTCCATACCCTGCCAAGAATGTAATGTGAAGTACATTGGAGAAACAAAACGAGCACTAGGGACGCGTGAAAAAGAGCACCAGGCAGCACTACGACGAAACCACCCAAACCAGTCAGCCCTGGCTGAGCACGCCATACAAACTGGCCATAACATTGATTGGGAGCGATCCAAAGTTATTTACAAGGAAGAACGATGGCATCAGAGGAAGTGGCTGGAGGCCTGGCAAATTGCAAAACATGGGTCAAACGTATTATTTAACAAAGACAGTGGCCGGAATCTACCAGACAGTTATCGTAGTTTGTTTAATGATTGTAATTAGAGCACGCGCAATTTTACTTGTACAGCGCGCGGATTGTTTTTAACGTCTTAGAAGCGCGCGCAGTGTATTTACATGCGTGATTTCTTGTAATTGTCACAACCGTTCACCCTGATGAAGAGCAAGTTGCTCGAAAGCTTGGATAATAAAAATGCAAGGCTGATGAAGCAAAATCTTGATTAATGAATCTTAACACGGCCTACGAACATTTACTGAACTAAAATTTGTTTGAAGAAGTCCTTTTCACGGATTCATTGTATACATTTCCAAGCATGATATTAAAATCTTTTCATTCGATGATAAAGAAGTTATCCATTTCTTTTAGCTTACCTTAAAGGTAGTTCCGGAGCCTTAGACTTCATCAATGAATTTCCTTTAAAATCCTGACATTTAAAGATCATTGTTTGGCAAGACAAAACTGAGCTAGCTATAAGGTGTCTGGCCAATCAGAGCGCGCGCAAGATTGTAGCCATGCTATAAAGTTCAAAAGACCATAATACTAAGAGAGCGAAACTCAGAATTGACGTCTGTGCGATGTTCGCGGTAACTTAGGCGATTTTTAGTAATTTCACCATCGCGCGCGCAAGGCTCTCAAATTTGACGTGCGCGCGGACGGGACCGTTTGCTTTCGGTATTTGAATTCAATTGTTTAAGAGCGCTAGCCTTACGCGCGCGATGGCGAAATTACTAAAAATAACCCTTAGTCGTCGCGAACATCGCACAGGCATGTCCCATCAATACTGAGTTTCGCTCGGCTTAGTATTATGGTCTCTTGAAACTACCGATATAACGAGTCCCTATATAACGATGACCCCACTATTACTGACGAGCTCCCATTTTAACGAACTACCGACTGATAACGATCATATATATTATGATCCCCCGCTCTTACATGTCCCTATTATAACAAAGCACCCTTATAACAAGCCCCCATACAGCGATGACCCTGCTTTTGCGAGCCCCTATTATAACGAACCACCCATATAATGAGCCCCCATATTATGATGATCCCGCTATCACAAGCTACTAATCATAACGAACCACCAACATAATGAGCCCAATATAACGATGACTCCGCTAATACGACCCCCAGTCATAACGAACCACCCATATAATGAGCCCCCATATAAAGATGACCCCGCTCATACGAGCCCCCATTAGAACGTCTCACCGATATAACGAATCCCCATATAAGAATAACCGCGCTGTCCGCGCAAGCCCCCATTATATAACTACCTAACGAGCCCACAGATAACGATGACCCCGCTACAACGAACCCCCAATGTAACGAACCTCCCGCGATATACAAGAGCCCCCATATAACAATGACCCCATAATTACGAGCCCCCATTATAACAAACCTACGATATAACGAGGCCAAATATAACGATGGCAAAATCCCCTCAGATAAAACGCTTTTGCTATATATAAGGCCGTTTGGCTTTTGTAACATATAAGGAGCAAGGATGGCACAGTTGGTTAGTGCGCGGCCTTCGGTGCAAGAGGTCCCTAGTTCGATCATATCCCCAGTGACTTCACATCCTTGTAGCTTTAAGTAGCTTTAAATACCCTTAAAACGGAGCACTGATGGAAAGAGGGGAGTAAAATGAGCGTACTGTCGACCTCAAGTTTATCAGTTGAATTACTGTCACGAATTATCGACGTTAAATATGGTTACTTTACTTTACTTTTCCCATAACATATAAGAACAATCTTAACACAATACCAAAGTTTTCATTGCTGCTATACTATGATCTTTATTCTACATCAGTCATAACCCGTTCTCTTACATGATCATGTTTTCGAGTGATCGATTTATTTATCCCTTCTACAATTTTATGAATATCTTGAAACCAAAATGGCTGTTTGTTTTAGCACAGGATTTTTTGAGGTTATAACTACAAGTCCTTGCGTACAAATAGCGCCCTTTGAAGTACAGCCAGTAGTTGGAGCGGTAGTAAGGATACCGGAATGCTACAACGTCACCGTACTGGGCTGGGTCAACATTATCTACGGCGTTATGAGAGAATATCTGGAAAAACAGGCGGGAATACTACTTGAAGGCGGAGTTTCCTTTGAATCTGGACTCACTGACGCACCTGCAAAAAGGAACCATAAAATCAGCAGAAGACAAAAGGAATTCAAAGAAAGAGAAATTGCAAAAATCAAAGAAGAGTAACCTAAACTTAATTAAGAAACGAAGATCAACTGGAGGAGGAGAAAGATCTGAATGAGGAGGAAGGAGCGTCTCTAGGCAGTTAACAATCTCGTACCCAGAGCCTGCGTTCCTCTTGGCCAGCGCCGAGAAACGGCTGACCAAGAGCAACGCTGGCTCTGGGTACGAGATTGGGCAGTTTAATGTTGTTTCGATTTGTGACGTCACCAGTTGATTTACTGATTGATTGATTTATTCATTTAATTACGACTCCTTAATTAAAAGCCGGGCTCCTGTGTCGATACTGACCTTCAACCTGTTCCCCTAGTTCGCTACGTGACTCTCATGATCGGCGACACGAATCGAAACAACGACGAACATGAGTTTTCAAAGCCTAAAACAATGAAAAAATCCCGTCTCTGCTGATCTGAATCAGATGAATGGATAACACAAGAAAAGGAGCGTCAAATGATTTGATTTTAAGGGGAAATTTTTTCAACATCGAGTAATAATGGCTAAAAGTGCCAAAAACTAGCCCCTTGTGCAAGTATAGTTTCAATTAAAATTTTCGTTTTGGATTAACATTCAAGTTCTATTTTTATCAGTTGGGAATTGATCTTCTAAGATACAGTGTCTGTTTAAAAAAGTCTTTTGAGTTGTACAAAGTGGATATCCTATATTTTCATTCAAATTTAGAAACTTTCAAGCTGAATGTAAGAAATTAAATTGAAATTGAGCAAAAGAAGGCCTAAAACTCATTTTCGATCCTAGTTTTTCATTTTGGATTAACACGTTTTTCCAACTTTTATTAATCAAAACCTTTTACAAGACGTTTTTGGCTGAATGCATTAATGCATTTTCGTTGCTGAAGCTCCGCGCCATTTGGAATGTGTGCATTAGCTCTGGAAATGGTAGCCAAGGTTTGAAATACCAAAATCCAACTCATAACAATTTAAGTAGTCCAAGGTTATTGCAATGTTGCGCGCAACAGAACGTGTGTTAACCCCTGCAACAGGCGCGCGCAATGCCCCAGAAAAAGCTCTGTTGTACTTCTGTAGTTGTTGCGCAAAACGTTGCGCGATCTGTTGCAAGGTTGGTATGGCCGGATTCAGGAAAAGAACTCGTTTCTACTTCTCTAACTGTTCGCGCACCTGTTGCAGGGTCGGACACACGCACGATGCATGTTGTGTACAATGTTACAAGCTACAGGGAAAATAACATCTTGTTTTCTGGGTTTCTACAAATTAAGCAACAAGCCCCATTAACAATAGCCCCAGCGCAGGTCGCATGAGAAAGTCAGAGGGGTACAGTGAAGGGTTCTAGTTCTTTCCCACCTCCACCCCAGTCCCTTCCCCGCCCCAAGATTGATATGGGATGTTAAAATAGGTACCGATTATGATAAAAAAACAGCTTTGGACATCCGTTCTACAGTTTTCGAAATTAGTTACCGTTCCCTAACCACAAGACTAACATAAAAAATAACGAATAAATCCAGGAGAGTATAATCAGGTGACTGAGACTCCGCACACACCCGTATAAAAACCTCGACGTGTTGTCCCCCATTCGATTTCTTTTTAGAACACGATTCGAACGAATTCACCTCGGGGTGGAAGCAAATGAATGTAAATGTTCAAAATTGACGAGCGCGCGTAAGTGACCTGTGGTTTAAAAATAGCACAAATGCAGTGAAGCATGTCAAATCACGTGACGTGCGTGTCTCAGTCTGGTGCTTACTCTGGTATTTACAATCGTGTAATTTTAGCTACCTTGACTATGTATAGGATGATTCGTCAGGCAGAGCAGTGAATCACTTGAAAGATTTCATCATGTAATGAAAGCACTATGAAAGATTTACAAGGTTTACTTTTTTGTGTTATTAAGTTTCTAGGCAGAAATGGCATTTCCCAATATTTTGAATACGACAATATAAAAACTTGCGCGAGTGTAGCCTGCGTGCAGCCTACGCGAGTTTGGCATTCTGCATTACGAAATTCTCTGCGGAGTTTTCGGGGATACATTTTGACGAGATCAGTTATAATTTAATTTCTCGTCTACTTACACAATTAAACTCAAATCGACCATGTAACTAACAAATTTGGTATTAATATTGAAGAACAAACGCGTACATGTAAACAACTACGAGCTTTGTTTTAAAACGATGAGCTAAAAGTATCAATCCAAATTTTAAATCACCTTAACTTATAAAAGAACTTACCTTTGCTGATGTCTTAATCTGATTAGCTCTAGGGATATCCCTGAAATAAGAAACGTGGATTCCAACTGAACATCTTCAGTGAGGCCGATCATTTCACCTTGGAACGGAAATAAAAATCCATAACGGCTTGAAGCTTGCCGTAGATTTTGATTGGTTCTTCTATCTCCCTGGGGAATTGGGACAAATCGATGGAGTAAAACAATGCAGACAAGCTCGATGTTCCTGAAAACTTATTCTTTTATTTTCTCTTTCTATTTATTTACAAAACAGCTATTTTTTGATAGCTGGATTCTGATTGGTTCATTTCTTTCCCTGGGGAGTATTAGCATGCATTACAATGAAACTGCGCCGAATAGACTACCCCAATTAGTCATTAAATTTATTAAGTGTCTAGGTAGCGCAGCGGTCTAAGGTGATATCTAAAGGTATGGATTAGGGTCCGGATATCGTCTCCCTCCCTGGCCTTCGGGCTAAGATAACTGTAATATGTAGCACCGGGATAGCGTGGATGGGGCCGAAATCTTCATCCGTAACGTAAGTCGATTCGATGTCTCAGCTTCTCAGAATGTCTCGGGAGAATCGTCCCAAAATTTCATTTTCTTTTTCTTTTTACAGTTATTCATTCAGTCTGTTATTTTATTTCCGGGGGGTGCTCTTTAAGGGGTTACAGGTTCGATCCTCGTCGACGCCGGATTCTTTTCTGACTTCTTTTTTTCTTCATTTTTTCCGTTTCTTTCTCAAGCTTTAAGTTAAAATTACATCTTTTTGAAATTGTTTTTAAATGTTTGGTGTTTTTGATATTTTTTCTGATAAATTTCACTTCCATTTTTTATTTTTAACTATAATTATTCATATATCTTACTGCATTGTTTCTGTGGGGTGCATTTCCTAGACATTACAAATTTCTTTCTTTTTTTCCTTTTCTTTTTTCGAATGTCTGGATGTTTTCTCCTATTTTTTCTTTTTTCGAATATCAGGACTTTTTTTCTCGCAAGTGATAATATTTTTACTTTTAAATACCTATTTGAATAATAAAATTGGGAACCATTTGTTACAAAATTCCTGACTTACATTAGAATTTGTCCCCGTAGCATGAATTCAAATCGCTTTGATTTGGTTTTATGCGTCAGGTAGCAAATTACATACAATTATTTTATCCTACACTAAGCCCAAACCATAGAAAATACAGCAAATAATGGCAATGTGTCATGGGAAGAGACAGTTGAATACCGCCGAATATACAACGGCTTTCCTGCTTTCTGATTGGCTGTATTTCCTATGGTGTGGGATAAAACACGATATAATGCCTGGTTCACGCTAACGACGCAAGACGACGCAAGACAACGGAAAACCACGCAAGACCACGCACGATGACTCAACACAACGCATGCAAGACGAAGCAAGACAACGCAAGACGAAACAAGACGACGCAAGACGAAACAAGACGACGCAAGACGACGCAAGACAACGAAAGGCGACGCAAGACAACGCAAGACGAAGCAAGACAACGCAAGACGACGAAAGACAACGCAAGACGACGCAAGAAAAATAAAACCTTCCGTTCTTTTGCGCTAGTGTTTATGCTTGCGTCGCTACTTTTACAAGTGAAAACACGACCTTGGCGTTGTCTTCCTTCGATAATGAAAACCAGGCTATCGTTTTCACTGTTCTCCGATTGTGCTGTATGTGCCACCTGATCGACGTACACCAGAACGTTCCATTTGAACACGCAAATAGGGGTGAGGGGAGGAGAGGGATGAGGGAAAGAGGTAACAAAGATTAAATAAGATTAATGCTTATTTACTAGTAAGTCTCAGAACTCAGGGATAACCTGATCAAATAATACACGAGAAATTCGCATAATACCCGACAGTTGAATCGACGGTACTTTTATTTGTAAACACGAACGTGTCTTTCATTTCTTCCTCCGCCCCAAAAACCGCAGACCGCCAGCAACGCAGGCTATTGAACTTTGCACTATTTTGACGGCTGCACCTTGTCTCATTAAACAGGTTCAAATACGTGTCTGGAACTAAAGCCCGGTTATTATGTAATCTATAGACCCCGGCTTGCAGCATGTTGGAATTCAGCTCAATCTGGCATGGGGGACAAAACAATGAATTTTAATTCTCAAGAGCTAGAGCAAAAGTCTATTGTTTTGTCCACCAGATTGAGCTGCTCTGACGTCACGTGCAAAGACTTTATTAAATGATTAGACAGCAAAATAAAGTGAAAGCAGATATGCAATACTCCCATGATCTCATACCCAGTCGAATTAACATGCCAGTAAACAAGACAATCGTTTCAGCGTTCTCTCGTCTGAGCATGCGCTGTAGAGACCTGTGTGACGAAAAAATACTGCACATTATGACTATGCGGCCACGCCCACGGGTAAAATGTAAAAAGAAACAAGGAGTCCTACACGCATGCGTTAGATTATGGCACACATAATTAATAATAGTACATCGGAAGAGAAAAGGTAGGGGATTTCCAGAATGGAATCTGGATGGGAAGATTCGGAAAAAATTCCAATGTGTCAATGTCTTCATTTGAGCTCGTCTTTGAAAATGCTATAAAATGTTTCCTATAACGGTCTATTTAATTCGTGAAAATATACTAAAAAGCTTACTGATTTGTACATACTATAATAAAAATAATAATAGTAGTTTATTGTAAACCAATATTGCAGTCGCTAGACTGAATTACAAAGGTCTGAAAAATATCATAAAAAATGTGAAAACAATAAAAAAGTTACATTTCTTAGAGAAGCCATAATAAAAGATTTTTTAAAGCGGTAGACATATAGTTGTGATGCATATGAGCAAATGAATACAAGTCAAATGATATTTGGAGGGAAGCGGTCAATCAGACCACTTAATATAATGAAAATACTTTGCAGTTAACTCGGCTGTCAGTACTGCCTCCCTCCACGTTTACCCTCCCCCAGCTCCTTCCCTTCCTCCTCCTCCCCTCCCCTCCCTCCAAGAGGCTGTTCACAAGCTACATCAAATTAAGAGTTCTTTTGATCGAATGGATGATATTCTATGATATGTTTGAAAGTTTGATGAAAAATAAATGCTTACCAACGATAAGAAAAAGGGAAAAATGCATTCTTGTACAAATTTCCTGATTAACTATACTGGAACAGTGCCCTAGCTATTGCAAACCCCATTGTGACAGAGATATTCCTTTATAGTCTCCTGAAAACATTAATATAGAACTTCGTGAAATGCCTTTGGCATTAGGATGTTTTTAACCTAAAGAAAATTGACTCAAATCACCTGGTTTTCATTGCTTTTGCATCTTTATTCTACATTGATCATGTGCCAGTTCTCTTACATTTCATTTTGTCACATGATTTGTTTCTCTTCTACAATCTTTTGAATATCTGGAAGCCAAAATTGGTACCCTTTCTTGCACACGAGTATTTGGAGTTATAACTACAAGACCTGGCGTAAAAATAACTACCGCTGAAGTACAGCCAGTAGTGGGTGTAATAGTATGGATACCGGAATCCAACAATGTCACCGTACTGGACTGGGTCAGTACCGTCTACGGAGTTACGAGAGAATATCTGGAAAGTTAGGTAGGAATACTGGAAGGCATTGTTTCCTTTGAAGTAAGACTCACTTACGCACCTACAGAATGGACACGTAAAAATATTAGTGAGGAACTGAACAAAAAGGATCGAAGAGAAATTGCGCGAATAGAAAGGAAGAATTCCGAAAATAGATCTGTAAATTTCCAGCGCGACGGTAGTTATTACAAACGGTGTCAAAAATTATTACAAAGTGTGACAGTTACTTTAATGTTTTTTTTGATTATTACAAAGTGCGTCGACTTCATTATTTTAAAGTGCGTCAAGTTTTATATTACAAAGTGCGTCAGTTACAAAATTAGTAAAAAGTGCGTCAGCTATTTCAAAATGCGTCAATTATTACAAAGTGAGTTGGAACACACGTGTTACAAAAATAAAATACGGTGTGTCTGCGTGGTTGCCAAGCATTGTTACCATGGTTACAAATTAAGCAGCCATGCACGACGGCGACGGCAGCTAGGAATACGGCATTGTTTAATACTGTATGTGCAAAAGAACACAACATAGAAAATCGAATCGAAAAAGCTGATTATTTTCAGAAAAAAATGCACAATACCGCACGTATTGCATACTTACGTTTTCGAGTTACATTTTGAAGAAGAAGAACTGAAGCATCGAAGACGGCAAGTGCTTCCTCGAGAGTAGGGTGCGAGTGTGACGTAATCCCCGCTGATGATTGGTTGGCCGTCATTTTTGTTAACTGCCCGGATGTAGAGCTGTGTCTTAGAGCACGAAGACCATTTGTTGGATTTCATTACCTTATCAAAGTACAAAGAATATATTCAATAAAATACGTACGTAAGGCATGAGCTGTTTTTTTCAAATCTCGACAAGCTATTTTTAACTCGTTACCAGGTACGCGCAACCACATGATGGCCTTTGCGATATTAATGATAAGCTTTAGTTATTATATATGAAGTAATCGTACTACATAATCTTCTGCAACTATATCGATGAATTTAACAACACCATCTTTCACTGCATTATCATCATTATCATATGTTATCATCATCATCATCATTGGAAATTAATATCAACATCATACATTATCACCAGGGCAAGTAGTGTAGCTGCAGTAGCTGGAGTAGTAACATTGAATCCATCGATCAGACTTGCCACCATAGTTTATGGCCCATCTCAGTGCAATCTTGTCTCCACTGTGGATCACTGGGTAACGACGTGCTATCAAGAATAATAAATATCATAGTTATCCTCCTCATCTTCTTCTTCCTCCTCGTCCTCCTCGTCCTTCCCCCTCTCCTCTCAATGGTCTAAAGAGGAGATAAGGGGGGAGGTATGGGAAGGGATTCGATCATCCCCTCCTGACCCCTCCCCTCTCCAAATTAAACAGCTCTAAGTGTACAGGTATGGAGCAAGTCAGTTTATATAGTATATAATACAATTGTGTAAATGTTTCTGATAAGAATATGCAGCATGCATGAGAGATCCTAATTAAAATCAAGGAAGTGTACACAGAAGTGAATATAAAAAACAAAATGCAAGTACGTTTTGCCGAGAAACTACAAAAGTAAATAAATAAATAAATAAATAAATAAATAAATAAATAAATAAATAAATAAATAAATAAATAAATAAATAAATAAATAAATAAATAAATAAATAAATAAATAAATAAATAAATAAATAAATAAATAAATAAATAAATAAACAAAGATCAAAGCGCGTTTACTTTTGAGTTTCTGGGTAGGTCTATCTGGGATGCAGTGGATTTAAGTGTTTTCTAATATCTTTAGCACAATGCTGCTGACTACAGGATGCGCGGGAAATAGACCTTTTCAGCTTCGTATCCAAATTGCCCATTTCAGATCACGTGGCATTCTCTTGGGAATTGTTCTTTTATTATGGAAACGTTAACCTATTAACATAAGAAAGAATTAAATCCCAAGAGTAACATCACATGGTCTGAAATGGGAAAACAAACAACGAAGCTGAAAAGGAATGCATGGGATATAAAGATGAAAAAAATGTTAGCGAAAATGGAAAGAGATAACAAAAGAAGAAAAACAGCGAAAATCAGTTAAAATAGAAAGATCGAGATAAAGTAAAAAACGATGCGCTACAAAACCGAAATTTGGCACAGGAAGCAAAAGCAGAAAAGAGAGAGAGAGAGAGAGAGAGAGAGAGAGAGAGAGAGAGAGAGAGAGAGAGAGAGAGAGAGAGAGAAAGAGAGTTAAACACAATGACAAAAATCTCAAAAAAAATCTGCTTTACCGTCAGAAAGACCTGCCCAAATTAACCCTCTCTTGCGGTTCTAAGTACTGGATATTGGCTTTGCCTGCATGAAATAGTTCATAGAAATTAATTCAAAAATTGGCATTGACGGCCGAGTTTCCAATAATACTCCACTTACCTATGAGTCGAAGTTTATTGCCTGAAAATCTGACACGTGCAATGGACGCATCGATTTTCCACCATATCGCTTCAAATGCCAAAAGAATAGTAAGGAACACGATTTTTCGTAGGTTCTTCATTTTCAACCTCTTTGAACGCGGTTTGGCTGGTTGCAAGACTTCGTGTGATTCAGCTTCGCTGATAGCACAATTACATGTACTGAATGCCACTTATACGAACGCTGCTATTTATGTCCTGTTTACGCTACTGATGACGCATGCATTTGTTGCATATCTAGGGCGCAAATAGTCCAGTCCCAGACTCTCTTTCTTGCCGCTCCAGGACTCGCGGAGAAAGAGAGTCCAGTATAACTTGCATGCGCATGTGCAACATGAGCCAATCAATTGATTAATTAGTATTTTGCGTGCTTGCAATATGCAAATGTCAGTCGGTTTGGTAGCAGTGGTAGTGATGCGTATCGAAAAATTCACAAATACGTCTTTCACAACTGTCCATCCGTAAATGGCCTGTAACTGCTCAAACTTTGGTAAAAGATTATAGTTGGTTTTTCCAAGTGCATAGCTCACTGAATCAACAAATGGCTTTCCGAAATGAGACTGATATCGTGTATACAAAACACTTTCTTCTTCAGCCATCTTGAATCATTAGATGACTTTAGGATTTGTAACCACGCGATCACCACATGAATGTGGTGATCGCGTGGTCACTAAACTGACATGCGCATGCAAGTTATACTGGACTCTCTTTCTCCGCGAGTCCTGGAGCGGCAAGAAAGAGAGTCTGGGACTGGACTAGGGCGCAAAGGGCCCAAAACGGAAAGCATGGCCAGATAGGGGGATTCAACTTTTGGACGCTCCACCTCCGTTGGCAACTTTTAATGTACGAAAAGTTTTTCTATTTTTACTGTTGTGATTTGATTTTAACAAAACATTTTAGCATGAAAAATGTCTCGCTAGTTTTTTTTCAGGGACATTAACATCAAACGCAAAGCCATACAAAGATGATATAAGTGAAGACTGCTATATATGAGAAGTTAAAGTCTGCGCATTTTACTAGTATTTATGCTTAGCTATTATACAATCGAAAGAAAGAAAGAAAAGAAAAGAAAGAAAGAAAGAAAGAAAGAAAGAAAGAAAGAAGAAAGAAAGAAAGAAAGAAAGAAAGAAAGAAAGAAAGAAAGAAAGAAAGAAAGAAAGAAAGAAAGAAAGAAAGAAAGAAAGAAAGAAAGAAAGAACGAACGAACGAACACACGAACTGAATACCAGTCTTTCACACTGTAAGCATTGCGTATCCTTTTCCCTGGAGGGTGGTACTAAGGTGAACAGACAGACAGACAGACAGACAGACAGACAACTTTATTTTGACACGGTAAAAACATCAGCGTATATATTTACAAAAAAGATAAATAAAAACTGGTTTACATGTTTGCCGTGTGGGAATCCGATTTTGAATAAAAATTGTCAAGTCCTCTTTTGAATTGACTGAGGGAACTTGACTTTCTCAATTCGACAGGAAATCCATTCCACAATACAGAGCCGCTGTAACTGAAGCTTCGCTTACAGTAATCTGTTCGCGGTTTAGGAATAGTAAGTTTGTTTTCAGAGTCCCTAAATATATAAGGAGCACTCTTAATGGTGAACAAGTCCTCTAGATAACTAGGAGTAAGAGCATTCAAAGATTTGTACACCATTATAGCTTTCTGTTTGCTCCTTTTAACTTGCAGTTTTTCAAAACCAAGCTGTTTGAGTAATAAGTCAGAGCTAGTGTCATAACCAGAGCAGGTAATAACTCTGGCTGCGCGATTTTGTAGTTTTTGCAATTTATCGCTCAATTGCTGAGACAGCCCATCCCATACAGAACTGCAATATTCGAAGTGTGGCTCTATCAGAGCCTTGTATATTGTAGTTGCTGTGTGTTGGTTTACAAAAGGTCTAACCCGCTTGAGGGCACCAATTTATTTGTAAACAATCCAGCGCGAGTCTACTCCCTATAGATAAATATGTCCTCCCACCCCTCCTTTCAAAACTTCCGCAAATCATAATGAAAATAATACCGTTTTAAAACCTATTTTAAAACATTATTTGTTCACAGAACTTGTTCTTTCTTGTGGGGTAAATAAACCCTTGATCTTAGTAAACACAGAGAGAATTTTGTTAAGTGGTTTTATATTTGAAGAAAAAGGGATCTTTTTTCAATGGGTCTCTGTCCCTTAGCAACTCGGAAAAGGAAGTTAGAATAAATAAAGGTTCCGGAAAAACTGAGGGTGGGAAAAACAATTTTCATCCTGCAAACAAATATCCTTTTTATGTCTGTTGGTTGAAAGTGGAATAAAGTTTGAAACATTAGCTGTGATTTATTTATCATTAACGAGATCATCGAGTGTTATGTAAACATCCATTATCAATGATTTGACATAGGACATCCGGCAGGGTTCCCTATACCTTTTGCGTGAAACGTGAATGGCTGAAATATTTCGACGTGAACGTGATTTAAGGTCTAAAATCTTTTTGCGTCCACGTGAAAGCAACTTTTGATTTTTGTGAATGTGAAAGAGATTTTCTAATTATCCGTGAAACGTGAAAAGACCAAATATTTTTATGTGATGATTTCGCTTTGTAATGGGGTACGTATAGGGGACCCTGATCCCGTTATGTGTTTATAAAAAAAATACTGAATTATATCAAAGTGGTTAAATTTGTATGTTATGTATCGTATAAAGGTTTTGAAAAGAGTGTTGTACAATCTTTTGTATCCATTCTAATTAAGATTCATTTGTCAAACAATTTGTCACTAGAATCGACACTAGAATAAGGGTTGAGGTAGAGTGCACGCACTTATAAATCCGTGAAACATAAATAGTACAAAATAGTGCTAAATTATGGCAATTCCTTTGTTTCCTATTGTCTAATCAACACTATTTAGTAGTAATTAGTAGTGTTTGTTTCACGGATTAAGTGCATGCACTCTACAGATAATTTATTAATTTCACCAGATAATTATTTTTAACCAGAACTGAAGAGGAAGTGAAATCTTATATAACTGTTTGAACTTCACTGATTGATCTATCACGATTTGTTTGCTATTCCTTCAACTACCGATCAATTTCTGTGACATTATCACAAGTATTTTCAGGTTCAATCAAGACATAATAGACAGTAAGACGGAGAAAATAGAAGCCTTCATATCGATCTATAATATGAAATAATTTTATTAATTTAAATTCCATTTTTATTTTGCTAAAATATTTTATAATAAAAAGTAAACAAATTTAGAATCTAGTCAAAACAGTGTGGTTTCTTAGCTGCCAATGTATAACTAATAGACTTATATACCTTTCAAAGTATAATTTGCTTCTTTTTACTCTAGATCTGTACAAATTTGAATGTAAAAGAGAACATGTAGTTTTAGGACAAACTGTTGAGCTTAGTGTAGATCTGATTATGTGATGAGCTACAATCCCTTGCAATATTAAGTGTGCTAGTATAATTTCATATGGCCTTTCCCTCTTCCCCCGTTCCAATATTGATATTCAGGCTTGAAATCTCTATGCCGTGACTCAGATAGTTGAAAGCATCACTGATCGACATTGGAACAGGGAACAGGGCATAGGTGACACGTTATTATTGCAAAAGACTGTAGCTCTTAAAATTAAATACTATAAGAGCTTGATGTTTAAATTAATGTTTAAAAACATTGCAAAATCCAAGAGTGACTTACACAGTAATTCCAGATAAACACACTTTCCTAATTAACATTTCTAACAAATTATAACAGAGTTCTTTTCTATTTAAATAATCTTATATCAAAGCTCTTTCAAAAACTATATAAATTTTATATATTCAATAATCTTAATTAGAAGAGATTTTGTATATAACTTTACTATTATCGCAATGTTTTATAGTAAAGTTATGTAAAGTTATATTCAATAATGTTATAAAAAATAATTTTTAATAAAAAAATTGATTTACAAAATTTCATTTCTGAATATATTAAATAATTTTTAGAAATGTATTGAAATTTTCTTAAATTACAGATGGGAAAAATTTCAATTGGGGCCAAGTTAATTTGAAAGTGGGTTAGCACTGCAGGGTTAGAACTAAAGAAAACCTTTCATTTTAACCTTGGGTTAGCCCTAATCCACTTTCAAACAATAATTATTGTTAGCCCTGAATTTTAGAGAATACTTCATAAGTTACATAGGGTATTTTTTTAATGAATGGGAAATGAACAGCTGTGAGTAGAAAATGCTGTGCTGTGATCTTATGGAGCAGATTTCAAAGAAGAGTGAAACAGACTGGTCTATACCATGGCCGTGTCATTGCCATGATGTCTATAAAAACACTCACAATTCCTGCTGTAACTGTGCCATGATTTTACTGTGCCATTTTCACAGTCATACAAAATCTAATCTATAGTATGTATCTTAACACAACATGTAGTGAGAATGAAATTACTTGAAATAACTGCCACAACAGCAGCAGATCTAGAAATTTTAAAATGGAGGGGCACCATTGAGATTAAAAGAGCCAATTTTGGGGAGTAGGTTATTTTTGGCACCGGCACGCTTAAAAAAGTAATTTTAGAACAACTTTTTTTCAGTCTATTGTGTATGTAAGAATGTTCTTTTTTCCTTCTAAAATAAGTATTCTCAAAAGAAAAAAATTGGATCCATCTCAAAGGAGGGGGCACTGGCCCCTGGGCCCCTCTCCTGGATCTGCCACTGCATAACCATGCCGTGCAGTTGCTGTGCCATTATTGTGTTGTATGTACAAAAACTTCAAAGTTCATAATTGTGACATTGCCCTGTAACAGTAACAAGAAGGTGTTTTCTTATAAAAATACCAGGATGAATACATGTAATAAGGATACATCTTACTAAGGTGTTACACTTGTGTTCTTGCTTTTCTGAGGTAAAAAGGGAGAGACAAAAATTAGTCAATCAGTTGACTGCCAGCAGTTCCACTTTTCCCTCCAGATTCAGTAAAGTGAGTTTTAAAAGTGCATGGACAAGTGGAAATAAAATTGAAACACTACTGCTGTTATTATATTGTGGTTCAATATTATCCTTGCATGGTTAAATTTTCATTTTCCTTTGTTTTATGCTCATTATCAACATTACCATACACAAACACAAAGGAAAATCAAAATTAAACCAAAGATAAAATTGAACCACAACACATACTGTATACAATACACTACCTTTTGCTTCTTCTTTTTACTCTTGGTTGATTTATAATTAATAGAATATCTTCTGTTTCCATAAACTTTTCTGGCTTCTTCTCTTTCTTCTTGCGTGATTGGTGTATCATCCAGTACTAATAAGTTAGGTAAATGGCTGATCACATAATGTCTGTAGAGAAATTGTAAATAGCTTACATGGGGAATAAAACTATAATAAAATAATAGATTAGATGATGAATTAAACTATTGGAAAAAGCTAAACCACAACATACATATGTGTAGATTGTGATTATTACCCTGGGCCTAGCTACTTGAAAGATGATAAGTGTTAATTATAACCCAGGATTAAATCTAAAGGAAACCATTCATCTTAATTCAGGATTAGCAATATAATCACCCTTTGAACACTGAGCCTTGACAAATAAATAATAATCTATTATATATAATGTACCTATAGTCTTCATACTGTTTAAATGATCCCCCATTAAAGTAACTTGGAGCAGCACCATTGTTCATCATGCTGAAATACTTCAGGTTTGGGAAATTCTTTGATACACCCTCTATAAACACACTGAGGTTGTTAATGCAATTATGGTTGACCCACAAAGTCTCTAGATGCTCAACTGGTGAAAACTGTGCTCTTGAAGTGATTTTATTATTATCAAGAACTAGAGATTGAAGGTTTTCAAAATCTTGTAGGAATCGTAAATCACTGTCGGTAATGGTGAGTTAAGTGCAATAAGTTTCAAAAAACACAAACATAAACAAGCAATTTACACTTGACTCTGGCAAGCTGTGCTGATTGAGCATTAATCAATAAATAAGTTATATTAGTCACACAGCAGTTGAGGGTTTCTAGCCAATACAGTTTTATATATAGTTTTCCAAAATGGTTTATATATACCTTCATGCATTCAGGTATGTAGGATATAGTTATACAATGGTTTCTAGTCGAATACCATGGATATATCCCATGATGTCACTTGCATTTTCTAGTATACACACGAGCCTGTATATGAAGAAAATACAATTGACAAGTGGGATGTCCACAGTATACCACAAGAAACCATTGTATAACTATTTTATCCCACGCCAGAGAAAATACAGCAATTGGTGCAATGTGTCATGGGAAGGATCAGTGGAATACTGCCAAATATACAATGGCTTTCCTGCTTTCTGATTGGCTGTATTTTCGATGGTGACATGGGATAAAGGACCGTTTACAAAATAGGACATGCTTAAGGTTATAGGTATAATAGTTATGTAATTTGGGAGTAACTTCAGGATACCCGTCCACCATTGTATTCTAGAGTCGAAAACGATACAAGAATACAAAAGCCTCGATCAGTATTGTTATTCAAAAAAGTGGCCGGGTATTTGTGCATTGAACCACATTAGATTTCTCTACCTCAAAAGATCTGTTGTGATTTGAAATTAATTTCGTTTGAAAACATCCCAACCTGTTTGATTTTTTGATGGAGTGGTGTTATATTTATCTTATTATCACAATCTGGAACAATAGAAAATAAAAATCATACTGTTTGAACATTATAAAACCAAAAGTAATTTCAAACTACAACAGATAATAATTTTCAGTACCCGGTTGCAAAACATTAAAAGGATACGTCAAATTGTTATGACTCAAATCTAGTTCCCTGACGTGTTTTCTAAACTGTTCGACCATCCTAATTGGCAAATCTGTCAGCTCGTGATAGGCCAGTGATAAACGACCATCAGTAGACACTATTGCCTTTGCCATGGCAGCTTCACATGTACACTATATCGATCGATTTTAACTTTTAGTGACAAGATGCTTTGTGCAAAATATCTAATTAGGTTTTAAAAAGGTACTAGCTAAGAACTGAAGCGTTTGAACCATGAAGATAGGTCAGGAAGTGTTTAAAACAGAGACCACAAAGAAATGAACTTCGAACTCGATCGTACGGAGCCCCTAAAGGGCCATATCAGTTCTTTTTTTCCCGCTACTATATCGACATATATGTCGACATATATCTCGACTTTTGAACTAGGTCGACTTATATGTCGACATATATGTCGACATATATCTCGACTTTTGAACTAGGTCGACTTATATGTCGACATATATGTCGACATATGTCTCGACTTTTGAACTAGGTCGACTTATTATGTCGACATATATGTCGACATATATCTCGACTTTTACATTACGTCATTTCCGGAAAGTTGTGCGCACGGTTGTGCGCATGTCGCAGACCAAGTTACGCGGGCTCAGGGTACGAGATTGTAAGCAAGATGGAGGATCGGAGTCGCTACTGTAAGGAAAGGAACAACCTTGTAGAACATTACTTCAGTCTCGGTTATAAGCAGAAAGAAATTCTCTCTTGCCTTTTACTAATTCACAATGTTAAACTTAGCTCGAGACAACTCAAGCGAATACTGGCTCGGAAAGGTCTCACAAGGAGAAGGAATCTGTCAGATCTTTCTTCAGTGATTTTTGTATACACAGAGCAATAGAAGGCTACAGCAGACGAATTTTGTGGCTGGAAGTAGGATTGTCAAACAATGACCCGGGCATTATAGCAAAATATTTCATGGATTGTGTAAAGCAAGTTGGGGGTACTCCTCGTATTGTTCGCGCTGACAATGGGACAGAGAACACCTATGTTGCTGCTTTTCAACGTTTTTTGAGAAACAATTCATGCGACTCCTTTGCAAAAGACAAAAGTTTTATGTACGGTCGTTCTGTGTCCAATCAGAGAATAGAGGCATGGTGGTCGCAGTTACGAAAGGGGTGCACAGAATGGTGGAGCAAACATTTTAAAGAACTAAGGGAGCATTCATTTTTAGGAGGGGGGGGGGGGGGGCGGATGAATTGCAGGAATCAAATACAAAAAAAATGCAAGCCCCCACGGTAAGGAATTGAACTATATTAATGACCCACCCCACTTCCAAATATGAAAATAGGGTCCCTTGACCTGGTTTAACTTTCAGAAAAACATGACCCACCCCCTTTCATAGAGTAAATTTCTTTTGGCCCACCCCTCAATTCCTCCACTGAAGAAAGATCTGACAGATTCCTTCTCCTTGTGAGACCTTTCCGAGCCAGTATTCGCTTGAGTTGTCTCGAGCTAAGTTTAACATTGTGAATTAGTAAAAGGCAAGAGAGAATTTCTTTCTGCTTATAACCGAGACTGAAGTAATGTTCTACAAGGTTGTTCCTTTCCTCACAGTAGTGACTCCGATCCTCCATCTTGCTTACAATCTCGTACCCTGAGCCCGCGTAACTTGGTCTGCGACATGCGCACAACCGTGCGCACAACTTTCCGGAAATGACGTAAGATGTAAAAGTCGAGATATATGTCGACATATATGTCGACATAATAAGTCGACCTAGTTCAAAAGTCGAGATATATGTCGATATATATGTCGACATATAAGTCGACCTAGTTCAAAAGTCGAGATATATGTCGACATATATGTCGACATATAAGTCGACCTAGTTCAAGTCGACATATATGTCGACATATATGTCGACCTAGTTCAAAAGTCGAGATATATGTCGACATATATGTCGACATAGTAGCGGGAAAAAAGAACTGATATGGCCCTTTAGGGGCTCCGTACGATCGCAAAGGAACGTCAAGAAGCACACATTTGCCAGGCGTTCCACACTGGAGTTGAAGACTGGACACTAGAGCGCCAAGATTCAAAATGGCGTCCACAGAAGAGCTAAAGAGAGGTAAACACATTTTTATTTTGCTCCGTTTCTTCTGTTTAATCGCAAACCATTGATAAAAACACTCTTATTCAGAAACTTGAGTGTATACAGTATGTGTTTGAGAAGACATTTTGGTGTAAAATTATGTGTGACTTGAAATAAAGAAAAAAAGTTGTTCAAAATTGACATTCAGTATTAAACTGTTTCTTGATTCTTCCTCTGTAGTTTTGAAAGATACACTAGAAAATCAAGGAGTTCTTGGCCAAATCCGTGCACGTATAAGAGCAGAAGTCTTTAATGCGCTAGATGACCAGGTATACTTTAGAGGGGTTGTTGGATGAGGATGGGACCAGGGAATGGGGTATGGAATTATCGAGTAAAAATATTAATCGCAAAAAGGCCTTTCTTCTGATTTAATAGTATTGTCAGATGCGTATAATTTAAGTTGTTTATTGTATTTAAATATTTATTATCAGCACTGGTACACAGGGAACATTTTTATTTTATCTTTTCTAGACAGAACAACGACCAACACTCTCCAATGAAAACGTGCTTATCAATGAATTGATTAGGGAATACTTGGAATTTAACAACTACAAGTACACTCTATCAGTTCTTATGACAGGTACTGTATTAACTAGAACATTTAACGTTTTAGCCTCTGCATTATTTGTAAAGCTATTGTATCACTGATATCACAAAAGGAGAGTCGCTCAATGTCATGGTTTAAAAATGGCTGGATTAGTCTCCTTCCCAGAGCTGTTAGCTTACTGTGCATGCTTAACAAGCATACACAGTAAGAGATAATGGCTCTGGGACTAAGATTTTGGTTGGGTATTCATTAGGAATAAGGGTTTTAGATTGTCAACATAAAAAAATACACAATGTAAAAGAACAAAATTAATTGATTTATTAGTAATTGTTGATGTTGCACTTTTTATAAACTAATGACACATAATCTGTATAATACATGAGTATCAGTGAAAAGATTTCTTGTCTTTGATCCATCTAATTTATTCTTAGAAACTGGCCAGCCACAGGAACGTATTGATAGAAACTACCTAACCAAAGAATTGAATATTTCAGAAGACCATGCAACAGCTTCCATGTAAGATTTATCAGCCCAGTAGCTAAAGCTAAATTTTTAATAAGCTAAAAAATGTGATGATACTCATAAGAATGTGAATGAGAAGGGCAAGCAAGTCAGAAAAGGGAAAATTTACCATGAAGATGCAACTTCCAGGGGCGTATCCAGGGGGTCCTAGGGTGCCCGTGACCCCCCTTTGAAAACAAAAAGATGATAGAAATAAAAGAATCTGACTGGAGAAAGATTGAGAAATTGGAAGTGTGACCCCCCTTTGGTGGAAAATGGAAAGTGTGACCCCCCTTTGAAATATTCTGGATACGCCCCTGAACTGTCTCAGGTGTGATGGGTATATGGCCCTGCTTTTGCTGTTATATGTGAACTTTCATACTTATTGTTCTTAACTCACAGCTCTGATGAATTAATCTTGGAAAGTCATCTTGATATTAAGTGTTTATCTTTAATACATGACTTTTGTGGAGAAAAAGCAATATGGGGTTATATTTGGGTATTAATTATATCCATTTTGAAATCACTGGTGATTTCTGCAATCTGATTGGTTAAAAAGTGTGTGATTAATTCCTAAATTGCATCCTTTTGCTTCATTAATCACATCTTTTTGTTTGCATGACTTTGTTATTCCCCACTGGTATTCCTGATAAAGTTGAGATTTCAAAATGGATATAATTAAGTGGTAATTAAACTTCGTATCGTGCAATTTTGGGCCAGAAATCATACTCGTGATTATCAAACTGCACTCCCGCTATGTGGTCATGCAGTTTTGTAATCACTCGTATGATTTCGGCCCAAAATTGCACTCCACTCAGTTTAATTACCATTATTAATAACATAAGTGCTATAAGTGTCCTATTACTAGTTATTGTAACCCAACTATTAAATCACCAAGCAGAAAGGCCTGTAGTCTAACAAATGCTTCCTGTTTGGTTGTTGTATAACAAAATTCACCATGTTTTTCCTTTGTTATTCACTAAGGCCTCTTTTATATGGAATGATGGCTCATTTCCTTCAACGACCCAATAGGGAGGCAACATCCACAGCAACTAGAAGGCGAGGATCACCAGGTCATCCCAGAGAAGATTGTAAGTGAATGATGGAATAGGAAAGGGCTGGCTAATTATTACTGATTTCCTGGAAATTTTTGTGGTGTTAGAGATTTACATGTAAGATAAGGAGAATCCACTTAAATATAAATTTTTAACAGTGCTGCATGAATATTGATTATTGGTGTGTAAAAATGAAAACATGAAAAAGGCAAAATAATATTAAGACGTCACTAGTACTATTTTAGTCACCTATGCAGCCAAAGTTTGTGTCATCATGCAAATTTAGGGAAGTATAGTTTGCATGGCAACACAAACTGTGGCTGTGTAAGAGACTACCACTATTTTGACAAACTTCATTTCTTCCATCAGATCCACAAACAAGGCGTGCTCATATTGACAGGGCAACTCGGGAGTTAAGTGAGTGTATTGGTTGTCTTAGTTCTACGACCTTTCTACCTCAACAAACTTTATATGTGTGCCAGAATGCATATCACAGTTGCCTTGCCATCAGTCGTGCAGCCCCTTGTGTTTTTCACTGTTGCTTTGCCACTGGACTTGCAGCTCCTGCCCCCTGTATTTCCACCCATAGTCAGTGAACTCCATCTTGATGTGGCATTTATTACTACAATATGATAGCTTATATCAGAGATACATTTCAGTGACCTTGAAGAAAGGTTTCAATTCGAGGCTATCAGGCAAGTTCTTGTACATTTCTTGTACATTTTGCAAGATGGCCTTGAATGTGACAAGGTTTACATTGGTGAGACAGCAAGAGCACTGCAAGAGAGAGATATAAAAGAATATGAGAGAGATGTCTGACTGGACCATTCCCAGACCTCAGCAGTAGCAGAACATGCCAATAAGACCAGCCATTGTCCCAGCTGGAAAGAATTCAAGAATGTTATTTGTGACCACACTGATACACACATCATATCAAAGAAGCCCTTCAGATCCGGCTACACCCCAGCAACATCAACAGATACGTGGCATCGAGATTGCAGAGGCATAGTTACCGACGACTGAGAAACTTAACAGCATCGACCAATCACAGAGAAGAGTTCTGTCCACCTGAGTCACCAATGAGTATAAAAAGATGGCAACCATCCAGTTTACATTGTCTGATGAGACTAGCAGCATTTCTTTTCAAATGATTACTTTTGTGAGACAATTGAACCAGCACACCATGCGCGCCTGCTACTTTAATCGTTTTGGGGCCAGGAAGCCTGTGGTGGTGGGAAAAATCACACGCGCGCGTACTTTGTAAGCTACCATAAAAAAATGCACCCCAAAAAAGCTGGATCCGCCCCTGATTCTATTGAAACCTTTGCTCAGAGTCATTGCAGTGTATCTATGATATCAGCTATCGATAGTATTTTTGTTTGATTGCTTATGTTTTATTTGTTTTGGGGAACATGCAGGTGATCAAAGTGACATAAGTGACCATCGTGAACCAGGAGGATTTGTAGTCAGAGGAGCTCGCCGATAACATTGGCCACAAAATTGTAAATAATGCTGTTAAATCAGCAATCTTTTGCAAACGCCTTACTGTCTCTAGACAATAATAAAATTCACTTGAAAAAAGTCCATTCCCATCTTGTGTGAGGACATAATACAGTTTGATTTGCTAATACACATGTAACACAAAATTCTCAGCTATACCATTTTCCTAAGAAAGATGAGATGTTAGTTGAACTGTAGATTCTTTGCCCTTTTTTCAAACGTTCTATATTGCCAATTTTTGTATTTTGTAGACTTTCGTATAGCGTGTATTTTTTGTAAATAGACTTCAAAGGACAATATTTTTATGCATTTACTATAAAAACCAATAAAAATGCATAACAGTTACCCGCCTATTTTGTCTTTTCTATATAATCTTCCTTGCTGAAGTGTATATATCTTGCAAATACTGAAGATTGAAAATAAAATTGAACAGACGCAACATTTTACTTTTCCCCTAGAGAGAAAAGGAAGGAAACCTGCGGGGAAAAATAAAAGGAAGCTCGCACGGTAAAAATTGCTTGACGAAGTGAGCATTTCTGCTTGAGCCCGCAAATCTGGTCTCCAGCTGCCGTAGATGACAAAAATGAACACCGACTAGGGACGGATTTAGGTGAGGGATACGCAACCCCTCCTGAGACGACTAGTTGACTAGTGGTTGGTTCTTTTGATCGTCTGGACGGTTTCCGGTTGCTGTGATGGTGCACTCCCTCCTTGAGAATAATCTTGTATCCGCGCTTCCCGGCGAACCCTTATCCTTATCTTTGTTTTATTTGTCTTATTTGTTCCTCAACAATCTTCATGTCATCTCCATTGGTTGTGGAAGTACATACTGTGGCAGCCTTTGAAATGTTGCCTGTAATATGCATGTATCAGAGTTGGGTTGCGTGCGCGGTCTGGAGAAATCTGATTTCCTGACCTTGGGAAGGAGGAAGTGAAGTGCACTACATGGGGAAGTGAGAAGGAAGGTCCTCACCTCCGGGTCCCCATTTTCCGGCATCTCATCCTGCTCCCTCCCCCTCCCCTTCTACGTCCCTAGAAGGAGAGAAGGTCGCTACGTAGGGTGAGTCTGTAGTGAAAAGCAATCATTGACAACTGCAGTTGGATTTGATTCGTGGAGGCACAGTAGTGTTAGGCGTTGCTGCGTCGGTCAGGACTCAGTGCCATATGGCATTTTCTGACACGCCTTACGTCCTGGTCTGCGAATACAGTCACCATTTGATGGCACGCAGTGTAAGCCGGCCGGTTTGTAGCATTGAACAAGAGGGTAGGTCATAGTGCAGTTTAGTGAATGTTCCGGAAATGCAGATCGTGTTATCTGGTCGAAAGCGTGCACGGATGGGCAACCTTTTTACGCCCTCATTTGAAGCAGTAATAAAAAAAGTAAAGCCGTAAAGGACTATGATTTAGCGTCGGTAGCTCATTTAGCACAAGCTAATCTTCCAGGAAGCCCACATTGGGCTCCTCTCCTGAATATGTACTTATTGAATATAAAAGGTAAAAGAAAAAGGTAAAGGACTATATTTAGTGTCGGTAGTTCCTTTAGCACAAGCAAATCTTCCAGAAAGCAGACGGTGCGCTCTTTGCTTTACACAGAATGGAAAGAAGTCGAAACAAGTGTGAAGTGACTGGGAATCGAACTCAGGACCTCTCTCATCAGAAAGCCGCTGCGCACGAACCATCTGAGCTACATTTGCTCCTGATAATGCTCTTCAGTTGGATAATGACTGATCAAAGTAATCTTTTTTGGCATGCACTGAACAATATACTGAATAATGTACTGAGCAATATATAGGCGTCAGCTTATCTGATTTAGTTTAAACTATTTTGACAGCCACGCACACTTAAATTGAATGTACTATATTTATTTATTTTACCTGAACTACTATTTTACTTATATATCTGAACATTTACATACTAGTTAACTGTAATTTTTTTGTGTGAATAAACAAAAAGTCAATGTCAAAAAGATTCCTCGATCGGCCAAGACACGTACATGAAGACAGGGTTAGGGGAGACGGGGGTTAGGCAAGATCAGACCAGGGCGTACTCGGCCCCCTCTCCCTCCTCAGCCAACATTATCTCCGATGATTAACAACGAATTCTGCAAAATGACAGTTTATTCATGTGATATACCACACTGCATGTTATAAGTGTGACACTTGAAGTGTGACGTTTTTATTCTTTTAAGACCGCGGAATTGTCACCAAGAGAAAATAAGCTGAAATAAGTGAAAATGTCAATCGACTAAGCTTATGTTTTCAGCAACATCTATCCAGAGTTCAAGGCTTATTCATGCCCGAATCGGAATCTTTTTATATGCATGAACTTGATTTTTGCACTGAATTAGTGAGGAAAACTGAGTAGGGAGGAGGGAAATTTGGTTCCTTCAATTCCTCTCCGCGCACTGGAAAGTAAAAATTTGTCCTTGAAAAAAAGAAACGTGACATGCATATCGTCGAAGGATTTGTATTTGCATTTAGGTTAGATCAACAATCTATTCCTGATAAATCATCACATGGCTTCCCTATGCCAACGCCTCCAAAAATAGCCATGACAACCATTTAAGCCCGCGATGTCATACAGAACCCAGCGGTGTATCCCATTAGGCTGGAATGGAGTGAAAATGGCCGACTGTCTTCAACCAGATTGAAAACTACCTCAATTCTGACCTTACATTCTTCTCTATGAAGACGACAATGTTTTGGGGAATAGTTAAGAAGATTATTCGTATGGCAGTTCTATAATTACATGCAATTATGTCGACTTTGCAGTTGTATACCAAGGTTTGTGCAATGCTCAACTGGCGCGCTTCCCGACTGGTTGTTGAAGCTCAACTCATAAACTGTTCAATTTTTCTTGCTTTCTTCAGGGAGCTCGAGTCTGGATTCCACACCCTGATCTCGTGTGGATCGGTGGAGAGCTTACAAAGGACATAGAAGATAAAATATTAGAAATTCTTTTAGAAGACGGAAGGGTGAGATGATCCGTTGTTTCGAAGCTTACGAACTTACAAGTGTAATTTGAGATGTACGTCTTGTCCCGTACTCCGTACGTCAGGCACCTAAGATTGAACATTTATTTTTTTGTCTTTTAGGAAATTATTATAGACACTAGGAAAAGTAAACTTCCGCCGCTTAGAAATCCTGAGATTCTTGTAGGAGAAAATGATTTGACAACTTTGAGTTATTTAAACGAACCAGCAGGTAAGCCTTCATAATTTCTGACACTGAAATCGTTCAGAAACTGGACAAAATCAGACTCATTTATCAGCCATAAAGTTTTATTATTCATTAAAATTGAACATATGCACTTTGACAGTGTGTGTATGATTTTTTTAATTGTCTATTCTACATCTTTGAAATTATTCAATCTGAAATTTTGACACGATTTCATTTGAATCACTAACATGTATATATAATAATCACAACAACAACTAGTTTACAAAAGAAATTCTTAACAATTTTTTGCTTTCTTTGCAGTGTTGTACAACCTGTCGGTTCGTTTTATGCAGTCCAATCTTATTTATACATATTGTGGTAGGTTGATAAATTTTTATGTCTTAAATCTAAACATTTGAACGCATTGCGGTTTTGCACTTCATGGATACAGATTTATTTCCAAACAGAACGATTGATCACGATCGAATGTTCCATGTTCATTGGACCTTGTCGAGTTTACGTGTACAAGACGCAGATAATTCTGTGTGATGTAAACACCACCACACACACAAAAGCTAGATTTTTACGCTCTGAATCAAATTCTTGGCATTTTTTGGTGCATGCATTTGATATGTTTCCAAGCACCGTGCAACCGTCTGACAGCATTTAAAACATAATTTGCAAATGTGAGTAACGATATGCAGTTATGAGCAAGTAAACAACACAAAGATGCTACTCTTATTATTGAATAGCATAATTCTGCCTTTGTATTTCATATAATTTTTACATGGGATTTTTTTATGACTCACTATAGAAAAATACACTATGGATACTTCAGTATATCGTATTATACTTTTATATTGCACTCTCTGCATTCCATCAATTATTTATTCCTTGAACCTCATTTCAATGACATTTAAAATCAGACTTCAGTACAAAGACATGCACTTGATTTTCCATCCCACTCACTCTCGGCCAATCCCATTTTGCTGTGTTTTCAGAATCCAATGTTAATAGAATTATCTATTCATTATCCAAAAGCATCCCACTGATGACTTTTTTAATGAAAAAACAAAACAAAACAAAAGAAAAAACAAAAACATTCTTGCTGTAGATTATGTTTGGGTGCAGAATTAATGTATAATCAGCTTTTTCTAAAACATTAATGCGAGGAAAATATTGTTATATACTCAAGATATATGTATATTTATGAATTATGAAGAAAGCACAACATCATCTCACGGTGATCAGAGCAATATTTTGACTCATACAATGGATCTACCGCTTCCAAGTTTTGAATTTATTGCAAACACTATCAATTCATCCCTGTGTACATTGCATAAAAATGTGAAGTAGAATGATGTAAATTAATAATATCCAACATCAGCTTGTGAAATAATTAAAGGTCGATATTTATATTAATTCACCTAGCAATGACTGGTTTTAAGATTTTATAATTTTTCTCAAATGTAGGGAAAAATTATTTTCATTAGCAATGTTTTTGGGATGTATAAATTTGTATCAAAATAACTTGATAGTTTATTGTCATATGTAAATAATATAAAAGAGTGCTTGGATGTTGTTTTTAAAAGCCATTTGACTTCCTCTGCCTAATTTCAAATATTTATTATCTGAATTCCTTAAACTATGCAATTATATAGCTATATCTCTGTAATCACATAAAGCAAAATTTTGCTATTTCAAAACATCCTGTCATTGCTGTTTTTGTTTTCAAGCTCCAGCATGTTAATCTGTGCTCAGCCAACTGTAACCAACTGCCAGTTCTCTTTAATATCAAGACAATTATTTTTCTAATAAACTTTAATTACCTAGTTATTAATGTGTAGCTTAAGTATAAGCCTTGATGGATAAAGGGAAATGATCACCCACCTTTGAATTCATATAAACAAATAACTGTTGATTTTGTAGTTATCATGCCAGTAATGATTGAAATCTGAGTCATTCAAGATCCAAAACTCAATGCCATGTATAAAAATCCTCTTGAATTATCAAATTAATATACTAGATATATTTTGATTCTGCTGGTGTCTTGATACCTTTGTTTTATTTCTATAAACTAAACGCGATTTTGAGACGGCATTATCGGTTTATAATGACGGCTAGTTGGGAGAAAATATATTCGGTATTGGCGGAGTCGCGCAGCGACGGAGCCAATACCTGAATATATTTTCTCCCAACGCCGTCATTATAAACCGATAATGCCGTCTCAAAATCGCGTTTAGTTTTGTATCGCGATTCTAACTATTTTGTTACGAAGAAAAAAGAGAAAAGTTATCATTTTGAATTGATTGAACGCGAGATTCTCTTTACCTGCAAAGTTGTAGGAATTACAGTTTCCATGGCAACTTCTTTCTGTCTTTGCAAGAAGAAAGCTAAAAAGGAAATGGCGGCCAGAGCCGGGAAGCTTTCTCTCGCTTAAAAGAGGTGATTTAATTATAGAAACAAGTCCAAAAGCTCACAAAATGAAAGAAGTATAGGTCGTTTGATGCTTTTGAAGATTTCTTTTTGCTGTTTCATCAAAACTGGCGAAAAACGAGCGAGCTGACCGACATGTGAAAGCCTGAAAGTTTGTCAAAATATTGCTTCAAACTAAAGGAGTGATGCTGAAAAGTTATTGAAAGGTATTAAAAAGAAAAGGTAGTCCACACTTGTGTATTTTCTGTTTATCTTATTCAAAAAGTTTTTTGTTTCATCTTTTTTATACAATACCGTTTTTGTCTTCATAAAGGACAATTTGTTTGCGGTTTTGCTGAAAATTCACTGTTGCTGTGACTTTGAAGTCATTGAAGCCAAAAACGAAAACGAAATTACCGATTATTCTTATCAGAGATGATATTTTTACTTAGGATGATTTCTTTTTACTTCTTTTCGTGAATATTGTGTATTTATTTTATCTAGTTTAGACCAACAGATTTCAGTTCAGTTTACTTTTCGCAGAGTTGGGTGTAGCTGTAATTCAACTTAGCGGCCATTTTTTATCAAAATATGTCATTGTTTTCGGTCATTTTATCACGGATATTATCTAAAAAGTTGTTTTATATTTGCTGCTCAATTTTGAATTGATTTTCAGTAGGTTTTTGTGATTTTGAAGAAAGCCACTTCGATGCAGTCCTCAATGTTTGGGCCAATCACGAGTGCTGATTTTGAGACGGTATTACCGGAAAATAACGCCGTCTCTCTGTAGATCAAAGTGATAAGAGAATCGCGATACATGTATTTAATGGAATACAAGGCTGTGCTCTAGCAGAGCCCGGGTACATGAGGTGATTTAATATTTGTGCTTGGGTGACTGAAAATAAAGTATAATATGGTAAAGCTAGTGAGATAGGGTGCATGAAGGGCTCTATTGGCACAACAATACATGGATTTATGTTAGAGCACAGCCTTGGGAATATTATTATATAGCAGACCAGTGGTGGATCCAGGGGGGTTCCATGGGTTCCATGGAGCCCCCTTGAAGGTTTTAAGTCATTATAGAGTATTATACACAGCTGGCATTAAGAAACGGAACCCCCCTTGGAAAAATCCTGGATCTGCTACTGCAGACTGATAAAAGGATCCTATCTTCAGGAGAGATTTCCTGCAGAAAAACCAACTGATGGACTGACTGACTCACCCACCGACTGACTGACTGACCAACCCAGACAGACTGACAGACAGACAGGCAAACAGACAGATGCTCTTTCTTGTTATAGAAAGCAACGATTGTGCATGAGGAAACTGAAAGAAAAGAGAAGACCCAGATTGTTCACTTGATTAAAAACCTTTGTATAATGATAAATTATGATAGTTGACATATCAATATTAAATTTCTCTGTAGGCATAGTTCTAGTTGCTATCAACCCATACACTGAATTACCTCTCTATGGACCTGATATCATTTCTGCTTACCGTGGGCAAGCCATGGGAGACATGGATCCTCATGTCTTTGCTGTTGCCGAGGATGCATTTCGATGTATGTCTAGGTAGGTATTATATGCACCATAGCAATCTATAAACAATATGGTCGAGATACTATTGTCTCAAATTCTCAGCTTCTCTAGAAGCTACCAGCAACTAGAAATCTTCCAGCTGTGAAGATTAAAGTTGCCTGTGCTAGCTATGAAGCAGGGATCGAGTCATCTAGTTTTTAAAATGGTTACGCAAGTGCTAATAATACTATATTAAGTAAAATTTTCCATTTCTAGTTGCTAGGCTAGCTGTAGCCACCTCTATCAGTTTTTTGATGTGAAATCCATCTCTCTAGAACACTTGTGCATAGAACATTGCTTTCAATTGATTTAATGTTTTTTTTAAATTCAGGGATGAGAGAAATCAGTCAATTATTGTCAGTGGTGAAAGTGGGGCTGGAAAGACTGTTAGTGCCAAGTACACTATGCGATACTTTGCTGCAGTGGGTGGAGCCTCTGCTGAGACACAGATTGAAAAGAAAGTTCTTGCATCAAACCCAATCATGGAGGTCTGATTTATTGTTTGCTTGTTTAAATTATCAAAAAATACCATTTTATAGAGTTTGCATTTTATTCTTTAGATAAGATTGCTCATAGAAATATGTTTGAATATTAGTTTTTGCTAAATTTATAATAATAATAATAATATAACAATAATAATAACGTTTATTAAGAACCAAAACTTGCAGCCCAGGGGCTGAATTTCATTTGGCCCAAAAAATATTTACATATTAAATAATATATTATACAATACATATCATTCAACTTTCAATTGCTGGTTTTCAATCATTCCCTTGAGAGTCAAAATATAAAAGAGTGGCAGCCATGTTGGTTGAACGAACAAGAGACACTAATGAGCAATCTTTTGTTGAAGTTCAACCAAGATGGCCACCGTGACGTCAATAATTGAAAGCCAGCAATATAAGAAACAATTATTAACTAACAATTATTAATTAATTAATTAACAATTATTAATTAATAATTATTAATTAAAAATTTATAATAATTATTTGTTATATTACTTGCACTCTGATTGGTCAAGAACCATGGATGTCATAGAATCTTATGTGTGCTCCAATATTATTGGCTGAAATGTTTTGATAAATATTATATAAAGCAAATATATTACATTTTCTGTGGGTCTGTACTCTAATAGATGCACAGAAGACGTCAAAATATGGTGAGAACAACAGTCACACCACTCCACTTTGTCTCTCATGACATTTTGACATCAGCTGCATCTATTAGAGTACAGATGCACAGAAAAATTTGTTAAATAAACACTTTCTTAGGTCAGACTGATGACAAAATATCATTATGATATTAGTGAAAACTCTTATATGATGATGATTAACAGTCCCACTGAGTCTGATGTTGGTTATTTTGATTAATAATTTCTCAGCCTTCGTGGTTTTATTTTAACATTTTTTTTTCTTTTTAGGCAATTGGTAATGCAAAAACCATTAGAAATGACAATAGTAGCCGGTTTGGCAAATACCTGGAAATCTCATTTGACAAGCACCATCATATCATTGGTGCGCATATGAGGACTTACTTGCTGGAAAAGTCAAGAGTAGTTTTCCAGGCACCAGAGGAAAGAAATTATCACATCTTCTACCAGCTGTGTGCCTTGTCTGATTTACCAGAGATGAGAGATTTAAGACTTGGTATGTTTTGATTTTGTTCTGGGGTATTGATATCAAAGTTCAGTGAGGGAAGGGTGGGGTAGGATTCAGGATCGAGTGACAAGCCAGGTTGTTGTACTGTCGAGACATTGGATATAGCAAATGCAATGTGATATGGAATAAGGAAGTGACATGAGATGACCAATATTTCACATTGCATGACTACTGTGGCAACATTTCAACACCCCAATAAGGATACCATTTTACCTGTATTCATATCCTCTTCAGGGCATTAGCAATACCAATGTTTATTTGGAACATATAATTTGTCAATGTTTGTAGCATCCTCTTTAAAGTTTCATTACCTTTGCAAAATCATCAAAGAAGCTCTTACGTGATATACATAGCAAGCATTTTGATGTTGTTACAGCATTTTGTGCCTCCTGTAAAATGTTAGTGCAGGCATATCGTGCACAAAAAGTGCAGAATTGTTCAGTTTTTTGCTACAAGCATGAAAATTGGCACAATGATAGAAGACAACATGCTGACTAATTCCTGATATAGCGCCACGCCCAAAAATCAATACTTCCAGTTTTACACATGTGGAATTAATTTTCACTTAAAATTAAATACAATTGTTGCATTAACTAGTTGGTTCATGAAATGTGATAATTCTTTATGAGTACTGTTCCTTCTACCTAACTGACTATAGTGCCCCACCCTATTCCTCGTACTTCCAGTTTTATGTTAATGGATTTAATTAAATTCAAAATTACTGAAAATAACCGTTTTCTACAATGCTATCACTACCAACTAATCCAAATTGGTCTAATGATGCATGCCCTTTTCATTTCACATGCACTGCCACACCCTAAACTTAGTACTGCCAGTATAGATACATAGGAATACCTCAAGTCTCTCAAGTATCAAAATTATTCACCTTGTTTTAAAGTCAAGGAGATAGAATAATAGACGGATATGATTGAAACAACGCAATTTGCATAACATGCAACCATGGCAACGCCTTTTCAAAAGTACTTCCAGTAATAATACTTTGGAATTGATGATCTGGAATTAGGTTTGGGTATATGGCAATCTGACATCTTTCTGTAGGGATTCCTGCATAAAGGCCACTGTTATTGCACTTCCCTCGTAACAATCAATAATTCTCACTATTTTATCATTTTCCACATAAAGAAAACCCGTTCACAATAGCCTGATCAATTACACATGACACTGTGAAGACCCAGTTTAATACAGAATGTCTCCAGGGGTTGATGTAATGTGGAGCGAATATTGCGGCACTGATAGCCTCAAATCACAGACCATATCTAGAAGTTAACAAAGCCATGGTCAACCAAAGCGTGTAGAACTGGGAAAGATTCCTTAGGGTATTGAGCTTTTTTTAATTTTTTGCTGAAATTTGCAAATCCATCATATTGCCCAACAAGAAACACTTGATTTCTTCTGTTGGAGAAAAATTAGTGTTGAACGGGAATTCGCTGGATTCCTTAGGTTTTTGAGAGCTTTTTACTTTTAGTTGAAATTTGCAAATGAAAGTCATCAAGTTGCCTGGAAACATACACTTGATTTCTTCTTTTGGACAAGGATTAGCATGTGATGTAGAATGGGAATTCACTGGATTGGCAACATGCACTTAAGAGGAATCAGACTCAAGGCTTTTTTTTCATTTGTAAGGATTGTGATATTGCAGTTCTTGAAGTTTTCAGAGCACTAGGCCCTAGCAAAGCAGCTGCACTTCCTGCTTTCCATGGCTTCAACGACTTTTAGGAGCAAGGATTGCACAGTTGGTTAGTGCGAGAGGTCCCAAGTTTGATCCCCATCGAATATCAGTGACTTCCTATCCTTGTTTCGACTTCTGTTCTTTCCGTGTAGCTTTAATATACTGTAAATACCCTTAAAATGGAGCATCAGTGGAGAGAGGGAGAAAAGGGCCCATCTTCAATTGCTTTTTCCACAAGCCTCTGGCTCTGGAAATAGGCCTACTCCGGGCACTAAAATCGCCGTAATTTTGGGCGATTTTAGCTAAATTATCCCCAAAGATACTCAAAACTTAAGGCGATTTTCGGCGATTTTAGGGCCTGGAATAGGCCAACGTCCCGCGATTTCGAAGTAAAACTTCAACTTTTCATTTCTTTGTCTTCACGGGCTGCAATAATGAAATGTCTATATTCGGGAAAATCTCTGCCTTGGAGACTTGAAGGTATTGTTTGCAGAAGTAAAAACAACATTTGAACGGCCTTTGAATGATTCTGTATGTAAAGATCTGTTGGAAATATGTCAGTCTACTGCAGCAATTTGTTGTACTACTGTACAGTTAAACTAACTTTTGCCAAATAGTTATTGACTTTATAGAAGGAAATGTTTTCAAAAAAGCCAAATCAATGGGGGCAGCATCCCATCTGCAGCACTCCGCCAAATTAAATCACATTAAGAGACTAACCGCTTATCAAGCCAGGTCAGTCGTTGCAGCTACCCTCTGCGCCGCACTTGGCAGTAGACAAAGGCGGACCAAAAAGATTAAATTGACGCAATTGTGGGAAAACTAAGCAAGAGATTTTGGAAATGTGTAGCCACCTGACCAGATGTAAATGTCAGCAAGATAAAAATGTGCAAAATTGCAGCTCGTGTGCACAGCCATGTGTGATTGTGGAGGCGATTGCAAATGGAATTAACTCGTTTGGGAAGTTATTGAAATAATTAATAAAATTTAGTGATTGCTACGAGTGAACTGCAATAGCCCTCTCCCTTGTCAAAGATTCTTACCTTAAAAAATATTAGATTTTCCATAATCCAAAATTAATAAATTCCAGTAACCCCAATAATCAATTCCAAAGTATTATTACTGGAAGTACTTTTGAAAAGGCGTTGCCATGGTTGCATGTTATGCAAATTGCGTTGTTTCAATCATATCCGTCTATTATTCTATCTCCTTGACTTTAAAACAAGGTGAACAATTTTGATACTTGAGAGACTTGAGGTATTCCTATGTATCTATACTGGCAGTACTAAGTTTAGGGTGTGGCAGTGCATGTGAAATGAAAAGGGCATGTATCATTAGACCAATTTGGATTAGTTGGTAGTGATAGCATTGTAGAAAACGGTTATTTTCAGTAATTTTGAATTTAATTAAATCCATTAACATAAAACTGGAAGTACGAGGAATAGGGTGGGGCACTATAGTCAGTTAGGTAGAAGGAACAGTACTCATAAAGAATTATCACATTTCATGAACCAACTAGTTAATGCAACAATTGTATTTAATTTTAAGTGAAAATTAATTCCACATGTGTAAAACTGGAAGTATTGATTTTTGGGCGTGGCGCTATATCAGGAATTAGTCAGCATGTTGTCTTCTATCATTGTGCCAATTTTCATGCTTGTAGCAAAAAACTGAACAATTCTGCACGATATGCCTGCACTATGTATATTATGTAACATGTAATCAAACAGACTTCATTTTAAGTAAGGTACTTTGTAGAGACTTAGGTGCTTATATGTAGTCAGGAGATGGTTCTCTTGAATGTGTACTGTACACAGGGGTGCATGGCTCCCCCTCTCTCTCTTGACTAATCCTACAAATAGTCCAAGTGAGAACAATAGCACAAAGCTACATTTATTGATATATGACTGTTACAGTTCACAAACAAAGAATGCCATCTCCAGCAAACATTCCTACTAAAAGAGCGATGTAGTTATGACAATTACCAACAGTAGATTTCTTTTTGTAGGTGATCCAGATGACTTCCACTATTTGAATCAAGGAGATAGCCCAATAATACCTAATGTAGATGATGCTGATTGTTTTGATGAAACAAAAGAAGCCATGGACATGGATTGGCATTCATCAGGATGACCAGTTTATGCTCTTTAGAATCTTAGCTGCAATTCTTCATCTGGGAAATGTAGAAATTTTTGAATTTGGAGAAGATGAGTGTGCTATTGAGGTAATAATGTATATTTGATGTGGGATTAAGATTTACCTTGTCTACAATCGGCGCCTTTTTGAATTGACACACTTGCAAAAAAACGGTCAAAATTCTACGTTTATAAATTGTGACTTTTTTCCCCTCGCCCCCTAAGCAATGTTGTCCACTGGTCAGATTCCAGGGTGGGAGACTTTTCTCACTTCAACATTGAATAGGGGGAGGGGGGAATGACCGAATAAAACAAACTTAGTTGCCAGTGAGGAGCAATTTAGTAAAATAGGTCCTTTTCTTCCACAAATGTGTCATTGAAAAAGGTGCCGATTGTAGCCTCATCAAAGAGTGAATAATCATAGAGTAGCATTCAGTATATACGTTATGGTTTGAAATTATTTTGGGTTTGAAATTTTTCAAACCAGTTTGATTTTTTGCTGCCATTGTGTTATATTCATTATCATAATCTGGACCAATGGAAAAAACATCAAACTTGTTTGAAAATTATCATACCAAACATAATTTCAATTAATGCCTTTGAATAAGCCTGGTTTTCACAAGCAACAGAAGCAAAAGTAGAAGTAGAAGCAACATACACAGACCCAGTAATGCACCACTCATTGTTATTATTTCACACTTATATATAGGTGGGAAATGCATATGAATTTGCATGTATTACATCTGCTTTTGCTCCCATCACTCTTGAATTGCAGGCCCCAATTCAATCCATACAATTTACTCAATTTACTCTAAAGCGACCATATTTTACGTCGATAGCTCGTGACAGTAATTTGGGTAACTGATAAACTTGAGGTCGACGGTGCACTCATTTTACTCCCCTCTCTCCTTCAGTGCTCCGTTTTTTAATGGTATTTAAAGCTAATTAAAGCTACACAGAAAGGAAGAAGTTGAAACAAGGATGCGAGGTCACTGAGGATCGAACTAGGGACCTCTCGCACGGAAGGCCACGCACTAACCAACTGTGCCATCCTTGCTCCTAACATTTGTGCAACAGCCATATCTCCATGATGATGGGCCCATAGTCAATCCTTGGGGTATTAAACAAAATTTGCAAAGCTACAAAATGTGCAAATCACAAAGATGGTTGAATTGGCAAATTATTGCTGTTTAAGGGATATTTTTTAGTAGATAATACAAGATTCTCTTTTGTTGTTTTCAGGCAGAAGATTTTCACCTTGCAATGACAGCAGAATTACTTGGAATAGACAGGAATCAACTAAGAAAGTGGTTATGTAACAGGAAGATAGTCACTGTTGGAGAGGTCCTCATCAAGCCACTCACTGTCTCAGAGGTACTATAATTAAACTACTGTATAAATTTCTGTTTTCTGCCTGGCAAGCAAAAAGTATCCATTGGGGACTGCTGGCCTTAGTCTATCAGACTTTTTACAACACTTGATACGAATCTCGCAATCTGATTGGTTGATTAGAGTGTGTCAATAAGAGGACAGACACACTGCTGACGCGTTTCAGCGCGCGCACTCGCTCTGTTGCCCCGTTTAAAGAGGATTTTTTAACTTCTATCTCAAATAATTGTTGTAAAAAACGAATTGAAGATGCGCTGCGCTCATGATTCCACTTGAGTTTTGAACATTTTATGACGTCAAGAGTGTGTCAATAAGAGGATAGACAACTCAAAACCATCTTCAATTTGTTAAGTCTAAGAGAGATATCAAAGCGAGGACAAAAGATTGTCTAGTTACAAACTAAGCTAGTGATTAATTAATTGTTGTGTTATAGGCTAACTATGGCAGGGAGGCCATCAGCAAACATATCTACTCACAGTTATTCAAGTGGGTTGTCATGACGATAAACAAAACTTTGGCTAGTTCAATGAAGGGACACTCTTTTATTGGTGTTCTAGATATTTATGGGTAAGGTAATTAAACAGCCTAGCTATCAAAGATTACAAAACAAAATATCTGCAGGGGCGGATCCAGGACTATCTTCAGGAGAGGGTGCACTGTCTTCAGGAGGGGGTACACCATCATATGAATTGGAAACAGCACAGAGGATATTTTAAAGTGTATTGGGAAAAAGGACTCAACGTCGCCTCAGGAGGGGGTGCACACCCCCTGCACCCCACCCCTAAATCTGCCCCTGATCTGTGACCCTCTCTTGTAAGTGACCAACTCTGTGATCAATGCAATCACTTTTCAAAAATACTGAAAGTTTCCCAAATTACCATAGTCAACACCTCTAGTAAGAGAATGCAATCACTTCTAGAGCTGATACATGGTTTATTATCATTTTCTTTTGTTTTGAACCACTGGTTAGAGACCACTTGACACATAATCTCTCACATGGTGAAAATTGATTATATGTCACTTGAGCATCATCCTAGTCAATAACATCAGCATAATACTAGTACTTATCTCAGAAAAATCTCTATCATGGTAAAATGTGCATTGTACTAACATGAAGAATTAATGAGAGTTAATTATGTGCAGTTAAATATGACTCAAATAATAAAGTCATAATAAAGTTACATATTACTCCCTGTGGACCACCTCCTTTAAGCGACCACCTTAACTTGACATTTTGGGGTGGTTGCTTATGGGAGGTGTGTAACTTTTCTGACATTAATTTTTTTCAGATTTGAAACATTTGAGATAAATAGCTTTGAGCAGTTCTGTATAAACTATGCCAATGAGAAACTCCAACAGCAATTTACACAAGTAAGCATGCAGGCTTCTTTGACATTACATGAACCCTTTAGAAACAAGAACGCATCTTTAAACATGATTGTCTTTTATCATATACAGCATGTGTTCAAGCTGGAGCAAGATGAGTATGTCAGGGAAGAAATTGAGTGGTCATTCATTAATTTTTATGATAATCAACCTTGTATAGATTTGATTGAAGCAAAATTGGGAATTCTTGATCTTCTGGATGAAGAATGTAAGGTACAGTGTAAGATTATTAGGTATTGATTAATAAGCAGATATTTGGTTTCTTTGAAGGAGCCAACTGTGTTCTCAGCAGCAGTAATATTTTTACTGTTTCTTTGTAAATAGTTGTAACTTTCAGACTTGAATGCATGAAGTTGCATGAACATGGCGCTGACAAGGTCATGGTACGGCGCGGTCTGTTTCACACATAAGAAATCGGTTATAGTCATACCTAAAATTGCATTAATCTTCAATGCTTTTGGTTTAATTAAAGAAACTAATGTAGATGAAACTTGATGTATTCTAAATAGTTATAATATTGTCATCATCATCATCATCATTATCAATCATCATCATCAGCAACACCATTTCACCAACAATAAATTTCTTGTGTGTTTTATTCTGGTCTGGTCTTATATGTACATTGTTAAACTATTTTTTCTTGCAGATGCCTAAAGGATCAGATGAGAAATGGGCACAAAAACTATATAAACAGCATATAAAGAAGAGTAAACATTTCTCCAAGCCACGAATGTCTAATGTAGCATTTGTTATTCATCATTTTGCTGACTTGGTTCAGTATGACACTAATGGGTTTGTGGAGAAGAACAGAGACACAGTGAATGCAGAACATCTATTGTTGCTAAAAGCTAGTGAGGTAATGATGATGGTAATGGACTTGCAATATTGCTCAATTCTTCCCTTTTTATTTGTGCAGTTTTCATTTCAGTCATTTTCCATCCATCCATCCATCCTTCCATAGATCCACTTATCTATTACTTCTTCCATTCTTGCTTTCAACTGTTCACACATCCAGCCATCTTTATATCCATAATCCATTTCTCTATCCATTTGTTCATTCATCTTGCTATCACGTGGTCCATCCAATTCTTTCAACATATTTTACCCATTTATTCATACATGCATTCATTCATTTATTCGTTCATCCATCACCCCCTTCTTTGCCTTTTCATTCAACTCCAAAATTCCCGCTGTTAATGCGTATTGGGCTTTTATTTCTGACATTGTAAGTTCTTTGCCCCTATTAGTTCATGAGACTTAGTATAAATTGCCTTGCTGACACTTCCAAAATGCTTATTGCTGAATAATTCACTTGCTGTCTTTACTCTATCTACCAGTATGACTTGGTGGCTGAAGTTGTACAGTGTGTTGGCGTAAGTAAACAAACATAAAAACAACCATAACAATAAACCTTAAGTAATCTTAACGACTATGAAAAACACTTTTGACACTTTTCCTTTCCTTTTGTTAAACATTTCCAATTCATTCATTGCCTGAGGATGGTGTTGCGATGACATCGAAACATCGCATAATCTCAACCATATTTATTAATAAACCTTAACCTATACTAATTTAGCAATAGACAAGAATTATGCCGGCATATGATCCATAAGTAAAAATGGACATTAAGTTTGTTAGAATAATTTTCCCATTTGTTCTCTTTCATTTCATAAAAATCAACTGATAGGCATAACACATCGATGACAGATAATTGTTTGACCTTATAACCAATTGGCTTCGTGAACTCACAATATTACTAAATTTACCATATTTTCTTTCATTCTGTCATTTAATCGACTCATTCAATTGCCTCATCAAAAATAATTTTTCATGTTTTCTCTTGAGAACTATTTGATAACTCACTGACTTTAATACAAAATAAATTGTGTTAATTGACTGATTCCAAAACTTCGTAACAAACTATCACAAATTGACTGCATCTTTTTTAATAACCCAATAACAAATTACTACCAAACAATGGTAACAAATATAAACCTGAAATGATTTCACATTTAACTCTTGTTTCCTCTTGAAACTTTATAACTCAAAAAATTCTAAAACATCAAGTAACTAAATCTGACTTGTGCGGGGAGATATGGAAATTCACGTGAAAATAAACTTGCTACACCCTATGCACAGCTATTCAGTATTTATTGCACGCGTTATCTCTGCTTACAATCTTGCTAGGCAACCTAATGTTCATTTATCAAAATCAGGCTAATTACGAGTCCTCGTAAAGCCGTATTCAACAAGCATCTTCGTTGAAACTACAGGAAAATTGTTACAAAAAATGTCTGCTTAATAACCAGAAATTGCATATTAAAACATACTGGTTGTTTTAAGAGAGAGAAAATAGTTGTAAATCCTCGCGAAAACGGTCCAATTTTTGGAAATTACGTACGCTTTATGAAACGGGGGCGAGAAAAGCATCTGTTGGTCATCTGCGGTTTCTTCTCAAAGAGACACGATGGCATAATAAGCCTCTAGAAAATGTTGAAATTTGAATTTAATTTGATAAATTAAAACTTTTTAAATTAATTTTGCAAAAATTACGTTGGTTCAACTGAAAGTTTCCCAATGTTAATATAGTCGATTCTTTATATGTCGCTAGGTTATAATGGATTTACAAAAAGTTATCAGGGGGAATCAGGGTAGCTAACCATTCATTGGACAATCCTGGGAGGGTTAACCATCAACGAAAAGATTGGAAACTCAGACCGTTTGTTGGATTTTTTTCTGTAGATCGAAATGGTTGGAGATCTGTTTATTGATAACGAGGCTCAACATGTTCAAAGAAAACGATCACATTCGCGTGCAGGACACAAGAATATTGCAAAATCTAAAAGAACAGTTGGTCAGGAGGTATGGCAGTCTTGTTGCACTGGAACTCCTCTCCTCTCCTCTCCTCTCCTCTCCTCTCTAATGGGTTCTTGTCATAGTCAAATCCTTTTCATTTCCACTTTTCTCTTTCTCTCTCAACAGTTTACCGAATCGCTAGGCAAACTCATGGAAACCCTCAACAGCACCACACCACATTACATAAGATGTATTAAACCTAACGACCTCAAGGCAGCCTTTCAATTTAGTCCCAAACGAAGCATTCAACAACTTCGAGCCTGCGGTGTGCTGGAAACCATTCGAATTAGTGCAGCGGGTTATCCTTCAAGATGGACCTACCCAGAATTCTTTGCGCGTTATAAAATGTTGTTGGACTTTAAGAAAATAAATCGTAAGAAACCTCGTGAAACTATCAAAATGATTTTGGAACTCTTCATTCAGGTAAATACTTATGCATAATCGGGCAACTTTGGTTCGATTGGGCATGGTGTCAGGGCAAGTTTGGTCGAGCCATTATTCGTATACCCACATACCCGCATGGCGAGACCAAACGAGATCTGATATCTGAAGAATCGAGCCAAAAGTTGTCTCATTATTTATTTTTTGCCGAAGAAGAGTTTTTGGACAAGAATGATTGTTTGACAACACAAACTAATTAGCATATTGTCAGCGCGCGTCCGTGTTTGAGAAGTGGCGGGAAAAATTATCTCGCGCGATTTTGTTGAAAAATTTTATCCAACCGTTCAGATGAATGATATTTCCCTTAATTTGCTTAAAACTTAAAAATAAAACGTTTGCGGCTTATTTAGAAGCCAGTATCAATCTACTGTCCGTGATATTTCAGGATATCAAGACACTGCCCTGATGTCGTGGAAATTTCGCCTCTGATTGGCTAACTAGTTTTAGTGGGATGATAAAATGTTATATCAGTGAACACGTATAAATACAGCAGTTTTCGACTTACGACTGTGAGCGCGGTACAGTCATGGAATTTTGGATGTTAGAATGTCTGCTTTACAGGGTTTGTCAGCTATAAGCTATGCTTGTTTCCACGATTTTTCGCGCGACTTTGCGTCGATGTTTTAGTGCAACTCTCCTCGTGCGAGGCAGATAAAATTATCGTAGGCGTGGCCACTTACCATCGATTTAATATATCTTCATTACTACATGTATTCTTATTTAATGTTAAACAGGATCCCGATAAATTTCAACTTGGAAAAACAAAAATATTCTTTCGGGCAGGCCAGGTACGTATATGTCCACTTATAGCTCTTAAGTGCAATTTTGAATATGCAAAATACTGCAACATGCAATTGCTTGGAGCTGCACTCGCAAAATGACTTCATAGTTCTAGATTGCTGCAAGTGTAGTGGGAGGCAAAATGCATGCAAAATCCTTCATGAAAACCTTATTGGACGTTCACACTGACATTTTAGTGCGTACGTTCAATGAAATTCGAACCAGACCAAGTTATGATCATCTTCATGTGAGCAGAAATCGAGCCAATTTTTACCCCTGGGGTTATTTTCGGAAGGACTGGAGATCAAACTAAAAGCGAGCCAGTGTAAATGATTCCTTAATGTTCCACGAAGCACTTTGATCGATTCAACTTTACTTCTTTAGGTTGCGTACATGGAAAAACTGCGATCTGACAAACTCTACAAAAGCTGTGTTATGATTCAGAAGAATTTCCGTCGCTGGCGAATGCAGAGAATGTACCTTAGAATGAAGAAAGCTGCGATACTTATACAATCATGGGTACGAGGAGACCAGGCGAGAAGGTATGGCCAAGTTTTATATGATCCATAAATACCTACGTTGTGATTGTTGAGATTTGATGATGAGGATGAGGATGATGATGATGATGATGATGATAATAATGCATACTTATACAATCATGGGTACGAGGGGACCAGGCGAGAAGGTATGGCCAAGTTTGATATGATCCGTAAATACCAACGTTGTGATTGTTGAGATTTGATGAGGAGGAGGATGATGATGATGATGATGATAATAATGCATACTTATACAATCATGGGTACGAGGGGACCAGGCGAGAAGGTATGGCCAAGTTTGATATGATCCGTAAATACCAACGTTGTGATTGTTGAGATTTGATGAGGAGGAGGATGATGATGATGATGATGATGATGATAATAATGCATACTTATACAATCATGGATACGAGGGGACCAGGCGAGAAGGTATGGCCAAGTTTGATATGATCCGTAAATACCAACGTTGTGATTGTTGAGATTTGATGATGATGGTGGTGATGATGATGATGATGATAATGGTGCATACTTATACGATCATGGGTACGAGATGACCAGGCCCAGTTGATATGATCCGTAAATACAACGTTGTGATTGTTGAAATTTAATGATGAGGATGATTTCATATTTATACAATCATGGGTACGAGGGGACAGGCAAGAAGGTATGACCCAGAAGGTATGATCCGTAAATACCAACGCTATGATGGCTGAGATTTGATGATGATCATGATGATCATAATTTCATACTTATACAATCATACAATCATGTGTATGAGGTGACCATGGCCCAGTTTTGTATGATCCGTAAATACCAACGTTGCGGATTGTTGAGATTTGATGGTGATGATGGTGATGATGATGATGATAGAGATTACCGATGAGTAATAGTGAGTGGTAGTAGTGATTGCAGTGGAGGTCGTTATTGATGATAATCATACAGTACGTATGCGTAAAAACATAGTAATTGGTATATTACGCGCGCCCTGATTGGTCGAGAACCGTGTGTGATTATAGTACATACGCATAGATGACGTCATTGAATCTTACGCGTGCTCTGATTGGTTGAAATGCTTCAATTTATATTATATAAAACAAATAGATTCCATTTTTCCGTTGGTCAGTACTCTAATAGATGCACAGATGACGTCAAAATGTGGTGAAAACAACAGTCACGCTAATGGACTTCGTCTCGTGGCGTACGTTTTTGTTCTAACTACATTTTGACGTCATCTGTGCATCTGTTAGAGTACAGACGCACGGAAAAATGAAATCTATTTGTTAAATCTTATCCCCTGATGCTTCTTCTGATGATAACGATGGTATTATATATTTGTATTGACAGACAAAAGCTATTTGCGCAAAAATCTTACCCCTGCCCACCCCAGATCCGCATAAATCATTTTCTGATGTTGATATCGTTCCTGTTTAAGGCGAGCCCGCAGTCTTCGTCGTAACAAGGCAGCAGTTACCATCCAACGCTACTGGCGTGGCTACCGATGTCGTAATGCGTACTTGTACCTTCTTTCGTGTGTCATTACGATCCAGTCTTACACGCGAGGTATGTACGCGAGGAGACTGAGACGGACACTCTTGTACAACGCCAAAGCGGGAATCATTCAACGATGCTGGCGAGGTTACAAAGGAAGGCAAAAATACAGAGACTATTTCAAGAAAATTATTTACCTTCAATCATGCGTTAGAAGAATGTATGCTAAAAGAGAGCTTAAAAAGCTTAAGGTAGGTTCGACGTGCTTATATCTTGCTTTTAAAACTCATCGACAAATGAATTTGGGGTGCCAGGGTGAGCGCAGGTTGCGAAGGCCACGCCCATGCAGGAAGGTAATCATGGAACCGGGCCACAGCTCACCTACCTGAAAGAAACGTAGCAACCTAGAGGTGGGAGGGTGGGGAAAAACTTGCTTGCCTCGCTGGTTGAGGACAGCACTGCCAAAGCTGCCAGTAAGCAAGTCCCTGAGAATACCGTAGGTTCCCCCCAAGCCTGAGTGGAAAGACGCTGTGAAGCAAGATTGTCTCGGTTTTAACTTCGCCGAAATTTCATTCAGCCACATTAATCCGAGCGCATTTTCCTGTGAATTTTGACATTTTCTTCCCAGTGTGATGGTTGTTCTTTTATTTCTACTGTAGATCGAGGCTCGCTCTGTAGAGCATTACAAGACCCTTACAAGGGGAATGGAAAATAAAGTCATTTCTCTACAACAACGATTGGACGAAGAGGTAGGTTTGTTTGGGATTCCTGTGAGTACAAAAACACAGGAAGCCCGTCTGTATTACGTTTTACATTTTTCGATCGGAATTCATCGGTCTGGATCGTGGATGAGCTAAAATTAAGAAAATATGAGGACGGTATTCAGAAAAGGTTGCCGTAGAACTTTCCTGCTTTTATTTCTGGTCGTTTTCTGAATTTATCTTGTGGATTCATCAGTGTAAAATATATATTTTTCACAAACCCTTTTATCCCATTCATTCCGACGCCATGCCTTTGTTCTAATTTTCATATTTAATCACCTGGGCGACTTGACAATAATATAATCTGGATGATAGTTTATAAACGACAAATAAAATTGAGCTTCAAGACGCTTAGCCTGCTTTGTTGTTAAATTTTCGAGCGTGAAACAAAATTGAAATTTACCTTGTAGGGGACCTTGGGTCCTATTGTAAATTTACCTGCCTTTGGGCGAATTCATTAAATTAAAAAATTAAAAATAAAAAAAACTACAAAGCTGGCTACAAGGTACTTTTTAAAAACATTCTTCGCAACATCGATTAAAGTTTGTAGAGTTAAAATAGAACGCCGTTGCTATTTGACCGGGATGCAGCTGGTCAATGACCTCAAAATACCATTTGACTGGCAGTTTTCAATTTTCGAAATTTCTCTGGAGAAAACAATTGTACTCGATTCCGGCAAAGTATTCTATCTTTATTTAGTTAATGGTAAGCGATTAGATGTAGTGCTATGATTTGATTTGTGATGTCCAACTATTAAAAAAAAATCAACTCTGCCGGTCAAGGATCTCAAATGTCAATTTTGGGAAAATTTCTCAAAAGAAATTGTTCTACATTCAAAGTATTATTCAAACTTTTAGAAATGGTAAGCGATTATAATTAGCATGGTGATGTCGAAGTAGTCCTATTTCTCTATCATGGGCATACCACTCAAGGCTTGACTGGCAGAGTTGATTTTTCTAGGTGTTTCCCAGGTTACTGAGCATATATGTTCGCGTTTACATTCCTTAAGGTGAGTCAATAGTTCCAAATGGCCGAATCGGTCATATCGGTTTTTGGCTCATAACTTTGACTCCCTTTGAGCAATGACCGTCAAACGGCACCAAAATCTAAAACAGTCATTCAGCTATAATATAATATACACTGATCGCGTTTTATGTCAGTAATTTGTGATATATACGGCATTAAACGAATGAGCTGTTGTCACAAAAACTCGATTTTGTGGAAAATCTAGCCGTTTTATTTCGCTGAAAAATTTAGAATCCTTTTAGCTAAACATAACAGACAACTCGGCCACGTTTTAAGAAATTCGTCGGAACTGAAGTCTCGCAACAGAAGCGAACAGAAAATGCACCTAAATTCTATATTGTCATCATCTTGAATGTTGTGAACGAAATAGTCGCTCCCTAAACATGCTTTAAAGCCGCGGTTTTAGGCTAAAGTTGGCGGCAATTCATTATACTTTCGACTGTCATACCGCGATTGTCGACCAGACTGACCGTTTTAAAGTATTTTAAAGTTGTATGAATGTAATAAAATGCTCAAATACCTGCCTAGGTCCAAGAAGTTGCGTTTTCTCCAATTTCTTCGTACTTTTTTCAAATTGTTCTGTTAGAAGTTTCCCACATAAGCTTCAAAGCACTGTGATAAATTATTAACCAATTTTGCTGCTGTTCGTGGTTTGGAATAAGAGAAATTACGTTTTTGGTTGAGCTCAGTTCCATCTCCTAGCTCAAACCAAAAGTTTTGCTGCTTTGTTTTTGAATACGCAATGAGGCAAGGTGCAAGATATGTCAAGAATTCGCACCCTTGTTAGGGGGGAGCCTCTATTATACAGTATGCCGACAAAATGCATATTGCATTATAGTTCGTGGTTATACTGTATAATAGAAGCTCCCCCCTAACAAGGGTGCGAATTCTTGACATATCTTGCACCTTGCCTCATTGCGTATTCAAAAACAAAGCAGCAAAACTTTTGGTTTGAGCTAGGAGATGGAACTGAGCTCAACCAAAAACGTAATTTCTCTTATTCCAAACCACGAACAGCAGCAAAATTGGTTAATAATTTATCACAGTGCTTTGAAGCTTATGTGGGAAACTTCTAACAGAACAATTTGAAAAAAGTATGAGGAAATTGGAGAAAACGCAACTTCTTGGACCTAGGCAGGTATTTGAGCATTTTATTACATTCATACAACTTTAAAATACTTTAAAACGGTCAGTCTGGTCGACAATCGCGGTATGACAGTCGAAAGTATAATGAATTGCCGCCAGCTTTAGCCTAAAACCGCGGCTTTAAAGCATGTTTAGGGAGCGACTATTTCGTTCACAACATTCAAGATGATGACAATATAGAATTTAGGTGCCTTTTCTGTTCGCTCCTGTTGCGAGACTTCAGTTCCGACGAATTTCTTAAAACGTGGCCGAGTTGTCTGTTATGTTTAGCTAAAAGGATTCTAAATTTTTCAGCGAAATAAAACGGCTAGATTTTCCACAAAATCGAGTTTTTGTGACAACAGCTCGTTCGTTTAATGCCGTATATATCACAAATTACTGACATAAAACGCGATCAGTGTATATTATATTATAGCTGAATGACTGTTTTAGATTTTGGTGCCGTTTGACGGTCATTGCTCAAAGGGAGTCAAAGTTATGAGCCAAAAACCGATATGACCGATTCGGCCATTTGGAACTATTGACTCACCTTAACTCAGCCAGTAAAAATGACGTTATGCAAATGTATTTTGTTTGAGTGAACTAGTGAAAAAGTCCTAGAAAACTCCTGGAAATAATCTGAAAATCATCCTTGAAACCCCTGGATTTATTGAATTTTCTTGGCGTACGAACCTTGTTTTAGATACACTTTGAAATTGTGAAAGACAATTGTGCAAAACAGCATTGAAATAGAGAAGGCCCCATACCGTGCGAAAAAGAAACCTACTTCTAAATCCTTGCTATTGATGCATAATTATTTTCGAAGTACAGACAAACGTTGTGATTTCCATTTCTAAATAAAATGAATAAAAACTCAGAAATAATGTTGAAACATTCTGGAACATTCTACCTGGTACATTGAAGCATGTATTTATGTATATACTAAGAGGCATAAACATGCGGGAAGAAAGATTGTAAACTATCTGATTCATGTATATTGGCCGCAGGCCATATTTGATTTAAAAAATGGTAATTAAGGTCTAATTCAGACGCCATACTTTCCATACCTCGTTTTGACTCAAATTCTAGTTAAAATGTACAATTTGGTATGTTCTGATGTGCTGTATGCTATTCTAAATCGAGATAGCATTTGAATTAGACGAACTCGAGTTCTTTATACGGACGTCTACCAGATGCCGTCCACATGAAAGTTTCGAAACTTCAGTTTTGAATAATTGTATGTTCATACAATCTTGGACAAATCTTGAGACTGGGGAATTTTTTTAGAGACAATCCTTCCACCTCATGCACAGATTACTGGCGATGTTTCATTCAAAATTGTAGCTCAGTTTTGCGCCGATTCTTTCAATTAAAAATTGTGTCAGATAAATTATAAATGGCTGCAGCCAGCTATAACAGTGAAGGTAAAGATAAGAAATATTTCTTTCCTTGCTTAAGCTGTGTAGTTGGTGCTACACCAAAAGTAGTTGTTATATTAGTCGATGAACAACGAATTTTACAAAAAGCAGTCTCTTGATCAGGATCTTGCCGCCATGTTGAGGCATTGGCTTGTTGCACATTCTTCTGCGAGTTTTCTTTCCTTCGCCAAATCGCATATTGTGAACAAATTATCAAATTGAAGTGGGGTACCCCAATAAATTATGGACATCGATTACAATTCTATATATAACCCGGCTTTGTCATCTTTGTAGTCATAGTAATAGTAGTAGTAGTGTTTACTGCTGTAGTTATTTTAGTCGTTGGACAAGGAACTTCGCAAACAGCAGTCTCTTTCTCAGGACCTAGGCTTTCACAATTCTTGCCGCCATGTTGAGGCACTGGCTTGTTGCACATTCTTGTACGAGTTTTCTTTCCCTTGCCACATAGTTTTCCTCCTTCCACTTCGCATCCACTAAAATCTCCCCATGCCGAGTAACCTCCGTTAACAGGACAAGGATTGACGTTACATGCTTGTGTTTCTTTGGAACTTCCTTCACAAGATTTGCCTCCGTGTTTAGGTGCAGGATTTGTGCATGTTCTCGTCCGTGTCTTCGTACCTCCTCCACAAGTTTTATCACAGTTTCCAAATGTTGACCACTGGTTGTAGCCCCCGTCTATGGGACAGGGTACCACCTGGCATTTTTCCTTTTCTACGCTTTTTCCTTCACAATTTTGTCCGATTATACCAGGCGGTGGATTGTCGCATTTACGGCTTCTAACTCTCGGGCCTTCCCCGCAAGTTAAAGAGCATGTAGTCCATTTAGACCAGTTCGAAAATTTACCAGGAGTTGATAGGAAATTGTAAAACAAGCAACTAAATACAATCAAAATAGTAGCGAGCACGAACACATGGAAAGTTTGCAAACGACGACAAGTTACAAGAGCTGATGCCATCGTAGAATCCGAACAGTAACTTTGACGTCAGTTTTTGTACTACGGTAATTTTTTACGGTATTTTGTACTAAACTGTACAATTATGTATCAAAAGGAAACTCGTAACAGCGGAAATATGCAGAAAGTTTGTACATGCAAAGCGAAATGGTTGTTCTAGTCGTCTCTCTGGGGTGTTTTCAAACTTCATGCCGCGTGCGGCTTGTCAACGGAGCGTTGCGTAGTGCGTTGCGTGACGAAACGACTGGAGACGAGCGTTTACTTTGAACATCGCGTCAAAAATGAAAACCGCTATACACCCTTCTAATAAATGCCACAACGTATTGTTTTCCGCGCTTGACGTCAAATTTGTTCTTTTGAAACTTGTACAATGTGAATCCAATTTGGAAGAATAAATTTTACGTCAAGTGCGGAAAACAAGCATTGTGGGATTTATTAGAAAGGTGTATAGTATCGATATCTTATGCTTCAAAAACACGAGAAAAAGCCAGATAAATGAAATTCCGCTTATGAATTGTTTTGCTTTCTTTGTCTTTATTTTTTTGGTTTTCACTGATTCCAAAACTTGAATTTATAATTTTTGAACTCATTTTAATATGCCACATAAACTTAGTTAAATTTAGTATTTATTAGCCATGAACTCGTAAGTACTGTAAAGTATACAGAAGCTAATAGAAATCTTGTTTTGTCTACACTACAAGCCCTGAAATGTGTATACCATTTCCCAGCCAAACATTTTGTCAAAATTCTGGTCCCCAGTGACCAAAATACATGAGGACCTTGAAAAAGTCTGATGATGAAAATGGAGCCAGAAACTTACAAGTTTCTGATGGAGCCAATGCTGGCTCCATTTTCATCATCAGACTTAGTCGAGACTTAGCTACAGCCTTAACTTATCTTTATTAAACTACGGTACAGTAATACGAGCAACAAAATCACTCAACTTGTCTCACAGCAATGCGAGATGAGTTGAAAGCCATGCTGCGCATTTTTCCACTCCAATTCAAACTTGTTTCGTGACAAAATTATTTGTTGCAAGTTGAGAAATTTTGTTGCAGAAAGCAGGTAGTTCTACTTCTTGCAACAAAATTTTCAAATGTTGCACGTATTACCACTTCGACTCAACTTGTGTTGCAGCAAGTGGTTTCCTTGGACAATGAGAATACATGATTCTCTCAACTTACAACAAACAATATTTTGTTGCAATACAAGTTTGAATTGGAGTGGAAAAACGCTCAGCATTGCTTTTAAACTCGTCTTGCAGCAATGTTGCGAGACAAGTTGAGTGATTATACACAATATAACAAAATTCACAAGTACATAGTTTTACATATTACAAGTTTGAACAAATTAGGCATGATGCTTCACATATTTGGATGGATATGGTGAGTTTATTGCCAGCAGTTAACTGGTGGACAGCATTTTTAAAAATCTATTTCTATCCTCGACATTTTTTTAAGGCATTTGTGTTAATTATTAAATCACTGGAGTGGAAAACTTATCTAAACTTGCAGAAGCTGGGTGCTATCAACATCCAGGTCTTTGATAAATTTCATACTAAATCAAAAATAGAAAAATCCTACATCTACAAGCCATTAAGAACAAACACTAAAAGTATTCTATTCAGTACTATTTAAAGGGCTGGCACACTTGGATAAAAATCAATGAAAATTGGAAACTGATTAATATTTCTATCTGAAGATGATAGTAATTTAGTACTAGCTACCCTCTTCCCAAAAACCTGCAGTTCAAGCTCATCAAAGAGAAATAATTATTATTGTGATATAAAGTTTAAAATAACAATAGGGTTGAGTAAATTATGCCATTTACTCACAACTTAAATGATAAAATACTTGACATTTTCTATTTGTCTCGATTGAATGTAAAGAAAAAAAATGTTGCATTTGGTGATTATTGGGAGTCGTACAGATAGGTTTTACTAAGTTTCAAGGCATTTCCAATTTTAATATATTTTCATTCAAGTACCCCTTTAGTTGCATGCTTTTAGTGTTTGACCCCAATGTTTTTATATAAGTGAGGGTTATCAGTTATGTGATATATTCAACAAGGGCACAGCCCGAGGTAAATATATCACATAACCATGAGCTGAAGGCTGATGAAAATAAATTAAAATTGGAAATGACTTGAAACTTAGTAAAACCTATCTTGTACGACTCCCAATAATCACCAAAAGCAACATTTTCTTTACATTCAAACGTGACAAATAGAAATTGTCAAGTATTTTATCATTTAAGTTGTGTATATTTAAATGACTTATTTTTACATTGGTGAGGTTTTTGAAAATAGAAATTTCATAAATGTTCAAAACAGAGAAATTTATGTTGTTGAATTATAACAGTTCATGTCAGAAACATGTGCAGTAAACCATACGAGTCCACCAAATGCATCCCACACATGTAAAAGTGTGTTTAGGTCATATGGATTGGTTAGCAAATTTGTCTAGTCCTTCAATTAGGACACATAAAGATTTCGGTTCTCTGATTCACAGTTTCAATGCGAGGGGAATATACATTGGTATGCAAGGGGAATAAGTCATTTCCCCTTGCATACTAATATACATATTCATCTTGCATTAAAATTAGCTCTTTATTCAAAGCAGGGGTTATGCCATATATTCAACTGCGAGGAACAAAGAAAACCGAACCAATGTGAATATAAGTACATTTATAGCACGATTTCTTGCCTATGGAAATTATTTTCGGAGTTTCAATGTTTTTGCATTCTCTTTTTCTTCAAAATGTTTGCATGCTAATGAGCATATTGTGAACAAATTATCAAATTGAAGTAGGGTACCCCAATAAATTATGGACATCGATTACAATTCTATATATAACCCGGCTTTGTCGTCTTTGTAGTCATAGTAATAGTAGTAGTAGTGTTTACTGTTGTAGTTATTTTAGTCGTTGGACAAGGAACTTCGCAAACAGCAGTCTCTTTCTCAGGACCTAGGCTTTCACAATTCTTGCCGCCATGTTGAGGCACTGGCTTGTTGCACATTCTTGTACGAGTTTTCTTTCCCTTGCCACATAGTTTTCCTCCTTCCACTTCGCATCCACTAAAATCTCCCCATGCCGAGTAACCTCCGTTAATAGGACAAGGATTGATATTACATGCTTGTGTTTCTTTGGAACTTCCTTCACAAGATTTGCCTCCGTGTTTAGGTGCAGGATTTGTGCATGTTCTCGTCCGTGTCTTCGTACCTCCTCCACAAGTTTTATCACAGTTTCCAAATGTTGACCACTGGTTGTAGCCCCCGTCTATGGGACAGGGTACCACCTGGCATTTTTCCTTTTCTACGCTTTTTCCTTCACAATTTTGTCCGATTATACCAGGCGGTGGATTGTCGCATTTACGACTTCGAACTCTCTGGCCTTCCCCGCAAGTTAAAGAACATGCAGTCCATTTAGACCAGTTCGAAAATTCACCAGGAGTTGACAGTTCGAATACAATATATCCAAATAAGACCAAAGCCAGAACAAGAAATAGTGGAAGAGTTACCAAGCGACGACAACCACCGCTTGCTGTAGCCGCCATCTTGGGAATATATACCGAAGGACGCTGTCAACAAATCATGCGTGACATCATCGATTGTTTCAGATCGATGCCCCACAGGAAGTTCAAAATCGATGCGTGATTTGTGTTCTTAATAAAAACTTCCATAATAAACCATTTTAATCGGTCTATTCTTTGAGTGAATTTTTTTTTCCGATTCTTAAAATTTATATGGCTTTTATCGCTTTCGAACGAAAACACAAGCCTTTTATTGCAACAATTTTCCCTATACCGGAAACAGACCCACAAAAGACTCGAAAGAGTTTTTGATCGATATTAAATCCCCAACTTTAAATTTTTATGAGGATATTTTTAGGGCCCAGTTCTGGGATTAAATGGTGCGTTAGTTGTGCATTGAGGTTTGTTTTAAACGATTAAACAAGAAGAAAGCAAAGAAAAAAAAGTAAAAATTATTTTAAAAAAGTAAAAAATATGTTCTACAAATTTGAAGCAGTGAACAAGACTTGAACTTACAACAGATTACCTGGAGGCAATCCAACAGGCTGCTCGACGCTTTGTAGGGCAAATTAAAAGTACAGTTGGCAATTAATATTTGCTGGTTTTTTTTTTTGTTTCTAAAGATTAAAAAGAAGAACGAAGCTGAGCATTCCATTCACGAACTTCAAAATGTCCGTAAAGATCTTGAAGACGCTAAGCATTGGAAGACACGTTGTGAGCAAGCTAATAGCAAGCTTGCTGAATTAGAGCTGACTATAGCTGAACTCAGAAAAGAAATAAGTACAATGAAGCAGGACAATAAAGAAATTAAGAATAAAGCAGAAGCAGATATAAGTGAGAAAGATAAGGTTAGTCGAATTATTATTTAGGCAAGGTGCTGCGCGATGCGCGACTCGGAAAAACAATATGTGATGCAAAGTTCTTCTGGTCTTCATATTAGAAACCTGTCCATTCCATAAAAAAACTCTCCTCTCCCCTCCCCTTTCCTCCCCTTCCCTTGGCTCCCCTTCCCTCCCCCTCCCTTCCCTTCCCTTCCCTTCCCTTCTCTACAGGTCTGCCAGTCTCTCTCAGTTTCTGTCTCGGCATCCGCGCTTGTCTTGGCTGACTTAAAACCTTTTAACCTTACAGGAAATCCTTGAACTTCGAGAACAAGTGAACAACCTCAAGAATGAGCTCGCTGACTCCAATACAAAAGCAGAACAAGAACTTAAGTCACGTGACGGTAAGAGCCACCACGTTGAACCGTACCAGGTCTATATCGTGGCTTACCCATTTAAATTTCCCAGAAGTCGGTGACACCTTGTTCGGTTCAGTCTCCGCGCGTCATGAATGTTTTCTTGCGTTTCTGTGCCGTTATTTTCTGTGTTGTAATCATGCCTTGTGTGGTTAATTGCGTGACCGTGTTATGAGCAGTTTCTTGTGTTACGGTTCGGTGTCTTTTCTTCAAAATTGATCAAATTCCAAGTATAAGCTGCTTAGTATTCAAGATTCAAACTTGCCGCACACGTGTGCTCCCAGAGATAAACTAAGGGACCAATCACTGGCAATATTCCTCAAACATTAATATATATAATTAGTCAACGTCGAAAACTGGATATATATCGACAATGTAAGGCCAAGTTCAGACGTCGAACTTTTGCCGTGTCGAATCTAATAGTTGCATTTTGTAAATGAGAAGTGCGGCGTCTTAACCTATTGTATTTGACAGATTTGATTAAGTATTAAATTGAAAAATTCACAGTTTAAATCAAATTTGTCAAATTCATTTCGTTCAGAAGCCGCACTTTTCATCTACAAAATGCAATTATTAGATTCGACGCGGCAAAAGTTCGACGTCTGAACTGGGCCTAAGTTCCTTTTTGAATTTCCTCAGCATTCATTGATGAACGCCTTGAAGAACAAAAGGCTCAGATCCTGGCTGAGTTTGAAGCTGAGAGACTAAACCACCAAAGAGTCCTACGAGACTACGCTCGTCTAGAGCAACGATATCAGAATATCGTAGAAGAACTTGAAATTGTCCAAACAAGTCCTCAAAAAGGGTTGCATGAAACTGGGCGTATCAGTTCTGCTAGTTCAGGTACGATCAGTTTATCCAGCTACAAAACTTTATGCTTATCATTTTCGTCGACCAAAGGGAAAATTGGTACCTAAAACCTTCCAAAAATCTTTGAATCACTCTTGGCTGCACTTCTCTCCATTGGGGTAGTAGCCTCCAACAACATTGGAGGTGGGGGTTGGGGTAAGCGGTAGAGTGATAGTGTTTTAGATGATCCCTGATTCAGAAATTATTGGGTGAGATTGTGGTCCTGCTCCACTCCCTTGGGTTTTAGAATCAGCACGAAGGGCTCGGCCAACATTGAATAAATGCAGTGAACCCCCTTAATCCGAACACCCCTGTAAGGTGGTCACCTGGTCCCAACCAAGTTACACTGAACTAGTTTAATGTACTTGAACTTATTTTTAAGGCCAGTTCCTGGCTCATCGAGTAAATATGTTTCCAGAGACATTCTCATAAATTGTTTCCTTGGTGGCTAAACTATGTGGAACATGTTTCCACAACAACAACTGACGCACGTGCGTACGGATTTGTGATGACGAACAAATTTGATAACTTGCCAGATTTTCAATTTCTTGTCTCAAATGACTTTTCCTTTTAACTTTTCTTTCTCGTTTTGCTTAATTACCTTTAATGGCTAAAACCAGAAAACGTCATGCGTCATGTTTCTGCTGTGTTTCGAAACATTTTTGTGTCTTGGTAACAAAATATGTTGCGCGAAACAATGTTTCTCGTGTGGCTAAACAGGAAAACATTTGCGAAAACATGCGCCTAGTGATTTTTCGGAAACATGTTTCCTCGTTTATCCAGGGCCTAAGGCGGGCAGTATGGGTGGGTTCCCACTCCGACCTGCAGTAGGGTTTCAGCTTGACCAAGTTCATAAAGATATTGCTCATCTTTTTTGATAGAGTCTTCACTCGTGGAAGACCTTGAAAAGGACATCCAACAAAGACAAGGAGATGAGGACCTTACATCCATTATCAACAAGAGTAAAATAGTTAACAGACTTCGAGAGAAAATTATGTACCTTGAAGAACAAAACGTAGACCTAAAAAGCCGCGTTAAACAGTCCAACGATTCCAACAAACCACCTTTAACCAAGGTCCCTTCAATAAATGTGGAAAGCCCTGGCACAGGAACCCCAAGTGAGAATCAAATAGTTGATTCAGAACAATATAAAAAATTAATGTCTGAAAATAATAATTTAAAAGAACAAAAAGAAAAGAGCGGCGTAGAGAAGAAGAAAATGAACTCGGAGCTCGATTTGTTGCGTAAACTCGTCAGTCAGCGGAATGTTGACAAGGAAGCCGAGTGGGAAATAATTGGAGATAAGATGAAAGAAATTACGTCTGAGCGAGATCTTCTTGAAAGAGAAAAGGTAATTCAATGATTGAAATAACTTGTACATTTTAGAAGTTTACTTAGGGTAGATCACATTTCACATTTGCTACTCGTGCAAGGTCCTGTCCACGACAAGGGTGAATAACGCTTTGCGCACACTCGGAAGTTTTAAATAAAAGCATTGGAGGTTTAGTAAATCTTGCTTTGCTCCCAGAGTATGCTCCAGGGCTTCACAACCAGTAACACAATTTGCCCCCGCACCATACTCCAGGGGCCAGTTGCATAAAACTTAACGTTGTACGTAACTGTTAACGTCGGACATTCAGCCCAGTTAAACCATGCTAGTTACGTGTGACGTTTGCAGTTACGTCTGACGTTTGCAGTTACGTCCAACGTTACGTTTTATACAACGTGGCCCAGAATCATTCTAGCACGGAGTATTCGTGGAGCCAAAATTATGATCCACCCCTCCCCTTCCTGCCTTCCCCCACATACCCCATCCCCACCCCACCCCGGGTTAAAAGGGTTCGAGTTAGCGGAGTTCTAGTGTAACGCCGAATTCTTTCATTTGATATGTCACGAGGTTTTGAGTAGCCTGCTTTTCAGATAGTGGAGGGAAGGGATGAAGGAGGAAAACGGATGACAAAACCCCAACTCCCACCCCTCCCCCCACCACCACCCCTTCCCATGAGGGGATGAGTGTCATGAGAAATGTTGAAAATCTCAAGTAAAAAGGGGTTTTTCTAGTTTTGTTTCTCCCATAAATCTCTACAAGTGCTAGAGTGATTAGGATCTTGTTCCAGTATTTCACCTCTACACGCATTCATGTGAATAACTTTAGACTCTGGGGCTCAAGTGGTCGAAAGTAGGTAGCTCTAACCCAGAGTTAAATATAAAGGAAACCATTGATTTTGTTCCTGACTGGCGCTAATCCGCTTTCCAACAACTGAGCTCGCCCTGGCGGAGCCCTGGGTTTGAGAAGAACAAAAGGGCACTCAGTTTCCCAACGTTTAAAAAAGCCAAAGGAATCCCAAGTAGGATTAAAGAGTTGCCTGCGGGGAAGCTATAGAAAATAGGAACACTGAGGGAAGACCCGCCCGAAAAGGGGTACCGGTACCGACGTTTTGGGTACTCCTTAAACGTATCGATCCTCAGGTAGAATTACCTAGTACCTCAGATATACACCCCATGAGCCATTTTCTAATGAAAGCTTGAAATTTGTAGACGCGATTACGAGAAGAACTCATAAAGATGTCGTCAGTTTCTAACCAGCTGCGTGAAATCGACCAACTCATTTCAGATAACCCGGATGAAAGTGCATACATTCTACAGGTGATAAATGCCGCTGCATTAACCGTGAATGATTACGAGGATTTACTTGTATATAACTTATTACATGAAATGTTCGCGACACTGAGGAGGCAGGATTGTCGAGTGGTCGGAGCGTCGGTCTTGTAATCTGGTTGTCTCGAGTTCGAGTCCCGCTGTGGCCAGTAGCTGAGGCTGAATTTGTTCCGGGTAGTCCCTAGATCAGATTCAGTTTCTCGACCATGCTTGTAAATAGCCAATTTACCAAATGGCCAGTTGGGATTATGTTGTGTTTGTTAGAGTTACTACATTCTGTTTAGAGGGCCACAAGTTCATAAGTTTAATTACTGTCAAGTGCTACCCTCTTTAAATTAAGACAAGGTATTTTGATTATATTTACACTTTCATTTCACAATTTGGCGGAAAAGTCAATCACGAAATCGCGAGATTAAAGTGTCGCGAAATTCCATGTAACAAGGTATGAAGAGGTAACTGAAAGATTAGCGAAGATATTGGAATGGTTAAGGAATTTTTACGATCGCTTTGTTATTGCAAGCAACGCGCCGTTCAAACGCACTCAGCTTGAAGAAAATAGTATTTTTTAAACGCTCCGTATATACTACTTAGTATGATCATCTTGTATTTTCAGGCGGATTCTTTGAAAAAAGCCAACAACGTGCTTCAAGTTGAGCTAGAAGAGGCCATTAAAAAAGAAAAAGATCTAAAAGAAGCAAACGAAAAACTATGGAGAGAGAAAGCCAAACTACAAAGAGTAAGAAACTTTACATCATGGTTGCCACAGGTCAGGGAAAAGTCAGGAAAATTTTCAAGATCAAAAATATTTTTTTCAAGGGAACTGAAGTCAGGGAATTATACTTTCTGTCAGGGAAAAATTAAATTCTGAGTAAAAGTCAGGGAATTTTGTGATTGGTTTGTTGTGGCAACCATGTAAACGTTTCAGTAAAATTATCAAATGCAACCTGTTAAACACAGGGAAAATCTATTCTCTTACTTTTGTCCAGGGTCGCAGCACCAGTATTCATGCCATGGACAGTAGTTTCCAGCAAGAAGTGTCACGCCTTGTAACCGAGAATGTGGTAAGTATTGATGTAATGTTTTTCTTTGATTTTCCCATGCATTTGTTTGTTTGTCTTGCCTTTGAGGATGCAAAGCCCGGTGATCCTGAGTTTTACCCTTCATTTTGGCCTTTAGTTTAAATTGAATTTGATTTTCGGTGGTCCCTAGCCCTAGTCTCCTTCGCAGCCATTTTTAGGGTCGTCACGGGAGCGTTGCGTGACGATCCTCAAAACGGCCGAGAAGGAGACTAGGTCGGTCCTCGTTCAAAATCAGCTTCTCTACCATGTTTGTATATAGCCAACTGGTTTTCGGCTAAATTGGTTACCATCTTTAAATGAAGTTCATTAAATTGCGTTTGTTTTTTTAGGAGAAAGGAGGGTTTTAACCGCATTCATTCGTTCTTATGTTTGCTTGTATAATCTTCTAAAGTAGTTCTTTGGCTCTTTTATTTCTTAATTCGTTCTTCTTTGTGACCGCCCATCTTTTCTCTTTTAGGAACTGAGCGAACAAGTTGAAAGACTAGAAAAAGAACTGGAAGATAGCAAGAAAGAACATGGAGCTCTTCAACCTTTTAGAACAAGGGCTCAGTCAATGAGGGGTAATGTGATGATGATGATGATGATGATCTTTACTGATAAACGTTATTTCCAGTAAGCATGTACTTTACCAGGAAATTTGTTTTTTCTTTAGATATGGAACATAAGCGTCGTGCTAATAGCATGTGGAGTGGACAAGAACCGCGCGCCGGCAAGCTGGTACGTCATCACGGCATATTTCATACTCTTTCCATTTCCTGGACTTCAAGTGTTCCATACTCTTTCCTTTCCTTTCCTTTCCTTTTCTCTCTTTTTCCTCCTTTCCGCTTTTGTACCTCTATTTTGTCTTACTTTGCATTATACTCTTCCTTTGTAGGTCATGAGACATGCTGGACTTCTACGGAAATCGCCGTCTAAAGACGAGGCAAGCAACAGTATAACCTATTAGTTCTCTTTGGTCATTCCCCAAAATAACCAGACGGTTCATAGAGAATAAGAATCGTAGATTGAATAAATTTGGAAGCCTAATTTTTCTTTTTTTGTCTCAACAGGACATGCTACCGCTTCCTCTTCAAATCAAATCCAAGAAAGCGCACGGGATGATTGAATTCTCGCCTGACGACGAAGAGAAAATCATCAAAAACTTAATTCTGGAAATGAACCCATCATCCGTGTCAGACGCAATTCCTGGACTGCCCGCGCATATTTTATTCATGTGTATAAGACACGCTGACCACTTGAATGATGATCGCTGTATGCAAAGCTTACTGGGCAATAGTATAAATAGTATTAGAAAAGTTGTGAAGGTGAGGGTAAGATGAACTTTAGAAGTTCTTGACTGACATATTAGATTTTGTTGAGATTTTGCATAAGCCAATCAGATTTTAGGATTTGGCTTCCACGGTCGCTGTTCTTCCACGTAATATTTCCTGATTTTCGTATGGACGGTGGTATAAATGAAGACATTTTGAAATTTTTTGTCAAGCGCGAAAATCTCCTGCCTGGTTGTGTATAAGAAATCTCAATTTTGAGACCAATGAATTAGAACAGTATTATAGAATTTTGATTCCCGGTTTCTTTTGAACCGTTGTTGCACTTTGGTGATACTGGCACACATCCAACATGTTTGAGTCAACAATGTTATAATTTGTTGTCCAGCAATGTTATGACCTCGCATTCTCTCCACACTCAACTCTCTGTCTTCATGTCATTTTCTAAATCCAAGTCAGAAATAATGGCTAAATTTTGTCAATATTCCTTCGCAGAAAAATCCCAACAACTTGGACATCTTATCGTTTTGGCTGGCCAATACGTTACGACTTCTTCATGATATGAAGCAATACAGCGGTGATAGGGTATGGCTATTTATTTCATACAAACATTGTGAACCTTTTAGAGTTCTGGACTCAGTTATTTGAAAGCCGGTTAACTCAAAGGTTTTCTTTACATTTAACCCTGGGTTAGCACTGACCTGCTTTCGAGTAACTGAGGACAGAACTACAATTGTGTGACTGATAATCTTACAACTGAACTCCTTTAAAACTGTCCACTTTTTGTCATGGTCTTATTAAGCAATGCTTTAAGAAATATTATTATGTTTCTGCTCATGTGGGGGACCAAGTCTCTTAATACGATGGAAGGGTCGGCCATAGATTTCTGATTACCTCCTTGTTTATCATGGTGATAAAATCATGAACGAAAAACACCCCTTGATGAGGTATACTGAAAAATGCATCCACCAAACACCCACGAAGTAATTTTTTAGAAGGGGTGCATTTCGGTGGCCATTTTGACATCGTTGCTGGGTACCAGAGGTGGGTTTTCTTCTCTGCTGTACTTACTATGGGTTTTCCTTTGAATACTTTGAATAAAGCAACGACGTTCTGCAAGTTCTCATTCAAGTACTGAATTTATAGATCCACTTGCTAAGTCTACAGCCGTCAGGGTTTCGTGCGCCCGCGATACTTTCCCCCGTAACGGCTGGATACTGAGCCTACTTAAAAAGAGACTTGGTCGCCTAGCCGCCTAGCGTAAATCCGCCGTAAAAATTAATGATTTTGAAAAGTAAAACTTTTAACGTTATAATTATCATTGAAATAATGTAATTTGCATGTTAAATTGAAGTAGTAATGATAAAAACTAATCAATTTCTAGGTCCAGTTTCCAGTCGTCGGGGTTTTATGCGCCTGCGATCTTCTCGCCATGAAATCCCCGCGACTGGAGACTGGAACTAGCACTTTTTGATGCGTACGTTAAAGCTTTTGTAAATGCTGTTGATAATGTTGCGTAAGTACTACGGTTTGGTACGGTGTCTTGCTCACGTTTCAGTTATCCCGTGTATCACATCTAACCTCTGACTCTATATTTTTGAGTCAAAAGTCTCAAAAATTTCCAATTTAGCATTGAATTTCTTTGGATGTCTGATTCGTCGAAGAACTCACGAACGACGCCATTCTGATTCCGTCCCAGCAAACGCTCCCGACATACTTTGCGACTACCATTCGAACCCAGTTCCCCGCTCGTACTAGCCTTCCAAATGTGTGATCTGTGTATTGAATGTAGGACTCTTTGAATACTCACTTCACCTATTACCTTGCCCAACCCTCTTCCATCCGAGAGAAATAAATATTGGAATCCTTAACATTTACTTTGGGTAACGTTTGAAACGTGAACAAAACACTTAGCCAGTGCAGAGCATTAAGGCCTCTTCTTTACCAAAACTGACTTTGACCTTGAACAAACTTTTACTCCTTTTATTATTCTATTCTATTCTATTTCAGCTCTGTATCTGATAAATAACAATCTAATTCAACATTCAGTCTTAACTCTACTTTCTGCTTCATTCTTTCCTCTGAACTCAAATCTAGTGGGACCAACGTGAACCGGCTGGCGAAGGCTTTTCGAACATGTTTCGTCGACAATGGACACAAGTAAAAGATTACCTGAAAGATGTTAGTTATCGTTTTGTTTACAGTTGAGAACGGAGCAGTTTTATCTAGAAAAGTTGAATCTTAGTACATTTGCGCAAATAGGCACAGCACTGTGAAAATACTTTTACCTATTCATTATACAAATCGTTTCTTTGATTTTCTTATTGTTTGTTTTCTTGTTTGTTTGTTTCTTTGGATTTATTTTTTATTTTTTTATTTTTTATTTTTATTTTGGTTGAGATCTCTGTTCTTATTTTGGAATGTTATTTGTATTCACTTTTTTCTCGTTATCTTTTAGTTTTAATTCCATTTTACTTCCTACATCCTCTCAGTCCTCTCCTCTCCTCTCCTAACTTCTTTCTTTTTCTTTTTTTTGTTTTCTACTTTTCATTTCTTTCATTTCTTTCTACTTCAAACGACATTTTAGTCGCATTCGCATGACTCCCACTAATCTTAGTTACAAGTAAAGTTGTGTAAAACTAACAACATTTGATTTAAACTTTGGACTTTGAGACTGATTTTAATGAGGATAATTATTCACAATCTGATTTGCTAAATAAACAAAACTCAATACACTAAAAAATCAAGACGTTCAAATAACTAAAATTAAAAAAGTCTTTTAATTGCAGTTTTAAAAAGTGGCTTTTCAAGGGACTCCTGTGTTTGGAAATTCTTTCTCGTCAAATACAGAGCAAATAATCCCGAAATCATCATCTAACAACTTGTAATATTTATATTCCAGGCTTTCCAGGGCCATAACACTCCTGAGCAGAATGAACACTGTCTAAAGAACTTTGATTTGACGGAGTATCGTCAAGTTTTGAGTGATGTATCAATCCATATCTACCAAGATTTAGTAAAAGCAATATGGGACGCCATTCAGGCAATGATAGGTAAGTGCGTGGTGCCTTATGGGTAGAACTCTACTCCTCAGCAACCTAAAGCATCTCCTCGTAACGGCTTAATACATGGACATGGGAAGTACAACAGGAGTACGAACATCCGTTAGGTAACCTCTGGTGCTCAGGCCCCTCCTCTTCTACCGCTTTTAAAAAATGAAGAGAGGGCCTGGGAACGAAATTACTTACCCAGAATGTCGTGGAATTGTTCGTACGTGAGCTAGTCAAGAATGCAAAAAAAAACCCCGACTTTATATCACACTAACACATTGATACTGCTTCCTACTGAAATTCTATCAAGTTGCGCGTGGTTTTGTGAACAATTCGGTCGGGAAACATTCCCGAAACTGCAATAATGATAACGGTAAGTGTTCCTGCTTCACCGAAATGATTTTCCGACTGACGGAGGTTTTATCCTCAACCTTCACCCCCATCAGTGATTAGAGGGGAGTCGAAACGACCTGGAGAGCCGCGCACTAGCCAAATAAAGCCTTGTTTGGTGTTATCTTAGGTTGTGTCAAATGTTAATGAATGCTAATTCAAAAAGTTTATCAGAGCCAAAGACGATAGGGGTTAGGCTTGGTCATACCATGACTCATAGTTAAGTTGTCCTATTTGTTTTACCAATAAATTATAGTATTCAGACAATTATATCTAAAGTTCATAGCAAAACGAATAGAAAAAACAAGAGCTTATTTTTATTCGATCTTGGTTCTACAGAGTAGGGACCTATTTCCTATGTCCTTTTTCCTATCGCCTTTGACTCTGACAACCTTTTTGGAAAAGGTATATTTAGCATTGTTCCTGACGTCCTAACACAATTTGTCCTTGTCGTAGTTCCTGGTATGTTAGAGTATGAGTCAATTCCTGGAGTATCCAGTTCCAAACCTTTTGGTGGTGGACGATCACGACATAATGCAGACATCACAGTTAAAAGTATTACTAAAAAGGTATGGTTACTGCCAGCTGTTATTGGTTGGTATTTTAGGATACCCAAAGTAATAGAGCACGGAAAAATGGAATCTATTTGTTAAAAACGTAAGCTTAATTAAGTTTTGTGATCTTTTTGTTTAGTTGTCACAAGTTCTAGGTATTCTTAATTCACACTGTGTGGATCCAGAAATCATCAAGCAAGTTTTCAGACAGGTTTGTGTGCAGCATTATACCCATTGTATTTTCTATAAAACTTTATATAAAATTTGGTATATTACGCGCGCTCTGATTGGTCGAGAACCATGTGTTATTACAGTACACACGCATAGATGACGTCATTGAATATTACGCACGCTCTGATTGGTTGAAATGTTTCGATGAATATTATAGACTTATTGCAACTAATGCTGTTGAAACTCTATTGGAGCTTTTCTTGTTTAGTTTTCAATTGTTGCCTGAACATTATCCGGACTCTAATAAAATACTGGTTGTTTTGCTACAGGTCTTTTACTATATTGGTGCCAATCTTATGAACAACCTTTTGCTTAGAAAGGACATGTGTCATTGGTCAAGGGGAATGCAGATAAGGTGAGAATATTGGCTTTATATTCAGGTTACGTCGTATCTTCGCGGGAGGGAAGGAAGGAGGGAAGAAAAAAGGAAGGAAGAAAAAAGGAGGAAGGAAGGAAGGAAGGAATAGAAATTTATATAAAGTAGTTTTCAAGCTCTTTCAATTTCAATTTCAATTTCAATTTCAATTTCAATTTCAATTTCAATTTCAATTTCAATTTCAATTTCAATTTCAATTTCAATTTCAATTTCAATTTCAATTTCAATTTCAATTTCAATTTGATTCGAAGAAGCTTTGATTTTTCGGATTTTTGATAAAACGGCCTCTGATTTTCTAACCCTCTGATTCATTCCCAAGCAATTTTACACTTTAACGTGTTTTCTTCTTTTGATCAGATTTAATCTCAGTCTACTTGAAGACTGGGTGCGAGTAAACCAACTCGAGGGAAGCGGAATTGTTGAGGCATTGGAGTCAATTACACAGGCAACCCAACTCCTTCAAGTTAACAAGAAAACCCTGGAGGACGTCGATGCGATATGCGAGGTGTGCAACTCTCTAAACACCATCCAGGTCCAGAAGATCCTGTCCATGTACACCCCAGCCAACGAATACGAAGCGCGCGTTCCATCATCGGTGATTAAAGCCGTCGTTGAACGAGAACACAATAGAACTGACCCGATGTATCTCATGATGGACACAGCCTATATGTTCCCCGTAACTTTGCCTTTTACTCCATCAGCAGTCTCCTTGGAAACCATCCACATTCCTGAAAACATAAGCCTTGAATTTTTGCAGGTTCATTAGTTTAGGCGGAATTTGTCCTGCCCTGAGTTCAAGACGTGTTTCATTTTCCCATCCCTTGGTGGCCCTCCCAATGGGCAAAGGAAAGCGAAATTAACCTCTTGCAATTAGGGTAAATTTCTCCATAAATTTAGGGAAATATATAAATAAACAATGAAATTAATGTTATGAATAATATAGAATTGTAAGAGTACTTCGTAAACTCTAGGTTGTAGCTAGTTTATAAAATTATATGATCGTAGGTAACCACACCTTTTGACAACAAGGCGGGGCTACATAGCTATAGCACAAAAAGAGTTTTGTGTTCTGGTGTGAATAGGTGCGCTTGATGTATATTACATTTGATTTTTTTGGTAATTTCAAGTGCAACTATTATAGCTGTATTTTTAAATGGCTTCTATTTTTCCTTTGCTTAGAAAGGCCATTGCAAGCAAATGTAATATACTGGCAACATTGAGATCGTCAATACTGATGCTGATATTTTTAGGAAAATTTTCTAATAATTTGGGATCATCTGAAAGTAGTGGTATGAGAATGATGAGGCAATGAAAGATACTGAAATTCTTAGACACAATTCTTTTACTCTGATTGAAAAATAGTTATAAAAAGTTAATAATGTACAGTTTTTGCTACGGAGTCGAGCAATTTAGGAATCTTGCTTAATGGCTATTTGTTCAGTCTCACAATAATGGCGGCCATTGCGAATTATATTTTTGGGACATTTTATATTACACTAGCTTAGTAAAGCGTATAAGAATATTATTATGGAATTATTGAGAGTTAATTTTGTAATGAATTCATATCGAATTCTAAACAGCCTCATCGTAGGAGGAATTACAGGAGCAGATGCAAACATGATATTGCTGATGGTATTGCCCACTTTAGATCTTGTTCAATCTCGTACCCAGAGCCAGCATTACCTTTGGCCAGCATCTTTGCCGCTGGCCGAAAGTAACGCGGGCTCTGGGTACGAGATTGACTGCGCATGCGTTCTTTGGGTCGTAACGCAAACAGCTGGCAACCCTAAGGACGTGCGTAAGACGCTAACTTAAGTGAGACGACGTCGATTTTCTCAAAATTGTGCACTGACCAACTTTGTTATAAACGAAAACAGTTTAAAGGTCTGCGCATTTTCGAACGAATAAACACCACTCTCCAACTTATTTGTTTAGTGGGCTGTCTCACAAAGTCAAGCTCAATGTGTAATGAGTAATTTGAATGCATTGACTTTAGTAGGTTAATCAACGCATGCAGAGTACAAAGAAAACTATAAAATAAGCTCATGAATATAATGGTATATGTAACAAAACTGTGTCATTGGAGACAGAAAAACAAATAAATGAAACGAATCATCAATTGAAAAAATCCAATCAAATGTAGCTATTTTTTTAGCAAAAAAGCTGGGAAACCATGGTGCGCGCTTGTACAGATGGCTGTGCGGTAGGCAATGAAAAGGATTTTCACTGGAATTTTTTTCCTATTTCCAATGATAGGAAATATCGAAATTTCTAGGCAATTGCATTTTCCGGCTATGATAGGAACTGGACAAAATGTAGGAAAATACATTTTTCTACATATTTCCTAGGTATTTCCTATCATAGGAAATTGCATTTTCGTATATATTTACTACCTTTTCATTTTCCTATGATAGGAAATATCTAGGAAATATTTCCTATCATAGGAAATGAGCAAAATTTCCAGTGTTTTGGCGTGCATAGCCACTTATACACTTCAGATAACTGGTTATTTGATCCTCAAAACGTCAATACAGACGTAACTTGTAAGTATTGAATTAACATTCAATTCTTAAGTGGGGATTTTAAAGAAAGTGCATACATGCTTCTTTGTATGGTTTACAAGTACTGGCGTTTGTCGACAGCTGACGGCCATTTTGGATGACGTCATCAGTTTTTCTTCAAGATGTTATTCATTCTCTACTTTCACATGTCCATAATGCCTTGCGCCTTGGGGGCAGCTAGCATTTAGATAGACGCTTTTTCAAAATAAAACTTGCAAAATTATCTGTTAGAGTTTTGTAGACTTGTTTTGAGTTTTGGTTTTGTCATTATGCAAAAATTTTCTACTGCTTTGTCATCGACGCCATTTTGTTTGTTTTGCATAATAATAGTTGCCCCGAAAAACAAAAGGCATTATGGGGCATGTGAAAGTAGTGAATACGTATTCTTGTATGTTCTAAACTTTGTGGGCCAAAAGAATTGTATGAATGGACGGTTTTACTACTCTTTGATGATGAAAAGTAGGTGTCTAATAAGGAGCAGGCCTTCATTGATTTTGGTTCTGTTCCAGTTCCAGTTTTTCCTTGATTATTGCCATTTTAATATATTTCTACTGAGTTGCTTTTATATCTAAGTGACCACCAACTGCACCGCATAAGATGGTAGAGTAATGACATTGCAATCATTATTTGATGAAAATCACCTTAAGGGAAAATTTTCTTTCGCGCAATATTGCTTTTTATGAGTTTTATCTAAATACCTATCAGTTTTAAAACTAAAGTAGATAAATTGAGTAAATATTTTGTTTTCCCTCATCATTGCTTGTGATACGTTTTATGTAAATACCTATAAGTTTGAAATTAGACAGCAGAGTTAATATTTTTTTTCCGATGCAAATGTTATTAGCAAGGACCTGCCTACATACGCATGCGCAGACGTTCTTACGGTTGTTATGCAACACAAGGCCAAGGACGGCTACGTGGGAGGCTAGAGAAGAACCTGATCAAATGACAACGCTGATCAACTAGCAAGCCCACGCGACAAGGCTCCTCAGACTTTGAAACCCTTAGTCTTTTATATACCATTTTCGAGAAAGTACTATTCATGTGCCATGGAGAATTGGAAATGTTGGAGAACAGTAGTAAAGGCTTCCATTTCCATTGACCATAACACCACCACATATTATTACACATCATGCCCACTAATTGATTGGAAAGATCGAAACCCTCGTCAATGGATAGATTTTGTTGTCATCAATTCCCTTCTTGCTCCAGTCGGAACAATTGGAAACCTACTGGTTATCTTGGCTGTATTGAGCACACCTCAACTGCGTCGAAGAGTGTCCAACTTTCTTCTTCTCAGTTTAACAGTGGCCGATTTGTTGGCCACAATGATTGCGCAGCCAATAATTGTCACAACTTTAAGTTTTGATACGAGCTTCAACAGTCTAGTGTACGCTGGTTTAGCTTCACTTTCTTTTACAAGTTCGTTTTGTCACTTGGCGTCCATTAGCATAGATAGAGTACTTTCCACAGTCAAACCTCACAAACATCACGAACTAATGAAGAAATGGGTCCTAAAAATCGCGCTTTGTATTTGTTGGGGAGCAGGTACTCTAGTAAGCATTCTCTTTGTATCTCAGATATTTGTATCTGTCCAAATCGGAATGTTTCTATTAGAAGTTAACACCATTTTCCCAGTAACTTTATTGTGTCTGTGCTATTTTATAATAATCTGTTCATATGGTACTATCTTGTACACGGTCAGACGTAAGAAGGCTGGACCTATGAAGACAACGCGTTCGCTCCATTGCGCACGAGAACAAATCATACAAAAACGAATTTCTTGTACGATTGGCATAGTCATTTTACTCTTCACTTTGTTTTGCTGCCCTTTCGCCATTTGGACCGCGTATTCATTTTCGTATTTCAGCGTTGTGAGTCTCTGGTTGCAAACCCTTTTCCTGTCCAACTCTTCCATGAACTTCCTCGTGTACAGTTTACGAATTACTCACTTCAGGGTGGCGTATGTGAGAATCATCAACAGAATTCTTCAAAAACCTAGAGCAGTGTTCGCCAGAGTGTCAGGAAACCATACTTATAGAAATAAAATAAACCATCATGCGTGTGGAGCTACAAAGCGATGCACACCAGATGATATCACGTTGAAAAGCATCAAGAAAAGAAATGATTCACCTGACAATGCTGCTGTTCGAGAGTTGAAGTTTCCATCGGCTGAAGATATTATATAAAACTAAAACCCTTGACAGTGAAAAGATCTCACAAGGTTGAAGATTACTTGACAACTAAAAGCAATTATATTTCCGAGCAAAGCAGTAGTGATGTTCAACTAGAGACAAGAAAAATCTCAATGAACAATACTCTCAATCAGTAGTACAACAATTCGAAACATTTTTACATGATTGAATGACGATTATCAAAGCAGTAATGACGGAGACTGAATTTTTGGGGGTAGTTCCGGTCTTTGGTTTGAGCCGCGATGCCCACACATACCCCATCATTTTCAAATCATGTGCCCAGCCCCTCCCCCCCCCCCCCCCCCCCTTTTCAGGGATTCACATCCTTTCTTTAAATCAAATTCCATGATCTCAAAATTGACAGTTGTTTCGTTTACTTACGAAGAAAATTACAGGAGGGCACGTAACTCTGGAAATAAAATTATAGAAATTGAAAATAGCGTTCGCTTCGAGAAACACCCGTAAACTTTATCGGGTAAATTAACGGGCCTGTAAAGTTATCAGGTCTTTCGAGAAACTGGTCACCGTGGGCCCGTAAAGTTATCGGGAAACTGTTACACTTTTATTTTTTTCTGCAACTAATCTGCAATGGGCTTGCAAAGCAAACTTCATGTACCATTGCAGAGCTGTTACACGCGGCAAAACGTCGGTCGCTGGAATCGCTTTCTCGCAGTAGTATTACTCCAAACAGAGTTTAGTCAGTACAAACAGAACTGATTCGAACAACTTGTTTTGATTCTCCATTGCGAGACAAATTGCAGTAAAAAAGTGCAACGCGTAACAGCGTCTTAAGTCCAGCTCCTAGAAACTGATCGCTTTTACAAGGCACAACAAATATATAAAAAGTGTTATTAGTGTTTCATTGGATACAATTTGTGAGATACTGTACAAACATATTGACTATTTTTGTAGTATCTTCTACTGGATGTGTTTTTGTATATGTAATGAACTGTCGTCTCGTTCGACGTAATTCCGCCATGGTGACTTGTCGTGGCAGAACGATCTGCTTTCGGTTAAGGAATAACTAGTTCAGATTCCGTCAACTAAATTAGATAAGTCATTACTGGGCCCTCGTTCGCCCCTCCTGTATTTCATTTGGGCTTCTTATGTCCATGGCACAGGACGGCCAGAGTATAACGAAAACATATCTCATTACTGTCTAATGTCCTCACTAATCCGAATTTTCGCACCTTAGACAAAAGAAAAACGTCGTTTTAGTGTGGACGGAAGGTCTAACCGTAACAAAAAAGATGCGTTTTTAAATTTATTCGGGTTAGTGTGGACGCAGTCTTAGACAAAAGAAAAACGTCGTTTTAGTGTGGACGGAAGGTCTAACCGTAACAAAAAAGATGCGTTTTTAAATTTATTCGGGTTAGTGTGGACGTAGTCCTAGACAAAAGAAAACGTCGTTCTAGTGTGGACGGAAGGTCTAACCGTAACAAAAAAGATGCGTCTCTTGGAAATAATAAGAAATAAGTGTGCTGCAAACACTGTTGAACAGAAGGGAGAGCTGTGGAAAAGTGTGTACATGAGCTATCTTTATCATCATCGTCATCATCATCATCATCATCAACAACAACAACAACAACAAATCACGACAATTAGACACAAGGATACTAATTGTGTTGTTCCAGGTACAGCAATTTTGTCACCAGGAACAAACGTCTTTTGTGAGCTTAGAATAGACTAGAACAAACATAAAGGCCGATTTACACGGTGCAACTTTTGCCTATAACTGTTGCATGCAACTTGCTTACGACATACAGTATTTTAGCGGCTATTTACACACGCACAACTTTGCATGCAATAGTTGCAGGCGAGTTGTAGGTTTGATTTACACGACGCAATTTGAGTTGTATGTATGTCATAAACAAGTTACCCGCAACAGTTGTAGGCAAAAGTTGCACCGTGTAAATCAGCCTTCAGATAAATTAGTAACAACAGTTCCTTTGTAGTGTACTAGAATGCTTACAATATATCCGTGAAAAAGTTAGCGAACTAAATTGTACTAAATAGCGCGAAATCCTTTGTTTTCTATTGTGTAATTAGTGCAAATTAGTGCAATTTCTTACAAAGTTTTGCACGGATATATTGTAATCACTCTAGAAAAGGAAGAACTGACATTTGCTTTTCTTCAATTGAAGGGGTGCCAATAGAAATAACTTAAATGATGTTTTCCAAAGTGACCTGATATTAATAACTGGCTTAGACCATTTGAGTACTAAACTTCATCAGAATAATCACTTTGGTCGTTTTTACCAAAAGCCCTTCAATTGAAGTGGACCAATGAACCAATATTATATACTACATCATTTAATTAATAAAATTATTTATTTGTTTATAGGTAAGTTCATTGGCTGATGATAGAATTCGAAGTTGAATTTATGAGTCTGGACAATGAATTTTCTTTGAATTGTATAGTGTTGTAAAAGAAAAGGTATAGCAAGTCTGTACATTCACTTCAAAGTGCACAGTTGATGTGTTGAGTTGAATATGTAGATATCCAACCCCCCACCCTTGATTCCACAAAAAAATCACCATCCTTCTCAACCAATCAGCACATGATTTAGTGCTGTGGAGTGACACTATGTCATTTGCATGACAATGGCGTAACACTTACAGTGACAATATCTTGTGTTATTCTGTCGAGTTCATAAAGAAAATTTGTCGCTGACAATGGTTGCTGAAATAAATATACAAATAAAATAATATTGTTACAAGAAATCATTACTTGCTTAATATAAAATATACAGCAAGTGGATAATCCATCATAATTTAAGCTTCAAACTTTTGCTTCTAAAAACAAAAGTCATGACAAACATCTGGCTTGCACTCATGTGCACTCATGGATTACATGGTGGGTTTTTGGCTGCTTTTTTGGCTGCATTTTGTACATGAAAGGTAAGTATAAAGGTCTTTATTTCTTTGAAAAATATCAGAGACTAGGATCTAAAAGCCTGATTATTGCTAATCCAGGTTTAAAATGAAAAGGTTTTTTTAAAGTTAATCTTGGATTAGTGCTAATCAGGCTTTCTGAAACCCAGGGAAGTTTATTACCGACTGTGTGGCTTGGTTTGGTGGAGGTGGAACTCTATTGATCAAAGCATTATATATGGCATCTACAGGAAGCGCATCATCAACCTATTGAAATTAAGTAAGCTCTTGAAGTGATCCTAGATTAAAGCTGAGGACACACTAGGTAATCATATATACTTGTTGGAGTGAATTTCGATTGTTACCAATCACAGGTTGACTCCCTGTTTTGTTGCATCACCAATTGCCAGATTTCATTACCAACATTTGACATGTCAGGGGGGAGGGGGTACTCCCCTATATTTGCTATACGGGTAAGTGCCGCCAAACAGGGTAGGGTTTTCAGCAATTTTACTCTGGAACAGGGTATATAAAAATCGAAATTACTGTCTGGAACAGGGTATCTATTTAACAAAGTTCATCTAAAAGGCTGGGCTAAAAGGAGTCAACAACACGTCAACTTGGCCGGAAGCAAAGAAATGAGGCAGGAAATTGAGTAAACATCATTTTAATAGCAAATCAGTGAACATGCTTATAAATGATTTATATCAAACGCCGGTCAGAACAGATCTGAAACAGGGTATATTTTAAAGGCATTTACTCTAGTCTGTAACAGGGTCGGGGTTCGAGGGGCTCAGCGGCACATCCCTACCCAAAACTGGAAGGAGTACCCCCCGGGCCCCAAGGTACTTGTCATACCATTCAAGATTGCTCTGGAAGTTTGCCGTTGTGGAAGCTGACACACATGACATTTATTTCCAGGTGATAACCACAATTCACAGTCCAACAAGCATATAAAATCACCTAGTGGCTAGTATATCATTGGCTTAAGATAGGACTTCTGTTCATGAAAGAAGGCAGTTATTATTTCTAGCCAGCAGACCATATAATAGACTGTTCCCATAAGTCAGTCTGTTTGCTCGTGTGGTACTCACACACCTAGTTGAGTGACATACCAGTGGAAAAGAGAAAAAACTAGGACTTATGGAATCAGTCTTACTAACTATACAATTGTATAGTTGTACTCAATAAATATAATTAAAATAAAATAAAATAAAATAAAACAAGTGTGTCTCTAAAATATTGGGTCATTTTCTTGTACCAGACATACATGCATATCCTTTGTTACATGTAGCTTCATACTATTGTGCTATAGTCTTAAAATGTCTTTCTATTGAATTACGTCAATAATTATTGTGTCTGGTATATGAAGGTATCATTTCTTGTCCTTGCATCAAAATCCTTAATTCATGTAGGTCCTCAGCTGATTCAAGATTAAACTACTTTTAATGGATGTCTGAGGGAAGTTTAAGGGCACATAACACCCCCCCCCCCCCCCCAAGGGACATAACACCACAAGAATGAACTAAAATAGTCCCTCTAGCTGAGTTGCCATTCCTCTTAGTGCAGTCAAGGAAGGAGGCTATCAAAGTCTTTTAAAGGCTTGATGTACCTTGTGAAGGAACATCATTGTACCTGTATTGTAAAGAGAGGTGAGTCCCATCGATTTCTTGCCTCTGGTGGTTCATATCTCATGATTAAAGCATCCATTCTGCAATCCAAAACTACATACAATCATTCATATTAACATTGTGCACACCACACTTGCAAACATACACTGTAGATTGTTACTCCTGGCCATTCAATGTTACACTCAGATATCCATTTACAATGGCTCCATGCCAAGGTTGGACTTCACATAAATTACAGCTGTGTTTTTGTACACTATGAAGTTTCAACTTTGAATGAAAACCACTGGCCGCAATCAGAACATTTAACTATTGTTAACTCACTCTTAACTTTATGATTGTCAGCATGTTAACCATTGTTAAAAAACTCATTAATAATTCATAAGGCAAACACAATGAAAATCGCCACCGTGACGAGTGTCTTTATATCTGATAAAGATTCGGCCTAATTTACATCAACTTTAACCTCAATTTTCTCCAAGATAAATGAAGATATTTTTGATTTTCTTTTAGAGAACAACTCTAATATGTGTTGGAGTTTTTTAAGCCGTATAAAGAACTCGAGATCGTGTTTTATCGGTATAAAGATCCTCGCCTACGGCTCGGATCTTTATATCCGATAAAACACTCTCTCTCGTTCTTTATACTATACTTAAAGGTCAGATAATTACAATTAAATGTTCTAACGAGATCACTGAGGCAATCAATGCAGGACAGTTCTTTGCATAACTGGTAAAAATAGTTGACAAGTTGTGCATTAAAGCACTCTAGAGACCAGAGGCTTTGAGTCACTTGTGGGTTATCTCGGCTTTTTCTTCTTTTTTTTATATATCTTTACTTTTAGACCTAAAAATTTATAAAAAAAAGACAGACAGAAAATATTAAGAGATTGAGTCAAGCCTCTGGTTTCCAGGGTAGCACTAACTGCACTAAAGAAGTTGCAAGAAACTAACATTTCATCTGGATAGAATTTTTCTCTTAAACTGTTCCACTTGAAACAGATATCCCTCGGTGTATCACAGTGAATCTGAAAAGAGACAAAATCCCCAATATAATGAAAATGTCAACAGTAACAAAAGTACAATGACAATGTGTAGTTCCAAAAAATATCCATACCCCCACCAAGGAGGGAATTTGTAAATGGACCCCCCTACCCTCCGGAACTTCCATTTTTCTTCCATACAAACTCTGTAATTTTGTTTTTCTGACCCCCTCCCTCCCCTCCGGAATTTCCAATTCCCTCCACGGTGGGGTATGGATATTTTCTGGAACTACACAATGTGCCTTTATAACAGAGTTACACATGTACTTAAGATATATTATAAAATATTTGAGATATAACGCGCGCATTGATTGGCTGGCTACCATGTTTATATCAGAGACATGGCTCGCTCAAAAAACATGGAAAATATTTTATAAAAGCAATATAAAACAATCGCTTATGTCTCTGTACTGTAATATAAACACTCTGGAAGATGTAGAGCACTCGAAAAGCAAGAGAAACACTCGGCTACGCCTTGTGTTCCTAAGCTTGCTTTTCTCTTGCTCTACATCTTCCATCGTGTTTATATCACAGTACAGAGACATGCGCGCGCGTTTTATATTCCTTAATTATATATAATTTTCCAATGTACAGGCTTGTCTTGTGTATGTAAAGTGGGAGAGTGGTTCTTCCACTGGGAGAACACTTACCAAGCAATGTGTTGTTTTGTGTGCTTTGGCAACACAATAGAGTTCATATCTATAACCTGGAATTTAAAACTTAATGTTAATATATGATGATGAAAGCTGTGATACAAATGTTGAAAACTATAAGACACATTTCTGTATCACATGTTACCAAATACATGGAAAGTGCATGCAAATGCTAATATTTTAGCAGACAAAACATTCACAAACATTTATTACCTTTAATGTAATTCAGTGAATCCAAAATAACAATTGTATCTCTTGAAATTAGCCTCTCAACAGCAGATTTTAAAAGACCTCTTATTTCTTTTTCACGTGATGATTCTTTCAAAAGCAACAAAATACAATATACATTTGACAAGGATAGTGACTTGAATTAAACATCAAACCTCCACCAATGACCACCTCTCTACAATGGCTACCTTTCTATATTTACTCCATGGAGTGCATGTGGATAGGGTGTGCTCTGGCCAAATTTAGCTCCCCCCTTCTCCCTTGAAATTTTTGAAAAATTGGAAAATATTTTGGAATATGCCTATTCTAGCCATGCAGTATATTGGTAGTATTCATCCTACCCCCACCCCCACATTTTTATGTGATCACTGTGATCATCAAATGTTCATCATCATCATCGTCGTCATCACCATCATATCACTTGGGTCATAATACTAACACCAAAATCATGGGCAGATTTAGGGGAGGAGTGCAGGGGGTGTGCACCCCCTCCTGAGACAACTTTGAGTTCTTTTCCTCAATATTTTTAAAAAATATCCTCTGTGTAGTTTTCCAGTTTAAGTGTGATGGTGTAACCCCTCCTGAAGATAATATCTGCCCCTAAAAATTATGTCGCCATTAAGATATCGTAATCCGACATGGATAGCTTAAAATAACAAGCAGCTAAAAATGGATGAATAGTGCAGTCATACATTATACACACTGGCATTTTTTAGAGGAGATAGCTGTAATCTTACAAACTGACCGGCGTAAGTCGTAACCCTATCAACACTAGCAACACTATCATCGATAACACGAACACTTTGACCCTTAGTGTCTTCCAGGTACTTCTTTAACTCTTCAACTCGAGTACTTTTACCAGAAGAAGGATACCCAGTTAACATAACAAGAGGCATTTTGGCTTTATCAAGAACCACTTCACTTCATTTTGTCCGCCATATTGGATATCACTAGAACCTAGTCTTCCTCTTCATAAAAGATACAGGAAGACCATAAAGAAGGTGTTTTCAGTATAGAAATTGATATTCGAGTGAAGCAAGAGGCAGCACAACTTGGATTTATGGCTTGTATTGCATCACATTGGATGTTTTCATCCCACCACCCAATTCACACCACATACTCACGTAGTCTGTGCATGCGCAGTGATTTTTTGGTGGTGATGGCGGATCCCCCCTCGCCGTTTCCCGGCCCCAGTACACATTAGCAAAACAAGTAACGACAGGCGAAAGGTTTTTTATCATGTTTTATTAGTATGATCAACACAATATTGAACTCTACTAAGACTCTGTGATCATGGTTTGTGATTACAACATTAACAGTAAAAATTATAGCAATAATAAATAATGTATTCCAAGGTTAAGATTTCACAGTACTGAAGTTCATTCGATAACAAAAATATGGCAATCATAGAAATCACCAGAAATGTAAAATGTGCTTAGGGGTATGATCATTCATTCGATGCTACGATCATTCATTCCTTTTTTTTTTTTTTTTGACAAAGAACTTTTAAAACTTTGTCCGCTTCTTCAGGAAAAATATCTAGCAGGGCATCTAAGATGTCGGCTTTGCAAAACCTTTGCCACTTTCTTAAGCAGTTGTACTTGAAAGGGATGAATTCACAGAGATCAGCTTTTCCTCGCATCTTGCGAACAAACTCCTTGATGCAGTGGACGTCAACTAGCCTTGCACACAGTGATGGGGAGCAATAGTAGGCTAGGAAAAAACATCAAATTAGATTCCATTTCAAGGAAGCAGAATGACACTCGTACTTGTCCCCGACCTTTTAATTTAGTAGCGAAAACCCTCTCTAGTTTAAGAGATTTCCAACTTTGCTTATGTTTTATGTATATAGCATTTGTAGTATTTCATCCCAAGGGACCCAGGGCGAAAAGGGTTGGGGAAAGAGAGGATAAGAGAAGGAGAAGGGGAAAGAGACGGGGAAATCGACCTGAAATCAACCTTCTGGGAGTTGAACTTTGTGTTCGTTACATTTCCATATCAATACTGCATTGATATGAAATGTAGCAAACAAAAAGTTCTACTCTCAAAAGGTTTGAAATGGTACAACATCGCGTTAGCCAATTTGGTCTATAGCGCCACGGAGTAGCTTTTTCTGTAGGCGTCTTTCTGTTGTATCAGAATTTTTAGCATTTGTCGGTATGAAGAGAAAACTAGGCGCGCGAAAAAAGTTAAATATGAGATCTTCTTCTTCTTTCTCTTTCTCTTTTCTCTCCCTTCTCTATCGTAAACCACAGGAAAGCCAAGTTCGTCAACAGTATGCAAGAGAAAGGCGCAACGGCCCTAAACTTGGAGGCTAAGGCTGAAAAAATTCGTTAGTGAAAATGTAAGCATAAAGCTAAGTGTTAATTGTTTACGTACCCATGCGATCGTATTTTCTTATCCACTCAATGTCAACATTCTCTGGAGATACAACAAAATTCAAAGTGAATATCCTCGATCAGTCAATGCTATTATTATTAATGTGAAAGTTTTTCTTCTTCCCGCCCCGTTGATGGCCGGATTCCGCGGATTCCAATTAAGGGCGGGATTCCGAATTCCAAGGGCTGGATTCCGGACTCCAAGTGCTAGATTCCGGATTCCAAAATCAAATTTTTCGGATTCCCTTTCATGGGGCGATACGGTAAACCGGAACCGTACGTTTAAATACAGATAACGGGCCGGGAGTGTATCTCTGATGCGAAAGTTACGTATACTAAAGTTAAGCAGTTTTCATGCTGTGCTAATAAAAAATTCACTGTTTCTGCCGTGAACGTCCCGTACCGTTAACCATGACCATGTACGTATACGGTGACCGTACCGTTTTCGCCGTCGTACGAAAGCTGCTCTGCTTTACGTTTTACGTACACGCGCCTTCTAATCCGATCATTGATGTCCATCAGATGTTCAAAACTACCCTACCTTTCTTATACGGATAACAGGGATGTGCTTCTCACTTGCAAATAAAGTTACGTATAAATGCTCTACGTATTACGTACGTACGTATTAGGTGTTACGTGTTACGTATTACGTATTACGTATTATGTATTAGGTGTTACGTGTTACGTGTTACATGTTACGTATTACGTGTTACGTATTATATGTTACGTATTACGTACGTATAACGTATTACGTACGTGTTGACTTACGTGATGATAATTTAAGTTGTAATGGGTGGTAACCATTCCACTTGCAGACACCAAGTTGTCGGTCAAATCGGACATATGACAAAACGGCTCGGCCGAGCGACTTCAATAAATTTCCAGGACACCTCTTTAGGAGTCTGTAGCTACATTCCGCCAACGTCTGAATGAAATATGAAAAATCTTAAGGTACTTTGCAAACTTGGTTTTCTTTGCGAGGACTAGTGTATCATCGATCATCATTATCGTAATCGTCATCACTACATTTCGTCAGTAGTCTACAACTCTTTGCATTTGCACGTTGACACGATGTGAGTCCTTTTTGTACATCGTACACGTAGGTGCCTTTGATATTGGATCCCTACCCCCTAAACAGTGTTGGTGTTAGCCATCAAGTCTGTCCGACTGACTGATTTCTGGGTAGTAGTGCTTCTCGGGTTCCCTGTGTTGGAAAAGTCTTGCAACACAGGAAACCCGACAGACAGTTTTTTTCCAAAAAAGCGCGCGTGTTGTCTGCGAAGGAGGCCATGGTGGTAGGCTGTAACATTGTAAAGAGGGGTGTCGGGAACCCATCTCAGCAGAATCCACTGCGCGCGCATAAAAAAAAACTACCAACAATTCTGGCAATGATTGTAGTTCATTTGTTGTTTTTGGTCCCCCCCCCCCCCCTCCCCTATTTCTAACCCCCATTTCCCAATCTATACTATTGTTTACTTTGAATCCCCCTATTTTGAACATTTCTAGCCTCCTCTTTGCATGGGAGGTCGGAATAGCGGGGTTCTACTATAAATACCTTATCTAGCATACAATGTAGCGATATTTGATTGAAGTTTTTATATGTTGAGTTTGTAAAGCCCTCGATGTACTTGGAGAGACAGAAATTGACAGCTGGGAAATCACATTTCTGATATGGGGTTCCCGATGCGTATTGGACAAAGATCCCGAATACGAACAGAAGTATGAGTTGACTGCTCATGGCATGAATCCTGTAGTGAAAGAAACAATTTGTATAGGTTATGTTATCACTTTTCAGTTCCATTAAAGAGAGAGAGAGAGAGAGAGAGAGAGAGAGAGAGAGAGAGAGAGAGAGAGAAAGGACTTAAAAAGCAGAGAGAGAGAGAGAGAGAGAGAGAGAGAGAGAAAGAAAGGACTTAAAAAGCAGAGAGAGGATGGAAGAAAGGAAGGAAAAGAAAAGAAAGAAAGAAAGGAACAAATTAAGGAAGGAAGGAAGGAAGGAAGGAAGAAAGAAAGAAAGAAAGAAAGGCAGGAAGAAATGAAGGAAGGAAGGAAGAAAGGCAGGAAGAAAGAAAGAAAGAAAGAATTGATACAAGTGGCTAGCTCTTTCCAAGAGAACTGATCAATTAACTGCGTGCTCCCTTTTCTCAACCCAATAATTTATCAGTCCCTTTAATTTTATGCTCAAATTTCAAGTTATGTGTTATTTAAAAAAAAAAACAAGAAAAAAAACAAGAAAATAATTACGCGCAGTCGAGGCTAAGACTGACTCCACTGAGCTAACGCACCTCTGAACAAAAAGGAAGTCGAAAATAGGAATATTCCGGAAAAAGGTTCGAGTATTTTCCAAGCGTTATTTTGAATTTCATTAACATTTTTGCGATAATTTACGAGCGCGCAAAATGAACTGACCCGATAAATTATCGCATCTTTTCAGTGACGAGCTAGCCCCAGGATACATTTTCTATTCTCGTCCTTCAAGGCTTGACAATTAGTTATAATTCGTCAATTTTACTGCTAGTATAACAACATAACTGCGTTACTATTGCTGTTGACATCTGACCCTCCGCCTACATAGTTGAAAATGTATACCTTTTGGCAAAATAAAAAACGAATTATAAAAAGTAAAATAGAAAAGGGAAAATAGAAATTAAAAGAGATCATGGTAAATGAAACTTACGTACTTTGCTCAATGTTATATTTGTTCTCTATATCTGAAGTTATCAAAAGTGAACAATAAGGGAGAGCGTGCGATGGGCGAAAAAAGTGATTATACTTTCTATAAGATCGAGATTCTTCAAAGTTACATCATTTGTTGTAACGATATATTCATGACAGCCGCTTAGCGCGATAAGGGTGAGAAAGTACCCGTAGCAACGACCAAGAATTCACAAATACAGTCTCCCCCACCCACCAGAGATCCAATACAAAGAAGCCGCAAAATTTGGCATTTAACATGTTCTAAACACTCCTAAACATGTAAAAACACTTTTAGTTCATTATCAAATATATATGATATATGTGAGTGAATTTACTTAACTTAACTTAATTTACTTTAGTGAAATAAATTTTAGGCCAATTGACACACATCAGTAGCCTCTATTTTATTGTTTTCTTTTGTGCCTATTTGGCTATTACGTTAGCTTTTAATTCTTGTTTTTCGGGTTAAATAATATCACCGTATAACTTATATCACATAGACACATATATGGACTGAATCTGACATTATCTTACGGATTTTATAAGGACTTTTAGTGCATTGTAATAAAGTATTTAACCCGTTAGAGTGGTTTTCATAAACCCGGGAAACAAAGTGTACTACTTAGAGTGTAAGAAAGTGTAATAGTCAAATACAATAGAAAACAACTGACCTACAAAGTGTATTTCACGGGTTTATTTCACTGTGCGGTAAAAAGATGGATGCTATAGTGGGGTCGACCACTAACATTAGAACGAAGCTTGTGATTTGTTCAAATAACAAGCAAAGAATGTGTGGATCGATTATGATGAACAGTGCCTTTTGTTCTACATGTAATCTTTGTCCTTTGTTTTGATTTACTGTTCTTTGTTATTTGAGCAAATCACAAGCACTGTTCTGACTGTGGTGTATACCCCGCCTAGTGAGTACTAGTTGATAAAGAACAAAATAAAGAGCAATGGGTTTAGAGCGATTTAAACGCGTAAAATAGAACCAATTTACATAACTCTACCATAAGGAACCGATTTCGTGATATATCTTATACTCTACATTACTCTAAGTTAAATGTATCAATCCGTATTATTTACCTGCAGACACTCTTCAGCAGCTTGTTGTAGGTGTGTTTTTGTCTGGCTCTTTGCTTTAGTCTTTATATAATATTACTTTAGAACCATAAGAGCGGTCGTCATAGTGATTGTCAAGTTGTAACCATGGAAACATCAGAATGGTATAAATGATAGTTTCACACGTGTTTTGTTGATGTATGATTAAGTAGCCCTTCATTGATGACACAATAACTTTCTTCACTTGCTGGCCTCAACTGAAACGTTTTCCCGGCATTTCAATAACACGGTTATTATCACTTTCATGTGTTCATAATGAAAGTTCATGTTTTCAACAAAAAACCTTGATCCCCAAGAAATTCAAAATGGAATGCTATTGAGACTAAGAAAATAAATACAGGCATTAAAATGCAAAGGAAAAATTAATGAAAAAGAGACAAACGAACGAATGAGAGCAAGACCACAAGAGAAGAAAATTGAAAGCATAAATCACTTTAATGAGTTAACAAAATAAATGACGACAGACCGAGATAGAGGAAAGTAACAAGAAAAGGAGTTAAACGTCACAAGGATAACAATGGATAAAATCTTCCACTCATATCAATGCATTATTGCTGATAGGATATTGCTCTGTTATATATACCTGTTTCAGACAACGTTGATGTTGGTCGATATGAATCTTGAGCGGACGAAACAGAGATATACATTGGTTTAGTGTTCTCCACGATCCTAACTGAAGACTCATACACCTATTTCACAAAAGGTTGTCGGACGAGAGATCTAAAGCACACGCGACTAGACCGAAAGGGAGCATGGGTAGATGCAAAACGTAACATAATATTTAATATTTAATATTTATATAGCGCATTTTCTATATAGTATAATCAAATGCGACAACAATCAAACTCACTTTTCGGCTTTGGTCTTGATTTTAGAATTCACAAGAAATGAAGTTCTTTATTGTATAAAGATAAATTAAGCAAGCTAGATGTGGATGCTGTGCTGATATTTGTGTGGTTTTATTGTTTTAAATATTTCTACCCTACTCCATTTTGGGTGAGTCGCGTATGCTTGGGATCTTTGGCTCGACAACGTTTTTTGAAATAGGTGTATGCATAACCTTACAACAAACAGAATCATTCGCCTTTATATATATTTGCAGCTACTAGTTATTGAGTCAATTCAAATGTCAGATTCAGATCTCCGATCGTCAACGTTTTCCATCAAGCTCAATGACAGAATGTTGTATATAAGGTATTAGTATTCACCAACATAAGGGCTATTACAAATCCTGCATTCTGATTGGCTCCCTAACCTCGGGCTATTGGTGATAGCCCGAGTTGAGAGGAAGCGCGAGTAATAATATCAATAAAACATTTTTCTCTCTTTGTTTTGTTTGGTCTCATTCACCTTTGGCCCAATATGTTGGTGAATACTAAAACAATTAGACCTCTCGGCCTCATGGACTACGAGTTTTCATTCGGCCTCGAGGTCTAATTGTTAAATATCCCATGAGACGTCAGATATCCCCTTTCCTTTCAATCACAGATCAGTTTTCGCATTCCGTTTTTCCGTTTTTCAGAGAATTATACAATTTCGAATGCCGCACTAGTTAATTTCAAGCCAATCTTTGAGCTAGCGTATAGCAAGTGTCTTCATCAATATTCTTTCAGTCATACACGCATATAGGCTTGTCTGTTTTACGTAACCAGCAACCCTTAACCACGCCCCCCCTCCCCCCCCCCCCCGGCCCCTTAACAAGTGACAGTCGTTTTCTCTATCATCCCACACTCCCTTAAGTCTTGGAATTCATCAAAATCTAAAAAATAAAGGCTACCAATAAATATTATACTATAAATTAAACACAGAGTATATCTTTGATTATAAGACTTGAAAAATCCCGCAGGGTATTGCTAGCACATAGTTTATTAAAAGCAACAATCTAAAAATATAAGATGGCCACAAATATCGATTATACTAAATTACACACAGATTGGATATTTGATTACAGGACTTGAAAGTCTCTGCAGAGTATAGCTAACGCACAAAAATGGCTAGTCAACATGCCGCGAAGCCATACATGTGCATGAGAAGTTGGCTTCAGAAACGCAAAGAACTCATAACTTCTTTCAACCTTAGTGATTATTCAGATCGACATTTTTTTTCCAAATAAGAAAAAACAAACTTGTCAAAAACAACACATGGTATTTCTTAAAGACTAGTAATTGTTTTTGTATAAACGTTTTTGTACTTGCTTGGTAATTTGACATGGTAACGCTTGGTATTTCATCGTGCTGTCCACGCCTTGCACGTAATTAAGTGGGTTCAGCGACGCCAAACAGAATGACTTCCAATATACGACAACAATAAATTAACAAGCCTTCAAGTTTAATGACCAATACCCATTTCTAGTACTATCTATTAAGCACATGAGCAACATACGGAGACTCGGAATATCACATTTATCATGAATTGAAGGTGAACGAAAAAGACCGCAAGCAGGGAAGGGAAAGGAAAGAGAAACTCTCTCCTAACACCGCGATCAAATAGTGCCGAGTCGAAGAGGATTCAGCTAAAGAAATTGTAGCCCTTGGTGAAAAATCCTGCTGCTAAGAAAAATACTGAAGCGCGCGCTAATTAATTAGTTTCGAAATGCAACGATTGAATTGTTCTATTAGTTCTGTCGACTGTGAAGTTATCTTTTCATTTTATTCATTTTATTTGGTATATCAAAACAATAATAATTGAAGCGAATAAATTACTAGGAAGCACAAGCACAATTTATGCAATTTATTTGCAGGAATTAAAAAATGCTCAAAAGAAAGATTTTACAATGCCTTTAAATGTATCATCAGCCTATACTGTTTATTTGAACTCCAAAAGAATTCTTCTCAGGAAACTGAAGTACTGCGTGGGCTTCCTGTGGTCAAGACGCAAGCGCGCGAACTAACCCACAAAATCTTGTACAGCTGCAAACGTCACGTTGTGTTCTCTTTCCTTCCGGCTCTAATTTCTTCCTAGCTCTCCCCTTTAAAGAGTGGCGGGCGCTGCGCAGTCTCAGTCCAGTAAATGTGGCAATTTGGTAAATTTGCCGTCTGAAAGACGCCGTGGTTCGACTCGAAATTCATCTGATAATTCAGAAGTCACTAAAACAACTGTCATATACAACTATCAATTGAAGTAGCTATAAAAACGCTGGTTAGGATTATCGATTATCATGACAATCAGATTTATTTAGTTTAAAAGTTCTTTTGATAGTACTTTCCTTGCTTAGCTTAGCGCGACATTTCTCCACTTGTGCATGCTTCTCACGAAAGAGCCAATTTCGTATGATTGTGAAAACTGCACGGTCACCGCACGGTACGATTACGGCAGATATTTTTAAACGCTCTTATAGACATTACGGCACTGACACGGTCACGGTACGGCGCTGTAAGTTTCCCACTCATACAAAAACCGCGCGCTCTATAAGGTTGTATAAGGTAATTCCACAGTTTTGCACTGCGGAATTACGCAGTGCACATGCGCGAGTTTGCGCACACGGTTTCAAGTTTTCAAAAAGCGACAAAATGTGAAAAATACCGTTTTAGAAATGTAAGATACACAAAATTACGACACATAACTTTAAAACATCAAAAGAAGACTAGAAACACTGACAGAACTTTTTTTGAATACATTTTGGCTGGACAAAGTTCAAGTTTGTGTTCGAATCGAATATAAATTTCTTTTACAGGAGTAAACAAGCACTGAAAATGAATTGGTCGGAAAGTGAGCAGCCGCTGAAAACGCCTTAGTTTGAACAAAATTAAACTTCTAACGTGGAAAACCTGGTTGGGTCAGCACATGAACTGTGTTAAAAAATCGTTTGCATCAGACAAGATTCTCTCTGTTATATTTAGTTGATGCAGGTCCAAAGTATTTCTTTGCCAATAGATTTTTTTTGGTTCCGGTTGTCGGGGGATGTACAGCATTTGCTCGTACATCCATTCGTGTTTTGTGAGCAACAGATGTTGAACCGCATGCTCTCATTCTGAATAGACTGCATGACCGATAAGGAGATTCAACAATCAATGGAAATATATTAATGTTTCTGAGAAGGTTGAAATGTGCTATACAATTAGGCTCCTCAGTTATGTAGGAGTGCTTCATCGATCGATTTTCTCATGACACGAAGATTGATTCACATAAAAAATAAATAAAACATGTCACTAAAGAGAGTTATAACAAGTCATATATATGCGTTTTCAGTTCATGTGGACAGCTAAATGTCACTGAATAGGAGTCTGAATGGGAAGCTTAGTTTAAAGAGCTTCGTAACTATCAACTTTTCCTACTTTCTTTCGGCTTCACGCTCACTATTTATAGATTTATCATAGTATTAATTAAAATTGCTGCTCTTTTTACTTAATTTTTAGTTAAGTGAACATTAAAAGCACCAGTTATAGTTAAACCAATTTAGGATGAGTTAAAACTGAGATATCAAGCCAATTAATGCGATGGTCTTAATCGTAAATCAGTCTACAGTCGACGTCGCGCGGCATGAGCTCTGCACGCACGTGTTTTGTTCAAATAAAGTTATTTCTCTATAAATTCCTGTTAAAATGAAAGCAAGTTTACAGAATTGCGAAGGAACAGCGCTAGCTTAAGGCCGTTATATTTTTAGAGTAAATTCACATAATAGATTATCAAGTAATATCTGCAGCGTTGCCTACGGTAATTTCGTCACCAATAATAGCATTATAGCATGATATATCGTGTGTGTGTTTTTTCTATATCTATAACTTTTCTTGATGCCTATGATAAATATTATTCATGGAGAAATCGGTATTCAATAATAATTTCTGTTGATTTTTAGTTGTTTATTTTTGTCATATAGTACGTAAAATATACGGATATCATCTTTAGAAATAGCTATAAAAAATTTCACTAGCCAAATAATGTTCATATGTATTTAGTACAAAATCGAAGAAATTTGTCATAAGTTGACCTGAGAGGCTCAAAATGCACGAATTGACAATCACTGAGATGAAAAGGGAAAAAAAGAAATTATATATGAAAAACAAATCCAAATCTGGTACGAATCCGATTTTACAATAGCATGCTGTCTAAGCCATTTCTTTTTTAAGACCTAGCGCGCGGGCGTCAAACAAAGCCTGCTAATTGAGGCAGGTAAAAAGTTAAACTACGAGCCTCAGGAAATTTCCTATGTAACAAGGAAATGGAAAGGCTATTAACATCCCAATCCTAATTAAAAACGTTTCAGTATTCCCTACATTAACTTGTGTACCCCGTAGCATATAACCGGCCGTAGCTGTAGCTTTTTATTTGCAATAAATTTGGCTTGGCCTGATGTACCGAACACAACAGGACAAAATGAGGATTTTATCAATAGCGATATTCTCAGTTCTACTTGTTGTGGTGGTCAAGAGAGGAGTAGCAAAGCCAAGTACCACCTCAGAATTTTTATCAAGACGCGATGCCCAAGGGTGCTGTTTAAACAACTGCCATAGATATTGCCCTTGTTGTACTTCAACTGAAAAGAAGAGAACGGTGAGTTTGTGTATCGGACTCCTGAGAGATCAGCACTACACAGTGAAAAAGCTTTGTGAAATGAAGGTTTTCTTCTTCTTGGTTTATTCATACCTAGTTTCTTTCCATTTTTCTCTTTCTTTCTTTTTTTCATTTTTTGAAATTTTTCTTTCTTTCGTTCTTTATTTCTCTCACACTTTCTTTCTTTTCCTTTCTTTTGTTTTCTTTCTTTTTTTCTTTCTTTTTCTTTTCTTCTATTTTTCTTTCTTTCTTTCTTTCTTTCTTTCTTGTCTTCTTCTTTCTTTCTCTCTTCCTTTCTTTCATTCTCTCTTTCTTTCTTTCTTTCTTTCTCTCCCTCTTTCTTTCTTTCTTCCGTTTCATTGTGTTCATGTTCGCTCGTTCAAGATGACAGCTATTCTAAATCTATGATCCCGTGCTGGTACAACCACTTTTTACCAAGACAAAAAATGAGACAACTTTATCAGCATATGGCAATTTTTCATAATAACTTTGAAAAATAAGAGAATATAGGTATTTATAACTTAGAAAATAGTTTCAGATGGATCCTCTCCTACAACGTCTGGAAGATTTTTTTTGTTTTCGATGGTTTAATTTCGTGGCATTGTCTTATACTAAAAATTAACTTTCTTTCACTTTATTCCTTTAAAACTAGCTCATACCCAATGTATCTAGAATTTAGACAACAAAAAGAAGACTTTGAGACAGTAGTCAAATAATTAACCGTGATTCAAGTTGAACACCCTTTTTCTATTTAAAACTACAGTTTAAAAACGTTCCCCAATGTTTTTTCAATACTCTTAAATTGTTTAACCCAAATTCACGTATTGTTTTATCATAGTCTTGGAACAAAAGAGAAAATCTTAAGAACCGTTTATGGCAAATGACGCAGAACTACTAGAAAAGAAGACTGAATGTCGCCATACGCTTGGAGGCACGTGGGCAGTCTAACACAACAACTGTACAGAATGACAAAAATCTTAGAGTACAAATAAACAATGTTAAATTAAACTATCATTTTTAATTAGTGAACCTTGTAGTGTAGTTAATTTAAATTGTTATGCTTTTCCTGAATGATTTGATTTATTTGTGATTCAGAGGAAGAATGCCGAGTTGATCATCAAATTTGATTAAATTTGAATTTCGAGTAGAGGAAAATATGCGTTTATAAACTTGTTTGTATCCCACGTATTCTGTAGCCTATTATCCCATTAAGTTTATTATTGAGTCTAAGATTTAAAAAAGGACACTTTGTGTTAAGTGTCGCACTTATGAACAAAAAAACTTTGTGTATTTTCAATGTTTCGGCTGTTTTCACGTCAAGATCAAAGAGACTTGCCTTTTTTCTGCCTTTTTTCTGCTTAAAATATGCCGTCTGTACCATGGTTCCTGATAATAGATTTAAAACCTTAAATACCGGTTTTATTACTGATGAATTTACGCGATTTTTGCAGCTTGAACTTCATCACTGAGGTGGGTTTAAGCTGGCTGTACCATACCTTAGGGGCCAATCGCTAGCCTAAATTTCAAAGTAATCATCTTGCTAAGCTTCGTTCAAATTGCCGACTAATCTGACAGACTAAAAGGGAGTTTCTTTTTTGAGCTTAATGTTATTTTCAAATCCGTCACTTTCAGCTGAAATTTACTTGAATTTACTTAAAGGTGAAAATTTTTTAAACTTAGAACACGATGGAAGTTCGCCGGGAATTAATATAATCCTGTTTGGCCTTGCCTAGTCTGGCTTACGTTAGCTCTTCTTTCTTCTCTTTTTATTGTTTTATTTTTCGTCAGACATGCAGCTGCAGGTTTTCTCGATTCTCTTTTGAAGTTTTCTCTTCATGTTCTATAGTTGTAGTTTTAGTTGTAGTTTATAGCTTATTATTATTATTTTGAATTCAGTCCTTTATTTCTTTCATTAATTCTTTCATTCGTTCTTTCATTACTTCTTTCTTTCATTAATCTTTCTTTCATTAATTCTTTCTTGCCTTCTTTTTTTCTTGCCTTCTTTCTTTCTTTTATTCTTTCAATTCCTTATTATTGATCCTTTTTGACGCATGTTTATTCTCACTTTCATCTTTCATCATTCACTTTTCATTTTTCACTCTGTTCTTCCAATTTCTTCTTTTTTAGTATAGAACAGAGAAAGCTCTTTCTCCTTTGCTTTAATTTATTTGTATTTATTCTGTTTAACAGCATTAAAAAGCTTCCTTTTATATATTTATTTAAGCGTAAAAGTAATTTTCAAATATCCGTTTTCTTGCACGTAGAAATAAACTTCCTTTTGATGCAATCAAAAAACGTTGTGTAAATCAAAATAAGTGATTTACTAGAAATTTTATACAAGTCTAAACTTCGAAATTGTTTTTAAAAGTTAATTGATAAAATCATCAACTTTTATAAAGTGCTAACTTAATTACTCGAAAAAAATTCAACAACTGAAATGAGTCGTAAACGTTTACGATATAGGCACGCGGTTCTTGGTACTCAAAATTACTACTTTTTTGTGTGCTACTGTGTGCACAGCTACGTCGTTAAATTACTTTTGTTCGACGCAGAAGGAGAAAGAAACCTCTTCCGACAATCATGAACTTCACATACACATTTCTAGATGTGACCAAAACCTGTTCCAAAATTAAATTAAACCGGTTTTCCGGAATTAACACGAACTCAGAGAATCAGTTCGTGCTACACGGCACGACTGATGCGCGAATATGACTTGTGAAGTCACTTGCTTTCGGTCACTCCTCAAAATCGTGAGGGCCTGCACAGTTTTTTCCTTGAACTCGGGACCTCTCGCGTCAGAAAGCCGCACACTAACCAAAGGAGTTACACTTGCTTCTTGGTTGGGCTTCCTGTGGTCGCTCACGACATATGGAATTAGTCATATCTGCGCGCTCAGTAAATCAAACATTCCGGTGCGTCTATATTCGATTCTTTCTCAGCAGTACTTTTTGAAGTCTGACTTTATAGATAATTGATGAAAACTGTCCTAACTCTCAGCCACTGAACTAACTAGGTCGAGGAAAAAACTAAAGTGTTTTTGCTATCGGGCTCCTGTCTAATTCTAGTGTTACCAGATATCCCATCCTAGCTTGTTGTTCCTAGAAAAGTTTAACTGGATAATTCCATCGACCCAAAACACTATTTGTTAAATTGATTTGTTGTTGCACAGTTCACGAATGCTTTTTGGGCGCGAGGGATATGTTTTTCTTAGCTGGATACCATTCAAATTTCCACCAATTCAAGTAATCTGGTTTTAATCTAGGAACAACTAGCTGAATTTACTGTTTAATTCGTGGAAACATCTGACATGCCAGGCCGTCACTTTGAACTTTCCGTGTTCTCATCAATTTGTCTTTCATTATGTCAGTTCAACCGATTTCGTATGACTGGGAAAACGGCACAGTCAAGACACGATACGGTCGATACGGTTACAGCATCCGAAATTTCGAATGTTTTTGTAGACATTACGGCACTGACATGGTGACGGCACGGCGCAGTAAGTTTCCCACTCATACGAAAACCGCTCTATATCTTGACTGTTCATACACGTTTTCGTGTGGTTCTAATTAGCTTTAGTACCAAAAGTACGCCAGGTGTAAAAACCTAGCTAAAGAAAACAATGGCCTCTCTGAGGGAGAGAATGATACACGCATAGCGATAACTGCGGTAGCAAGCTCTCTCACATATATTGCGCCGTTTTCAAAGAACAATGTGTTTCTAATTGCCCAGAAGGCATTGCGATCACTGCGGGACTGCGGACCGCGGTAGCAAATTCTCTCCTATATTACGCCGTTTTCAAAGACACAATGTATTTCTGTTGCCCAGAAGGAATTGCGATCACTACAGACTGCGGACCACGGTAGCAGGTTCATGCGAGGCGCTTGAAAAGTGGACGGGTATTCTATAATCGCTCCGAGATATATTTTCTTGTGAGCTGTCATTTTGCGCTCCGCTCCGCGCATTTACCTTGAAACTTCAAAACGACTAGTGAACTACGTCCCTCGTAGAATGACTAAGAACAGCAGTCACTAGATAACTCATCGTGGCATAAGAGAAGCTCTCTGCGCGCTATGAACTTACGAAATAAATTCAGAAAATTTTCATGGTCGACACAAGGTATGTGGGATCAGGGATCACATGCATGCTTTGGATTGGGATAACAGACCCTGGGATCGAGATCACGGACCCCAGTGGGATTGGGATCATGGACCACAGTGGTATCGGGATCATAAGAGCCAAATCAGGGATCATCGATTTTATTCCAGGTATTGGGGTCGTTTCAGTTTCTTGGAACTTACTTTGAGTTTTACAAATATCATTAATTATCTGAACTGTTTCCCAAGAGATAGGTAATTAAATCTCCCAAAACAAGTGAAGTGCAGCCATTCTTTGTGAACTCCTTTGTTGCAAAATTAAATTTTTGCCGAGCGGTTCGTGCTGACGCAGGATCGAGATAAATCAATATTGTTTATTTATTTATTTCAATTTACCTATTTCAATTTATTTATTTCAATTTATTCATTTAATTGAAATAAATTTATTTATTTAATTCAACTTATATTATGGCTGATAAATTAAATTACAAAATAGCGATAAATAAAGGATTTCTAAAATAAGTGTGGCGTTAACTTTAGATTAATACAAGTACAGCTATAATCAAATATTAAATAAACATGTACTAAATCATGCCTTGGCATGCGCTTTGAATCAGTTACATGTAGGCCTGTGGCAAGAACTCTCTCTTCAGTTCAAGATTTCTTTTTAAGAAACATTTAAAAACGTACTTTGCCACTGCTACTTGCAAAGCCTTAGGAGGATTCAAGAGTAGCAGGAACAAGCGATCATTAGACAGATGACAATAAAAGTCATTTAGTTCAAGAAATTTTAGAAATTCTTTCTTCAGATCAGCATACAGAGGACAATAGACCAGAAAGTGCCTCTCATCTTCAACTGAATTAGGACAAAAAAGCACTTTCTTTCCTCTGATTCTCTGTATCCCCCCATTTTTCCTCTCATCATTGAAGAGCTCCCCATATCAAACTTGCAGTTCTATATCTACCAGTCTTAGTTTTAATTGCACAAAATGAGCTGGGCTACTATAGTTTATCCCTATCCACATATTACCCAATCCACATCAATCTTATACAGATTTTAATTTAAAGATCCAATGTGCATTGTTACTTGAACCAACTGTTTGACAGAAATATGGAAATAAATAATAATAATAATAATAATAATAAATAGATAGGTGTTAATCTTTAAATTAAATTAAATTAAATTAAATTAAAATAAAAATAAAATAGATTAAATAGCTCAGTTATTTATAGCTCGCTTAAATCCATCATAAGACTTGGATTCAATTACAGAGCTACTGAGAGTAAGAGAGGCTAAATTATGCCAGTATAGCATGTTAACTTGTCCAGACATTTGAATATCATTCTACAAGATGAACACACATTACTTGCATGTTCTTGCATTCTCAGTTGTACTTGAGGATGCAAAAGGAAAAAATGTTATTCTTTCATAATCAAATATTATCTGATCAAAATGTACATTTTCCATTCAGTTAAGTGAAATTTAGGGTAAAATAAGGGATGAATGGAAATCTGTAACACCATATGAAAAAGAGAATACTTGTAGTCCAGTAACATTTGAGACACCCTAAAAGGTATCAGATTGCTGATTTTGACCCCTAAAAGGTACGACAAGCATCTCCACACAAAATATATGGTTCAAGTCCCCCTCTTCTTGGGATATGAATATATAATTCTACAAATTACTGATTATTAAAATAATAATAAAAAAAATCACTGTTTTTTAAAATTTTTAAATAAACAGTGCATTTATAAGATTAATATGTCACTGTGACATGTAACTCTCCAAGTGGGAGGTTACTGCCCTTCCAGTCACATGCGAACAATGAGACTTAAATCACATTAAACGAGAATTGAGTTTTGCTGGATGTCAATCATCTATATTTCTATGACAACCAAGTTGTAGCTCTTCCCCCTTGTTTTCGTTTGTAATTTTAAGTCTCGTTGTTGGCATGAGACTGGGAATCGCAGTAATCAACTAACGTTCACTTAAGTGCTTATACAAAAACTTTTTAAAATTTTCAACCTTATGTACTAAAGCCTTGCTTTCACTAGTGACACAAGCAGATTAGCTGAAGCAACATACACAGACTCAATAATGTACTGCTCGTTGTCTGTCTTTTGTTGCACCTGGGTAAGAAATGCAACAGTAAGGCTGTATGTTGGTTCTCTCCCTCCTTCTCCTTCTGTCACTTGTGAAAACAAAGCCTACAATAGCTTGATTTTCATAAATAACCCAAAATGATCAGACACCATCTCTCCTTCATCAGTCAATAGACTTATAACTTTTCTTTCTTCAATTGTCACATCGGAGCTCACAAACAGATGATCATAACATCCTCCATCCAAATGAGTTTTCTTGTTCTCAGTAAAGACAGGTTTGAGTCCTACTGTATTCATGTTCATTACCAGTTTTTGGTATTCTGCTTTGTTACCACCATCAGGCACGTTTAATGGGTTAATATTGAAGTCTCCACCAATAATGACAAATGGAGATTGATGTTTTCTAATGATATCTGTTAATTGTTTGATTTGGAGTTCTCTGACATATTCCTTATGCGCATCTGTGTGGGTTGTAAAAACTGTTATTGTTTTCTTGTTAATAAGCAGTTCTGCATACACAAACCCTTTGTTATTTGGCTTTTCTTTAATATCTGCATCATTGTAGACCACAGATTTGGCATTTTTAAAGGGGATCTTACTAAATATTGTTAATCCATTGGTTTGTCCAAACACATATGGAACACTATCTCTCATACTGGTTCTGTACTTAAACCCTTGCGCCTTCATAGCGGTAATCATCTGAGTAGCACAATTGGAAAACTCCAGTGGCCCAACACGCAAGATAAAAATCTCTTGAACTAGGACAATGTCGACATCTTTGACACCCTTTGCAAATCCTTTGAACCTTTCAACATAATTTGAATTGCTCCACACAAGATAGTTACACCACATATTATATGTCACAACTTTCAGATGGTCTTTTATAAAGCTTTTGTTATTTTCATCTGTTTGGAGAATTGTGGACCCACTCAATTCCTTGCTAGTTTTAGAAAGCCACAAGTGAATGTACAGAGCTATCACCATAGTAATGAAAAGCCCAAAATAAAGTTTATACTTTTGGCAAACAAGGTGTATTCTCATTATTGCTACACTATTGTAGGTAAAAATCTGCAAAATAAATACATGAATGAATGAACAAATGAATGAACAAATAAATGTATATATGTAAATAAATATATAAATAAACAAACAAATATATATGCTTTTGTACATTTTATAATTTGATTGGACTCTATAAACATCATCTTTTGGAAAATTTAAATTATCCAATGATAAACCAAAAAGCAGGTGTTAATTAAGACAATACCGATTGAGCCAAGAAGGGCAAAGAAGAGCCCAACAGTCTTTAACTTTTGATGTTGTCCAAGCAGTAGGGATGATGGGTGGTCCTTTTAAGGTTGAAGATTTTTCCTGTGGGAACCTTTTTCAGTTTCCGACTCAAAAGTCAATATAATAACATGATTTGGTATACCTTATTATTACAGGGTTTCAAAACCCCGTGCAAATCACCCCAGGCCAGAGTAACTTCAGAATAGAGCGGAACTCTTTGAAAACGACGCAAGAATACAAAAGCTCTATTGTTATTCAAAAAAGTAGTCTCTACTTCATCAAAATATATTACTACAACTATAACAACAAATAAAATCATTAAGCTTATAAGCTATATAAAAGCTAGACTACAAAGTAACCAATGAGGCTCAGCAAGCCAAGAATCTCTAAAATATATTAAACTTATGGGCTTTTATACATTCCATAGTTGATAAAGTTGTTTTGAAGCATTTTTGAGTTGAACTTAATTAAACTTTCAGTCAATGTAGTGATAATAGTGATCTGCAAGTAAGAAAAGCAATTTTACCAGGTTCTCACAGACTATATTAAGAATCCATATAAGCTTAAAGAGTCTTATTACCTTCATTAGTAAACGAAGTGACTAAACGTCCGGCAGCCGGACACGGTCTTCAAATCACTAGACGTCCGGCAGTCCGATATTTTTCCACATTTCTCTTCGAAATCCAAAAATATTTATTCGAAAATGATCTACCTTTGATAAGAATCCTCAAGCGCTTCCAGGCATGCAAAAATTTCGATCTGGATGTTTTTCGCCAACCCTGTACACAGAGTACGAAGCCATCCAAGCGCGTGACACTTAGAAATTTTTCAGTCACACTGCCGGACACGGTCTTCAAATCACTAGACGTCCGGCAGTCCGATATTTTTCCACATTTCTCTTCGAAATCCAAAAATATTTATTCGAAAATGATCTACCTTTGATAAGAATCCTCAAGCGCTTCCAGGCATGCAAAAATTTCGATCTGGATGTTTTTCGCCAACCCTGTACACAGAGTACGAAGCCATCCAAGCGCGTGACACTTAGAAATTTTTCAGTCACACTGCCGGACACGGTCTTCAAATCACTAGACGTCCGGCAGTCCGATATTTTTCCACATTTCTCTTCGAAATCCAAAAATATTTATTCGAAAATGATCTACCTTTGATAAGAATCCTCAAGCGCTTCCAGGCATGCAAAAATTTCGATCTGGATGTTTTTCGCCAACCCTGTACACAGAGTACGAAGCCATCCAAGCGCGTGACACTTAGAAATTTTTCAGTCACACTGCCGGACACGGTCTTCAAATCACTAGACGTCCGGCAGTCCGATATTTTTCCACATTTCTCTTCGAAATCCAAAAATATTTATTCGAAAATGATCTACCTTTGATAAGAATCCTCAAGCGCTTCCAGGCATGCAAAAATTTCGATCTGGATGTTTTTCGCCAACCCTGTACACAGAGTACGAAGCCATCCAAGCGCGTGACACTTAGAAATTTTTCAGTCACACTGCCGGACACGGTCTTCAAATCACTAGACGTCCGGCAGTCCGATATCTTTCCACATTTCTCTTCGAAATCCAAAAAATATTTATTCGAAAATGATCTACCTTTGATAAGAATCCTCAAGCGCTTCCAGGCATGCAAAAATTTCGATCTGGATGTTTTTCGCCAACCCTGTACACAGAGTACGAAGCCATCCAAGCGCGTGACACTTAGAAATTTTTCAGTCACACTGCCGGACACGGTCTTCAAATCACTAGACGTCCGGCAGTCCGATATCTTTCCACATTTCTCTTCGAAATCCAAAAAATATTTATTCGAAAATGATCTACCTTTGATAAGAATCCTCAAGCGTTTCCAGGCATGCAAAAATTTCGATCTGGATGTTTTTCGCCAACCCTGTACACAGAGTACGAAGCCATCCAAGTGCGTGACACTTAGAAATTTTTCAGTCACACTGCCGGACACGGTCTTCAAATCACTAGACGTCCGGCAGTCCGATATCTTTCCACATTTCTTTTTGAAATCCAAAAAATATTTATTCGAAAATGTTAGATGAGAAGCCCTAGGAAGGGTGCCCTTGTACCATTGGCCTTTTGTACCAAAATTACAAATAGTTCAGTGGAAACAGATTTAACATAATCAAGCATTTAGAATGGTGCATGTTTATGGTGGTGACAGATTTGGCGAATGTGTCGAGTGAACACAAGCGAGCCCCATCGCTACGACAAAGCACTGACACCTTGATGGGGAAAAATTGAAAAACGCAACACTAACATGCCACATGGGCTTTCAATGTCATAGCGGCAGGGTAGTGTTGGTGCTTACTTTAGAAATATAAATGTTTGATGAGATTATGACTTGCATTGTGGGAGAAGATGTGATAATCGTTCTTGCAGTTGAAAAGAGGGATCGACGCAGTGACGACAGTTCATCAAAAAACTTGAATTCTGTAAGAAGGTGTGATTATCGTTCTTGTAATGGAGAAGAGGGATCGACGCAGTGACGACAGTTCATTAAAAAACGTGCGTTGTGCGAATAGTTGGGATTATCGTTCTTGAAGTGGAGAATAGGGATCGACGCAGTGACGACAGTTCACCAAAAAACTTGAATTCTGTAAGAAGGTGTGATTATCGTTCTTGTAGTGGAGAAGAGGAATCGACGCAGTGACGACAGTGGAGAATAGGGATCAACGCAGTGACGACAGTTGTCCAAAAAACTTGAATTCTGTAAGAAGGTGTGATTATCGTTCTTGTAGTGGAGAAGAGGGATCGACGCAGTGACGACATTGAACCAAAAAAAACGTGCGTTGTGAGAGAAGATGTGATTATTGTTCCTGCAGTGGAGAAGAGGAATCGGCGCAGTGACGACAGTTCACCAAAAAACTTGAATTCTGTAAGAAGGTGTGATTATCGTTCTTGTAATGGAGAAGAGGGATCGACGCAGTGACGACATTGAACCAAAAAAAACGTGCGTTGTGAGAGAAGATGTGATTATTGTTCCTGCAGTGGAGAAGAGGAATCGCCGCAGTGACGACAGTTCTCCAAAAAAACATGAATTCTGTAAGAAGATGGGATTATCGTTCTTGTAGCGGAGAAGAGGTATCGAAGAAATGACGACAATTCATTAAAAAAACGTGCGTTGTGAGGGAAGATGTGATTATTGTTCTTTCAGTGGAAAAGAGGAATCGACGCAGTGACGACATTGAACCCCAAAAAAAACGTGCGTTGTGAGAGAAGATGTGATTATTGTTCTAGCAGTGGAGAAGAGGAATCGACGCAGTGACGATAGCTGATAGTGAAGTCGCCGTAGGGAAGGCTCAGTTGGTTCAGTGAGCATTGAACCTGGAGTTCGATGCCCGGCCGGTCCTGAAATTCGTGGTCTTATAATGATTTAGTAGAAGCTGCTTCCTTTGTAATTACACTCTGGACATTACTAGACACTACCTCGCGTTGTCTCCTTTTAATTGTGGGCTCCGCGTGTCATATCAAACAATTGTAAAAAGTTGTCATTCGCTCGGCAGTCAACTCTATTCCATATTGGGGCAGGCATTACCTTATTTGGAAGTCACATTTTCCATTTGTCGGCAAAACGGTCGAAAATTTGACCAAAACTTGCAGAAATTGTAGCTATGAAACACATCACATTGTCCACCATCTTGAAAATTGCTTAGAAACCTCGCTTTTCAATAAACAGGAAACCCAATGGTAAAAATACAGCAAGCCCGCGAAAAGCAACAATCCAGAACGTCTACGCATTCACCTTGCTTTGTTAGAGGAGATGTAATTATTCTCCTTTGAAGTGGAGAAGGAAGATATGGGAAGTAATATTGAAATGTTATTGATACAGGAGATGTGTCTTCCTCTTATTGAGTGAGATATATAATTCAAGGTTGGTACAGTATTAATGAATAGCCTATTGTTCGAGAGTTCGATTCCCATAGACTTCACATCGTTGTTTTGACTTCTTTCCTTTTCGTGTAGATTCAATTAGTTTGAAGTGGACATTAGGTTAGCCTCAATTTCATCAGTAACTCTTGAAGTTGACTACCTACCGACGTTTAATAATGTCTTCCTTTATTGACTTTCTTCTTAAGGAAGATGCTTTCGTGGCTCTTGTGGAAAGAAGAGTGATCGACGAAGTGACGACAGATCATGAGAATAAAAAAAGGAACTTTTTGGTTAGGACAGATGTGGTTATTGCTTTTGTAGCTTAGAAGAGGCACGATGGATAAACGCAGTGACGAAAGGTGGTCTTGCAAAGGGAAATGCGTTTATTGCTGTGGGAATGTCGGAGGAAGATCTGACCATTACTAATTTGGGTTTAAAGTGGTTGAGGATCCAAAGCAGGGAAAACAGTTTATAGTAACGTTAATTTGCTCTATTGGCTCAGCCAGTGGGGCGCATGTCTTTTAATCGCAAGGTTTTGAGGTATAATTCCGCTGCCGGACCAACACTGAAGGTCTTCATAACTGAGGTGTTGCATGTCTTTGTAATTACATCTGCAAATTTGTAGACCTTTACCAGTCATCTCGGATAAGGATGTTTAACCGTAGGCCCCGTCTGCTTTAATTATAACTCTATTCCTGCATATGGTAGACGGAAACGATCCTGTTGTACTATTTGCAAGGAGTAAGGGATTATCGCCAGGTACAAAATACAACGGCCTGTCCTTATTATACACGCATTTGGGCATATTGGCGTGAAAAGTAGGGGTGCCTCGTATTACGATATTCTCGGTTCTCCCTTTAACTATCCTCCATCTCTCTTAAAAACAAACAGTATTTTTACAAAAGACAATTTGTTTGCTCTGTTGAAAATTCACTTTTGCTGTCATTGAAGGCAAAAACGAAAGCGAAATTACAACAATTTACTTTTACAGGATTTGCAAAACCAAGTACGGTTTTTAGGCTTCTTTTTCAAGGTGGTGCATTGGAAGTGCGACCATAGGAGGCATCTGTCACAGGCAATGCTGTCCTCCATGTCATCATCAATCATTGTTTGGCATACACCACAAAGCCATCCAATTTTATTTTTTGTTTCCTTTAGTTTGAGTAAATGCAACCATGCATCGTCGTCAAAAAACTTTCTAACTCTATGTATGTCTACATTGTCATGATCTTTCAGAGCGTCAGACAATTCGTGTAATGAGAGAACATCTTCAATGTTAAGAAGTCGTTTGCCAGCCAAAGCTTCACCTGCTGCTCTTTCAGAGGTCATGAAAGTCAAAATTTGCCTATTTTTTTCACTCGGCGGAAGCTTACTAAAGGGTAACAACAAGTGCGAGTTCTCTTTTCTTTTTTTACTTCTCGGCAAACCAATGACAGTCACCTCAGCTCCTTTTGGACGACCTCTTTTAAGGATCTTCGGTGGCATTTTGATATTCTTCAATTGTGAGCTGTTGCTATGATCAGCCGCTTCGTCAAAAGTATCGTCTTCTTGCTGCATCTTTTCTTCCTTGCCTTTCGGACTAATTGGGCATTGAATGTCCGCCATATATATAGGTTTGGGACTCTTGCATTGCGGATTCTCATGATCTGTGGTCACATCATGATCACTCTCTTTGTCTTTAATATCTTCCGCGTCAAGAACAACAACTTCGTGGCCAAGTTGCCAGCTTTTGATAATTGTTTCAAGAACACGTTTCCTTTGTTTGAACGTGCCCATTCCTCCCTCACTGGCCAACGAAGCTAAAACTTGTGCGCTTTGCAAAGCTTTCCTGAACTTTTGAGCCTGCGAAAGCGTCTTCCAGGTGTTCTCCTCCTTTGTCGTCACGTGCACCTCAAAGCTGGGTAATTCTATGTCGTCTTCTATGATGGGATTTTCACAGCTGTTAACAGAGTTGAACCGATCCGTTTCTTTATAAAACTCCATAGTCCATCGTTTGTGGGACAAACAGGGATCAAATATGGGAAGATTCAGGACAGTTCGGACTTTAAAGATATGTTTACATGGCAGATTCATTCTGGTGAAAAAGGAGCAGTCACAAAGTGTTGGTGTAGATTGGTGTGGTTGATTATTATTTTTAGATGCACTTAAAGTGAATTCGTTATTACTTTTCTGAGAAACTACTGTTACATTTTGGACTAACTCAAACTGCTCCCGAAGAAATCTAAACGCGTAAGGCGTCAGGTGCTCTGAGTAGCACTGGAGGTCTTTGGCGAGGGTTTGCAACTCCGTTTTCTTCCGCGTTATTGCCATTAGGTACTGATGGTTCCTTTCTTCTCTTAAGCAGTTTATTACTGTTAGGAATTCTGAAAAAAACTGCATCAAGCTGGCATATTTGGAGCAAACACTTTTAATCTTGCTAAATGTTGACTCAAGGCGATTATTAGTTGTTTCTCCCAGATTTAGATGGTGGTCTTTAAAGTATGTTACCCACTGTTCTTTTATGGGGTGCCAATTCTCAAGAACATAGTCAACGACGCTTTTCATTTGGGTGTTCTTTAATTCGTCGAGACTACGGTCGTAGTCGGCAGCGGATTTTGCATGTGCTAAAGAAGACAGGATTTCTAGGGCTCTCAACCTTTGGGCGGATGTTATGCCCAATTTCTCGCACGTTATCTCCCTTTTAAATGAACGTAAAGTGTGAAATAAACAAATGTTTAATGTCGCACCCGGGAAGCACTTCGTGAACACATCTCTTTCAGTGAAATCCTTATCAGACATTATTACTTTGGTCTTGCTCCATGAAGGGTTATGCCTTTTAAAAATTTCGACAGACGCTTCTATAACGTCCTTGGTCTCCTCAGCTAAAACAAACACGCCCACTACTTCACTTAAACCATTGCCGTCTATACACATGATTAAATACACAGGCATTCTGAGATCTAATAATTTGTATGTTGCGTCGACCAGAAGAAGTTCCGGGAAGTGCTCAAATAGATTCTGCATATACGCATCTGCGTAAAACAGGCCTTTGAAATTTCTATCATCATCAACTACTACTTCTGCAAGGGCTCCTTGTTCGTTTTTCAAAAAGCGTACTACATCCTCCAGATTATTTCTGTTGATCTCTTTTTTTAAATTAAATTTAAGATTTGCGATATCTTTTAGGGTTACTTTTTGCCCAGTGTTGTCTTCGATTTGCTTTTTTAGTAGTTTTGGGTTTGCCTGGAGTTTTAGGGCTTCTTCAATATCTTGCACTGCAGCTTGGTTGTGGGAAGCTCGTTGCCTCGGTAGGTGTTGATAGATTTCCCTCCTAATATCGTGGTTGTGTTCCTTCTTTATTCTAGTAGCTTCAAGATGTTGGCCGTCAGGTGTAAGAAGAAAATATATTTCAAACGGGCATCCTTGTTTGAATGTTTTTGTGTTTCTTTTCCTTTCCTTTCTCTCTTGCAAAGCCTTCCCTCCAAATTTACATGATAGCTTCAAGGAATAGTATCGCAGATCAGGGTTAGCTAGGGCAACTCTATTTGGGGCACGTTTTGAAGCAGCTTCAAGCGTACGCACATCTCTATTGTATAATTCAATATAGTGACTTTCCTCATATCTTTTTTTAAAAACTTGAAGCTCATCAAAGGACGCGAATTTCTGGCCTTCAAAAAAAACAATTTCAGATCCCTTTTGATATTTCGATCCGTTTATGCCAGCTCCTTTAATTCCGACATCTTCTTCGGTGTGGTCGTCCTTTTCATTATCGTCTTCTCCTGTGTCGTCGTCCATTCCAACCCCTTCGACATCTTTGTGGACTGCAGTGTTGTCGTCCATTTCTTGTCCGTCTTTTCCTTTGTCTGCGTCCGTGTCTTGTCCATCTTTTCCTTTGTCCACGTCCATGTCTTGTCCATCTTTTCCTTTGTGTGCGTCCATGCCATGTCCATCCTTTCCTTTGTCTGCGTCCGTGTCATGTCCATCTTTTCCTTTGTCCACGTCCATGTCTTGTTCATCCTTTCCTTTGTCTGCGTCCATGCCATGTCCATCCTTTCCTTTGTCTGCGTCCGTGTCATGTCCATCCTTTCCTTTGTCCGTGTTCATGTCTTGTCCATCTTTTCCTTTGTCCGCGTCCATGCCATGTCCATCTTTTCCTTTGTCCGCGTTCATGTCTTGTCTATCTTTTCCTTTGTCTGCGTTCATGTCTTGTCCATCTTTTCCTTTGTCCGCGTTCATGTCTTGTCCATCTTTTCCTTTGTCCGCGTTCATGTCTTGTCCATCTTTTCCTTTGTCCGCGTTCATGTCTTGTCCATCTTTTCCTTTGTCCGCGTTCATGTCTTGTTCATCTTTTCCTTTGTCCACGTTCATGTCTTGTTCATCTTTTTCTTTGTCCGCGTTCATGTCTTGTCCATCCTTTCCTTTCTCCGCGTCCATGTCATGTCCGTCTTTTCTTTTGTCTGCGTGCATGTTATTCCCTCCGTTACCGTCGTTTTCGTTTTCGTCGTCAATGTTATATCCCTCAATACCAGCTTTATTTTCCTTTTCGTTTTCGTTTACCAAGCCAGTACCTTTAATGCCAGTGTCAAAGCATCCTTTTTCTATTGCCGTGTCGTCTCCGTTTGTGCTTAGGATATCGTTATTGTGAACGCCAATGAGCGAGACATCGATCTTTTCGTTCAGCAGCCAAGAAATCAATGTGCATCTCAAGAAATTCGAATTTGCACTTGGATTCGTTAGCCACTGCAAGCTATAGGGGAGAACGGCACCCCGGACAAGAAATACATTCCTCCATAAAGTAGGAGCTAAGCAGGAAATACCTGCAAGTACTGCAACTGCCACACCACAGATGCTTGCACAAGTTTGAACAGGGATGTTTTCTAGGCATTTCGCTGAACATATATGATGCGATCCCCCGCTTTTAATATGTGCCTGCACTATGCCATGAAAGGGTTGACTTTTAATGCCCATCACTTGATGAATGGTTGTCATAATTGGGAATAGAACTTGTTTAAGATCATTTGGTACATCCCAGCAATTTGTATCACAGTAGTACCAGTCGTTCTTTTCCACCTCAACATACAACAATGTCCAGTGACATCCAGGCTGAGTCAGGGAACTTGTATATACGTTGTTGCCAATCTTTCCCACATTTACAACAAAGACTAGTCCTGTCGTGTGCCTGTTTACTTGAGTTTCAAGATATGTTTTGCGTCGTCCCTCATTCATTAGTAGGAGATCATTCAGCATGAAAGCGGCGGTATGATTTGAATCTTTCTGTAGAATAGCAATAATACTAGCCAGAATACTGTGGCTCAGCCACCCCTGTCCAGCGATGGTAGCCAAATCACAGGCTAGTAAATAGCGGTTGTTTGGGAAAACACAACGCCCATCGGGATAGTGGAAAATGAGATTCGCATATTTAGTCATATCTTCTGTACGATACGAGCAGCTAGAGTTTGGGATGGTCATCTTCCAATCCTTGAGCCATTTGTCTTCGTTTCTGACGCGGGACTTTACCTCTCGAAGCTCATGTATTTGTATCATTGTCTGGAGGGACTGTGGGGTAAACGTCCCTATTGCTGTTTTTACGGCAGCATACTTTTGATCTCTGCACACACTTTGTAGATGTTTGCATGTCGATTCAGGAAGAATGCTTGATAAGGATAAAATAGGTGTTACCTTTTTTGGCCTTGATTTCGAGAATGATGGCGTCCCAGCATTTGCTATTTGTGGAAACTTTATCTGCGAAGCTTCATGTCTCGTCTTCGAATAAAAGCTATTATTCTGGATAATATCCTATTGTAATTATATCAACAATTAGAATGTGAAACCTGTATAAATTGAACCTCTATACATACAGTCGTAGTTAGAAGGTATTAGAAACATTCGCGTCCACACGATATCGTGTCCACACGGATCAGAATACACTCTGATGTCCAGTCCTCTTGTTGTAGGCTTTATTTATACAGCATGCGCAAAACCTTGGGTTACGTCACCGTATTCAAAAAGTTACGGGTGCCGTATTGACAACGTATCCAAAGCGTTCCACTCTGAAGAGCGTTGCGGATTCGTTTACCGTATTTGGCGGACACGTGTGGACAGAAAGCCAATTCCCATAAAAAAGGTGTGGATTCGAAAATATCCCGATACGTGTGGACGCTATGGGACCTGTATGAACCGGACTGGCCCGGTTAAAGTGATTCTTCGGTAATAGATTTAACCTATAAAAATCGCTTAAAATTTCATATGTTGTGCTTATTTCATAGCTTATAAGAAAAAAAGGGGGTGTTACAAGGTTTGTTTGGGAAATATTTGGACTGATAGACAGTGGTGTTTCAGCGATTTTGCGCGAACGTTCCGTGTATTACCGCCAATTCATTGCCAAATGTATCTGGTTTCAGAAAAGACTCCAGACTTAGAAATAAGAAATAGCAGTGTGAGTGTGCGTGAGTTGAAAAAGGGAAAAAAAGGAAAATTTCTAGCAAGAAAGTTTCATTTGATCTCTGTCAGTAAAGTGCACTTTTGCTCATTTTTTAAGACTTTTAAAAAGCGACACACGCCATCCGCGGACTTTTGACATGTTCTTGCTCAGATTTACGCAAATAAAAGTCAATTTTCCGATATTCTACCCATAATTTTTGTTAATTTTCAAATATGTTGTGTATATCATTGCAAGAAAGCAAGTTTGAAAACGAAAAATCGGGGGTCTCCAGGCTTGTTTGTTATGTAAAACATGTTCATATTCAGGCGAAAAAAATCACGCTTTTCAGAGAAAACTGGGGCGAGTTTTACAAAAATCTTTATCTATAGCTCCAACGTTTGAAAAAATCATCAAAATTATGTATTTTAGCATATTATACGCATAAAGAATAAAAATGTTCACAAAGGCGTAATTCCGGTGCTTTTTGACTCTCTGCGTAAAAGAGTGCGCGGTGGAAAACAAAGGAATCACCTTGCGTGGGCTGAATTTTTTTGTTTTCTTTTCACTGGGAACACAAAAGAAGTCAGCCCACATAACCCGGCCAGCCCGGTTAGTTTAATTAATTAGGACCTTACTTTTCAACATATTTCATTTTCTTTATACAAAAAAGAGGCTCTGTTGAGGGAGCCTCAATAATCCCCTTGGGCAGCACGTCGGAATGCGGTTTAATTTGGAGGGCAAAAAAATAATAATTTCAATGTACAGAGAACGGGAACCTATTGTTTTGCCCTCCAAATTGAGCTGCATTCTGACGTGCTGCATTGAGGGGGAGGGGGGGGGGGGAAGGGGAGCGTACATAATTTGAAATTTCAAATCCACCCTCCACGTCCCCATACTAATTTATGACAAGTCCCTTAGTCAACAACTAATGAAAGCACAGACAACAGTTGTCTAACCTGTAATGCTACGTCCAATGTGGAACCTAAAAAACATAATGTAAAGCGAATATAGAAATTTAAATTCAAAAAGTCAAAAACTTCTATCAGGGATAAAAATACGCACATAAGAAGTATAACACATTGTTGTGGCTTTGTTTAGATCTTAGCCAAGTTTTTTTTTGTAAAAATATGTATTTATCTTTATTGATCATATAATAAATTATAACATAGGTAATATATAACGCGCCCTCTGATTGGATGATAAGCGCACGCGAGCGTGCGTCCAAAACTCGATGGACAGCACGCTGACGTCAATGTTATTGTCTTAAAATGGACGAAAATTTTTTGCTTATTTCGTTTGTCTAATAAAAGAAATGATCAACACTCAGCAGTGCGTCCACTGAGTTATGGATGCACTTGATCGGCTGCTAAGCACTCGAGAAGCTATAGTCGTACGCGTCGTGCAACTCTTACGCTTCTCTCGTGCTTAGCTGCCTCCCGCGTGCATCCATAGTGTCGAGTTTCCGCGTGCGTCCATAACTCTATGGACGCACGCTGAGTGTTGACCATTTCCTCAATTGAAGATTTTAATTGAGCATTATACATTACCATTTCCAAATAGTGCTCGGTGCACTTTTCCTCTATTTATTCATTCATTTATTCATTCATTCATTCATTCATTCATTCATTCATTCATTTATATAATTTTCTTTCTTTCTTTCTTTTTATTTTTCTAAAAAATAACCATTCTTTTCAAACCATCAAACATGATTTTGTGTCTCTATTTCTACCGAAAGACATGCGCTTCGAAAAAGAGGGAGGGGGAGTGGATACGGGAGGGAAAGAAGGGACCTAGAGAAAATAATGCCTCTTTTTTGTTTTACCCCTCCCCTCCCTTCCTCCTCACTGAAATGGAGTATTAAGTTCAACAAATCAGTCTGCGAATGACATCGTAATGAGTAGAAAACACTAGTATATGTGAATTGCTTGTGACTAAACCAACATGATAAATTAAAGTTAGAAAAACCCCAAAAACGTGTTGGATAACCGGCTAGACAATTGCAATGAAATCTATTGCAAGATTTCAAAATTGGTACCGACAGCTAGTCAAGTCCGGATCGAACGCATTCTTTAATAATCCGAATCTGGTGATAAGCCAATATAATCTTGTTCATACATCATTAAACAGGAAAAAGAACTCTCTTACCTTTGATATGAGCTCGTCCTTTCTTCATTTTAGCTTAAAATGACCAAGTAATGTTAACTAAACTACGCTTACTAGAGAACCTAGCAGTGACCTTTCGAAATTTGGTAAAGTCACGGTGAGATTTCCCGCCGTTTTCAGGGTCATGCAATCGAAAAGATATTTAATTTCAGTCACGCTAAGATACTGATAAGCAGCAGTGTCACCTATGGATTGTTCAGGGGTGGTGAAAAACGTAAATAAAGGTAGATCATTTTCGAATAAATATTTTTGGATTTCGAAGAGAAATGTGGAAAGATATCGGACTGCCGGACGTCTAGTGATTTGAAGACCGTGTCCGGCAGTGTGACTGAAAAATTTCTAAGTGTCACGCGCTTGGATGGCTTCGTACTCTGTGTACAGGGTTGGCGAAAAACATCCAGATCGAAATTTTTGCATGCCTGGAAGCGCTTGAGGATTCTTATCAAAGGTAGATCATTTTCGAATAAATATTTTTTGGATTTCGAAGAGAAATGTGGAAAGATATCGGACTGCCGGACGTCTAGTAATTTGAAGACCGTGCCGGCATTTCTAAGTGTCACGCACTTGGATGGCTTCGTACTCTGTGTACAGGGTTGGCGAAAAACATCCAGATCGAAATTTTTGCATGCCTGGAAGCGCTTGAGGATTCTTATCAAAGGTAGATCATTTTCGAATAAATATTTTTGGATTTCGAAGAGAAATGTGGAAAAATATCGGACTGCCGGACGTCTAGTGATTTGAAGACCGTGTCCGGCAGTGTGACTGAAAAATTTCTAAGTGTCACGCGCTTGGATGGCTTCGTACTCTGTGTACAGGGTTGGCGAAAAACATCCAGATCGAAATTTTTGCATGCCTGGAAGCGCTTGAGGATTCTTATCAAAGGTAGATCATTTTCGAATAAATATTTTTGGATTTCGAAGAGAAATGTGGAAAAATATCGGACTGCCGGACGTCTAGTGATTTGAAGACCGTGTCCGGCAGTGTGACTGAAAAATTTCTAAGTGTCACGCGCTTGGATGGCTTCGTACTCTGTGTACAGGGTTGGCGAAAAACATCCAGATCGAAATTTTTGCATGCCTGGAAGCGCTTGAGGATTCTTATCAAAGGTAGATCATTTTCGAATAAATATTTTTGGATTTCGAAGAGAAATGTGGAAAAATATCGGACTGCCGGACGTCTAGTGATTTGAAGACCGTGTCCGGCAGTGTGACTGAAAAATTTCTAAGTGTCACGCACTTGGATGGCTTCGTACTCTGTGTACAGGGTTGGCGAAAAACATCCAGATCGAAATTTTTGCATGCCTGGAAACGCTTGAGGATTCTTATCAAAGGTAGATCATTTTCGAATAAATATTTTTTGGATTTCGAAGAGAAATGTGGAAAGATATCGGACTGCCGGACGTCTAGTGATTTGAAGACCGTGTCCGGCAGTGTGACTGAAAAATTTCTAAGTGTCACGCGCTTGGATGGCTTCGTACTCTGTGTACAGGGTTGGCGAAAAACATCCAGATCGAAATTTTTGCATGCCTGGAAGCGCTTGAGGATTCTTATCAAAGGTAGATCATTTTCGAATAAATATTTTTGGATTTCGAAGAGAAATGTGGAAAGATATCGGACTGCCGGACGTCTAGTGATTTGAAGACCGTGTCCGGCAGTGTGACTGAAAAATTTCTAAGTGTCACGCGCTTGGATGGCTTCGTACTCTGTGTACAGGGTTGGCGAAAAACATCCAGATCGAAATTTTTGCATGCCTGGAAGCGCTTGAGGATTCTTATCAAAGGTAGATCATTTTCGAATAAATATTTTTGGATTTCGAAGAGAAATGTGGAAAAATATCGGACTGCCGGACGTCTAGTGATTTGAAGACCGTGTCCGGCAGTGTGACTGAAAAATTTCTAAGTGTCACGCGCTTGGATGGCTTCGTACTCTGTGTACAGGGTTGGCGAAAAACATCCAGATCGAAATTTTTGCATGCCTGGAAGCGCTTGAGGATTCTTATCAAAGGTAGATCATTTTCGAATAAATATTTTTGGATTTCGAAGAGAAATGTGGAAAAATATCGGACTGCCGGACGTCTAGTGATTTGAAGACCGTGTCCGGCAGTGTGACTGAAAAATTTCTAAGTGTCACGCGCTTGGATGGCTTCGTACTCTGTGTACAGGGTTGGCGAAAAACATCCAGATCGAAATTTTTGCATGCCTGGAAGCGCTTGAGGATTCTTATCAAAGGTAGATCATTTTCGAATAAATATTTTTGGATTTCGAAGAGAAATGTGGAAAAATATCGGACTGCCGGACGTCTAGTGATTTGAAGACCGTGTCCGGCAGTGTGACTGAAAAATTTCTAAGTGTCACGCGCTTGGATGGCTTCGTACTCTGTGTACAGGGTTGGCGAAAAACATCCAGATCGAAATTTTTGCATGCCTGGAAGCGCTTGAGGATTCTTATCAAAGGTAGATCATTTTCGAATAAATATTTTTGGATTTCGAAGAGAAATGTGGAAAAATATCGGACTGCCGGACGTTTAGTTATTTGAAGACCGTGTCCGGCTGCCGGACGTTTAGTCACTTCGATTAATAAAAGGGATAAAAAGGAGAATATTCCTCAGTCATATAAAATAAACTCTGGCTCGCCACGTAACCAAGGTACTGATCTCTTCTGTTAGCATAAGTTCATTTGAGTTCATTTACTTGGCCGTAAAACGAAGAAGTATCATTCAAATGAAAAAGAAGGAGTGACGTTAGTCTATGGCCGGGGAGCTTGCTTGCGGTAATATTTTGACACAGGAAGACCACCGTTGTGAAGTTGCTAAAAATGATGAAGTACCTTTTTTTCAGAATAAAAATCACTTGATCTCTCATCTTCAACTTTTTTTTTGGTCTTTTTTAATTCAAATATCTCATTATCTAATAAGATTTGATATAAAGATACTGAGAAACTTTTACATTAGATTTACAAAGGAAGCCCAACTTTTGTCAGCGGTTATTACCCACTTCCGTGAAGGAATGGCTGCCTTCATTACAAGATCCGAAAAATCGTCAATTTTGAATTTATTTTAAATCCTGATAAAAAGCCGTTGTCATGGACAAGAACCCTGGATATCTACCACGATTGATTACTGGTTATCAGGGCCCGAGATCAAGCTCGTCCAGGGCATTTCACTCCTTAGTTCGTGGAATTGGAGAAGCCAAATCCAAATATGTAAGAATACATTTGGTCGAATTGATCCAGTTTAGCTGAAATACTTAAGATATCTATTTTATTCAGATACATTTGTTGAATCTGATCCTTATTGATGAAATAGAAATTTGGCCTTGTGTTCTCTTAAATGATTTTTCCGGGATTTTTCAACTTTCATTTTCACTGTCAGATAATCAGTGAATGTACTGACGTCTTTACAAAGTGCCATACTTTCCTAGCTTGCAATTTAACAAGATTTAACTTTCTCTTTCCGGGAGTCCATCAATTGGTCTTTCTTTAAATGGAATTGAGAGGCAGTGTGCAGACTAAAATAGTGGTTTGATCAATCAAAATAGCTATTCTTGTAAATCAAAGCTATTAGCTGCTGAGTCAACTTCATGATTATAATACTGATATCACTGATACACTCCATGAATCTGGAGCTGGTTGTACAAAGGGTGAATAGTGCTATCCAGTGGATAAATCCTTATCCAGTGGATAAAATCTATACAAAATCTATACAGTGGATAACTCTTATCCAGTGGATAACTTTATCCAACCTTCGTACAACCGGGCCCTGGATAAAGGTTTCAATGCAACACTATCAGGCCAATACTAATTATTAGTACAAGAAATGTGCACACTTAATATGGAATGTATTTGGAGTCAATATTAGCTATTCTGATGTACTGCCATAAATAAGTCAAATTTCTTGGGGGATGCATAGAGAAGTCACAATGTGGTGAGAACAGAAAGTATGCCACAAGACAAAGTCGAGTGGCGTGACTATTGTTTCTCACCACATTTTGATGTCTTTTGTGCATCTATTGGACCCTTGGAAAAATAGAATCTATTTGTTTTATATTAATAATATTTGTTGGAACATTTCAACCAATCAAAGCATCTGTAAGATTCAATGATGTCATTTATGCATGTGTACTGTAATCATACATAGCTCTCAACCAATCAGAGTGTGCAATAATATACCAATTATTGTATAGGTGCTTCTTCTGCACTCGCAGAATAGTAGACAATACAGGAAATCTTCTCAATACTTATACACAAATTAAACTATCAATTTCCTTTGATGTCTAGGAAGAAGACAAAATCATCAAAGCAGATTTTAATGTTTTAAAGGAAAAACTTGGGCAGCCTACATCATCTGTAAGTATTACAAGTTGAAAATTTGAAAATCAGTTGAAGTGGAAGTTACATTTTTTGTGATGGCAAAAATGGGAGGGTAATACAACTGTACAAATTTGAGTTTAAGCTTTGGTGTTTTCATGCAGCATAAAAAATAACTTTTGATCTTTAACTTGAGCTTTGGATGGAGCTTGTTTTGGGGGTTGCTGTTGGATCTATCCCAATCTATAGTTGGAGTAGGACTGCCAAATCTGTGTATCACCCACTCCCCACAAGTAATGATATGTAAAACTGTGACACAAGTGAGCTGTGAACAATTGTTCCAATAATGTCATGGTTCAAAGCAACAAGTGTCAAACCAAGACCAAAATGATGCTGGTTTGTGCTAGTTTTTATTTAAGTTGGACTTGTTGTCAACAGAATTGAGTACCATATATACTAAACTAAATAAAAATAAACATTTACAAGGTGAACATAACATTTTCTAAAATTCCCCAGCCATCATGTAGTCCCATTATTTTTGGTCAAAGAAGACTTTGTCATTTGTCATGTCTTACATTATTTTTTATTTTTAGAAACAAATGAGAGAGTATCTGGTTCGACTAATTTACTGTGAGATGCTTGGAGTGGATGCATCAGCATTTCACATTCATGCAATCAACTTTGCACAACAAAGAAATCTGTGTGATAAAAGAGTCGGTAAGACATACTGAAAGTTAAAGAGACCAAAATAAATAAATGTACTATTGGTAAACTTTACACTGTAATGGCCATTTCCCAAGATACAGTTGAGTGACTCGTGTACAAGCCAAAGCCTTGTTCTCATTACACTATAGTTGTTTAAAAGTTTTGTTATTATGTAAATCAGACATATATTGTTTAATTAGCAACTAGAACTGCTTTATTGTGAATTCGTCTTTGTCAGTACATTAGAGTATGCACTGAAACCAAGGCTTTGGCTAGTACAGGACTCACTCAGCTGTACCTTGGAGAATGGCCATAATAACAAGGTAGGTGTACGTATAAGTAAAGAGTAAAGGGATTAAAACAATCTCTAATTGCTAGGCCAAAAGGTGGCTATAATAGACCCATGTGATGCAAGTGTGACATTAAGCAATTATTGGATGAGGATGAGGATATAGGGAATTATTAAGGCCGAGGTTTGTGTTATCTGCCGAAGATAACACAAACCTCGGCCTTAATGATTCCCCATATCCTACGAGAAACGAATTCAATAATTGTTTTATTATTTTTTGAAAATAATTCTTACTCAGTTGTGCTTTTTTGACATTGTGTTGTTTTCCCGCTTTTGGCATGAAATGCATAAATTAGCGTGATGTCATACCGCAAGCTAATTTTCCATATTCGAGAAAATTACGTCATAACTTCGAATAATGGTTTTCAACATTTTCATAACTCCAAATTTGGGCAGCTAGCCAGCAACTATGGTAATTTATCCAGTGGCTCTTAGCCAATCAAAACTCTTGAATTATTTTCAAAATATAATAATATAAATTATTTGCTTTATTGGAAAAAGGAATTCACTATCAAATTCGTCACATCAATATTAGTAAAACTGCAAAGTTTTGGGGTCGAGATTGCTCTTAAAATGTCTAACATATGAATTTTTTAAACTTAGTATTTTTACAAAGAAATGTACGTTGGGTGGGCATTGCCCGGCGAGCCTCAATATCATGCTAAACACACATTTCTTTATACAAATTCCACAAAAATATCTAGCTTCAAAAATCCATAATTTCATCAGTTTAAGGGCAATCTTGACAAAACTCTGTAGTTTTACTAATATCGGTATGATGAATTTGATAGTGAATTCATAAGTATTTCTAAAGTATTTTCTTTGTTCATTCTAAAGAATGAATGCACTTTACTTGAAGCTGAAAGACTGAGCATCCATCTTGGATGAATTTCCTCAAAAGATAATTTCTCATTAGCATCTATTGTTTGTTTTCCAACATGGCTTTTTCTTCTTTAATCATTTGATTCTTGAGGGAATGATTGAAACCAATCAACAGGTCTGGAACTTCCTTTGATGATATGCTCTGACTTCTTATTTGGGCTCACTGTGTCAACAGAGCATCAAAGTAAGACCTAGCATGTGAACTGAGTATTTTTTAATGCATTTTACAAATTTTGATATTTCAGGTTATCTTGCTTTGTCATTATTTCTGCACGAAAATCATAGCCTTATTCTGCTGCTGATTAACACTCTTCAGAGGGTAAGCAGAATGGCTTTCAAAAATCTTTCAAATGATGTTTTAGGTTTCATAAATGTTTCATTTCTATGTAATACTGTATACACTGTGAACACACAACTCTGGGCATGGTGTACCACAGACATTAGCGAACTTTAGATGTGACTACGAGTACGAGATTGAGTACGAGTATGAGTTTTTCAATTGGTCTTGTGTGGGATATTGATACTGAATCATAGCCAAATTTTTCATTTCTTACAATTAATGCTTCAATCTATGTACAGGACTACAGTTCAGTATCAACAACTCACGCAAGGCCAATTTTAAAAACTCGTACTCATACTCAATCTCGTACTTGTAGTCAGATCTAAAGTTCGCTATTAACTTATCCCATGAATATATGGTCTTCCAGATAAGAGATGGGTCTTGGGTCAGTGATCGGAGTCTGTAGGTTAATCCATTACAATCAGCAAAAGGGACAAAGGTTTGATAATGTGCATTTCAAGTCCCTGCAATGCTTGTGGGTCCCCCAACTACTGCTATACCCTGGGGCAACTGCAGACCAGCATTGTCTCAATTTTACTAATTGCTTGCCGAAATTATATTTAGCCTCATAATTAACTGGAACACTGAATACAGGTTGAAGTTTTACACCAAGTTGAAAGTAATGAGAACTGTACTTTTTTGTGCTTGACATTTTAGGATTTAGCAAGCACCAATGTTCTTGAAGTTTGCTATGCACTCACTGCAGTCAACAAGCTGATAAATGCTGAAATGATACCAACCATACTACAGCATGTCTTGGCATTATTAGATAATAATAGGTAGGAAGGTGAATCACTATTGCTGTAATATTGAACTCTCTTAGTAATATATACAGTATGAGTGGCCATGTTATATACAATATGCAAACACAAGCCCTATAGTCTACTAGGTGAATCATAGAGTATTTATGCTCAAATTTCCACCCTATGAAGGATAATTTCTTTGTCAGACTGAAAACTGTGCTAAGCTCTGTTCGCAAAGGGAATTGCAGAATAATTAACACTAGTTTTGGAGTATAATGGCTATATGTGACAATTTATCACATAGCCAGGTTTATTAAATATCTCAAAGGTATAAATACAACTGAATCAAACTAGTCAGTATTAACATATTGCCTTGCGAAGGTGAGGGCAATAAACTGCCCAACCCAAGAACACAATAAGAGGCTGGCCTGGGGTGGAGGTGGGGTGAAAGTTCAAAAGCAGTGTGTCAGCGAGTCCGAGATACACACCATCCTTTGTACGCCATAAATGTCAACATCATAGGATTCAAATTACCGGACATCAATCCCCGTTATCCAGGCTCCCATTGCATTGTGGGTAGCATTAAAAACAGTGGCTCAATTTTCGCATAAAATTTTATTTGTAAACAAATAATGTATTTGTGTCAATAACGAAACACTGGACCCAACTAAGTTTTTGGTACATTTTTATACAGGGACATTATCCGCAAGAAGGCAGTAATGGCCTTGTACACAATCTACAAAAAGAGTCCTTCAGTGGTCCCTGATATCAACCACAGGGCCATCAAAGCTCTGAAGGATGGTGATTTTAGTGTGTCAGCAGCTTCACTTCACATCCTGTATGACCTCATCATGGTAGGTCAAGATTGAAGGGCTTCAGTTGAAAATGGCCTAAGTGACCTTTCTGTTAAAGTTTACTGATCCAAATTGGTGTCAATTAATAGGCTTTCTTCCTAAGCCAAAAATATGTGGTCATTTTGGAAAAGTCACTTAGGTCATTTCTATTGGTACCTCTTCAATTCTTTAAGGTCCTGGTTTATGTGTTTGAAGGCCAGCTGTCCCTGGTAAGTGGGATTCAACTTTTAAATACACTGTGTACCTCTGTGAAGCAAACACCTTTGGGAATATGCCTGACCAGTGTCCTTTTCAGAGGTGTCTGATAAGTAGAGATTCAATGTAGAGTAAATACATTGTGTAGACATTTTGCCGAGGTGTAAGCTAGTGCCTGCTGAATAAAGGGTAAACTGTACCAATGTAGTTTAAGAAAATAAGAGTTACATACCCTGACTACCAGACACAACTTGACTGACAGTCAGTCAATTGTTGATTGATTGGCCGATACTGCCATTGAGAGTGGACCAACACCTGACTGACAGTCAATAGCTGATACCTCACTGACAGATAGTCAGTTGACTGTAAAAATTATTTTCTCATTGTCAATACAGTAGAAGTAAACGTTAACATTAATTAAAGGATGTAGTTTCAAATTCATTTAGGCTTTGAACTTTTCATGCTTTTCATTGCAAGAATTTGGTACAACACATGGCTAGTACATTGTATGGTGTCTGAACTACTGTATGACTAACTTGATTTCAAATTTTATGTGATTTTCCATAGGCTGACCCAGCCCCTTACAAAAAGCTAATTCCAGTATTTGTATCACTGCAAGCAATAATCATCAGTAAAAATCTGAAAAATAACAAAGATTTTGAGTTTCACAAAGTAACAGCACCATGGACTCAAATCAAAATTCTAAGGATTCTCTCACTACTTGGAGCATATGATTTAAAGTAAGTGTATCATGATCACTTATTTAATCCTACTCTGAATTCCAGTTGTTTGAATTAAGGAATAAAAAATGGTTTCCCATGTTTGATAGCCTGATCAAAACACGCGTGATGTTGGGAGAACACGAGAGAGCGTAGTGGTAGCTCTTGAGTGTTCTCCCAACATCACAAGTGTTTTGATCAGGCTATCGGACACGGGAAACCATTTTTTATTTCTTTTATGAAATAACTAACATGCAAATAGACGAAAAAAGGAAAAAGAAAACACCGGTGAAAAAATCAAATTGACGTGAGCATGTTTGATACTCTCATCGAACACGGGTTTTCAGCCAATCAGAGTGCGTGTTATATAAGAGTTATTTTATAAACTTAAGGGTCTTTAAGCACTAACCCAAATGGGGCTCTGTTGTCATGTACTGGAATCTATTGATTTATAATACAAAAACATGTGTAAGATAAAGTGTAAAGTGTAGATTCCTTTGTTCCTTTGTGAGTGCCATTCTTTGTTAACTGGTACACAATGACAGAGCCCCAAATAGGTTAAATCTAAAGAAAACCATTGACTTTAACCCTTGGTTAGCTCTAGCCTGCTTTCAAGCAACTATATTGTATAATATATGCTACATATAATGTATATTTCAGACCTTAGTAAATACAGCCAATCAGAAGGCAGGAAAGCAGTTGTATATTCGGCGGTATTCAACTATCTCTTCCAATGAGACATTGTGGTAATTGGCCCTCTGTCCAATGAAAGTTATGTTTCTGTTCCTGAAGCTGAAATCCCTCATAACGACTATTCCCCACTTATTGCCACACATGCTATGCAGTGACCATGCAGTTTTCCCAGTGATACAAATATTACTCTATAAACATTAATTATAATTTATGCTTACTCTGCTGTTTATATCATCAAAGGGCAAGCAAGCAGATGTATGAAGTTCTGTTCAAGACCTTATGTTCCTTAGAAACAAACACACTGATCAGCTTTGGTAAACTTTTTACTTGATTTGCTTTTAAACTTTTTACTTAATTAGCATCATGGAAGAGTGGGCTTATAATTTTTCAATTTTTCTTTCTTGATCCTTGTTTCAAAAAATACCAAAATAAATTTAGTTAAAATCTCTACATTAAATAATGCTTAAACTACTCTTCAACATTCTTTTGTTCATTCATTCATTCATTCATTTTTTCATTCATCCATCCATTCATTCATTTATTTATTCATTTATTCATTTTTTCAGCTGTTGCCTATGAGTGTATACGCACCATAGCCACCATCTACTTTAATAAAAACCTGAAAAAACATGTCACCAAGTGTGTTGGAGTCTTTCTTGTTAATAGAAGCAATGATATAAAATACTTAGGTAAGCCTTCAATTCTAAAGTGAAACCCTGCAATTTTGAACATGTACATCTCTAATGTTTCTCCCCCTGGATTTTATTCTTCTTTGCTCTTGTCTAACCAATCCTGTAACCAAATCAACCTGCTTAGAGCTGTGCTATAAGTTCAGTCGTTCTTGCAGTTAAAAAGTAGGAGCAAGTGTGGCTAATATTTATATGTGTGCTGCCTTCTGAGGGAGAAATCCCAAGTTTGATTCCCAGTGACCTGATACACTTGTTTCGATGTCTCTAATCCAAGTAGCATAAATTATTATTAAATGCTGGGAAAATGGAGTGCTGGATAAAATGCACACTGTGGGTTTCCTTGGAGACCGTGCTAAAGGGACTACCAATATAAAATATAATTGATTTGCCTTTACATCTACACTATACTTCATTTCTGCTGCCAACTACACCAGTTATTCTTCTTACCACAACCCTGTTTCACAGGCCTTGACCCATACATAGTAAATGCTAGGGGTGCATAACAAACCTTTATTTTGACCTTATTTGAGCCGTTCACCATTTATTATTAATAATAGTGACAGGAGCAGATCGAGGATTGCTCCTCAGGAGGGGAGGGGGAGGGTGTATCATTATTCAAATCAAAAACTATACAAGATATTTTAGAAAAAGATCAAGAGGAAAAGTCTAAAGCTGTCTCAGGATGGGTTGCACCCCCCCCCCCCCCCTGGACCCCTCTCCTAAATCTCTCCCAGGATGATCAGCACTAGCTAACTTGTGTTTTGTTCTGCAGGTATAAATGCCTTATCACTGTTAATTGATAATAACCTTAGCTTTGCAATGGAACCTTCATATCAACGAATCATCATCAACTGCCTGGATGATCCAGATGAGACCCTTAAACGCAAGGTACTTTATTACACAGGTATACCGTATTTACTCGTTTTAGCGCCGCGGCGCTTATTTAATTTTTCCGGTGCGGCGCTTATCGGGGATAGCGCTAATTCGAAGGCGGCGTTTATTAAGAAATCATAAGGCTCATAAATGATTTAATAAGTAAAGCAAATGTCAGCAACACCATAAACGTGCTTCAAATGTACAAAACCTCAATTTTTTCACAATTTAAATGTTGAGTTATACCACATTTGCCGCACTTGGTTTTCCTTATTCAAGATGACTGTCTAGTGGAAGTCTTTTGAATAAGCGCCGTACTGTATGAACAAATGCGGCGCATATTCGAGGGCGGCGCTTAATTCATCATTTTGCCCTTAGGTGCGGCGTTTAATCGAGGGCAGCGCTTAATCGGGGCGGCGCTAAAACGAGTAAATACGGTAATCTTATGCTTTTGACAATTGGGTGACATTCTGTGGTTTATCAAAGTATAAACCACCCAGTTTGCACATGAGACCCTGAAACACAAAGTGAACCATGCAGTTATTTAAGGATACAATCTTATGTGCAGTAGGAGTTAATGTTAACCCATAACATAATTTGGCAATCTGCAAATGAACTTGTCATTAGGCGAAGTATCAGTCATGCTTCCGTGGTTTGGGTTATACAATTTTATATCTATTATGATCAAATGTACGTCAACTGTGCATTTTATCTTGTTTTCTGTAGACATTAGATCTTCTATGTCGTATCACCAATGCTGACAATGTGGAGTCCATCTGTGACCGACTTATAAAACATCTGCGAGATACAGTTGATACATACTTTAGAACAGACTTGGTTACCAGGGTAACAGAGCTCGCAGAAAGATATCCTTTTGTTAGGCAAACGCGGCTGTGTAGTGATATCTTTGTGACATCACAACTCATTGTGATGTCATGCTATGATGCAATACAATGTCATTTGCTAAGATTCCACTACCCCAGGGGGGGATTCAGGGGGACAATGAGATATTAGAGAGATTTTAAAGCATCACGCACACGGGAAATGGCAGACGGCAGAGAGGAACACGTGACCTACGAATTTCGCGTCTGGCGTTACGCATTTGGCACTCAAACTAAAGAGCGACTTTTCACGTTTACGGCAAACACAAAATGACCCATCTTCGTGTTGAAACAGCAACAACAGGCGCGAAATTCGTAGGTCACGTGATCCTCTCTGCCGTTTCCAGTGTAGTAACGTGATGCTTAATCTCTCTTATGTAACGTCTTGTCCCTGTAGACACTTCGCCCCCATTCAGAATTCCTGGATTCGGCCTTGTGCTGCTAGCTGCCTCTATAAAGCCTGGTTTACACTAGCAACATAAGCACTAGAAACAATAGTGCACTGCTTGAGTCTGCGTATCCTGCTTGCACTTATGCTTAAGTCGTTAGTCGAACCAGGCTTAGCGTTGTTTCTACCTTAACACTGTCACAAATATGCCCCAGATAATTCCTGGTATATACTAACAATGAACGAAGTCTTAGAACTAGGTGGGGAGCTCGTACGAGAAGATGTGGCTCATAATCTAATGAGGCTGATTGCTGAAGGTATGGATACACCACCCTCCCCTCCCCTCCCCCTCCTTGCTTTATTTTCTAATAGATTTGATGGGACTCGATTTCGTCACGTAGGAAATGAAGACGAGGAAGCAGAGCAGGAACTGAGACGATTTGCCGTTTTATCTTATATGGACTTACTGGAAAAACCTGTTTTACCTGATATTCTTGTTCAGGTTATTTGTTGGGTATGTTTACTCGAAAAACTCGTTTTACTTGAAATTCTTGAGAAATCCATTTTTCCTGAAATGTTGGAAACATCTGATGTTCAGTTGCTTTTACTGTTGAGTGCGTTTACAAGGAAAAACCTGTTTTATGTTTTGTTTCAGGTTTTAGGAGAATATTCATACGCTGTAGAGGAAATAGACCAAGAGTTGGTGCTGGAGAAACTTTGTAACTTATTAGAGAGAAATTACACTGGTAGGTCGAAAAATGCGATCTCCTTCACCAGCCTTCCCGAACCTTTCTGACAGTAACTATAGCCCCCCCCCCCTCCCCTCCCTTTGCCTTTGCCCTTCTCCCCCTGTTTTTTGTTTCCCTCCTCTTAGAAAGCCTGATTCTCAGGTTAAATGAGTTGAAAATCACTTTGATTTCGCACGAGTGATCTGGCCCCATCTCCTCATATTCGGTGAGTATGACACAGGGATACCAAACACATTAAACTCATTGATTTATTTAGGACTGACGATTTTCTAACGGTGCTTACTATTGACCTCATACGTGACTAACAGTCAAACGTTTGCCGTTCTACAGATCCGTCGACGAAGCGATGGATTGTAACATCCATCGGCAAACTTGTGTCTCGATCAAGCGGCCAAATGGAAACATTTGTAGAGAAGGTGTTACATCAAGTGTTGCTTGATGGGGATGTGGACATTAGACAGGTACTGAGATAAGGGAGGGGAGGGTAAAGATATCACTAAACATATGGTACCTACTGGGGGGAGGGGGGTGAACCATCAAGACTTTGGTGGGTAGGGAGGGGGAGAGACAAGGAAGTATGTCGTCCAGTTGTGTGAAAGGAGATATGAGTGACAGGCAAATCAGACCTTGTTTACTCGTGCAGTGAAAGGACAAGGGCAGAAAAAATACTGCCACTAAAAGTTTTCTTGAATTAACAATGGGGATAAGAGAATAGAGCGATTTTTCTATGAGTGTGAAACGGACTTTCGCCGTGCTGTGACCGTGTCAGTACTGTGATGTCTATAAAACATCTAAAATAATTGCCATGATTGTACCGTTTTCATTTGTACGGAAGTTGGTCGATTAGCTCTTTGAAGTCAAATTAGACAAGGCGCATTTTCGAAAAATCGGATACCTGGAGGCATTTTGGGGTAGAGGCTGGTAACATAACTATTCTAAACCGATTTTTCATGCTGAATGCGAATATGACTGTTACCAAGACGTATTCTGCAATCTTATACGTGTAAATGACGTATTTTGTGAATTGCTACAGTCATTTCTACTAACGGCTTTTTCATGTAATTCCAAAAGTTCCCAAACTTAAAAACAATGATCATAGCTGGAAAGAGCACATCAAAATCAGTAAAACTGTGAAGTTTGAAGGATATCAGTTGAAAAATCAAGGAGATACGAATTTTCAAAAAACGAAATTTTGTATGAAAACACTTACAGTTATGCAAGAGATACAAACAAATTTCGATTTTTGAAAATTCCTATCTCCTTGATTTTTCAACTGATATCCTTCAAACTTCACAGTTTTACTGATTTTGATGTGCTCTTTCCAGCTATGGTAATTGTTTTTAAGATTGGGAACTTTTGGAATTACATGAAAAAGCCGTTAGTATAAAATGACAGTAGCAATTCACAAAATACGTAATTTACAGTATAAGATTACAGAATACATCTTGGTAACTGTCATATTCGGATTCAGCATGAAAAATTAGTTTAGAATAGTTATGTTACCAGCCTCTACCCCAAAATGCCTTCTGCACTTTTTGCGATCGACTTTTTCAATTTTGCGCCTTGTCTATATGGCGTCTTTCCTATGATTACCGTCGGTATGGATACTTCCCATGGCTACTGTTACTGTAGTTACCGTTACTATGGCTACGGTTCATTATTAATTTGTCAACAAAAGACAATTAGTTCGCGCTGAATTATGAGCGAGCAATCATTTATTCATTTTCCAATTAATTTGTCAACAAAAGACAATGAGTTCGCGCTGCATTGTGAGCGACAAATAATTTATTAATTTTCCAATTAATTTCTCAGCAAAAGACAATGATTTCGCGCTGAATTATGAGCGAGGAATAATTTATTCATTTTCCAATTAATTTGTCAACAAAAGACAATGATTTCGCGCTGAATTGTGACCGAGGAATAATTTATTCATTTTCCAATTAATTTGTCAACAAAAGACATTGATTGCGCGCTGCATTGTGAGCGACAAATAATTTATTCATTTTCCAAGTAATTTGTCAACAAAAGACAATGAGTTCGCGCTGAATTATGAGCGAGAAATAATTTATTCATTTTCTAATTAATTTGTCAACAAAAGACATTGATTGCGCGCTGTATTGTGAGCGAGGAATAATTTATTCATTTTCTAATTAATATGTCAACAAAAGACATTGATTGTGCGCTGTATTGTGAGCGAGAAATAATTTATTCATTTTCCAATTAATTCGTCAACAAAAGACATTGATTGCGCGCTTAATTACAAGCGAGGAATAATTTATTCTTGTTCCAATGAATTTGTCAACAAAAGACAATGAGTTCGCGCTGAATTATGAGTGAGGAATAATTTATTCATTTTCCAATTACTTTGTCAACAAAAGACATTGATTGCGCGCTGCATTGTGAGCGAGAAATAATTTATTCATTTTCCAATGAATTTGTCAATAAAAGACATTGTTTGCGCTCTGAATTATGAGCGAGAAATAATTTATTTATTTTCCTTTTATTTTGTCAACAAAAAACATTGATTGCGCGCTGGTTTATGAGCGAGAAATAATTTATTCATTTTCGAATTAATATGTCAACAAAAGACATTGATTGCGCACTGAATTACGAGTGAGGAATAATTTATTCAAAAATCCAATGAATTTGTCAACAAAAGACATTGATTGCGCGCTGGTTATGGCTACCATTACTGTAAACGTTACTGTGGTTAGCGGTATTATGGCTAATGTAATGTAATCTTTGTCGACTACTAGAGATGCAACGAAATTGAAGTTCTAGCTAAAGATTTGAAGACAATGCAGAGTGTTTTACCAGAAGATGCAAGTTGTGAAGATCTCGAGGTAACACAATTTACTCGGGCTTCCTATGGTGTTTTTCTTCACGTGGTCTGTGACACTTCAGGGGCGGATTTAGGGGAGGGGTGCTTGTGGTTGTTTAATAGTGGTTGTCTACCAAAAATGGTCGCTTATGAAAACTCCACATTATTTTCTTTAGGTTGATTCAAGCCTGTCATTTCTAGACGATTATGTTACAAAGGCCTTACAAAATGGCGCCTCTCCTTATAAACCTGAAGCTGAACGAAAAAAAGAACAACAGTGTGACATAGGTTTGTGTCGGAACGAATGCAGTTTTCGTGTGAGCGTGGTCCGCACCATGCTTTCACCAAATATTTTCAATTTCTACCATGACCTAGTCTCCCTCGCAGCCGTGTTTAGCCTCGTCACGCAACTAACCATGACCTGTTGCAGCCGTGTTTAGAGTCGTCACACAAGACTCCCCATGACCGTGTCGTTTTCATAGTCTTTCCATTTGTCTTTCCTCTTGCTTACTGATACACTTGACTTGCTCGGATGACTTTGGCCCGCCTTTACCCTCGTCCTGCAACTGTGCGTACTTGTTCGCCTTTACCGTCTACCTGCACCTGTGCGCACTTGCTGTTTTTTTACTTTTTACTTTTACTTTATTGCCTTGCTTTTGATTTCTTTCTCCTTCCCTTACTCCGGCTCTTGAATTCCCTGATCGTCTCAACAACTTATCTCAAGATTGCTTTTTCTAATATTACTAGAAACCAAGCCAGTCAATCCAGCGCTCAAAATCACTCCATACGAACTGCCTAAGCGTCCAACTAAACAACCACCTCCCATAGAAGCTACACCTGAAATAATCAAGCCTAGTGTTACTAAGACAACGAAACGAAAAGTCCTAGAAGAACCCACACCGTCAAGACCACTGTCGGGTGTTAAAGGTCCATGGGGTCCTAAGGGATACGCCCAGGGTGTTGGTTCGTCTGGGTCAGGGTCGGCAGACTCAGGGAGTAGGTCTGGTTCGTCATCGCGAAGTTCGGGCTCTGAGAGACCACCTGTTGTCAAGACTAAAGCTGAGGTATTTATCCATCCACCACTCGTTATTGATTGATTGATTGATTGATTGATTGATTGATTGATTGAATGATTGATTGATTGATTGATTGAATGAATTGTAAATATTTATCTTAAATACTAGTATTTTAGACACTCCCCTGAAGAGACTTTTTAGTGACAATCACTCCACACTCACTAACCTACACTCAGTATGATTGTCTGACTGATGGCTTGCTTGCTTGCTTGCTTGCTTGCTTGCTTGCTTGATTCATTCGTTAATTGATTCATTCATTGATTCATTCATTTAATAGTTTTCCTTCCTTCCTTCCGGTTCGTTCGTTCGTTCTTTCTTTCTTTCTTTCTTTCTTTCTTTCTTCCTTTCTCTCATTTATTCGTTCTATCGTTCGTCCGTTCGTCGTTCGTTCGTTCATTTTTTCAAACACTTGCATCATTACCCATCATTACCCGATATCCATTTATTCAGTAGTTTTATCGTTCATTTATTCGCATTTAACAATTCGTCAACCAAATCAATCCACTCATTCATTCATTCACTTTTTCATCCTTCATTTTGGTTCTAGTCAAGCCCAAGCCCCCTCGTCTTCGCACACGAAAACCAGGCCAAAGAAGACCTCGTCAACGAAATCTTCAAAGGAGTCGGCAACCAATCATCACAGAAACTCGACAAGCAAACCATTCGAGGGAAAGCCAGGGGAACACGCCCAGCCCATCGAAAACCCCGTAACCCGGATATCCGGGATTTTCCAGACCCAGGCAGTGCTCCTGCGCCACCTCCAAGGACGTACCTCAATAAAAATAATGTTGAAAAGAATGTTGACTTACTTTTGGGACTGGATGAAAGTAACGAGACTGACGTAGCTTCTCATTTGACGCCAGACACTGCAACTGAAGATCCTCTGATGGGTTTAACCGCTGACCAAAATAATCAAGACAGTACAAATATGTTGTCGTCCAGTACTCAAGATGTCGCCGGTTCTGTTTTATTGTCTAGTAGTTCGAACACAAAGGATATTAACACAAAGGATATTTCTGATGTTCCTAATTTACTTAGCGAACGTAGAGATCAAGTTCCTATTTCGCAGCTGGAACATGAAAAGGAACCTACGCGTTCTTTATTGGACCAAACAAATACGACGAAAGTGGTAGGTATTTCGGTAGAATATATTTCGCGTTCTTAGTGTCGTATAGTCTGAGGGTATTTTCCATTTTGTAGAACCAGTAAGCCAGAATGGCTCTCCTGCGACTTCCCTCATCTCCCTCTTCCCACTTCCGTCCCATTCCCTTTCCCATTCCCACATTTGGGTTTCTAAACGTGAGGCATTCCTTATGTGCAAGGTTAAGTTACCGGGGGAGTCATACCTTTACCACTAGTGTTAAAGCAATTATCTGTTGTAACTGAAACATCCGAGAAAATTGCACTTTGTTGATTTCCACAGAACCCTTCGGAGTCGCTTCTCGATGCTGACATTACAGAGAGCACTTCTTCGCTGAATCTCGAGGACTCCTCTGCTGCTGCTGTTACTCTTTCATTGCCAGAGGAGTTGCAGGAATTTCCATGTGCTCCAGACAAAATTGAACTCTGCTGTGATGCCAACATCCGGGTTATTCTTCAAAAAGTCTACAAACCGGATGAACTGGTTTTAGTGATATTTTTAACCAATCAAAGCCAATCGACTTTTCCGGTTACAAATGTAGTAACTATGTTAGAACCACCGTCAAACCTTCGAGCTTTGTTCGATTCAACGAGTGATAATCGATTTGTTGACGAAGTTATCGAGCCTTTATCGTCGGTAAGTCAGTGAACCATTAAAGTAAATTTAGTTTTTTTTAAACATTCAAGATTTTTTCATTAGACAGATTTCTTCCTCTCCCCATTCTTCCTCTCCTCTTTCCCCTCCCCTCCCCTCCCCCTCCCCTTTCCCTTTCCCCTTTAAGGCCGCTACGCAGGCTAGGGAGATCACTCTGCTCCACTCAACAACAAAAAAACACACCCAACCCCTCTTGTCACCAGGAAGGTTAACGTTTGGCTTATATTTGGGGTGGGGGGAGTGAAAGGTGAAAAAGTGGAGGGCTTTGAGGTGTAGAGTTATGACAACCAACTTTTTGTAAAGGCCCCTTAAAAAGTGCCATATGATCATTACAGGGAAACCTTTGTCGATTGACCATGTTCATTTATGATTTTCTAGGTAACACATTGCGTAACACTGAAATACAAATCCCCGGCATTACATATGACACTTGGTGGTAAGGTAACCTACAAAGACTTCACTAACACAGCAAAGAATCTCTTTATTAGTATCACATTACCTGTCAGAGACATTATTCGCCCTTTAGTAATCAATACCGAGACTTTCGGAGATAAATGGAACGACACACCTTTTGAAAAACGAACTACCATTACTAGCAATGTAACGGATACTGAAACCCTTCTCTTGAAAATTGAGGAAGGTCTTGGGTTAAAGAAAGTCGAAATAATCGGTAAGTAGTAAGGTCCCCCTCAAACGGCAGATGACAGTTAATGGTATGTCACCAATAGACATCGACTGTTTGCAGATGCGCGATCAAATTGAGTGTAATCTTTGGTTGCTAATCAAACGCGCGTGCGTCAAATCAAAATATCAGCTAACAAAGGCAATGAGAGAGTGCTTGATGTTGGGTAATCAAGTTGGATCGCATGTTGCAACTCATCAATTATCACCACCAAGAGAAAATGAGGGGGGGGGGGGGGGGCAGAGAGAGAAAGACTAGGGACATTACCCGAAAAGACTAGGGATATTACCCGAAAAAATGTCGCTAAGGTCTATTATTAGGCATGCGGACCTAAAAGGAGCCGTTTCAATTTCCGGAAAAGTCAAGAGTCACTGTAGTAATAGTTGTTGCATTCATTATGAAAATCGCGTTCGCCGACAAAGTGTATATCCGCGCACCTGTCCGTCATTACTGATTTGAGAACTGTTAGATCTGACTTTTTGGAAATACGTTTTACGTCCGTACGCCTCAAATAGGTAGCGCTCATTTCCCAAAGCTACACAAGGACTCACACTCCCTGTTCATGATTTTCTCTTGTTGGTTGTTGGTCCGATTCCTTTGTTTTAACCTCCTCTGGGGCCCATTTCTCGAAAGACCATATACCTTTTCGGGCCCGTTAATTTACGGGGAAAATTACGCGAGCGCGCAAGTACCCGTAAACTTGCTTGTTAAACCATAGAAATTGAAATTAACGTGCGTTTCGAGAATACTCGAAAACTTTATCGGGTAAGTTAACGGGAGCGTAAAGTTATCGGGTCTTTCAAGAAACGGGCCCTCGATCCGTGCTGCTTTGCAAATATCAATGGTATGGAGTTTTTTGAAGAGAAGGGATGAATATAAAGAGAAGAGGTGAATAAAAAAGTGGATAAAAATATCTCGATCATTTTCGAGAGCTTCCATCCATCAAGCGGTTTTCTAGTAACTTTATTAAACCTATCTAACCTGTTTGTCAGGTTCGAAGGCCATAGCTGCTGGAAGCGTCCTTGGAGGCCCCGTATGTTTACTTCACGGAATGGTTAACAACGACGGGACTTTGGATATCCGGATTAAAACAAACAGTCAGCTTTTAAGCGATTCTCTTGTGAAGCAATGTGTAGCCACTTTAAAGTAAAAGATTTCAATTATGTGATCAAGTCATTTGAACGTATCCTTTGAATGGCTTTAAAACAAGTTTGTGCTGAAGTACTAGCTGTATAGTTAAGCAAGAGGAAACTAACTTTTGCCTTTTCAAAACAAAGAATAGACAACATCAACATTTTATCTTTTGTTAATTTCAAAGAAAAAGCGGCGCACTTCTGAGTTAGTGGTTTGCGCTTCGATTTCAATCGCTCTGCAAATCTCAGATTCTTGCTTCCACTTCTACAGAGTGTATCCTGTGTGATGGAGTGGTAATGGAAGGAGGGGATACACGCTCTCGATCCTCTCTTTACTGTAAGATCACGTGTATATATCAGACTTTACCGTCACTCTTTCGGCCACGTATGAACATAGTTCAGTGCATTAAAGTATCACGTGGTCTCTGTAGACCACGTTCCAAGCTATCACGTGATCTTTGTTGACCTCAGGTCAATGATCACACATTCTTCGTAATCCAAGTGACAACCTATTCCCAAACAAAGAACGCTTCCTTTTCGAATTTCATTTTTTACTCTATTTTTACTTCTAACATAAAGACTTTTGTAAAGTCAATTAAATTCCGTCGTATTTCCTATATTATTAGTGTGATGCATTTAGAAATGTCAAATCTAAAACTAAAAGTATTTATAAATCAATCAATATAATACAAGAGTTTAAGTTCCTCTGGCAGATAACGCCGCCCTTTTTAGCCGGTCTTTAACAGCCTACTAGGAATTTCTAGGAATTACTAAGAATTTAGAAAGGGTAGATACGGTCATGGAGAGGAGATATTGGGGATATTACCGATAAGAAACTCCCCAATGCACCTTTATCGTAGCTGTGTTCTAATCAAGATGACGGACACTGTCCATAATTCTTTGCGAACCCAAATCAGCTTCTATAAGCCCAATATCATTCGTTCAATACACCAGTATAACAAAACCTAATTTGCCCTAACGATATGTGATATACAATTTAGGGTATGGTGTTTTCAATACACAAAGGACTATAGCAACATTTATACGTTCCTCCAAAATCTTCGACGGCACTGGCAACCGGAAGTGTACAAAAATATACTTAAGGATGTCCCGGAAGAAAGGCATTGCGCAAATCTCTGTTGTATAAACCCAAAAGAAGTTCTTTTCATTTCCGTTTAGTCTGCCATTCGGCCGGTCAGTGGTCATTCAAAAACGTTTCTCCTAACGCGGAATGACCGCTGACAGGCTGGACATCAGTAGCCGTCGTAGATTTTGCTCATCTTATCAGCCGCCATTTTTCACAATAGTGAATTACAAAACAAGTTTGTACATATAATTTTTCCAAAAGTAATACTACTTAGAATAGTTCACATTTTCTTTTAAAAATTGTTCGCAATTAGATTCATAATTGAGCGTTTTTATATTAGGTGTCGGTATTGCTTATTTTACTGTAAGTTGATTAAACCTTAAAATTAATAAGTTAAGTTAAGCTCAGCTTAGTTTTCAGGTATATTATTGTCTTTTGAAGACTTGGAAAGTGAGCTGTTGTCATTGGCTTGGGATAAATCCGCATAGATCCACCAAACCAATTTCCATTTATTTGTAAGACTCTTGAGAAGCAGAGGTCTACCCTTCATTAACATAACTTCTCGTCATCATCGTCATTCAGTTCTGGTTTTGTTTCCAGAGACACTAACCTTCCATTACAGGTTCTCGGTAGAAGATCAAAAATGACGTCAAAATTGACACCACAGTCATGATCCAGAAGAACATTCGATCAAGCACGAGGGCCGCACAGCGCCACTCCTCTCTTAGTCTTTCGTCCTCTTGTTTTTCTCTGACATCTTCTGCCAAGGTGTTGATATCCTCCAACAATCGCTCAGTGAGCGGGCTGATGAGAGGATGAGTGCTCATCATGCTGATACTGCGCCTGCACGGAGTGCTGCGACCGCTGGGATGTGGATAAGGAAGAGAGTCCAATCGTGTAAACTTCGCCGCACGTGGGCTGTCCATTTCTCGTAGACTCGCCAGGTCGTCCATCCCTAGTTCTCCCTCAGGCAAAGTAATATCCAGGTCGACTTTACTCCTTCTCTTCTTGGGTTTAATTTTGCTTTCTTCCTCGTGGAACACGCCAAAGCAGAAGACTCGCGCCATGTACCCCAGGATGATGACCTTGACCCAGCGTGGCATTGGAGACGTTGCCGGGTCACGATGGAAGAAATTCAAAATCAGACAGGTAGCAACCAATGACATAGCAGTAACAAACATAGTCGCTACGAAATATTGACCCAGTAAAGGAATATTATCAGACGTGGATGGTAAAGTCTCTGCTACCAAAAGCAAAAACACAGTCATAGCCAAAAGCACAGTGATTCCAAGACCAACCTTCTCTCCAGACTCGGGCGGTAAGAAAAACTTAATCAAAGTTAACGTCGCAATCAAAGCGCACGGGAGAATCAAGTTGAACACATAGTACAGCGGTTTTCGTTTTATAATTAGATGCAAAGTGACGTCATAGAATGGGTACTTGCAACAATTGTAAAACACTTTGTTGCGGACGGCCGGCATTTTCATCAGGTGCCATTCACCATTGTTTACATACATGCCGAGGTCAGCAGAATCGGATCCCGTTTCGATGATTAAGCGATCTCCTGCATATGTCCACGAGCCAAATTTGAGAGAGCAATTTTGGCTGTCAAATGGGAAATACTTGACGTTGATGGTACAAGTACTCGTGAAAGATGCTGGAGAAAACCATTCGTTGAATCCGTCGTGACTCACTATTACCGCTGTTTTGTACTTCTCAAGTCCTCCGGCGTAGGTTTCGTCGGCACTGGAAATAAAAATGGGAGTAAATTACACAGAAGCAGGAATAAATTTAGGGTGTGGGTGCAAGGTGTGCACACTAGCTCCCACGTGAGATAACTTCGGGCCCTTTTCCTCTCGATACGTTTTCAAAATATTGTCTGGATCATCTGGACGATTTTCGATTCTAACGCTGCATCCCCTTCGAAAGGATAAATCTGGATCCGCTCCTGAGGGGAGGGGGGGGGGGGGGCGGATTACTGAAGATTCATTGTTGGTCCCGTTGTGATTATATTATAGCGGTTCATACATTTACTCCCACAGAAATATAATGATCACCATTCCTTGGGCAAATCTAGTCTATCCACTTTGTCATGGGTATTCTATTCTGAAACTAGAGGTTTGAAATGATGGGTATCCAAACCCCCGATAACGGCATCCTCTCTAACACAAGACCGCCAATCTCAGGAGCGAATCCAGGAGAGGTGCGTTGGTTTGCGGATGTACCCCCCTTTTGGACGAAGGTGAAAGCTTTTCTCAAATATAAACGTTTTTCATCAATCGTTTTTGGGTCGGGAAGGCTGTGGTTGTATTTGTGGCGGGAAACCAGCACACCACGCGTCGTTTTGGGGCCGGGAAGCCTGTGGTGGCGGGAAAAATCACGCGCGCGTGCTTTGTAAGTTTATCACCAAAAAACGCAACCCCTCTTTAAAAAAGCTGGATCCGCCCCTGAATCTACAACATACACAACGTACATCTTTCTAGATCTTCCACTTCTTTCAAACTTTCCACCTGACCGATTCCACTTACTTGTCGTACAAGATAACATCAGGTATCCATACTCTTCCAGGGTTGATATTGACATTAGTTATTCCTCCATATTTAGAAGCGTTCCATTGTAACATTGGGTTTTTCCATTTCTACAATGTTAAAAACCAAACAATAAAAGCTGATCCGATCATAGTCGCTATACAAAATAGATTTTGGCTAGGTGTTGGTTTTGCAAAACTTAATTTGGCAATAGTTGTACTTACTTGACGTATCCAAACACTTATTGTTAAAAGTTGTGATTTACTATTCTGAAATAAAAGGGGAAATAGCACGTAAGAAAAGTAATAATGACCAAGGCTTTCTTACTGGAATACTAGATAATTTACTGGTCCTATTAATTAACTTAGAGAAGATAGATGGGATATCATACAACAACGAACATGGATATAGGACCGCTCTCATCAATTGCAACACCATCGCGCACATGAGAGAAGACATGGAGGAAAGTCGTTGAGAAAGCGGGAAGCTCCTGTGATCTGCGATCCCAGTCATAAGGATACATACTTAGTTAACTTCCAGATAAATTTTTCGTTTCTTAATTCTCAACTGAATACATACTCGCATATTGTCGTAAATTAATGATAAGAAGTTTTCGTAAGAGTGTGAAACGGACCGAGCTGTGCCGTGTCTGTGTCAGTGCCGTGATATCTATAGAAACGTTCGACATTCCTGCCGTAACCGTACCGTGACCGTATCAGTGCCGTGATGTCTATAGAAACGTTCGACATTCCTGCCGTAACCATACCGTAACCGTATCAGTGCCGTGCTGTCTATAGAAACGTTCGACACTCCTGCCGTAACCGTACCGTACCGTGACCGTATCAGTGCCGTGATGTCTATAGAAACGTTCGACATTCCTGCCGTAACCGTACCGTACCGTACCGTACCGTACCGTGACCGTGTCAGTGCCGTGATGTCTTTAAAAACATTCAAAATTCCCTACGTAACCGTACCTTGACCGGTACTGTGCCGTTTTCACTGTCATACAAAATCTACTTTAAGATAAAGGGTGTTCCCAGAATCATGATATAACCATCCAATGTGGTTTCACAAAATTTAATTCCATTCGTGGCATGTTAGTACATAACTTTAATGTCCTTTGTGTTTAGAATGAGCGTGTACTTGATAGCCGCCCCCTCCCCCTTATTCTTCGAGAGCTCGCAATGTGTATGTATTCTAGAAAAATGTTTACAAGTTCGGCTGCAAACGAGAACCTGCTGCACTTAATTGTCCCTGTATAAAGGTGCTCTGTGATGACTATAAAATCATGTAGAAATCTATACTTACTACTGATATAATTTGAATCAAACTAAGGCTAAACTCCACATTGACCGTATCGTTCTTGTTAAACACGGGTCGTACTTCCTTGTCATAATCTTTAAATAAATCTCTAAGTAGTCGCTTCTCATGGTGCTTTTCTTTTGGATCTAAATAGCAAGAATTAATACAAGATTAATGTCAAAATAGAAGGCGGGAAGTTCTGACCACAGTCTACCCAGTAGACTCTGATTCTGGTGGTATTCTGGTGGTAAGGGAATCGTCGGAATCCGCGGAATCCACGAAAAATTTGATTTTGGAATCCGAAATCTAGCACTTGGAATCCGGAATCCAGCCCTTGGAATCCAGAAATCCGGTCATTTGAATCCATAAGACAGCTCTAGGAAAACGGAATTCTGCATCATTCCGGATTCCCTTAAATGGGACGAGTTCGTTTTCCAAGTTCGATCTTAAAGTTGCATCTACACGAGCAATTTCCTGGACAAAGGAAACTTACTCTTATAGACGACGAAGAATTGCCATGTTTCCTTGTCAAGTTGCCTTGATGAAAAGCTGGTGTTCCATGCCAGTTTTTCCTTGTCGAGCCAAACTTGTGAAAGTAACGATTGCTTGTGTTGACGGCCAACAAGGAAACTTGACGCGTTTTCCCCCTTGCAAAGTATATTCCAGCACAAAAAAAACTGTCATGGAAACCTTGCTTGTCGTCTACACATGCAAGGTTTACCTCGACAAGGACAACGTGCCAGGAAAACTTGTTGATCTGTCCACACGAGCAAGAAACTTGTCAAAGAAACTAGTCCAGGAAATGACTTGCTTGTGTAGATGCGGATTAAGGCCTTGGTCATGTACAACTGTATCTCGTTAACTTTTTTGCAGGTGATGTTATGGCGCTGTTAGACGATGAATTTTTTCTTCTGCAACTTATCTTGCAATGACGTGGCGAAACAGGCAAGTTGCACGAACCATTTCAGGTGATACACGGCGCAATTGTTCGTGTAACTGAACCGCGCCACTGCGAGACTTGTAGAAAAGACTGCACCGTGTAACAGTGCTTTAAAAAAGTTGCTGCAATTGTCGTGCAACTTGTTTCGTAGGGCTATTGCGAGACGTTTTGCATATATTAAACATTGCACCTTATAACAGTGCCTTTACACAGCTGTTTGTTGTTGAAAGTAGAGAAATTTTATGATATTTTTGCACAATTTTTATAATATTTTTGCAATCATGTTTTGAAGCGTCGGTTTGTTTTGGTGTATACTTACTTTTTTTAGGCTTAATTTTGTGTTCATCTGTGAGGACCAGTCCTATTAGAACAACCAGTACCAACAGTAGACCTAAAGTACTTTGCTGAATGAAGTTCATTCTTCTACATCGCTTCGTTTAGAATTTGTGGAAGACGGCCATGTGTGAAACTGGAAAACAAAGAAAAACAGACATGAGCAAGCGTCCACTTATGTGAGGGTCTGGAAGGAATCTCTTGTTAGTTCATCAAAGACCAGCGTGAGTGACCCTCAGCTCGCCTCAACGCGGACCACTTTCATATGGAACTCAGTCAAATCTAATGAGGCAATCTTTGTTCCAGTAACAACCCGATAGTTGTTTGATGCCCGATAGCTTGATGGAACTTGATATTGTATTTTGGAGAAAGTTCAGTGTTGAATTGTCTTGTTGCTATCCGCGGTCTGTTCCAGATCTATCACTCAATATATTAACTAAAAACTATAATTACAAGAGTTATAGGATAGGTCACTGCCAGCAACATCCGTTTATAAAGTATTGTAGAAGCGTTAGAACGCTATTCCACCTCTATAATCACATTGCAAGAGACAACTTGATTTATCCATTTCCTAGTTGAATGCATGATGCTCTCCATTTGATATAATCAAAACTTCATAATTAAGTTTTTTGATAAACTTCTCTGTGGTCTGTACTGTCCTGAAAAGGTCTGGCCACTGTTTTTGGTGGATATGGAGCTGATCTTAGCTTGTGGTATATGCGCTGTATGCAACTTGTGCGAGCCTTGGCGTGTGCGTTGACTAATGGGAAATCATTCTGGAATATTCTTAGAAAGAACCTTTATCCACTTCCCAGAGAAGGAAAGCTTACTATGTAGATTAACGTCTAGACAGTTTCTTGATTTTTTTTCGCTCACTAATGACGAATTTTATACTCAACGGCGGAAACCCGCTTCTTCTAACAGTTTGATAACAAAGAAAAAAAACGGGAGACCAATTTTCATTTTAAAAACAACGCAAATTGTTAGCTTTCTTCCTCTTAGCGATTGTTATGCTGTTCACTAACCGCCATTGTCGCGGTGCCTAAACGTAGAACAATCAAACACAGCTAGACAACTCCAGAATTCTCACAACTACGTTCCAATTTTTCGAGATTTTTCCGAACAGAAACAGCCCTCTTGACTTTTCAAATTAGGTTACTGAAAATTGGGATTTTAAGGACGAATTTTACCTTGAAGGACAATTGGATTAAGGAAGGACGTTCTGAAATTTTAATTCTTCTCTTGATTGTGTTATTACCTCGATTGATGGGGGGCTATACCATCGTGTTATTAATCTGTCAATCAGCCAAAACTACAAGATTTCAAACAATTAAAGGGAGTTTCTATTCAAAGATTGGGTTTTGGGAAATGACAAAAACAAATGGTATATACTCTCTATATGGAAATTATCGGACATAAAAACTCAGACTTTTCATTTATTATTCGGAAGTGTAACAGACCTGATGTTTTTTAACTTACTCCGTGAAGAAACGAGGACTACTTTTACTGGTTTTGATTTAGACATCTGATAAATCGCTAATTTAATCTCCAGAAAGCTTTTGAAATTCCTCGTTGAACATGGAAGAATATCAGAGGTCTCCCGGTTTCTCCAAAGACCCCATATTTTTTCGGGTCCGCTATTTAGCCCGTTAAATTACCTCCCGATAAACTTTTCGAGCTTAACACGCGTTATGCTTTCAGTACTGATAATTTTTGCATTGATTCACACGACTGTTCGCATGTTCCCGCGAACTAATTATTGTTCGTAAATTAACGATAAATGTCCCCTTGTGTCAACTAAAAAGGCCCAAGTAAATAAATCTTAACTGTACCTTTTTAAACACAAATATTGATAGTTAGATATATATACAAATAAAACAAATGTAGAACTATAGTTTGTTTTCCTGATTTAAAACTTAAAACGAACTTTGTTTTTTCGTCCTTTTGTTGTTTTGTTTTTGGTAATCAATCTTGTTTGTGTGTTTAGACGAAAATCAGAATGGCATTAACTTAAGTAAAGTGGATGAACTGTAATGAAAACATCGATTTTACAGTAAACTACAATGAAATGCAGTTGTAATGACGGCTTTTTCTGCATGGTGTGGAACGGTTTTGTTTGAATTAGTAATTCATCAATTCATTCTCGTCTTCGCATTCGTGCTGGGTTTTTAAGCTTGTCTGAGATTCCTGCGTTAGGAAGTTTTGTCGCGCAGAGCCGAGAAGATTCTCTTACCTTAACGCTGTAAAATGTCCATTATATTACCACAGGTGAATAGAAAGGTCATGAAGGTTGTAGAATTGAGATAAATACCATTTTAGCGCATTATTAGCACATTAGTGACATTATTTCAATTCGATATTCAAAAGCATGTAGTTGAATGTAAAATAAACACACTGTATTCGGAATCTTGTACTTTGAGAATTTCAGCTGTGCATGCGAAATAAATTTATATTAAAAAAACAAAAGGAAATCCACTTACCTTAAATATTTGAGAAAGCAATTTAGGAAAGTTACAGTAGGTTTATAACGCAAATCTTTCATGGAAAACCTGCTGAGGGCGATGTCCTACTCGATGTTACGTCAGATTATTGCCACAATGTTAGTCGCGAATTTTTGCTTTGATTTTGCCCAACGGTGTTGGGGAATGCTGTCAGATATCGTTCTACTAAGGTTGTTTTCTCATAAATCCGTCGCTTGAAGTTTACGTGCTAGGGGGTATTGATTGACGCTTTCCAAGGGAAGCTTGTTGTGTTTTATTGCTGCAAACGGATTGGTAGATTCTCATATGTTTACACAAGATGGCCGACCGCCTACAGCCGTTTGCAGGTATTTTCTGTAAGGTGAAAAAAATACAAACAATTTTGAAATAAAAACGCATATAAAATACCGAAATCATCCAATCTTTTAACTTGTCATTCAAAATACAAATATATTTTTCGCTGGAAGTAAATTTTAGAGCATTTTTTCTCAATTGAAAAATACGCAAGCATCGAAAAGCTAGGTTTTGGTGGTAAAAGATTTGGCGGTAAATTCTGTGGGAAATGGTTATTACAGGTAATAGAGTACCCTCATTTCAAATCCTGTAATTATTACACACACTATAACTGAGAGAGATTAAACAGAGATGATAAGTAATTAGCAATGATCCAAGTTTTGAACAAATTATTTCTTTTTTGTGACATAATACATTTGTTTTTTAAACGTTTTGTCTTCATTTTTTGTCAGTGAGACGATTCATGCGAAAGTTTGATTTTTTTAAAGTCTTCATTAGGGATGTTTACAAATAATATAATATTGGGATCCCATAGTGTTTTTTTCACTCAATTTCCAACTATATATTTATTATATATTGGTATATTGGCAATTTTGTAGTAATATCTAGCATAATTCTTATTGATCAAGTATCTTGACTAGGAAAACTGCTGACCAGGATCAGTTGGGCTAAGCGAATAGCGAAGTAAAGAACGATAAAAATGAACATTGACGAACGTATACATGACTTAAGTGAAATAAGTCAATCCACAAAGAAGCATTTGTTATTAACAAATCTATTGATGAAATATATTTTCAATTGAGAAATTTTAAACTTAAAAATGCTCACTTGATACTAACTGCTTATGAAAACTCCATCAATGATGTAGCAAATGTATCACGTGGTCTACGTTGGTCACGTGATTATGGTACTAATCAAACATTCGTGTTTCGATATCTATTAACTTGTACCAACGTGTAAAAGTGATATACATTTGTCATAATATAGCTGTTCAAACACCAAAAGTGGGTTTACGCTCTCGTGCTGAAATGTTTCCCGCCATCTCAACCTCGATTATCTTGTAACAAACGCCCAATTCTTGGGTAACCAGAGCGCAATTTCGAAAATTGAAATCATTACAAATTAAGCGGCTAAATTCTGGCTTCTTGTAAGACAAATTGAAGATGGAGAGATCAACAGTATTTGGACTTTATTTCAAAGCCATAATCGAAAACCATTTATTTTCAGGGTCTCTTTTGTGAGTTGTTATCTTGAATCCCATTAATTTTAGCTGTTTAGTCTAGAGATAACAGGTTCTCATTTGTTCTGACAGCAAACGTTTGTGAATTTTCTGATATTATTTACGAGATTTAGGGTGTTTTCAGTAAGTCAATTGATGACTGATTCGAGGTCAGTTAGTGAAGAAGAACCGAAGAACGAAATTTCTGAGAAAAAGCCAGGAAAGTTCCGTTTCGGTGAGGGAATGAGAATGGAACCAATTTTCTACCCTTTATCAGTACTCCTACTATATCAACGTGACGATCAAAATACTTAAAAATAAATTGAATTGATTTTGAATTGTTTAATAATTAATCTTAATTATTTGATATCACAGGTACTGGGGAGTTGCTGTCGGAACTGTACGTCACGCTATTTCGTAGTTTATCTCCAAGCAATCCTAATCATTATGCTAAACCCTGTATGGATATTGCTTTATTACATTTATTTCCTATCGAAAGTTCTAGCTTTTGAATTGGTAATAGGCGGTTTCATACGGTCCTTCTTAATCGCTCTCCGTTGAGCAAACAGCTGACCATGCACAGCGTGGGCTTCGTTTTTTGGATATAAAGTATTTAGAATGTGATACCGTTTTGTCTATTTTCGATTGAATTTAGGCTAATTTAGAACGCTACATTGGGGGTTAACTATGACGTCACTTTGGTGTCTACCACTGGTGAAAATGCTGCTGGCTCAGCCCGGAGAATTCAGTAACGCTACTGAACCGATTTTAATAGATTTTTTGAAAAGAAACATTGAAATTTATGGCGTAAATGTTTCTTTGTCTCTCTGAGTTCTTCTTCTTCTTGAAATGTTTCTTTGTATCTCTGAGTTCTTCCGGTTTCTTTTCCGGTTTTAATGTAAAAATAGCAAATGAAACTCTTATTTATTGATTCACTCGAAACTGAAATCATATGACATAGAAAATGAAATTGTTCTTCTAATAAGTCAATATATATCGAGTGAATTAGTGTTAAAACAAACAACCCAGTCGAGGTTTCCATTGAAGGTGAAACTCGTAATTTCTTCGTGCAATTCCTAATTACGTTGAGCAGGTACGTAGAGGTATATTTATACAAGGATTACGTTACATATAATAACATTGTACTCAGTCAGCAAAGGTAATCTAACTGTCTAGGGCCTTGGTGAGCAGTGGACGTCCGTATGACTGCAATTTTCAAAATCATGCGAACTCCGATTTTGCTTCCGTCAATTATGTTCAAAACTATAAACTTTGATCTCAAAGCGCTCTAAATAACTAACAACTGTTACATACACTGCAAAAACGCGCGAGAAATTTCCGGCCTCAAAAACTTGAGTAAATCGGTGCATCCACAGTCACTCACTTATCGGAGTAAATTTACTCAGTTATTTGAGTGAAGGGTACGCAATTACTCAGTTATTTGAGTAAAGGGTACCCAGTTACTCAAATAACTGAGTAAATTTACTCGGATAAGTGACTTACTGTAGATGCACCGATTTACTCAAGTTTTTGAGGAAATTTACTCGCGCGTTTTTGCACTGTATGATCTTTAGATAATAGCTCAGACCATATTTCTATTCTGCATTTCTTCGTTACTTTGATTTTTAATTCTGATCGACGGAAGCCAAATCGACAATCAGTACAACAGACTGTTTGGTTCTGAGTTTGCATGATTTTGAAAATGGCAGTAAAAGGAACAATTTTCATAAGCAAATAGCAAGATAGCAACAGTTCCACAGTTTTAGTAGATAAGATTATCATCAATTTTTAATTGTTAATTTTTTTAATTGTTAATTATAAGTTAAAGAGTAAAATATGATCACTTACTTAAAGGCAAGGAAAGAGATTTACAATGCTACCCTAGTCGATATGATTATAAAAGCATTTTCATCTGATCAGTTTGTAAAACACTATACAATCAGAAATCGTCGTTGAATGGTCGTACTCGTACAAAATCATTCAAATCAGTGTATTTTTTGTAAAAAGCCATAATGATGCTTCAACATCACATGAATTTCGTTTTCGTTTTCCACAGGTATATTCCCGCAGAGATTCAGCTTTCTCGTGATGTTCTATTCAAACGATTCTTCCATTAACACCACCCAGCAAGTATTCACGTGCTTCGTGACGTCCCAGTATAGCAATGACTTCGAGAAATCCATTTCTCCCACCGCTACCATTACTCTAAGCGTTGTCAATGGAATCCTCTCGATTGAGGCAGCGCTTCTGAACCTAATCGTGATAGTGGCTATAATTTCCACACCAAAACTACAGACGCCGACATATATATTGCTTTGTAACTTGGCCTTTACGGATTTTATCATCGGCCTTGTGATTGGACCAATAGAAGCCGTGTATTTGATGACCAGGGCACTAGGAAAGTATACAGTATTTTGCACCTCGTGGAAGATTTTGGTTATTTTGAGTTATATACTGTGTCCTTTATCGTTGTACACAATCACATGCATCAGTTATGATCGATATTTGTCCCTAATGATGCGAGTCAAGTACAAAACAATTGTGACCAGAAAAAAGACCTACAAGGTCCTAGTTGTCGTATGGGTGTGGTCGGCCTTGGGGGCCTCTTTTATGGTGGTTTTAGGGAAGGGCCCTTTCTTGATCCTCGTGTGTTGTGTTGCATTTTTTTGCTTGGCTGTCATTGCTGATTGCTATCTTCTGTCCTTTGCTGCCATTAAAGACCGACAAAAAGAAATAGTGAATTCAACGATATCAATGGACGACGAAACGGTGACGAGGGAAAATGTTCACACGTCTTCGCGAAAAGCGATTTCTACATCGTCTTCAAGAAACGTATTTCCCTCCAATCACAAGACAGACAAAAGTAAAGGTGCTAGAGACGACGAAGTGAAAGACCACTCCCCTGATTTACAAGAAAACAAGGCAACGTACTTCTGTGGTAAATCTACATTCTTCACTGAAGTTGAAATTCACGATGAAAACATTGGAGAAGGGAAACCAACGGACTTTGAAAACACAGACCAAATACTTTGTGAAAGTAAAGTTAATCCATCGAAAGTGAAGTATTTGCGAGTTAACAAAGACATCGAAAGTGTCGTCGAAAAAATTGAAGTTCATGACGAATCGAAACCTCTAGCTGCAGAACGAAACCTCTTGGATATCAAACCTTTTCGCGGTGATCATGATATGAGCAGACAAAGAGGAATTGGTCAAAATAATAACCAACTGTCGCCGCATTTAGACATGAAACATTCAGCTCTTCTTGCAGACGTCTACAAATTCCGCAAAACCCTTCACACTATATTGATAATAGTAATGGTTCTGTTTCTTTGCTACTTGCCTTATTTGGTAGTTAGTACCCTTGTAACGCTCCAAATAATCAACATTGGAGTTGCTTGGGATGCTGCTGCTATAACCGTCTACATGAACTCGTCTATTAGTCCTATTATATTATGTACTAGAATTGCTAACGTCAGGAAAGCTTGTGCTAGAATTCTTAGGAAAATCTTTTGTTGAAGTGTGTGATCGTATGTATTGCTAGAGAGGCTGTGGCTGTTGCCCTGGGGAGGACTCCATTGTAAAAGGATCGGGTACGCTCGTCGGAAATTTAAAAAAATTCCCCTAAAAATACCGAAAGTCTCAGTTAAGAAGGGCGTGGCTGGACGATTTTAACCCCTAAGAGATACCAGCGATAACAAGCTAATGAACATTGTTATGATGAACATAAAATTGAACGGGTCGATACGCTTTTGTTGGGCAAATTTCTTCCATTTGAGAACAAGATGATAAGCGATGGGCTCTTTTGATACCCTAAGAGAGACCAGGAAATGCTAAAACTCTAAACTTCAATTTTAACACCCTAAAAGATACCAAATCGCTGATTTTTACCCCTAAGAGATACGACGAGCATACCCGATCATTTTACAATGGAGTTCCCCCCGGGTGCTTTGCCAACTCGTTTATTACACTTTGTACAGTAGCTAATTGCAAGCTAAGCGAGACTTCGTACTACAAACTGAAGTACAGTAGAGCCAGGTCAACAAGAAAGACTTCGCTTAGTCGGTGTGGTTGTCAGAGGAAGTTTAGGTATATACTTTCCAACTGAACTTGAGTCGAACCCCAAACTTGCTTCACTAGTTTGTGCAAAGACTAAAAGAATGTGCGCCGGTGAGAGATATATATAGCTATTTCAATTAACGTTGTCGCTGAAAAAAGCCCTAAAGGCTGAAGGCTTTCAAACTATCTATTGTTTACTAACAACTTCGCTGTAGGCCTTACTAAGAAATTAAGAATAGTGTGTCCAAGCTTGTAGAATTTGCCAAGCATACATGTGAGTTTTTATTGTAATAATGTCACCGTGTGAAAAAATATCATGATTCCTGCTCTCAAAGCTTTAGGCTTTAGGCTTTTTTCAGCGACGTTAATTGAATTCGGCTATATCGATAATCCATACATAACAACCAGAGTTAAACCTAATTTCCTGTTTACATCACATTTCCAGTCAAAGCGAAACCCTACGCTGGTTTTATGCTTGGGCCTATAGTGGAATAGGATGCGGTCACACAGGAAACTATAAAATACTACAATCAGAACGGTCAAGGTTACAAGACTAAAAATGCTTAACTCACAAAAAAACACATCAATGTTAATAAATGTACAATTACTGAACACGTAGAGGATGAAGTCACGCTGTAGTCACGTTTGCCATAACTAGTGTCACGGTCTACATATAGAAATTGCTAACACGAGGAAAGCTTTTGTTAGAATTCTTAGACAAATCTTTTGTTGAAGTGCGTGACCGTCACGTACGTATGCAAGAAGTCACGCTGTCTGACAACTTCATCTTTTCCTATTAGATTATGTAGTAGAATTGCTAAGGCGAGGGAAATTTGTTAGAATTCCTAGAAAATGTTTTGTTGGTGTGCGTGACTGTCACGCATGTTTGTCACGCAGAAGTAATTCTCACGTTTATGGCTCAAATGACTCCTACATTTGCGAAAGTATTTCGATGCAAAAATTGTCAAACAAACCATTAACACCATGTCATTAAATATTTTTAATTGTAACAATCTTGCACCGATTTTATCTTTATTTTTCAATCCAGGAATCTCACACTATAGAAACACGTCACGTGACTGAACAATAAACAAATCGTCGCAGTGCGTAATGGGATTACATCATTTATTTGTGAGGAAAGATGAACAAATAGTTTATACATGTTAGGTAATACTTCATTCTCATCATGGCGTATGGATCTGCTGGTGCTAATTTAACATCGTTCGTGTGTGCAATAAATCCACAGTACAAAGCTGACATCGTACCAGGAAGGCTCGACGGGGCAACCATTGCAATATGTATACTTTGTGTGATATCAGCCATTGTTTCAACCACCAATTTGTTCATCATTATAGGAATCACGTTCACGCCAAGACTTCGTACTCCTACATACATCCTTCTCGGAAATCTCGCGCTGACGGATTTTGCTATAGGTCTTACAATGGGACCACTGAATATCATGCATATTGTCATGAATTCGTCCAGACATATTGACCAAGAACAACTATGTAACACATTCAAGGCTTTCGGTTTCTTGGGTATATTCCTGGGATCGTCGTCTCTATTCACTCTTACTTCAATCAGCTACGATCGATACTTGTCCATTCAAAAGCCTACCAAATACAGCACAATTGTGACAAAGAGAATAGCGCGTAACGTCATTGTGATTATCTGGTTGGCGTCTTTAGTGGGTCCAATGTTTTTGACTTTCTTAAGCAAAACCTCTTTTATGTTTTTTATGTTCTGTATTCAGATATTATGCCTTATTATAATCTTTGATTGTTATCGATTGTCGTTCGACGAACTCAAGACACGACAAAGAGAGATAAGCATTAGTATAATGGGGACACGTGAACGTTCCTGTGAAACGCGTGTCGATTGTAACGTCTTCTGTGCCAAGATAAGGCGAAACAGGAACCGGAAAAAAAGCCGCCGCAGCGAAAAGGAAATCAACGAAGAAGAGTCACGTGATATAGAAATGGATTCCCTTGGAATGTCACGTGATACAAGAAGAAATAGCAATAGCCAATCACGATGCTCGAACACGAACCAATCACAGAGCTCTGCTGGCGCGTTTGTAATAATAACCAGCAATGTAGAAGCTCAAAACTCTTCAATCTTTGAAAAGGAAACTCAAAAGGCAGACGTCAACGTAGATCAAGGTACTTCATCGAAAATGAAAATCGTACACTCCACCAACTTGAAGACAGAAACTGAAAAGGTGATGGAAAGTGATATTGAATTACTCAGCAAAGCTAATACATGCACAAACAAAACCAAAAGACGAAGCGAAACTCATAGCCGTAACGTAACAAGAGACCCCCATACAAGACCATCCAGCCTTCTCGCAGATATTGAACAATTCAAGAAATCCCTCCACACTATTTTATTAATAGTCTTAGCATTTTTTCTTTGCTATGTACCGATTATCGTTGTCGTCTTTCTTGTAAACCTACGCATCAGGAACATCAATAAGTGGTATGGTTTAGCTGTTGTTATAGTTCAATTGCACTCGTCTTTAAGCCCTGTAATATTGTTTGTGAGAATTAGAAGCATAAGACAAGCTTGTGGTACCATTTTGAGAAATGTGTGCCAGCGCTTTTGTAATTTGAAGTGAGAACTGTAAGGACACTTGCCCGGGGGGGGGGGGGGGGGGGGACTCCACTGTAAAAGGATCAGGTATGCTCGTCGTATCTCTTAGGGGTAAAAATCAGCGATTTGGTATCTTTTAGGGTGTTAAAATTGAAGTTTGAAGTTTTAGCATTTCCTGGTATCTTTTAGGGTGTCAAAAGAGCCCGTCGCTTAATATCTTGTTTTCAAATGGAAGAAATTTGCCTAACAAAAGCATGTTGACCGTCCAATTTTGTGTTCATAATAATAATGTTCATTAGCTTGTTATATTATCTCTTAGGGGTTAAAAAATCGTCTGGCCACGCCCTTTTAAAAAGACTTCCGGTATCTTTTAGGGGTATTTTTGAACATTTCCGACGAGCATACCCGATCCTTTTACAATGGAGTTCCCCCCGGGGACACTTGACTGCGATATCGATACTGACACGTCATATACACTTTTTTTCCAAGATGGTTCGAAAGCGCATTAGCGCTAACCCACGGTTAACGCTGTTTGTTTTAACCCTGCAGGGTAAGCAGTAATCCACTTTCGAACAAGTTTCATGATTTTTGACATGTTTTTATTCCGGTGGGATGGTTTTCTTTGAACAATCTATTAGGTAGGCGTGCTCGTTTTGGGTTCAAACCTAGGCTTAAAAGTAATATGATATTGAGATGCGCTGCGAACAAAGCTATGAACTACTATACTAGTTGACACATGAATCAGGTAACAACCATTGTGAACGAAGTATATTTACTTTACCCACGGCTAATATTTTTGTATACAATAGAACCCCGTTAATACGGCCAACTATGGGGCAAAAATAACTGGCCGTATTCACGAGGTGACCGTATCAACGGGGTTCTTTTTACAGGGCGATCTTTAGTTACCGGGCTAAAATGAGATGCCCGTATAACGGGATGACCGTATCAACGGAGTTCTTTTTACAGGGAGATCTTTAGTTACCGGGCTAAAATGAGATGCCCGTATAACGGGATGACCGTATCAACGGGGTTCTTTTTACAGGGCGATATTTAGTTACCGGGCCAAAATGAGATAACGGGGTGACCGTATCAACGGGGTTCTTTTTACAGGGCGATCTTTAGTTACCGGGCTAAAATGAGATGCCCGTATAACGGGATGACCGTATCAACGGGGTTCTTTTTACAGGGCGATATTTAGTTACCGGGCCAAAATGAGATAACGGGGTGACCGTATCAACGGGGTTCTTTTTACAGGGCGATCTTTAGTTACCGGGCTAAAATGAGATGCCCGTATAACGGGATGACCGTATTAACGGGTTGGCCAGATGGTTGGGTTTCGCTGTAGTTTTTCATGACTGAAAAGGTGTTATGGACATTTTTGATATTTTTAGTGCTAATCCAGCTGTTCCTACAAACTTGACATTTAAGTGGTAAAACTATGTTTGTGTACAGAGTTTGAAATCTTAATGCTCGTAGCGTCAACTTAGGTAAATATTAGTTTACCTTAATGACTAGGAACTTCCTCATCTTAGTTTATTTATCGGACATGCACAGAATTAATTATGGTAAACAGGTGAATGTTTGTTCACGACAAACATTCAGAATTAAGGCCCTTTCTATAAGTTTAATGTTAGTTATAAATATTGTATCTTATTAGTATTTTATAGCTAAAACGTAGCTACTAATCTTGTCATTACGATTGCGTCGACGAATTATATCCATATTCATCCGCAATTAGATGATATAGGTTTTTCCTTAGATCAACAATCATTTGTAATTCTTACATCATCTAGTTGACCAACTTGACGAGTTAGCAACGTCACAACTATGAAATGCTAATTAGTTAGTATAAATACATCTACAGACACACAAATAAGCAGATGAACTTCAGTATACACTTAGGTTTACAGCAACTCAGTAGTCTGGACTGAGCTGACCGAGTACGGAAAACGGTCCGAGTAAGGAAAACCTTCTTAACGCCGTGCTGTCTTAGGGAAAGCTCATTCTAGTTCTACTGGTTCTGTATGTCCTACAGTTATCGAGTGCTCTACCTAATAAACAGCAGATCACAACAACTGTGTCTACGCTAGTTTTCCCAACAAGTTACGATCGAGAGAAAACAACTCAATTTCTCTCCCCGTAACAAAGGTACCAAAAGAAACTTTGGATTATCAAAGAAGAATATTGCGTGTAAGCTACCTTGGCAAAGCCGCTAACATATGATTTCAAAAGAAATGTTATCAATAAAAAGTAAATAGACCTTTCCCTAATTTGTATGACTAATCACAAAACAACAGATTCAAGTCGAGGCTGGGGTGGATAAATCTATTTGTTATATACCAACTGTCAAAGTCATTTTTTTCCGTGCTCTGATTGGGCGAGAGTGCATCACAAGAACGTCAACAAATTTTGCTGTTTCCCCAGCAACAACTCTTAGCGGGCAACAGTGTGTTTTATTGACCGGTAATAACAAAACCGGAAGTTGATTGAGCTTTGAAGGCACGTTTTTGGCAGCGCGCGTTTACAAATTCATTCATTCGAACATATGCATGAGGTTTATTGTCAAACTTTTAAGACCAATATATACATTTATTCCGAGAAAAAGATGATAACCAACCAGGAATGTTACCAAAAGAGCTGCAACAATTCTTCGAAAAACTGTGTGTGAAAAAAGGTCAGTTTTGTGTGAATTTTGATTAAAAACTTTAACTGTAGGCAGCGACGTTTTTATTTTTATTTTGTTCTTTGACAGTTGGTATATAACAAAACACTTATTGACTGGGACCTCGGGAAGCAGTATGTTTTGTGGTCCCTCGACCGCCAATGTTTCCCGAGGCGGACCACAAAACGTACTGTTTCCCGGCCTTCGGCCCCAGTCAATAAGTGTTAAATATTCACTCACATATCCATTTTTATCCATTTTATTTTTTTTGTTACATAGTCATGTGGCTAGTCATACGAATTCGGGGAAAGGCTATTTTACATGAAGGAATAGAACTTCAAGCAACTTTAGCTGTTAACGGTAAACAATTGTGTGTAAAGTGTTTTGTATAACTAGCTCTAAAATGCATTCTACTTTTGCTTCCAGTAACTGTGAATGACATTAAATTTGCCACTGTCGAAATCTGCAAAAAAAACCGTTAGTGGATGTTAGCTTAGAAATTTAATCCAGCTTCAGTATTGGTCTCTTCTAATTTCTTTGTTTGATGTTTTAAGTAGAAAAAGCCAATAAAAACAATCTAGTATTTACTTGAGACTTGATCGAGAGTCAAGCCAGTTTGGGTTGGTTCAGTTTTAACTTTGTGATGGACTAAAGCCCTGTGAGGAAAGCCGCCCTAAATGCTCGAAGACCCAGAGCGCCCGGGGGGAGAGGGACTCCATTGTGAAAGGATCGGTATGCTCGTCGTATCTCTTAGGGGTAAAAATCAGCGATTTGGTATCTTTTAGGGTGTTAAAATCGTCCAGCCACGCCCTTCTTAAAAGACTCCCGGTATCTTTTTAAGGGGTATTTTTTTAAATTTCCGACGAGCATACCCTATCATTTTACAATGTAGTCCCCCCCCCTCCGGGGAGAAAAGCCTTTTCTCTTCGGTGGGTTCGTTTTGTCAATGATTAAACCGCGTCATGGGCTCCTGACCGCGTTTACTGGCGAGGGGTATCATGTTCGCGTCAACAGACCGTTGGCTACAGTTGAATCGTACGGGTTTCTAACGCAACGGTTGGAGTTTTAAAGAAGTTACGGGCCTTGTAAAAGACTATTTGGCTTTCTAAAACGTTGGGAGGAATACAAAAAGGCAGAATAACAGCAATTCAAGGTAATTCAGTGATAAATATTTTTTGTTTATTTAAAGAAATTTTCAAAAGGCCTCTATTATTCTATATCGCCACAAGAGGTCAGAGAGGTCAATCTTTTAAAGAGAAAGCTTTAATTTTGTTATTCATTCCGCAGACGACAACAACTTGAAAATTAGATCGTCTATAACGCGTAGGAGAGCAAAATGGAGAAGTTGACTTTTGAAAGCGGTGAGCATTATACGAAATGTATGAATGCATTTAGGGCAAAGGCTGGAAAGATAGAAATAGACAGACACCTTCGTTCCCTCTGCTTTCCGTCTGCGATAGGAAAAGCACTACAAACATGTGATCATCAGCTGAATGTCTTGAGTGTTGGGAGTGGGGATGGAGATGTTGATATGAAGATCCTGCATTTAGCCCAGGTAGAGATTGAAAAGAACGACAAACATCGAGGCATGAAGATATTTAACCGTGCTATTGAACCGAACCAATATCACATCAGCCTTTACAAGAAAGCCATTGAAAACTTACCAGACATGCTCAAACATAACACCACCTTCGATATTCGCCCCAAAACCTTTGAAGAATACAGACAAGAAAGCACAAAAGGGCAGACAACAAAGTTTGACCTGATTCATTTTAATCACAGCATTTATTACGGGGACCCAGAGCAAAATCTGAAGCACTGCATTGAAAATGAGTTGAATGTGAATGGATTTGTGGTTGTGATAGTGGAAGTTAAAGAAGCGATTACAAATACACTTGCACATGAAGGGCTTTCTGCTGAATTCCAAATGCACAAGCCATTCGCAGATGAAGTTATCCAAGTGATCAACAAGAATGGATGGAAATGCGAGATGTTTTCAGAAGAGTACGACATTGATGTTACTGAAGTCTTTGATGAAAACTCACTCCAAGGAAACCTTCTCCTGGATTTCATGACACAGTTTGTTCATTTTCGCATGACGGCTGATAAAGTTCATGTTAACAAGGTGTTATCAGTGATACGTGACCATACCATAGTCAAAGATGGAAAGCATTTAATGAAAATGAAAAATGTTGCTATTGTTATAAGCAATTAAATAAACATCAGTTAGAAAGAACATTTCTACCCTGGCTAGACTTTCATATCGATGTTGGATGTCGTGGATAACTCGTGACAGTCCGTAATTTGAGTAACTGATAAACTTGAAGTCAATCATGGTGCCATCAGTGCACCCAGGAGCCTGGTGCACCGTAAAGCTACACAAAGGAATTAAGAAGTTGAAACAAGGATGTGAGATCCGGGGATCGAATTCTGGACCTCTTTAACCGAAGGCCGCGCACTAGCCAACTCAGGGGCGGATTTAGGGGAGGGGTGCAGGGGGTGCGCACCCCCTCCCGAGACGACTCTGAGTCCTTTTTTCTCAATATTTTTCCAAAATATTCTCTCGGCCATTTCCAATTTATATGATGGTGCACCAACTCCTGACGACGGTGCTCCCCCTCCTGAAGATAATCCTGGATCCGCCCCTGCAACTGTGCCACCCTTGCTCCTCTATAAAACGGCAATCCTTGCTCCTTGAAACGGCACTTCACCACTTAAATAATTCAGTTTTCTTTTTTTCAATTCAAGTAGAAGCCAAATGAGAGCTTTTTGAAGAAATGATGAATGTTATGGGAGAAAGTACTTCCCGAGAAATAATTCTGGACTGTTTCATCACTTTTGGTTGAACACCACAGAAGTTATATGTGCAGTCAAAATTTGAGAGATTTGTACGTATTTTTGACTGGATGCCTGAGTGGACTTTCCCTGGGTACCAGAGGCCCGAGAGGGTAAAGTGGACTCGTTTTGGTGCATTTTAAAAATATTTTAAATCCTCCTATCTTGTTAAGGGTTTATTACTTTTTTTAGAAACTTGCTCACAATTACCTAAATTAACAATCTTCATAGTTCCAAAGAGTGGCTCTTCTAGAAATATTCATTTTTTAGCAGCAGCTATAATGAAAATCATGTCAATTGTCATGTATGCCGGGCGCAAAAAAAGCAGTTCACGTGATCCTCTCTACTCAAAATCAAGGTGTCCCCTTTTCAGTTGGGCCCTCTCTCTCTCTCTCTCTCTCTCTCTCTCTCTCTCTCTCCAAAAGCTTCACTTTCTAAATGTTTGTTGTTGTTGGTTTTGTATACAATTGACGCGCCTTAACTCAAATTTCGCGCTCGCTATCCTCGCGCCAAAAGATGAACATGAATTGATATAGGTTTTTTACCCCCAAGAATTTTATGGCTTGGTATAGCCATGCGAGGTTACTTTAGAATGGGGTTTGAGGATTTCAGGAAGTTACGCCTTACCAACGTGTTTTTATAAAATGGTGCCCCCCTCTCTAAATGTCTAGATCCGCCGCTGAAAGCTATAACTATATTCATGTCAGTGAAGACAGAGTGACAAATCAGAATTTCATAATTGTCCATTGTTAGGCACTATCATGTGAGCAGCTGATTAACGAAAACGTAACCAAACACCTTTGCAAATAACCAAAGACTGACTCGTCGCTATAAGCTGACCGCTAAGATCCTGTGTGGAATAGAGCAAACTAGTGCCGGACGTAACGACCTGCAATGACCTTTTTCCTTCAGTGTCTCCTTTTGGTGCTTTTTGCTTCGGTGAGAGGAGAAGGTACGTTGCTGTATTGGTTGACTTAGGTTGTCATGTAAATCAAGCTTTATAAAGTATGCTTTCGTTTTTACAGCTCGATATACAAGACAATCTTTTTATGACTTTTATTGCACAGCACCTCTAAATCTTGGGACGCGGACCGATTATTTAGGGTACGTTACCCCCATTATATTTTTTGCCAACATATTTTCTTTTCGCACGATGGTGATTAACGGTGCCGCGCCAAAAATAGAGTGATTTAGCAAACGCCACGCGACGCGTAAACAGGACGTTAGATGACGAATTTATCGCATTCGTTCGTTGCATGACTAACGTGACAACGTCGCGACGCCACTTTCAGGACACTATTTTACTTGTTTTTACGTCCTCTTGACGTCGGCGACGTCAACGGTCATTTAAAACAAAATTCGTCAGCGCGCGGCGTCCTATTTAACGTTGCGTTGTGTTTTCTAATAAATCACTCTAATGATGGGATTGCGTGCTGAGAATAAGCGGTGCTGTGCCATAAAGGGTTGTCATGTACATTGGGCTTATAATGAAAATACTTGTCCAACATTATTCAATAAAGCCATTCGTATTACTAATACAATTAAAGTAATGTTACGATGATACAAGTTTTGTCTCACCTCACAGAGCTCTATGAAGGTGATTTGCTGCTCACAATCCATGACTACAGCAATCTAAAGGGTCTGGCTCGAGCGTTTGCACCCAGAACACCATGGCCTGATGCAAAGATTCCTTACCGCTTTGATTCCAGAATAGGTAAGGCTTTATAGATATTGTATTATCACTAATAATATATGGGTATAATAGCAAGCGGAAAGGGTCTGAGAATATAAAGATAGAAGATAAGAAAGGGTGGAAAATTTGGGAGGTACAGACAATGTATATGGAACAATGAGTAGGTAAAGCTTTGATTCCAGAATGAGTAAGGGTTATCATAGGTATTATGGACAAGTAGGCTCTGAGAATATAGAGATAGAAGATAAGAAAGGGTGGGAAATTAAGGAGGTAATGAAAGTGTATATGGAACAATGAGTAGGTAAAGCTTTGATTCCAGAATAGGTAAGGGTTATTATAGGTATTATGGACAAGTAGGCTCTGAGAATATAGAGATAGAAGATAAGAAAGGGTGGGAAATTAAGGAGGTAATGAAAGTGTATATGGAACAATGAGTAGGTAAAGCTTTGATTCCAGAATAGGTAAGGGTTATTATAGGTATTATGGACAAGTAGGCTCTGAGAATATAGAGATAGAAGATAAGAAAGGGGAATTCAGGGAGGTACAGTGTACATGGAACATAACAATGAGTAGAAAAAGATTTGATTCCAGAATAGAATTAAAGTTATTACATTAGGTATTATTTATGGTTAGCAAGAAGGCTCTGAGATGATAACATAGACAAGACATAGGAAGGTAACATAGGATATGATACTAGATAACAAAAGACGATTTAGGGTGAATATGTCATATGGAAAATTGGGTAAATGTATAGAGACCACTAGTGTGTTATTTTTCCTTTGATAAACCAACTAAGGACGAAACTGAGTTAATATAGAGGTACACTGCATTTATTTTTGTTTGTTTTTTGTTGTTGAATGAAACAATGAGTTCATTCCGTATTCCGGTATTATTTTACACGGTATGTTTGTTAACAGCCTGTATTTGTAAAGCTGTATACACAAAGGAATAAGTTTGAACTGTATATATTTCATTTTAAAGTTTCATTCCATTTTCTTTCTTTTCATATCTTTCATTCATTTATTCTTCCTTTCTTTCTTTCCTTCCTTCCTTTCTTCTTTCTTTCTTTCTTTCTTTCTCTCTTCTGTTTTTAGTTTTTCTGACACTAAACAGCTTTCTTCAAAACAGAAAGAAAAAGCTTAAAGAATTAAGAAAAAATCAATTAAATGTTCGCCTTATAGCTAGCGAACAATGACTGACTTCGAGAATTTTGGAAGCAAGTTAGCTGATGGCCCGCGGGATCATTTGGATCAATCCTCGATGAATTAAATGTTTTTCTGGCTTTTTCTTTATCCATTCATTAATTCATTCCAGCAACAATTCATTCACTCTTTTATCCATCCATCCATTTATTCGTTCGTTCGTTCGTTCGTTCGTTTGTTCATTAAATCATTTATCCCTTCATCCATAAGTTTATTCATTCATTCACTCATTCATATATTTATTTTAGCTGCTAGTTCAAAAGCCAAGTATGAGATTGTCAACGCAATGAATGAATGGATGTCCAAGACATGCATAAAGTTTGTACCATGGACATCATCTGACAAGGTTTACATAACCTTTGTTAAGGACGACCACGGAAGGTGAGCTCACGAAAATGTGTCAAAAAATTTGTCTGACAATTGATCTGTTCCTCATCACGTTGCAGTGCGATAAAACAATGATGACTCTAAGTGGAGAGTTTCAGTCTTTATATTTTTCTCATTCCATCCTAAACTTTGATTAATTAAGGTATACGTTTCGGACCCCTATGTTCTTAGACTTCAACAGCACGTAAGCTTCGTGAATAAATGTAGTTTTCAAATGTGCTTTTTTATTATCAGGGTGTTTTCCATTTAGTGAAACCAACCGGCCACAAAGACCAGTTCCTAGCTCTGGCTGGAATCAGTCCTAAAAAATCAGGCCGTTCTGGCCGGTTGGTTCCACTAAATGGAAAACTGACCCTCAGATTTTTCATTGAAGTACGCCAAAGTTTATCAATCAATTCTACAGAGGCGTGGCTGACAAATAGGGTCATAACGTTTTAAAAAATAAACAAAAAGAAATAAAGATCGAAACCTATGAAAAATGTAAAGAAAGAAAATCGTACAAATCAAAAAGGGAGAAAAAGAAAAAGAAAAAAAACTAAAAAAAATTGACTTAGACAGGGCTCGAACTCGCTACCAAAAGCAAATTATTATGCTAATTTTATTCGATATCTAAAAAATATCGGCCCATGCATCCAGACAAGTCGCTGGATCGTCGCATGTTACGTATAGGATGGAGATTTCGGCCCCTTCCGCGCTATCCGGTAGAACACAGCGAGCTTCGCGGTCAAAGAGGGAGGAAACAGTCGGATCCTAGGCCGTAAATGACTGCACCTTACCACTAGACTAACTGGTCTACTGAGAGATTTGGAGAACAAAATAAGCTAGTGTATTCTGTGAATGGACTGTCTATTGTTGTGCAAATTACTTGCCTCTGTGGCGTAACGTGAAAGACTATGGACTTTGGAGCCGATGGACCCAGGTTCGAGCCCGCTAGACTTTCGGTTGGATTTTTTTTCTTTCTTTTTTTGAAAAATTAGTACCTTAGGGCTAAATTTGAATACTTTAATTTGCACTTTCTGTTTTCCATGGGGTAAATTTGTGTGTAATACGCTTAACAGGTTTCTCTTAAAATAAATGAAATATTTATGTATTTGAAAATATCATTTCGGGCGTGAAATTGTTATCAAAGTGGTGTTTCAAAATGCAATTATCATCAGTTTTAAAAACATTTGGTTCAATATATATTTCTAATTTCAGTTTTCCAATCAGTTGACGTTGTACTTTATCAGCATTGTTACCAAACTTATAGTTTAGAGTCTAGTATACTTGGAGTAGCCATGCTTTCTTGAGCCAAATTCAAATTTTCATTAGTTTTTCTGCCGTCCAAAGGCACTTGTATAAGCTCAAGAATATAAAAAAACAAAATTATTTTCTGAAACAAGTTTTGAACATGAGTATCGGCGAAATGACAGCACGAGTTCCCGAGAATAACAAGTATATACAACCAAGACCTTCTAGTGTAGAAGATAATTTGAGTTTTAAGAAGTGTTTCTTTGATAATTTATCAATATTTTGAACGCATAATTTCCGCTTTTCGAAGAAGATTTTGAATAAACTTATCTGAAATTCGTCATCTCATTGCTATGTCTACTGTACAAGTGGAAAGAAAAGGCGGGAAATCCGCGGAGACGCGCTCACGCGCGCGTGCAACCTAAAATCGCGCCAAAAAACTTAAAATGAAAGAATAACCTTCAGGAGGTTAGGAGGAGCAAGAGTAACTCAGTTGGTTAGTACGCGGCTTTCTGGTAGAGTTCGATTCCCAGTCACCTCACACTTGTTTCAACTTCTTTCCATTCCGTGTAGCTTGCCTTTATTAAAGCATAACTCTCCATGTGCAATCAAACTATTTGATCGCACACGATCGAACATCACATATATTCCCCTTAAATGCCCTACAATGAATAACCTAATGGTACAAGAGTATATTTGACAAGTATATTTATTCAGCTTTCAGAAAATGTATAGTTTTTATATCAATTAAATATGGTAAAGCCCACATGCTGAAGAAGTCTAAAGAATAGAGGTTAATTTATCCTGATACCTTAAGCTTCTAATAAACATGCAAAGATATTGTTTTGCTGTAATAGGTGTGCATCATATGGAGTTGGATATTATGGTTTTCCTTATAAGGTAATCCTGGCCGAGAGATGCTGGTACCAAGGCATGATTGTACACGAGTTAGGTATTTAACCAATAGATTTCATTTTTCGTTTGTACTCTAAAAGATGCACAGATGAAGTCAAAATGTGGTATGAACAAATAGTGACGGTATGAACAAATAAAGTGACGTCATCTGTTCATGTGCACTGTAATCAGACATGGTTCTTCGACCAATCAGAGCGCGCGTAATATAGTGATTCATTATATAATGATTAATAGTGGTGTATTGAAAATCGCTTCACAATTCGAACATGCGTGGACCATTTTGTCGCAATGATATTCCGCGCTTAAGGAATTGTAGCGCAGTTGCTCTGGTGATACGTGATTGGTTCAAAAACATGCAAACTTGTTGGCCAGTATTTTCTAAAGTGGTGTTGTGAAACAGCTACCTTTCAATAGTCAATACAAATACCGCAACTGAATCATGCATGCTTATTTAATCAATTTCTATTTTAATTTTGTCGACTGAAGGTCACGTGATAGGCTTTTTGCATGAGCAGAATCGTCCTGATCGAGACAATTACGTCACTATAAATTGGAAGAACATCAAAGATGGTAGGTTTTTTCGTTCTTTATGATATTATTGCTGGAGAATGCTGGCAACAATTGTGTAACCACTGTGCTTGTTTCAACTTCTGTCTTCATTGTGTAGCCCTAATATTAATCATTTCCACCAGTAATTGTGGGGCAAAGAGAGGATAAACAGGGATAGAAAACACTCGCTGCGCGTCGATCCGTTTCCTGGAATTTCCCTTTGGTGAAGAAGCACCGATAAATATAGACTTAATGTCTTCCCATTTCATTACTAGTCAACTCCTCAGTTGCACGAGAAATGGATTGCGCTATCAGTTGGATCGACGAATCCAGTTGGTAAAGAAATTTAGAGCCTGGCAATATTCCTATGAACGTGCCATTTTCAAAGTCATATGATATCTGCTCCATTGAATGAAAGCTCCGTTTGATAGCTTTATCCACTCTTTATAGAACCAGGGCTAGCACTGGATTCATTTAGAACAAACTGCAAGCTTTCTGTTTCTTTAAGGACGAGAATTTGACTTCGAAAAAGACAGTGGCGACCCAGTCGCGTATGCCACGCCCTACGACCATGGTAGCATAATGCATTATGGGGCTGGATTCGCGTCCAAAAACGGAAAGGATACCATTGTCTCCAAAGTTTCTGGGGTGCGTAGCTATTTATATCTATACTTTCATTACTATGGCAACCATTATGGTAATGAAGATTACCACTATCGTGTTACTATGGTAATCTGTCATAAGATTACCGCTGACTGATGATATTACTGGTTTAATAGTTCTTCTTTGATGGTCTTTGATTTTAGGTTACCATGGGTGACTGGAAATATCTAACCCAGCGTGACATAATGCAACTGCAAATTCTATACAAATGTCCAGGTAAATGAACATTGTGTTACGGTTCTAAGGACGTGTCACGTAATCCGAGAGAACTGATAGTTAGGGACTTAATTCGTGTGCATGTGTGTAGCCCCAGCCTCCTTAGGACCTCAAGGATTCAACTTCCGTAGGACTGATTTCAAAGTCATGCATTCCAACCCTTGCTATCAAGAGTACAAAGGAATGAGTCACACAATCATCGTAAATAGGTAACGCAATTACATATAGTCATGGAGTCATGAACTCGTAGGTGGCTCCCTTAACGATAAACTCTTGCTCGCTGTTGCGCAATTACATGATGATCATGGTGATATCAGTTGGGCCCAAAATTAAATACAGTATAAAAATGTACGAAAAATTGCGTGAGTGATGAAATAATGTATGTCGTCAACTAAATGATAATTTTTGTCGTCTTTAGGAAAGTTTAAATTTTCTAAAATCATTTGCGAGGGCCAGCGTGACAAGATAGAGTGTTATGGAGGAAGGAAAATCCAGTTAACGTATGCAAACTATGGGCGTCAAAACATGTTAAAGTGTTCATTCTTTCCATGGACGTTATGCAGCTCAGAACAATTAGGAAAGGTAAAGATAAGGTTTCTCTCTACCCAACGGGTTAACCTGCGTAGCTGGTTCTATTAAAGGGAAGGGGAATGGAACGAGGAATGGGCCCAGGCCTACGCGGTTAATTTAATACCCGGTCTCCTACCCTTGTTTTTGCAGTTGGCAATTGCGTGACTTGTGCTGTGAGCGTGACAACCAAGGCGTTCAGTTCATTCAACCGACGTCAACTCATCTGAAATTCGATTAGACCGATTTTATAGTCTTTATAGGAACTTTAACTCGACGCGATGAGAACGAGCGAGAGGTGAGATGTCGAGTGAAAGCAGCCATGGTGGATGGCAGCAACAATAGAATCACTTTTAGTTTACATAATAAAAAAGATCCTCAAGAGAAAACAGATTCTTTTGTTATGCCATCCAAGTCTCTATATGTCACATTCGTTGCGTGACTACCGTGAAAACGTCGCGATGCCACGTTCATGTCGCCACTTCTGTTCGTCGTCGGGACGGTGACGACGTCAGCGGCCATTCTGAGTATTATTCGTCCGTGCGTGCGGCATCTTTTCGCGTCGTGCTTGCTTGAAATCGACCTATTTCTACTGAGAGACGGGGTTCTATGATATGTGGCATGACAACAAACTCTTACGCATTTCCTTGTATAATTTTGTGGTAAATAATTTTCCTGGTAATAGAGAGACAGATCGTATGAGTGTGAAACGTTAAGCGCCGTACCGTGACCGTTTCAGTGCCGTGATGTCTATAAAGACATTCGAAATTCCTGCCGTAAATGTTCCGTGCGATGTCCATACGGTTTTCCCAGTCATACGAAATCTACTCTAAAACTAAGTCGTGATTCTAACGATTTCTATTTTTCAGTTGCGACCGTTGTGTGACGGAAAATCACGTTGTGACGTGACAGCATCAAACTCATTTTTTGGCGGTGATCCTTGTCCTGGAGCTTCAAAGTACCTTGAAGTAAATTACAAGTGTGTTCCTTGATGATGACGATGACGATAATGATGATGATGATGATGATCGAAAATAAAATAATCCACAAATGAAATGTTGCAATCTCCTTTAATTTTTCCGTTAATGAGGCTATTTAGGATGGGATGGGCTATTAATGAATGCAATATTTCGTGAGTCTTTCTCCATTCATTTATCCATTTTCGTTCTGATATAAGGTAATTCAGATCTTGTTATTTATAATCCTAATCGTATGTGCCTGACCTTTTCCATTCCGCAAACGTTTGCCGCAAATGTTGTTGTGACAATGTAAAATATTATCAATTAGTTGTCCAATTAAGAGATTGATCTTAAGGTTTTCTTTATGTACAAATGTAAACTTTTCAAAAAAACTTTTCATTATCTTGAGCAATGTAATGCAAAAATCAAAATAACAGGACCTTTGTCGACCGATTTCCAAGTTATTTCTATAAGATTTCAACGCGTCAATTCATTAATCATTGATAGTTTGAAGTGTAAAACAGCCACTACTTAAGGAATAAATTTGAACCGTACCAAAGCTATACCATGAATAAGGTTTATAAATCAGAAACAAACCAATCAGAGCGCTTAAGCTAATCTTGCATACATATACCTCATGTTGATATGCAGGTAATTGGTTTTCCACTTAGGAAGAGAATTTTTTCAGGAATATGCATTTTCTCCGTCTTTCCTTTTTCGAAAGATCATCTTTACCTATAATACTATATAGCATAGCCTTGAATTAATCTTGTCTTGTTCTAAAAAGCGACAATTTGAGGACAGAAATTCTAAGAGGTAAGTCTGAAGTCTAACAGATTAAGAACAAATTGTGTAATTGTTTTGTAGCGGTTGGGGACTGTTTCTTATGCGTTCATATATCAACATATGTGCTCAAAAAGCTGATGTCGGGTGGGAATTTGGTTCATACATTTTTATTTTACTCCATTTCTTTCTTCTATTTTCAAACGAAATTGTAAATAAACTATTGGAGTGTAAGTCTCAATCTGGGAGCCATATAGACAACGGCAGAGATATTCTCTGAATCTCAACATATCATTGATATCAAACTACAGTCACTTCGACTAGTGATAGTAACGTGTTTCATAGATGAACTCGTTCGAAGATTATATATCAACCGAGAAATCTTCTAACATTCAATTAAACTTGGAGATTATATCATTCTACTCAATGCTAACATCACAATGGAACAACTGGGTTCCATTTTTGAAATTAAAAATATCGAAAGGTAGCCATGTTTTGTACGCTATGTTGTCCCAGAATTCAACTCGGCCTTTGTAGATTCACAAATGTAGAACCCTGTCTATAGGCGGATAAATTTGAAAACGAATCTTCTTGCCTTCGATTTTGCTTCCTCCTTTTGTTTAAAGGTGAAAAATAATTATAGAGTATGAGACTTGTTCTCTGCTGGATTAAGAAAACAAGTCCTTTGCTCATTATTATTAATAGGATAGAACTGACTGATTAGCTTTAATCCCTATCACTTTTGAGCCTTTTTGTATTTAATTCGTATTCAGCTCTATCAGATGATTTTATCTCATTATACACTCGATTGCAGAAATTTTAGTCTCCAAATATACAAATATCTAATTTATTCAGTATACACCTATTTCAAAAAAGGTTGTCAGAGCTAAAGGCGATAGGCGATAGGAGATAGATCATTCAAATTCCAAAGTAATCAAGAAGTTTTAAAAATAGCTTCGTTATTCCGTTCGTTTTGCTCCGAACGCCATTGGATTTGAATGTCTGATTGTTGACTTTCTTAATAAAAACAGATAGAAAACCCCGGCGTGAATAGTGGAATTACCTATCTCGCGCCTATCGCCTTTAGCTCTGACAACCTTTTCTGAAATAGGCTCCTCGTGTATCTAATGAGATGCAATTTGTAGATAAGCGCTATACCACACTCGAAATATAGTTTTTTTCATATCTTTGAGAGTTTAAAAAGATTAACTGAAATATATTTTGGCAAGCACTGCGTGCAAACCAAGGGCACTAGGACAAAGTCGTTGTGTATATTAAAGGGTTATTAACCGAGCGCGAGGTCTGTACGGGAAAATATCAGACCGAGGTCTTGACAGTACGGACCGAGCCATAGGCGAGGTCCGTACAAAAAAGACCGAGGTCTGATATTTTCCCGTACAGACCGAGCAAGCTCGGTTAATAAATTGTTTATTATATGGCTATTTTCCTCGCTGTATCGACAAAAATCAAGCGAACTTCCGATATCAGACCGATTGCCATGGAAACGGTCCGAGATGGGAAAATATCAGACCGGAAATCAGCCAATCAGAGCGCGCGTACTATCATAGCCATATAATAAATGACCATATATGTTAATGGTGCATGGGGTATAAACTTTGCCTGTTTGCGTTTTGTCAATTTTGGACCATTTTTGAGCACTTTCCAGGGCCTATAGCCTTTGAGTTTCTTCTGGCGATTTCGAGCCGTTTTTGAGCATTTCCATAACCTATACTGAGCCTCATTCAATTTTGGGCCATTCAGTTGATGATTTTCCATGGGCTATATCTTGTCCATTTTGGGTCATTTTGCATGGTTACAGCCTTTGTGTTTTGTCGGTTTTGGGCCATTTTTGAGCATTTTGCATGGTCTTTGTTTGTCCATTTGAGTTATTATGGAGCATTTGCCATGGTCGTATGCATTTTGAGCCATTTTTCAGCATATTACTCGCGGCCTATAGCCTTCGCTTCTTATAACCCAATGGCGGAAAATCGGGTTTTTAAAGTTTATTTTTGTGCATTTTGCATGTGTTGTATCACATGACGTATAACATACCTACCATGCCTATATTTTGCTCAAAGGTTTATGATAAAAGTTGATATTTTTATTTACCAGTTAAATAACGACTCTCATGCCTAGGACAGACTATGCATAGCAACATATCTTCTCCAGGAAGATCGTGTAACACCAGCAGCACTGCGTGTGTTGACTTGGGTGAGTATATGGTACTACCAAAGAATACACTGACCATTTCTCCCTCCCCTCCCCCTTTGCAGGCAAAATGAAAATATCACTGACTAACCACCCACAGTTGACTTCGTTACCATAACAACTTCATTTTGTCCCGGTAACTACGAATCGCACCAAATCCCTTTAACAAATACCCTGTTAAAACTACAGTTATGTTTGACTTGTGGGTGGTTTTCCACTTAACTTTCACGAATCACAGAAGATTCCAAAGAAGCTACAGATGCATACATTATTAACTACAGTGTGGGTTTGCTTATTAATTTAATTTTTACGGTCATAAATTTTAGATGATCTACGACAAGAGTTGGCCAAAAATGCCGGCATTTCAATCGCTGTAGTTCTGGTGATTGTTGTTTGGCTAATGACGTTCCTAGTGGCGCTAAAGAACATGGATAAACCACCCAAGAAACCAAAAGAAGACGCGGACAATGACACTAAGAAAGACGAAATAGAGGAAGTTTAAAACAATTGATAGTCAAGACTTGCCTCTTAAAGATTTAGCCTACCATCAGTCAGGATATATCACATAACCCTTCGCTTCAGGCTGCGAGATATCCCTCACACGTTATACCTATATGGGCTGCGTCGATCTCTTGTTGGGTATTCATTGTATTTCTAAAATCTTGACGTGAAACATACACAAACACTTGCACAGAAATGTTGCAAGAATTACTCTTTAGTAGTCGAAATATTCAAGTAAAAAAGATCAGTATGATTTATCTTCTCGTTTCACTTTTCATCATCAAACTTTATGCCCAAACATATACAATTAATCTTTTCAATTTATATATGTAGTAGCATTGGGGAGTTCTGAATATTAGCCAAGGATACAAAACACTTTTATAAGAAATTCTTGTAATAAACTTAAGTAGTCTTTATAAAAGAACTCTTTCTTAAATTCAGTTAGTCTTAAACTATGAAAGAGCATAGTCGAGTGTTGAGAGCATTAAGAACACTAGACTAACACTTACTTAAGGTGGCCCGTACCTATTGATTTGTTTTTCAGACATATATTTTAATCGCGTCTTTTTACATCAGAACCTTGTCCGATTTCTGAGAAAATTTGCAGCCATTTGTCTACAAGCCTTGAAATTTATACCGGTAATTATTTTTCTGCGAATTAGATCAAATAATTCGAGATATCAGACGATTTTTAAAAATAGCTTTATGAGAAAAATTGGTCATAAATCCAAAATTCTAAGGTGAATCTTTTTCCTGTTTCGTTAATCCAGTATAAAGTCATAGAGGACTACATACACCATCTATCGCGCCTTATTTAATCCTTAGAAGTTGCGATACAAAATTTGCGCTGCCTGTTACGACGCAAAATTATGTAGTCAAAACTACCGCCAAAATCTCAACAAAATTTCAAAAACAGCGAGAACTCTTCTTGATTGGAAGACAAAGGAAATACTTATTCCAAACAAAAGAAGTTCACATTCCGAACATTCTACGATGCAGTTCTTTGTTTCAAGATGCACGAAGTTGAAAAATAGTGTTACGGCAAAAAGGTCTATGCTTCTGAGTCTAAATCCCGTGTGGAATTTTCCAAGAGATAGTAAGGTGTTGTTTTGAATAAATTAACCAACCATGAGGGTTTTACCTTGGCAGCTCAAACGTCGACTCGATGTAGTTGCTTACTTTTGAAGCTTACTGAATTATACCTAGTGCAGCAAAGACAACGGCACTTGGCAACAGGTATGTTAACATCTTGTTCTATCCCAAACCTAGAAAATTTCAGGAAATAATTCGACAGAATTTGTAGAAGTCGAAGTAATACAATTCGGATATTTTGTTCACAAGTTACAATAGGCATTTGTCTTTCTTAAAGCAGATATAGTTCTCGCTGTTTTTGAAATTTTGTTGAGATTTTGGCGGTAGTTTTGACTCAATTGACTACGTAATTTTGCGTCGTAATAGGCAGCGCAAATTTGTATCGCATGCAACTTCTAAAGATTAAATTGGTGCGATAGATGGTGTATGTAGTCCTCTATGCCTTTCTACTTGATTAACGAAACAGGAAAAAAAGTCACCTTAGAATTTTGGATTTATGACCAATTTTTCTCATAAAGCCATTTTTAAAAATCGTCTGATGATTTAAAAATCATTATCGGTACAAATTTCAAGGCTTGTAGACAAATGGCTGCAAATTTCTCAGAAATCGGACAAGGTTTTGATGTAAAAAGACGCGATTGAAATTCATGCCCAACGAACAAATCAATAGGTACGGGCCACCTTAAAGTGGGGACGATACATGCGGTTTGGGCTACCAAGCAAATGTTGCTCGTATTACCACTCCGGTCTGTGCGCAACAAATTTGGCAAATTTTCTTTGTTGCACGAAGTAGAAGATTTCTCTACTCTATTTGTTGCGTGGGGAGTGGTAACACGAGCAACATTTGCTCTGCAACTTGCAATGCAACAATGTTTCACGAGTTTATTGACTGTATAACTGCCCAAAATCTAAGGGACCAGTCATTATTTACAGGGAGGGGGGGCTGGTGGAAATATGGGGGGGGCATCATTTTTCATGCACACACTGCATTATTGTTATAAGAGAATGTATGTGGAAAGGGGGGTGGGGCCATCAAAAATTGTGTATCACATTTCTCATTTCCACCAGCACCCCCCCCCCCCTCCCTGTAAATAATGACCGGTTCCTAAGGGCGCAAACGCATAAAACTTTTACAAAAATTCTCTTATGATAAACATTTTTGTCATTTTTAGTCTAAAGTTTTGATTTCTTTGAGAATGTAATTTGAAGTTTCATGGCAAGTAGACAACCCGAAATATTGACAAGATTGATTACATGGTTCAGTAACAAATAGACTTTCTCATGTATATAGAGTCCATGTCTCAAATTTTAGAAAGTCGTTGAGGATCTTCGCTTGTTTTTTCGCATTTTAACTGAACCAAAGTCATGTGACCATGACGTCACAAGTGCAGAGCAGATTTCGTATGAGTGTGAAACGGACCGCGCCGTGCTGTAACCGTATCAGTGCCATGTTGTCTATAAAAACATTCGAAATTCCTGCCGTAACCGTGCCGTGACCGTGCGGTGCCGTTTTCACAATCATACGAAATCTACTCTAAGCAGACGACAAGGACGTGGAATTCGCTCAAAGATTTCGTTTGTTTTCAATGTCAAGTAGAATTCTTTCTATCTCACCAAGTTTTCCTTTCTTCTTCTTTTCTTTTGTGATTTTATCCATGTTTTTCAACACAACAAGAAATACCAAGATCCACGATAAGATTGCGATTGCCGCTAAATACAGGGTTCTTGTGTACTGGTCCAAGATTTTGAGAATTCTTTCAGTTTCTAAACAAACAAATGAACGTATTTCATATCTGGCGAAGAAACGATTCAGTTCGTCTTTACCCGCGTTGAATTGTGGGACTGTTTTAAGGGACGCACCGTTCCAACATTTATATGAAGAAATGGGTGCAATTCAAAAACCAGGAGGGAAATAAGCCAACTGAGAACAATTTAATCAAGAGTACAGGTTTACAAGTATTTTATAATATTTTCAAAGGGAGAGGGTTTCCCAAAACAGTCCAATGCGCAATACCTACTATGGAGTTTGAGTTTGGAAGGACTTTGAAGCGATGGGTTCAAACGGCGCAAATAATGTTATTGTCGAGCTACGCAGTCCGTCGCATAATCCGACACTGGAATGAAATAAATGAAAGTCATCGAACCCAGAAAAAGCTTTCATACCAAATTGCTTTTGCCAAACTAAATTCAGCAATTAGATACAGAACATGAATGGAGCGTGATTTGGAACATGCTTCGTGTAATACAAACCTCCTCAGCTGCGCTCCTGGATAAGACAACGGCAATCGTATGGACAAAACCTCATGGATTCAAGGAGCTTTTTAGAGACTCGCCGTAAGCAGCTCAGTTTTTACGGTCAACCACAACTGGATCTAATGGACGTTCTTTGTTACAAATCAAAAATGTTTAACCAAATACATACCACGCAAATCCTCGTGGGCGGTAGTGTTCGTGGTGTTGCTCATTCCACTGGTCAAACTGTATATTTGATGAAAACTTGATCCATTTGACATTTTATCTCAGTGCCATGAAAACTTGGCTTTCAAGAAGGCACCTCTATTGAGACATAATTACATCAGCTTTTGAAAAAGAAGATCGAAAGGAAATCAATAATTAAATCTATATATATATAGTCAGTTTAGTTGTTTTAGACAGCACTTGTCTACCATCTCGTTTAATTTGTTTTTAGTAATATATGAAAATTCAGATGACGTAGTATAAAAAGAGAGAAACAATCTGACCATATATGGAAGTCATGATGAATAAAATAGTAGATGGCGCGCGCCTTTTTTATGCTCGTCGTACCTTTGGGCCAAAATTTTGTTGGACTACCATTGACTAAGCTGGTACCTTTTAGGGTGTGTTTATGTTTTCCCATTGCTATTCCATCAAAATTCAAGCGCTGCTTTTCCTGAAGCTCGTTTACTAGGAAAGACAAATTCCCAAGCTGTCAGCCTGTACGAAGTCAAGGTTGGAATGAGTGGCGCCGTGGACACTAGTGAAAAACGTCTGCGCATGCTCGTAGTCACGTCTTCGTGCTTTTGTAACTTATGCAAATTTCGCTTTTACGCTTGCCTTCAACAACGGTTTTCACAAAATGTCAAACTTAAGATCAATTCTTGAAACTTAGGGCCAGTATTAACATAATGTCTTCATAAATACAATATCTTTGTCTCACAAAAGTATACAAGAGAAATTTTATGTATACACCGAGAACACGAGCATTTCATTTCAGGCTAAAACTCAAACATTTCTTAAGAAAACATCGTAATATGCACACATGCGCAGACGTTTTTCACTAGTGTCGGCGCCGTGTGGCTGCTCACGTGCTGTATAGCCCTAGAGGGGGGTCATGCAATTGCTATTTCCGAAAACCAGTCTCACATTGCTTGTAGCAATACTAAATATTTCTATGCCACTCACGTGGATCCTAAATACAAATAGCAATGAGAAAAAATAAATCTTCTATTCGCGAGCAAATATTTTCCTTTTTTTTTTCAGCAGAGAAATAATTTTTTAAGCGGGTGATTTGAAATGCGAGATTTTCCTGGAAAAAACAAAATATTATCTGTCGGAGTATAATTTCAATTGTTAGAATTGTCGTAGTTTTTGATTGACTGGAAAAAGCAGACTGCATTCGAGCCGAATTTTTTCCCCTTCTAATTATAAACGTTTGAATTAATAGATTCTACTGGATTTAATTGCATGAAGCTGACAATTATGATGACTTGAGAACACATTTATGACATGCGAAAAGGGGCGGTAATTCATCTCTTTCTGTTTTGTCTGCAGGCTACTATTCCTCTCCTTTCTCCCCTCCCCAACTCAACCCCATTTTCGCTCGTTCACGTATTCTTAAAGTGTCTTTAGTGAATCTGGCGGTTAAAGTGGTTCTGCATGCAGTCTATCATAAAATTTACAAGTAGTGTTCAAGGATTCCGTCTTTAATATTATTACAAGTGAAAAATATTTTTAATTTTATTATTGCTTTTGAGTTGGTACCTTTTAGGGGTAAAAATCATACGTCGCCACACCCACCTGGATAAGACCCAGGTACCTATTAGCGACGAACGAAAATTTGCGACGAACATCCCCACCCTTCAAAATATAGGAGTCCCCCTTCCTCCGGGCATTTTGTTACATAAGATGGACCGTTTAATAATCAGCTAAAATAGCTGAAAATATAGTCTCATGATCAGACGCGTGAAAATTAGGAACAAATTAAAGAATAAATAAATTAATTAACGAAAAATACTCAGAAACATACCTTTAGGATTTCAAAATATACTTTCGTTAATTCCGACACGTTGTCGATAACTCACAATTTGTCTTGACGTCAATATTGGCAGACTATCTGCACGCCGATTCTTGTCAACTATTGATGACTAATTCTAAACATTTACTCAGATATTCTTTCTTGTTTTAGCAGATAATTCATGATCAATTCTTTTCGACGAATCAATACCCAACGCAGAGCGCTTTTGAACTTATCAGAATTCTTTGGAATTCGCCAAAGCAGTCGCTTTTACTACTGTCGCTGCTATTGGCTAGTTTTAATTGAATGCTTAAAAACCTTAGTGAAACTGTTGACCCTATCTTATATTTGTCATCCATTGTATATAGGTATTTCTATTAGTTTTGAAAACATGGCTCTTTGGTAACAAAAGCAAGACGAATATTTTCACCTTCATAAAGGCACGAATAAAAGAGATAAATTATATATTCCTGTCGGACAAATTTGAAAGGTAATTTGGCGTTTGTAATACACCGCTGAAAGTTGAGTTGCCTGAGCAACGTGTGTTTTTCAATAATTTATTGAGTACAATAACGTGTGGTTTGCAATAATTACGAATTTAAAAAAGCCAACGATAAATGTCTGTATTCACGGAAAAACGTGTGTGTAAAACTTTAGATGAATTACATATCCACACCAATCTACAATAAATTTGGAAATGCATCTTTTATGCTATACGATTATGCCATTTTATAACGCACCTAAAACTGAGAGAAAAAGATATTTTCAACATTATTCCGATTACTGTGGATATAGAGTCAGTTATATTTATCAAGACTTTCTTTGGGGTGGTGATCAACATACCACTTCATGCTGGCTCAAAACATGGCTTTGCGTCTGTTCGTTACTGTTCCACTAAAAGCTACCAAATCAGCCCCACTGTTTATTTAATTTAGTTAACAATGCACGAAAGAACTAGGCAGTTCAGTTCGACGCAGTAGTTACATATGAATCGAGTGATTATTTGCAAAATACTTAATATAGAGGTTGTGTGTGTGCCAATTAGTGCGCAAGTGCTATATAGAAGACTTGGACACTTAAATAAATAGCTATTTTATTTATTTCCCCATTGTTCAGCGGCAATTCCATCTTCTCAACATAAGAACGCTGACTCTGTTTCAGAATGAATAGACACCAACTAATGGATAACATGTTTTATATTTTGAAATAAAATGTCCAAAAAGCCAGTTTTGAAGTCACGTTTCCTTTTTACAATTGAGAACGCTAGACTGCGGTTTGTTGTATGTATGTTTTATCTTACTTGTAGGAAATCTATCTGTTGACAAGCGCTAAGACAACACCAAGCGAGCCCCGAAGGGTCTTTCGAAGAGCTCGATAATCCTACGATTTTTTTTTAATTCCACACGATTCGCCCCCATTTCCGCTTGCCAGCGGATAAATTTCCAAAAAAAAGATGTCATAAGGATGGAATATAAACCATGCAAAACAAACAGTAGCCTGTCAACATTGCCCAATCACAAGCGTTTAAAACAATAGCCATGAGAGGCTTTCAACTAGCCATGTCTCTCCCCCCCCCCCCCCCCACACACACACATCGAAATGTTGTCACGTTACTGAATACGCAGTAGAGCTTTCATGGAAAGGAGCGTTGAGTCTGATTCTCACTAAAAGTAGATTAATGAAGCGCAAGCAACATACGCAGACTCAGTAGGGTACTGCTCATTAGCGGTGCTTGTCTTTTCTCACACCTCGGTGATAAATGCAGTACTGAGTCTGCGTATGTTGCTTGCGCTTATGCTTGCGTCGCTAGTGAGAACCAGGGGTAAGTACTTGGTGTATGTAACACCAAGTGTATCAATAGATAATACAACCATTAATATACAATTTATTTGATACACTTGGTGTTGCATACAATTGGTGTGTTCCATACACCAAGTACGTACCGATTCAGGCGGTTCGAAAGGCAAGTAACACGTAAAATTCCACTCACATTGGCAGTAAATCGTCGTCCAAAAACATTCATTTTTTTTGCCTTCACTTCTAGTAATTAACCTCTTATCAATGATACTTGCTTATTAACTCACATAATCTATTATTTATGTATCAAGACAAAACTGAAGCACACTTTATTAGTAACGAGACATAAAGTCACTAGCTGGTTTATCAAGCGAGCAGCTGAAGAAGCCTACTACTGATCACGTCAACATGATTACCATGTTTTCTATCTTGCTGTCGTTGGTAAATCTGACGGGAAATCCTCGCCGATAATCCTTCGTCCCCATTGCCGCTCGTTCGCGTATTCTTGTCTTTATTTATTGCAGTCGGGGGACTGCTTGCGATCGCAGTCTAGTCAGATTTATCAAGACTGAATCAAAAGCTTTTCAGTCAGTTTATGGGCTATATCCACAAAACACCAGATAAATCTAAAAATGTATCCGTCTTTTCCACTGTTACTCTTGCACCGACAAAGATTGAAAAACCATTGTGAATTAGCTTCGTCGGTACAAAGCAATAAAGTTATGAATGAATTGGAAATATCTGAAGATATATTAATATACAATCGGGAAACTTTGGTTCGATTCGGCGTGATATCATGGCGAGTTGGTTGAGCCACTGTTCGTATTTTGGCGAGACCAAAAATACCCATGACGAGACCAAACGAGGCCTGCTGGTCTCTGCTGAATCGAGCCAAAAGTTGCCCGATTATTTATTTATCATCCCATTTTTTCGCCAAAGAAGAAGATTTGGACGAGAAAGATTGTTTGAAAACACAAACTAAATAGCATATTGGCGGCGCGCGTCCATGCGGAGAAGTGGCGGGAAAATTTTATCTCTCGCGATTTTCTTGAAAATTTTCTTTTAACTTTTCAGATGAATAACATTTTCCCTTAATTTGCCAAAAAGTAAAACAAAAATAGAACGTTTACGTCTTATTTAGAAGTCAGTTTCAATCTACTGTCCGTGATATTACAGGATATCAAGACACCTGATATAATGGAATATCAAGACAATACTGAGATCTCGCTTCTGATTGGCTAACAATGGGATGATAAAACACAGTATAGGAGTACTTACACTGTTGGCGTTGCGTCCCTTATCCCTTCGTCTGAATAAGACTGTTTATCCTAGGCCTCCCTCTGGCTTTTATTCAGTCCAATGAAGGACTAAGCCTCGAAACGTCAGGCCAGAGTTCGTGGGAGCACGATTAGTAGTACTCCAGGATTAACTCTTAAGAAAACCAATCGTTTTAATCCTAGATTAGCACTAATCGATTAACGCGTTGCTATGTACGTTTCCACCCAAATCAAAACCTCTGTTCCAAAAATTTCCACGAGATAAAAGACAAAGAATTATATTCCCAGAGGTTTTGAATTGGGTGGAAACGTACATAGCAACGCGTTAGCCGATTGGGTCTATTGGGCTTTCAGGAACCGACCCAGCAGTAGTGCTAGTAATGTAAATATAGTTTTTATATATACTGTACGGTAAGCAATAAAAATAGAATGAAAAAAAGGACTGTAAGCACTTTTCTTACAAATTTTGCCCTTTTTACACTATAAAATAACAGACCATACTATAGTTCAATCATTCTTTTAATATTAATATCATGGTAATATCAATTAAATAATATTAAAGCTTCCAGTATTTCAAAACATTTGGACAATTAAAAGTACAGACGAGAAAACAGGACGTCGAGACCGACAACCCGTCGAGAAGATTCGAAAAATTATCATCTCCCCTAGACACGGACTACTGAAAGGATAAATTGCAATTTGGTTGTTTTGCTTCAAAAATCCGCCCTTTGAAATTTTGATCTTTTGGTGAAGAGACCTAATTTTCTTCAAAGAAGTTAACGTTCTAAGTTCTTAAGGTTGGCTCCGTTTTCGTATCTAGTATAAATAGTCCATTTAACAACCTTTTAAAGTACAGTAGGAAGGCTTTTCAAACTATCCTCTAATTGGTATCCCTGTGGATTTTGACATAAGAGGACTTATAGACTCGAGAATTTGTGAATTATTAAGTTAAGAAACCTAATATTTAATAAATTAAATACAGCAATAATTACAATTTTTAAAATTGGCTAAATTCACTTATAAAAGATTTATAAATATTTTACATCATTCTATGATTGATTAGAAGATGATTCGGACCAAACATCTGCCTAATAATAAAACTATGAACAATAACAATCTGAAAAGAAGGAGAGAAATAGTGTTATTTAATGGGAAGGCGTTTCAATCAAATACTGATATGACTTTAAAGAATCAAGGAAATTAACATAATAAATTACTGAAATTTCCTGAAGTAATTTTCTGCGAAATGAAATGAATGAAAAAAAAAGAAAAAAGAAGGAAGGAAGGAAACAAGGAGGGAAGGAGGGAAGGAGGGAAAGAGGGAAGGAGGGAAGGAGGGAAGGAGGGAAGGAGGGAAGGAGGGAAGGAGGGAAGGAGGGAAGGAGGGAAAGAGGAATATTAAAATATCCATTCCAAATGTTGTCTAAATCAATCAATTAAGGTGGCCCGTACCTATTAATTTGTTTGTCAGACATAAATTTTAATCGCGTTTTTTTACATGAAAATTTCTGAGAAATTTGCAGCCATTTGTCTACAAGCCTTGAAATTTGTACCGATAATGATTTTTCTGCGCATTAGATCAAATAATTCGATATATCAGACGATTTAAAAAAATGGCTTTATGAGAAAAATTGGTCATAAATCCAAAATTCTAAGGTGAATTTTTTCCTATTTCCTTAATCTAGTATAGAGGTGCAAAATTCCACACGGGATTTAGACTCAGAAGCAACACATAGTAAGGTGTTGTTTTGAATAAATTAACAAACCATGAGGGTTTTACCTTGGCAGCTCAAACGTCGACTCCATGTAGTTGCTAACTTTTGAAGCTTACTGAATTATACCTAGTGCAGCAAAGACAACGACACCTGGCAACAGGTATGTTAACATCTTGTTCTATCCCAAACCTAGAAAATTTCAGGAAACAATTCGACAGAATTTGTAGAAGTCGAAGTAATACAAATTCGCAACGTTCACCTCGTGGTCATAAAAATTACTCCCCAAGTTTGCTTGAGGATAACATTGGCGTTTAGCTTCTCATGTCTCCACATAATTTTGCGTCGTAACAGGCAGCGCAAATTTGTATCGCAACTTCTAAGGATTAAATTGGCGCGATACATGTTGTATGTAGTCCTCTGTGACTTAGCTTTCTACTTGATTAACGAAATAGGAAAAAAATTCACCTTAGAATTTTGGATTTATGACCAATTTTTCTCATAAAGCCATTTTTTTAAATCGTCTGATATCTCAAATCATTTGATCTAATGCGCAGAAAAATCATTATCGGTACAAATTTCAAGGCTTGTAGACAAATGGCTGCAAATTTCTCAGAAATCGGACAAGGTTTTGATGCAAAATTCATGCCCAACAAACAAATCAATAGGTACGAGCCACGTTAAACAGATGTGGGAATTTTCATTTGAAAAAGCTATAGTTCCCAAAACGTTCTTTGAGCGTTCACTCGGCGGGCGATCCACGTCCAGAAACCTACAACGTATCTGAACCACGATATAACAAACGCGCGTGGCATTTTTCACTTTACTCGAGAACTAAAAATGTATTTCTCTTTTAACTTACATGTAATATTTAATAGATCTAGTTTCCGAACTACGCTTTGATCATTGACAATTAGAGCGTCAAGTGTTCATCTGAACTGAAGCAAATTCGTGAAAGATCCACTGATTGCAGTGAAATTCAACGCTGTACATTAATCGTACATTAATAATGTTATCAGTTAATGATAAAAAATACTTAATTAATAATTACAAAATTATTAATTTAAAAAACTAATTAAATATCACACTTAGGTCTTTTATCATTCGTAATATCGTAATAAACATAATATTAGAAAATGAAACGATTGATAGTATCAAGTTCTTCCAAAAATCTAATGTATAATTAATATCATATCATCTTGAATAAGTTATCACAAATTCGGTTACTTCTGTAATCAGTACAAAGGAGTGTCTAAAATCAAGTTGGTTTGCTTTTACCACTTCCATGATCGAATCGCGCTTGATTTCGAAAATGAATTTCTTTTTCTTTTCTTTCTTTAACTGTACCATTGCACCACACGATTAGCATTTGTCATTACCACAACAATTGACGGTCTAGTTTACACGTACGATACACCGGGTTATTTTGTCTTTCAAATCACTAAGTAGACACATCATAGTCGAGTTCTATGGTGCGGTTACACACGACCTCCATGGGATCCCACCGTTTCCTCCCCCTTCAACCGCAAAGTCTAGTCTGTTGTATATCCAGGATAAGGCCGAAATTTCATCCTATACGTAACCACAGGGAGCCCAAGCTCGATATTTGCATATTTATAGTAAATGTATGTGGCGATAAATCATCCTCCTTTTTTCAAGATTTTGCAACAATCATGTCTTTTTTGTTTACATAGATCTCTTAAGTTTGCCGCTTTCGTCCTTGTGGCTGAGTTTTAGCGCCATTTGACTCAGCCACAAGGACGAAAGCGGCAAACTTAAGAGATCTATGTAAAAAAAAGACACGATTGTTGCAAAATGTTGAAAAAAGGAGGATGAGTTATCGCCACATATATTTACTATAAATATGCAAATATCGAGCTTGGGCTTCCTGTGACGTAACATACGACGATCGATTTAGTGATTTGTCTGATTTCTTTTTTCCCCCGTAAATAAAATTACTGCCATTCTTTTGTGTTCGCGCTCAAGGTCGTGAGTTCGATTTCCGGTTAGCACACATTTTCTGTCTTTTTTTTCTTATATAAGTTTCTTCGTTCATTTTTATATAATTAGAAAAAAAGGAAAAGGAAAAGAAAGAAATGGAGAACGAAAAGAAAAGGAAAGAAAAGAAAGGAAAAGAAAAGAAAAGAGAAGAGGATTTGAAGTAAACGCCGATCTGATAATAATTTCCATATTATTTCCAGGTTAACCTTTCTATCACCGCGTCCGTCCCAGAAACACACGGTCAAAAACTACCACAGGTACCCCATATACTATTGTAACCTTACCTGTTCATTTCTATAGAATTTCCTTGCGCTAAACAACACGCTGATTTCCCTTTGTCTGTACAACACCTTGTTAGTTTTTTATCATCACTTGGTCTAGGGCAGTACGTTCTCTGATCTTTACCAGAGTCTGTACAGTAATTCCCGCCTTGCTCACAACAATCCGGCCCGTTGTCATAGCAACATACCGACGTTGTATTGTTCGTAAGCTCCCAATATTTCTTCGGACATCTAAATGGAAATCTCCAACTAGAAGGACACGAACATTCCTCTGCAGAAAAAGTCACGTAATTAAGGGTCTGATTATATGAACCGGGCTGGCCCGTTTAAGCGGGCTGACTTCTTTTGTTTTCTTTTCCCTTGGAGCCACAAATTAACCGGGCCAGCTCGGTTCATATAATCAGACCCTAAGTTGTGTGGTGAATAGCAGGAAAGTGAAGTCCCCGACACACGATCGATGCAAGTTTTTCTGCAACGTTTCGCGCAAGTAACGCAAAGTTGCAACGTTTCTCCCCCGCAACAAAAGCGCGCGGCATTGTTTGCAAGTGTGCAGAAGTAGGACTCGCTTCTACTCGGCGAAGCATCTGAGAAAACGTCAATTACATCGTGTGATCGGGTCTTGACAACGCCTGAGTGGATCGATGTCACGTTTTTAACGCAGTACTGTAAAACAACCACAGAATAATAATATTTTCTGATTTGGGGGAAATTGCATGGCACAGCACAGGCGGCCCATCCCTCTGAATTCGTAATGTGGGCTTCCTGTGTCAAAATTATAACTTTTCTCTATGGGTCCGAATTTCACTCTAAAACTTACGATTGATTTGATCTTGTGTTTAAATGATTCTTAGAAATAAAGATGGATAGTTATTGAATTTCAAAACAACTGAAAAAAACTGTCAAACTCGCTAAATATACACTCTCTCAAAATAAACACCATCACAGAACACTTTAACAACTATCGACAACAACAACAACAATAATATATAATTCACTATCAAACTCACCATTTTGTTTAGTGCTGAATTCAGCCACAAAGCCTTTATCACTAACTCGACGATCAGATACAAACTTCACCAACAAAAACTGACCACTTGAGTATAACTCAGTGGGCGTGACCGACCCACAATATTGACCAATTAGAAAAGAGCTAGAAGAATTCCCATCACGCACTTCGACATAGTCACAACGACAGCGCCCAGGAAGCGCTGAACAATCCTCGACGCGAAGATTCAAAAATTTCAATTTGATTCTAGATTTGAGCCCAGCTTTGATGATCCAGGTGCATTGGGCTTTATCAGGGTATTTGTTTGGGTAGTTAGGAGATGTTACAGTGCCGCCATTAGTTAGCAGAAGACCATCTCGTCTGCAGACTGAAAGAAAAACATACACAGGATCAGATTTTTCAGAGTTTAACGGGTGTGGTGTGTTATTCATTTTTTAAGTATGTTTGCGATCTTTGAAAAGTCATGTCCTGTTTGCGATCTTTGCGGGGACCAAGAGACCATAATACTAAGAGAGCGAAGCTCAGTATTGATGTCTGTGCCATGTTCGTGGCAGCTAAGGCTATTTTTAGTAACTTCGCCATCGCGCGCGCAAGGCACTTAAACAATAGAATTCAAACCGTCCCTTCCGCGCGCACGCCAAAAAGCAAATTCTATTGGTTGAGGGCCTTGCGCGCGCGACTGGCGAAGTTACTAAAAATATCCTTAGCCGCCACGAACATGGCACAGACATCAATACTGAGCTTCGCTCTCTTAGTATTATGGTCTCTTGCGGGGACTTAAAAGTCATGCTCTGTTTGGAAAGTCATGTTCTGTTTTTCACGCTCAGATTCTTTGTGCCTAAAAACTATGGCACTTGCAAGGGACGTTTAATAACGTTACACGGTCACGTCACGGCATGGTCACGCAATACCGTCGCTGCAGGGTGTTGGCGTGAGATTTTAGTCAACATATGTCCGCACTAGCCCGCATAAATTTGAAAACGAGTCTTTTTTGTTATATTTAGGTCTTCATTCCACACTAGAAGGCTATAGAACCGATTTCGTATGGTGACTGGGAAACCGGCACGGTCACCGCACGGTTAGTCTCCCTCGCAGCCGCTACCAGTGTCGTCACGCAACGCTTTCTAGAAAGACGACACTGGTAGCGGCTGCGAGGGAGACTACCGCACGGTACGGTAAGGCAGCAATGTCGAATGTTTTTATAGACATCGCAGCGCTGACACGGTCACGGTACGTACGGCGCGGTTAAGTTTCCCACACAAGAAATTAACCGCTCTAAGGCTTTGCGTTATAGGCTTATATTTACCCTACTCACCTGAGCCCCGTTGAATAGTCTCATAATGAGCTAAAAACCCAGTTTTACTGTCACCATGATCTGACTTAAAAACAACAGTTATAAATCGTCCACTTGAATATAAAATACCAGGATTCTTGGTACCGCAATATTTCCCCAAAGTAACATTCTTGTTATTCTCTGTGACGTCATATACAGTCAGCGAATCACAATCGCAGTTTTCTCCGCAATCCTCGAGATGAAAGCTTGTAAAAATGAGTTTAATATGGAGAGTGACAGGGACCGTTATGTGCCAGGTACACTGTACATTGTCAGGATAAAGGTCCGTGTGACGAGGAGAGGAGAACGAACCACTGTACTCAGATAGTTCTGTTACTTGAGGACACCCTGAGTGCAATGAATACATTTGAATAAATTTCTAACTTTATGACGTGCATTGAAACACCGCGGTGGGAGGGGGGAGGGGCAGGGAAAGGGGGAAGGGAAGGGGAGGGGGAGGGGTAAGGGAGGAGGGGGAGGAGGAGGAGGAGGGGGAGGAGGGAGAAAGGCGGTATTTACAAACATCCCTAGTCAGACTAGAAGACTTGCAACACATTTTCAACAGCGAGATTTCATTACTTCTTTGACGTTCAAACAGTCGTTATGGCAAACGCACTAATAATTAATATTAAATATTATAACTTTCTTGGACTAAAACGTGGGAAAAAGTCAATAAACAATTTGCATATTTTGGTGCGGATTTTGCCAAATAAACTGAAGATAAATTTGGAACATTTAGAAAATATTTTATTAAAGCTCAAGTTAAAAAAAGAACGCAAAGAAAACAAAGAAGAGGAAATAACAAACAAAACCAAACAAACAGAAAAAATGTATAAAAATGCTCATCGAGCTTTCGATTCCGGGTCATCATCTCAAAGAACTGTACCACAGCGCCACAAGAATAAGTAATTTACACAACAATAGACAGTCCATTCACACGATACACTTTAGTTTATTTTGCCCTTCAAATCCTCAGTACGCCAGTTAGCTTTGTGGTAAGGTGCAGTCATTTACGGCCTAGGATCCGACTGTTTCCTCCCTCTTTGACTGCGAAGCTCGCTGTGTTCTAACTGATAGCGCAGAATGGTCTACAATCTCCATCATATACGACGATTCAGCGATTTGTCTGGATGCATGGTCCGTTTTTTTCGGAAGATTTCTTGAATTCCTTTGTTTTTCTTCTGAAGTTTCCGGTCTTCCGAATCCCGGTCAGCGCACATTTTTAATTGTTCTCTTCTTTTCTTCTTTTTCTTTTTTCCCTTCATTTCTAGTTTTTGTTTTTTAAATTTTGTTTATTTTTAAGTCCCTCCCTGTTCTATTTAACTTCACAAACATCAACATCAGGGTCACTTTCATATTAATTAAGTAGCTTGAGATCATTTCAAAGAATTAACTTTCTTGTAATGAGAACAAATAAACAAAATGAAATAATGAACGGAAAAAAAGCTCAAACACAATCAAATTCTGAAAAGAGAACGAAAGGGAGAAAAAGAACTACTTTTTAAGAAAAGTTCACATCAATGTAGTTTGAAGTTGCATTACACGAGACAGTAGCCAAAAGTACATTATGAACGTGACAGACTTTTTCAACGTTCATTTCTCGAGTTCGTTCGATGCGAAATATCGCGTCTCTAGGAAATTTGTTTAGTAATAGTATTTGTTATCTATTTTCCATGCTTTCACATTGAAGTGACCACGTGTACATTGTTACAATTATAATTACTTATGACAAAGACGCAGCAGCGTCAAATCAACCTGTTTGCTACCAAAAACCTAACTACCAACAATAAACAACCCAAAAACAAACATCCAAAATGTTATACTACTTACAAGGGGAAGCCAATCCTGAGCACAGAAGTAGCAAAATAACTGGAATAAGAAACATAATAACAAATACAATTAGTAAAATGGTTGTAGGATTTCTGGTGGATGTATTCTGAAGTCGACGGTACACATTGACAGATGTCAGAGTATAAGACATTGGTGTGTGTTAATTTTAATTTTTGTAGATAATTTGATAGCAGCTGTTAGCTTTGTAAAAATTACACCTTGGTTAAACTTAAGGCATATGGATGCCATTATGTATTCACTGGCGTTCACGTTTTTTATAATGGAAGGAAATCTTCGATGCATGATAAGCCAGTAGGGATCTTTTATTTGAATACGCCCGAAACTAAAAGGCCTACGCTACTCTTAAGTCAAAAAGGCCTTAGAACTTATTATTTTACACAGCCGAGTTCAGTGTCGTAAAGCGTGCGTGATGATATTGGGAAGACCAGCTCACCATATTAGAGTTGGGTAATCAAATTGTCACGCGTGTATTCTAGCTTTTGTATTTTATTAGGTATTGCTAAACTAGTATATAAGCAGTAAACTATACTTGTTTGAACTGATTGATGTGCATCTATGGAAAGAAAGAAAGAAAGAAAGAAAGAAAGAAAGAAAGAAAGAAAGAAAGAAAGAAAGAAAGAAAGAAAGAAAGAAAGAAAGAAAGAAAGAAAGAAAGAAAGAAAGAAAGAAAGAAAGAAAGAAAGAAAGAAAGAAAGAAAGAAAGAAAGAAAGAAAGAAAGAACATCAAAGCAAGCAGATTATAGAGACCAAGTAAATGATAATGCAAACGAAAACACATTTGGACTGCATGCAGTAGAATCAACGTTGTTTGCCACAGTTCAGGATTTGACAAACGACACTTAGCTCTAGCACGCTTCCAAAGTCTTTCTCATTGTATCCGAAAGCTTTTATGATGCTTAAAACATTTTTCTTATTGACACTCGTCTAAGTGGTATTTAAGTAACAATGTAACACTTGTATTTCGCTGTATTACTACTAATGATCATTGAACTGTAAACTAGGGCATGTAACATTCACAGCATTTTCAAAATATTTCTAAAATCAACAGGTTTCAAAATTCATTCACCAATTTGTCAGAATTAAAATTAATAAAGCACAAAACAAAAGGAAACATTCTATAACAAAGAACTTATAGCTTTATATTCAATAATTCAAATTAAACAAGTAAAAGGTCACACGAGAACTTTTGCAAGAAGTTAATTCTAATTTGTTTTTCAGTGTAAGCGCACTATAGTTCTTGAAAGAAACCACAGGCTATAGAAAGTACCCGCCAAGAAACAGTTGCTCTTTTACAATATCAAAAAGATTATTCATCGTGGCAGAACAGTGGCCAATTGAATAACTTGATATTCATAACAAAGAAATATCGTTTGTTTTAGCTAATTAACTTGTATAACAATAGCAGGAGATAACTATAGCCCCATCAGGCTGTCACGATAACATGGCAAACAGTTTTGATCAGTTTACCGAGAGAACATGCAGCTAATCAAATGTCGATAAGTTAAGTCGTGTTAATAATGCAGTTACAGAAGGATTTTTGAATTCAAAGTGAAGTCAGTTTCAGTGTTTTCCAGTAGCTATCTAAAAGAAAGAAAAAAGACAAGAAAAATACAAAACTTTCTGAAAATGACCCACTGTTATCTCTGCATTATTCGAGAACGCAGAATTTTGCAACGCGCGTCTTCCTGATATTCTACCCCTCTCCTAGAGATTTTCTCTACTTTTTCTCCTCGAATTTTAATTGAGCCGCTAAGCGGCGAACAGCGAACTCAAAATTTGAGGCGAAAAGGAGAGAAAATCTCTTCAACCAGAGTAGTCTTTTCCATCTGGACGGTGAAAAAACGTAGACGTTTGGGAACGCGCGCGCGCGCATTCATGTTGACGTGCTTTTTCCAAGACTTTTCGTGCTCAAAGCTATTGATACACATCGCGTTTTTCCTCGGTGCATGGTTTCTGGTATCAAATACTGTTGTCAGTAGTAACTAACGCTTGTGATGCTCACGGCAGTGTTGATAAACTGCTGTAAATTATACTGATGATGATGATAATAATGATGATGATTAAGATGAGGCTGAAACTCACTCTTTTGAGCTGTAGACTTCACAAAGTGGTCTATCATGGCCTCCAGTGCTTCCGATAACCAGTGCTGTTATAACGCACGTTGATATTTTAACCACCAACCCAATACCGTGCATTAAAAACTAATTATGCACGCTCTATGTTTCCGTGACATCATCATACTGAGCCACGATTGGTATCGGCTTTGATTTAGTCCAATTTTGCAAAGCGGAGATCTCTATCTCTAAAACTATAAATACGAACGTACAGTCCAACTTTTGATCATCAACTCCATGGGATCAAAAACATTTTGTCGGCTAAAGCCTTTGAGCTTGATAAATTAACTTTTACCGTAACGACGACACTGCAGAGGTCGTAATTCAGCATTTTCGTCTCCCCTAGGCCATATAATTGAAGATATTGAAGTTTACCGTGATCCGATAAAAAGCTTAAAATCGCAAAGATCCAATCCGATCAGGAATTCATGATTGGAAATAAAAACAAAACCACATGTTTATTGCTTCACTAGGGGTTTTCATTCAAGTAATGTTTATTGCGGCTTTCCAGAACTTAAAATACAAATTGGTTCTGACTAGAAAAGTGATTTGAAGTAAATTATCAACAGCGCGGGGAGTGGAGAGTTCTTTGATCTTCGATCGAACACACTAAGACCGAGATAGGAAGTGAATTTCTACATGCCGTGATCTGCATGGAGGTTTGATTGAGCCGCCTTCTAACACTAGTTGCCAAGTGCTGTTTTGTCAGTCGTAAAGGCGGGAGAAAAAACTGAAACAATATACGTTAAGTTGGTCTCTAGGAAACTCTGGCAAAGCATGAACTTTAATTATTAAAAAAATCCTTCTCGATTCCTTTTTCACGATTTTCCTACCTCAAATTCACTTTTTGTATTCCTTATTTGGTGAAGTGAAAATTACTGACTTTTCTTTCATATTTCATGAGTTCATATTTTTTCTTGTCATTTCATTCCCGACTATCAACTCAGACCCAGTGACGCCTATTATCAAAATATTTTGAAAAAGAGAATAATTGATTGACTCATAGAGTTTCGAATAACACTTTATATCCTGTAATTTCGAAAGCTGACAAAATACGATATAATTTCGCGCGCCAACCTTTTATGCTGCCGAAAAACGCGGCAAAAATTGAAACATTTTCTTCGCCTAGAATCTTCCATCATCGCTTAAGATTGACTTCATATGCATGGACGCCACTCGTTCGGTAATCTACCTAAACATCTGGTATTTTTATAGATGATATAACACAACTCGGCCGGCGTTTTTACGAGTTTATCTCCCACAAGTTCGGTTTTATGGAAGATAACTCATTACGAAAACCAAACATTCATTGATTCTTCGATAGAACTTAAATGAGTAAAAATTACTTGATTATAGAAAGTCCTTTCAAGAGAGTTCTTATGGTTTTGTTGAGAGAAAGAGGTTTTTGTTAGTGGTTGGTGATAGTTCAGGTAGTACAACAATCCACGTGTCGTACGAACAAAGACGTACCACGTGCATAATAAACAACACGTCCTAGTTTATATTTAAAGACTCAAAAACCACAGTAGTTATAGCTTAATTTCTTCTGACCGTAACTTTACAAACACAATAGCATCTCAAAATAAAAACAAAGATTCGCGTTAGCGTTTGAACAAAAGTGTTTCAGAGGTTTTACTCGGGTTGTTGAAAAGGAAAACATCGCTAGGATACACGCTTGGACAAAGACTGGGTGACTAGCTAAGAGTTGATGGCGTGACGCGTGTCGTTCAAGCTTCAATATAACATAAAATTCGGTGTGTTCAGTTGTCTCCTCAATTTCCCAATCAAACATTTAATCAACGGATACGGGAATCAAAACATTGTGTAAAGAGCAAGGTATCGAACGATTAGCTTTTATGAATTCGCAATATTTACAAGTTTACACAACCAACAAGTCGTTTAGTAGTACTCCAGCCGCGAGTACGTTTATTAAATTTTTAAACCATGAATGAAAACTAGCAATTATACTCACAGAAAATCCCTAGAAGCATTCCACGGTTGGTTCAGCTTACTTCTCATCAGCTTCCTCTTGTTTCCTTCAGTTTCGACATCAACTACATTTCGTAATGCTTAACGTAACGGGTGTGCCTCGACTTGTTCCGCGTAGAGTGTCACGCAAGGAGGCCCGGAACTTTATATGCAAATTCAAAGCAGGTGAACTTATCAACATGTTGTTGACACATTCAAAGCCAATATATCTTTTTATTGGTCACTTTTAAGTATTTAGCAAATAGAATAGCGCAATTTGATTACTTTATGCTTGGAAGGCCAAAGGGAGACATTTCTATTAAAAGAAAAAATGGGGAAAAGGGCAAAAATCAATCGAATGGTCACGTGATCCGACGTGCCGTTCCTCCTGAAAGATTCGACAAAAAAGCTGTTTGTTTTGATAGATTTCAAAGGAAGAAGAACCTCCATTACACAAATTTGTTTTGCCATTCCTTCGGAAATCCCAGCGAAATCCCACTGGGTTTTGACTGTATGGTGCTATTATTTACCCGGGGGGTGGTACTAGTACCAAAACCAACAAAAATTCATGTTTTTATGGAGGATGATTGGCGAAGATAGTTGTAATATTTGAGCCGTACATCGATTGGCTTGGTACAATTCCGTTTTATTTTTGTAAGTGTGTTAAAATTCACATGTTCGGCATCTTTGATGTGTGAAAAATTGATGTAAGATCAAAAGTTGAAGGGTTTTGTTTCGACGATTAACTGGGGTTTTTTCCCCTTGGGTTTTGAAAGAAATCAAGACTTTAAGAAATGGTTAAACAAAAAACAACAACAACAACAACAAACAAACAAACGAACAAACAAACAAACAAATAATTGAATGAATGCGGAATGAAACGACGATAAAAAGAATAAGGAAGACGGAAAGAGAGGAGTAAAAGATAACCAGTGACCACGTTAAACCGAATCACACCATCAAAGTACAAAAATATTTATTGTTATTTACTGTTCACATGCTAACATTGTAATATTTTAGCTTCGATTGATGAGAGAGGAGTTTTGCCAGTACACTACGTCAATCGGTTATTTTATGACTTAATAAATTCGATACCTTACCATCCGAAAACACCGTGATAATTTTGACATCTAAGATGCAGTCGGCTTTGACGTCAAATGCAGAATACACCTTAAAGTCCCTTTTTAAATTGTCAAAATTGCGACGAAAAAGAAAACTGACATAAAGAGCGAGATACTCTCATTGACGAACTTTTAAAACACGAACTTCGCTGGTAATAAAAACGGGATTGAACATTACTCTACGTAAGCCCAGCTTTTCTGAATCAAGACCATGGTCTACTCGTAACTTAGCAACGATGAGAAAGTTACTTATGTTTACCATGGCAACGAATAGTACAAACGGAAATCCATTAGGCATTCGATAGCTAGAGTGAATAAAAACCTAAAAGCTATCGATGGGCAAAAGGAACTACAAAAAGATCTAGATAAGGGAAGGTGACGTAAGACTCTGCCTTTAGGCTTTCATTAAAGATCAAATGTGGTAAACGTGGCAAAACCAAAATATCTGGCGCCGCGTGAAATTCGATTCTTTCGCTAACGCCGTCCTTAAACTTAATTTGACTTCTAAGGATGTTTGATCGATATATTTTCGGAACTCGATGACCTAATCGATATTAGTTCATGCATCGTCGGGAGCGGGAAGCGTTGATGTATTCTTCTTCTTCTTCTTCTTCTTAACAGTTTCCGTTATTCTACCATTTAGTAGATTTTGTCAAAGTTCTAATAAAAATATTTTCACCATATCCTATTTTGTCGCATAGACGACTATTAGTTAATACACAACCTCTGAGTTCTACGAGCGATTTTGACACTAAAGTCCTATTCGTCGTCCTCGGGAACGTATCGTGCTTGTCGAATTTTCCCGAGTTTCATACGAGCAAGCTCGAGCTCTTTCTCGATACGAAGTACTTGTTCCTGGGCTTCGAGTTCCTGCGCAATGCCACCTACAAACCGCTGGTTGATAATGACTGTGGTCTCTTCCTCTTCAAAGATGGCGGCTTTCTTGGCTGATCGGACGAGATTGTCTGCAGCTCGCTTTACAGCATTGCCAGCGACCTGGAAGATAACAAAATGTCTTAGTTTCGCGATTTCTTTTATATTTTGAAGCAAAAATTACGTACAATTTCACGATCACGTGTCTCGAACAATCACTTGTAATTGGCTTAAATTAAAATAAACGAATTGACGGCTGCACTTAATGGTTTCCTTTGAACCTGTCAAACTAAACGGCAATTCCTACCACTAGTGATTTCACATATTTCGAACGGAGTCTGTGAACTATAATCTTCAAATTGCCATAAATCATCGATTTTTACGTTTTAGGAAAGTTCTTCTTTATGGGCGTGACACAGACTAGAGGCGTTTACTCATCTTTTCATATTAAACAAATATTCTCTTTATCTGATTTCCCCATCTCTAACATCTGATAAAACTTTAGTGCAATTTAGGGTAAAGATAGTTATCATTAAGGACCAGGTTTAGTTGTAAGTGGAACTGAATTAAACTTAATTGGTTTCAGAGACGAAGTTTTGGTTAGAAAGTCAATTATGTGTCCTGGAGGTTTTGTTATTTTTACTTCGTAAAATAGCTTATAATTAGAGAAGGGAGTGCTGGTTTTGGAGCAGATGGTAAGATAGAAATCAGTTTTCATACTTTGAGCAAAGAGAGCTTTTCTTGTCGCGACTTCTATCGGAAGAAACCACCGACGTGAAACGTTTTAAATGCATAAGGATCTAGACTTTTTATTGATGAATTCCTGTACGAGCCGTCGGCCCTACTCCATTTATTAAAGAATGGAAGGGCGGTGTTCTGTGGGAACTACAACAATAAACAAACACATGGTTTCTTCACATCAATTTGCTCAAAATGGATGACAGGAAACGTTTTTTCGAGTTTACGAACACAACTGATGAATTGTCGCAAAGAGTAAGACAAATCGAATTCCACAGAGTACTAAATCGAAATCAATCTCGTTGAGGAAGATTTCTTTTAGATTTATTGCAAAACTAATTGATCAAAATGAAAAGAAAATGACGTTAAATGGATGACAATTCTAAGTACCAATTGTATTAGGCTTCAAATTCTTTCATTTAAAAATAAAAGATTACAATCAGTTTTCTACAAACATTTCACAAACTTAAAGACCCCAACAAGAGCACTTTTGGCGAGTGAAAGGCCATAGACATTGACGGGCAATGACCTCTACTTTTTACAATTTTTATAAGTTCAGTAGTATTAACGTCTTATAAATTCTAAACACTAATCAGTTACAATAGGCTTCAAATTATTTTAATTAGAAATAAAAGAAAACAATATTTCAAAAACACCTTACAAAGTCAAATTCCCCTAGAGGAACATTGGTGGTTCGTGTGAAGAAAAATGGATGTCCAAATGCTATCCGTAATTTATTTATCTATTATTATTTTTCATAAGTTTTTGCGCATCAACAAAAAGCTTGCAGATTAAACAAGCCAATTTGTTCAATGCACTTCTAGACACCTATTGATAAAATCAGCAATCGTTATGGCGTTGAGGAGGACCAAAGACAAAGTTGAAATTGGTTCTGATAACAAGTTCTGTTTAGAGTTATCTTAAGATTGAATTGATCACGAGTCAAGAATTTTAAGAGCTTTCGACCACGCTTAGGGTACTTCTGGAATAACTACTTTAGATAAGAAAGCCACCTGCATCACTTTATGACCAAAAAACCACGCACCACTTTAGCACTCAAGTTATGACACTGACACAAAGGTTCAACCTCAACGTAAGCAGCAGCTTCTTTGAGTTTGACAGGACAAGATGCGTTGTCAAAATGATTACTGAAGGCTGCGTTCTCACTGATCTAGATAAATTTAGAAACGCATCTTTTTTTCCGTTTTCGCATCTTAGAAAAAAGACAAGTGTGGATTATAGCAATAAGTATAGGTAATAATACGGTTTCGAGTTTAATTGGGAATTTATTCGGACGAGTGTTTCAGCCATTTTTTAAGACATGCATGTCCTTTAATGAGTGAGAAACTCCGTCTATGTAATGCTTGTTAATGCTTACAATAGCAGAATAAGGACTGAAAAACTGATCTTAAAGCGATCTTTGAACCTGTAAGTTTAAATGTTATTTGCACTGTTACAGCTTTTCTGCACTGTTACACTTGAATTGCACTGTTCTCGACCAATCAGATTCCAGTAATTTTTTTCATGTATATCATAGGTAAAATTAGTAGGTATTTGATGTAGGTCACGATACCTTATGTCACGCTATATATGTCACGATCTAAATTACATACCTGCAGTCGTTTTTGAGTTGCACTATTAGCATCAGCTTTGACTCTACAAGCCAATAACAATTGCGCTGTAGATGAAGCCACTTGATTGGCTCCTGCGATGAGACGTTCTTCACTTGCGTTACCTTGGACAGCGGCGTTAGCTGCGTCACAGAGTGTCTGGGTGGCTGCAGCTACTGTACGAGCCTAAAGGGAAGACAGTACAAAACATCATTGCAAGAAGGCACATCGTTGATTAATTGGCTATGCCTGTGGCGTTTATTTAAAACTCGACCTTGTAGACCCGGTATTCGAATCCGGCTTTTATTAATAGGGAACTGTGTTCGAGTTTAATCGAGAAATGACAGTACAACTGACATAAAAATCGATAAAAAAGAAACTGTGTTAGACTAAATGAGGAAAGGGGGGTTCGATATAGCCGACTTCAAGGTATCGGATGTCAGCCGTCCTCACTTCTTCCGGCTTTTACGTCGCAACGTCTTTCATTAATCTCCTTACCGCTGATACGAGACCAAATGACCACTGATTATCTTCTACGGCGTTCGACGAGGCAGAAAATACCTAAACAGAAGAAATATGCATTTTTTAGTGTATTCAAAGCCGATCTTTTCATATTAGCAATGGAGGGATAGTTGGCCAGGTCAGTGAGGTTGCAACATGTGGGACACTGAATAAACCATTTGGGACAACGACTAGACGCATGCGTAGTGGCTTACCCTTCCTGTTGCTACAAGTTCTCTCTGAGCAGCTGAAGCACTCTTAACCAGAGCTACAGTAGCAGCTGTGATAGCTTTAGCTGCTTCAAGGATTTGTTCTTCGAAATTAAGTGTCTCATCGGCTTCCTAAGAAATCAATAAACACATAGGTTATAATACATTCTTTTGATATTTGAGCAAACGCGACGACTGGAAGTATAAGCTTGCCATAGAACAATGACAACTAGTTTACTTATTTAACATAAAAACCTATCAGGAAGAAAGCAAGAAATGTAGGATGAGAGAGAAGGAGAGAGTGGGAGACAGGAAAAGGAAATACGAGCAAAAAGAGACGCGAAGGAAGAAGGGACAACGGGTAGGCACGGTGGAAGAAAGAGTGGCTTGTAAATATCATTTCACTACTTTGGTTAGAAACTGGAGGTCTATAGCAATGTAATGTCCTGCTGAAGGATCAAAATCTTGGAGCGCGGACACACCATGCATTTTTTCCTGTATCATTGCACGAAACAGCATAGCTCATCCACACTGCAAGTGTTGTGCGCATCGTTGCACATGCAATTACAATCCAGTTCTAATTCTGCAACCATGCCAATAATTGCATCGGCGATAAACAAAGAAATGTCGATGGCTTTCCGACTTGATCTGACTCTCAAGCCAACTGCTTGGAACGTTGCAGAAGAGTTGTACCACGTAACACCGCAATACCAACTCGTTACATGCATCTATACAAGAAAAGTTCAACCGTCTGTATATCTACACGTTACCTTGGGTCTTGGTTTAGGTTTGAGTTCTGCAAGCTTTCGAGCAGCGGCCTCGATTGCAGCTGCAGCACCAAGCAGTTCATTCTCAGCAATAACGTTTGGATCTTCAGGGTTGACCCAATCAGAGCCTACGAAACAAAGTGTCACACAATAAGTCACGGTGGCACGTCACGAAATACAAGGATGGGTAAGAGCCTACGAAACACAGTAAGTCACGGTGACACGTCACGAAATACAAGGATGGGTAAGATAGTGTTGACCCAATCAGAGCTTACGAAACAAAGTGTCACACAGTCAGTCACGGTGGCACGTCATGCAATACAAGGATGGGTAAGATAGGGTAGGGCCAATCAGAGCCTACGAAACAAAGTGTCACACAATAAGTCACGGTGGCACGTCACGCAATACAAGGATGAGTAAGATAGGATAGGGCCAATCAGAGCCTACGAAACAAAGTTTCATACAAATATTCACGGGGGCACGGCAGGAAATCTAAAGTCTTCATGGTTGACCCAATCAGGTCCTACAAAACAAGGTGTAACACAATAACTCACGGGGACGTGTAACGAAGTATAACTTACCTTTAAGCTGTTCAGCATTCCGTACAAGTTTTCCTACTTTATCAGCAACATTCTTTGATAGGGGCATTAGTCGTCCTTTTTTGTCGGGGGATGGTTTTTGAATTATCTATAGGAATAATGACAAATGGAGTCGTTTGACTCGAGTTGATTGAGGAATGGTACAGCAGATTACAATGTCACATAACCGCCACCCGATTAGCTCAGTTGGTAGAGCATCGGTCTTTCGTGCGGGAGGTCGTGGGTTCAAGCCCCGGCCGGACCAACACTCAGGGTCTTAAAATAACTGAGGAGAAGGTGCTGCCTTTGTAACTACATCTGCAAATGGTTAGACCTTCAGGTCTTCTCGGATAAGGACTTTAAACCGTAGGCCCTGTCTCCCATCCCTTCCTTAACCTGTATATGGGGGACATTAAAGAACTCACACCACTATTTGTGGAGAGTAGGCCATGAAGTTGCGGGTTTTTTTCGCGTAGCGAGAGAAAATTCATAAACGTAAACGTAAACATACTTACATTAATGACTAACTCGGACAGTTCACCGTACGCAGCGGCAACGTCTCGTCCCGAGACTAACGTCGCGTATTTTACGTCGTCAGTATCAGACTTCACAGCTGCAGCCTGGCAATTAAAAACAGACAAATGACTTTCAAAAAAATTCTGTTAACAAGAAAGCCTTGTTTATTCAATAAATCCAGGAGTTTCAAGGAGGATTTTCAGATTATTTCCAGGAGATTTCTAGGAGTTTTCCACTAGTTCACTCGTGCACTTATTCGTTTCTGTTTTCCAGAAGTTCTCCAGGAATTTATTACAGAATCCCGGACCGTTTCAAGGATTTTCCAGGAAGAAAATAAAAATCCAGGATTTCAAGGATTTCCCTGTTGAAAATTGAAATTGAAACTTTTCACACTTTCCTTCTCAACCCTACCTTACAAATGGTCAACATTTCTGTAACATATTGGCGGCCAATGTTAGCAGCGGCGATAACGTCGTCTTGGTTACATGAGTTACCAGCAGCAACGGCTTTAGCAGTTGCCAGGGTAACGCCCTTAGTGCTTCGGATGAGGTCTTCAGGAGTTGCATCATGTGCTGGTGGCGAAGGCGAGTTTAATACCTGTCAGTGAAAATGAATAAGGCGTTAAAATAGCGTTCACTCGGGCTTCCTCGGCGTTCATTTGAGCTACGAGGAAGCCCAGGTAACAAAGCTTGCTTTCAAAGGTCATTTGGGTAATTTTGTTTGCAACTTGCTCGTTTGATGACCGAAACACAAACCTAGACTCGGTCTACCACAGGTACAGGTAGCCCGACTTAACAGCTAAATTTGTTAAACTTTGTCAACAAGTATGGGTATGGAATTGAGTGGAAACTGATAATTTATTTCCAGCCGCAAGGACTGCTACCACAAGATACCCATGAAAAAGAGATTAGAAAAAAATGATTATCCTTAGTGCATTTTTCAACAACAATGCAAGACATAGCTGAACGTACTATAATGGCCTGTTTAACAGCTTCTTTAGTCGACTCAAGAGCACGAGTTCCTCGCATCGTCTTGTCTTCTACAGCCTTTACGGTCATAAGTAGAGATGATACGTTGGATACCATAGTCTGAAAACAAAATATCAAATCAGTTGTTTTCTTCAATACTTTGAAGGCAATTTCTGTATAGGCGTGCTTTTGAGTTTTGACATGACATCAAATGAAGGGCTCCCTATGAAAACGGCCTAAGTGACTTTTTTGATGATTTTTTCATTGGTATAAAATGATGTCAATTAACTTTTCTGTGCCAAAAAATCAATGTCTGGACAACCGTCAAAAAGTCACTTAGGTCATTTTAACAGAGAACCCTTCAAATAATGCGATTATTGAATAAATTTTTTGGTATCCAGGAACCTCATTGGCTAAAACCGATCACGTGTTATCACGTTATTTTGGAATAATGCACGATGGTGTGTTATTAATTTTGAAATAGCTGCTGCAGAGTAAAAAGGGAAGGACCAATGAATATGAGTGAAAGTCAACGCGTTCATCAAATCATCAGTTTGCCATAAAATTGATTAAAGTTGTTTTCTTTTCAATCACTTGTACATCTCAGCGTATAAGAGAAATGAGACGGCACGCGGCATAATAGAACCAGTGGAATTCAATGATTACCTTGGCAGAAGCTTTAAGAGGTTCAACAGCAGGATCATTTGGGGGTTTACCAGAAGCATCTTTTGTTGAGTTGATAAGCGCCCCTAAGGCTGATGCTACATCTCTTGCAGCGTTTAGAAGCATTTGCTGAACAAATAAGAAATACAATTTGTTACATACTGATACTACACTGGGCTAACGATAACGTCATGATTGACATGGAAAACCTGATGTTCAATAATGATGTTGTTGATGATGATGATGATGATGAACATGATGATGTTGATGATGGTGGTAATGTTAGTTGTCCAGTTACGATTGAAATGTTGACGATGCTTATAATGATGATCTCTCAGTAATAGATTTAAGGCCCGGGCACACGTGTTGCAGAAACAGCGTTCACTTGGGCTACGAGGAAGCCCGAGTAACATAGCTTGCTTGTAAAGGCCATCTGGGGTCTGCGGTCGGTGAAACTGTGTTACGCACAATGTTGCAGGAAATGTGTGTGTCCGGACCTTTAGCAAGCACGACGCGATTTCAAATACGTTTACAATGACGTCCCCGACAATGTGAAACCGTGACTTGTGACTTGACGTCGCGTCGTTTCGAGAGTTTAAGATTCATCATCATCATCATCATAATCACCATCATCATCATCATCATCATCGTTGTTGTCGTCGTCGTTCTCGTATCGTGTTTGCTAAATCCAAAGACCACAATTTGTTAAATATCATTACAGTATAAGAACGTCCGTGCTGTGTTGTGTCATGCTGAGGTTAGAACAGGTTTCGTATAAATGTGAAACGTACCGCGCCGTGCCGTGACCGTGTCAGTGCCGTGTTGTCTATAAAATCATTCGAAATTCCTGCCGTAACCGTGCCGTGACCGTGCGGTGCCGTTTTCACAGTCATACGGAATCTACTCTAGTGATTGTAATGAGCGTGATTGAGAGTAATATATTATTAAAATAGGTTCAGTTTTAGTTACCTGTGTATCGTTATCATCCGATCCAAGAGCTGCTGCTCCTAGTTTAACATGGTCTGATAGTTTAGACATACTACCCACTGACGACTCAGCAGCTGTTGCCAAGACGTCTTGAGAGGCTTGTGCGGCAGAGACTAACGTTTTGGTATCCTCCACTAAGATCTTAGCGTTCTTGAGGATATCCTCTCTGTAACATAAACACACAAAATTTGTTGATATCGTTGGTTCACTCCATAACTTTGAATGTAGATTTCAAGTGAACCTTGGGATTTAATGTCAATATTACCTATGCGAGGTAATTCATATTACTTCGAAAGCGGGGGGAGTGGTTGCCCAATTACTTCGGACCTCTTGCATAGAAGGCCAACTGTGGCAATCTTGCTCCTCTGTTCTTGAGCACCCTTCAAGACAACAGCGGGGGCAACGGGTTTTTTTTTTGCTCTGTTATCAGCAAAGTGTAACACGATGTTGGATCTGTTTGAACCGCCGAAAAACCAACTGCCCAAAAATGTTGGATGCTGTTGAGATCGTTTACAGTAGCTCAAAAATCTAACACCAAGGTACCACAAGACACGTGAGTCATACCTGTGATCTGCAAAGTTGTCGTTCTTGTCTTCAGGGTTCATGGTACCAGCAGTAGCAAACATGACAGTGGTGTCCAGATCGTTAACAATGCCATTAACAGTAGAAGCTGCATTAATACATGCCTGAGTACCACGTGATCCTGCCATTAGAGCCGCTAATAAGTGGGATACCTGATAGGGCAATACACAAATAAAAATATAACGACAATAAAGGGATACCTGATAGGACGATACACAAATAAAAAATATAACGACATGCAGTAAAAGGGATAACTAATAGGACAATACAGAAATTAAAATATAGCGACAATAAAAGGGCCGATACCTAATAGGACAATACAGAAATTAAAATATAGCTATTTCAATTAACGTTGTCGCTGAAAAGCCTAAAGGCTAAAGCCTTTCAAATATCTTTTGTGTACTTACAAACGTCTCTGTAGGCTATCTGAGAAATTAATGAATATATGTGTCCAAGTTGTAGAATTTGCGAGCATACAGTGAGTTTTTTATTGTAATGATGTCACGGTGATAAAATGTTTCATGAATTCCGCTCTCAAAGCTTTAGGCTTTAGGCTTTTTTCAGCGACAACGTTAATTGAATTAGCTATATAACATTAACTTTGACCTTTATTCTTGCGGGGTGTCAACGGTAACTACAAGGGAATCTATATTAAGGGACAACATTGGTGAAAAGAAAGGCGGTATCGAATGAGGGTTCTACTGTTATTACATAATGGTTACTGGCTTTATCAGACAGTAGTCACAAAACGCTAAAGAACCAATTGAACATGGAGGGATTGAATGAGGGACGTGGAACGCGGGTAGTTTATCACATTCTCTTTTGTCATTAGCCATTGTCCTTTCTGTTTTTAGCATATTCTGATTGGTCGAGAACCGTGCGTGATTACAGTACACACGCATAGATGACGTCATCGAATCTTACGCGCGCTCCGATTGGTTAAAATGTCTTCTTTATTCACCTTTTCAGCGACACGCTTACTGTTATCAGCGAGTTCTTTCTTGGAGTAGGGATCTTGAGGTCTGTTTTGTACTACACCACCACTTTGTACAAGAGCAATACATGATTCACCAAGACCCTGTACACCGTTCCTGATACGCTGTGCAACCTGTAGGTACATAAAAAGAGAACATCATTTAACGTACGACAAATAGTAACAAGAATTTGAAGATGATACTTCATTTATGATGATGATAATGATGACACTAGTGAAAAACGTCTGCGCATGCTCGTAGCCACGTCTTCGTGCTTTTGTAAACTTATGTAAATTTCGCTTTTACGCTTGTCTTGTTTTCGAATGTCAAAACTTAAGAGTCAGTTCTCGAAACTTAGATCCAGTATTCATGTCTTCATTAATGCAATATCTTTGTCTCACAAAAATATATAAAAGAAATTTTCTGTATACTCCGAGAACACGATCATTTCATTTCATGCTAAAACTCATACAGTTCTTAAGAAAACACCCTAACGTGCACGCATGCGTTTCTCGCTAGTGTCAATGATGACCATGATGACGATGATGATGATGACGTCCATACCTGTTGGTTTCCAACAGTAGCCACAGCACCCTTAGAGTTCTGTGCAATATCATCATATAAGTTACTGATGTCCTTAGCCAAAGGTCCTAGTTTGGTTGGATCGGTATTAGCTTTCCCAACCTTAAAAAAACAAAAAACGAATATTAATAAAGGACACGATCAAAAATTTAGAGCACCACTTTATTAAAGAATCCACGGGACGTTCATATTTGTTTATAGAGAAGATCTCCAGCGATGTAATTCGTGCTATAGCCCCCTTCAATTCTATCAAAGGGTTTCAAGTCCACTAACTAAATGAGTTATTACCATGTCTTGAGCTCGTCTAGTAAGTTCCTTCATGGCTTTAGTCATTCGTTCTTGATAATATACAAATGGCTGATCTTCACGTGTTTTGACATGGACGGCCGCCATTAGTGGGCTATCGATCTGTAAAGGAAATAATATTTCATCAGAATTATTGTAGGAGGTTTGACTGTATTATACTTATGCTTGTCATAATAAAGTATATATATGGTGTGAACTCTCTAAGGCGACCACCTCCCTTAAGCGACCACCTTAACTTGACATTTTGGGTGGTCGCTTACAGGAGGTTTGACTGTATTATACTTATGCTTGTCATAATAAAGTATATATGGTGTGAACTCTCTAAGGCGACCACCTCTCTTAAGCGACCACCTTAACTTGACATTTTGGATGGTCGCTTACAGGACGTTTGACTGTATTATACTTACGCTTGTCAATGTTTTACTGATGCTGTCAACTAATCCTGACACGACCCCTGATTCACTAGCTTCTTTCTCTACAGTGTCCTTCAAGTCTTTTAAAGCGTCTTTCATACTTTCAGCTGCCTCGTCGATGGCGGGATGGGCCTCGGTGTTCTACGAGGAAGAAACTGACATGAGACAAGTATTGGAAAAGTACAGTGAAAACTTTCCTCACGTAACGCCAGTCTAACCTATTTTCACGTAACGCAATATACCATTATTGTAACGCTTTTTCAACCTGTAAAACGCACTTGAGTTGCGGCTTACAGTAACACATTCTTGTCCTCCTATGTCACAACTTTGTAATGTACTTACATTACACAACAAATTAGTGTAACACTTCTCATGTCACACAACGTACCAGTGTAACACTTTTCTATCTGACACAAAATACTACTCGTCTTTCTCATGTCACCCAACGCACTCTTATGTCACACAACAAACTAGTGTAATGTTTCTCATGTCACACAACATACCAGTGTAACGCTTTTCTATCTCATACAAAATACTAGTCTGTCTTTCTCACGTCACACAAAGTACTAGTGTGACGCCATTCTCGTGTCACACAGCACACTAGTGTAACGCCTTTCTCATGTCACACAACGCACTAGTGTAACGCCTTTCTCATGTCACACAACGCACTTTCCCATGTCACGCAATGCACAACTGCATACCTTTGGGTTCCCACCACCAGCTTTAGCAGCGTACATCATTTGTGCAGCACACTCTGCTACAGTCTTCGTTTGATCCAATAAATCAGCTTTACGTGTATCGTTGTTCATAAGGGATGCTGTACCAATAGTTGCATCACATAACGGCACAAGGAAGTCAGTCAATTTAGCAACCTTTGATGGTAAAACGATATAGTTAGATTTAATTGGTGGCCACTTTGGGAGCCAGTTCAAGGAGCTGACACCGTCATGGCGCGCTACGGTACGTACGATTTTTGTAGACAGCCCTTGTAAATGATAATTGCACAGATATAAAATATGGTATGGTCACGCACCGAAAATACAGCCAATCAGGAGCCCGTGATGGCCCGTCAGCCAATCAGAATTCGAGGTCTGGTGGATACGGCAATGAAAGTAACGGTGCTATCAATAATACATCTTGTTTACCTCGTGTCCAATGTTTTCTGGTTCTGATTTGGCTGCGACAGCAAGTGGATGAACATTATCACTAATTTGATGCAGATTCTGTTGCATCTTCTCTTGGTATCCCTGTGGTAAAAGAATACATGGTTACAAAGCTGTTGCTATAGTAACTTACGAAAGGAATTTAGAGGTACGAAAAAGATCAGGAAGGGAGAAGGAAGCAAGAAGGTCATTTACCCGTAATGTATTGTCAGTTCTTGGTGGCAGTCCCTCACTGATAGTAGCGAGTGACGCCTGGTCGAGATCGTTGATGACTTGGTTGATCTTATCAAGAGCTTCGTCACATTCTCTCTGTCCAGGAGCATTATCTCTGCAAAGATGAAATCATAAAAAGAAATAAATGAACATATTCTGAGCATTGAGAGACTTACTGGGTGGCATGGTTGGCTGAGCGGTTAGAGCGCTGGCCTTTCACCGCTATGGTCCGGGTTCGAGTCCCTGCTCGAGGTGAACAGAGTTTGTTTGATGTGTTGTTCTCCTCCCTTGCCACAAGGTTTTTCTCCGGTTCTCGGTTTTCCTCCCTCCGTAAAATCAACATGTGAAGTTGATAGAGTTGTATTCTTAAAACAGTTATGTAGTGTAGTGTGTTGTGAGTGATAGTGCCCCCAATTAGTGCGCAAGCGCTAGAAGACTTGGACACTTAAATAAACAGTTATTATTAAAAACAGTTATTACTCTGGTTGCTAGAGATTTGTCTGGCGTTACGTCACGCAATCCCTGCATCCACGGTATGAGAGAGAGCTATTGAGTGGTAGGAAGTAGTTTACCGATCTATGTAAATTTAACAAATAGATTTCGTCTCGTGGCGTACTTTTTTGTTCTCACCACATTTTGACGTCTTCTGTGCATCGATTAGAGTACAGACGCACGGAAAAATGGAATCTATCTGTTTTATATAATATTTATTGAAACATTCCAACCAATCAGAGCGCGCGTAAGATTCGATGACGCCATCTATGTGTGTGTACTCTAATCACACATGGTTGTTCGACCAATCAGAGCGCGCGTAATATGCCAATTATTATATAAATGTACGTACTTGATTGCTGTAATAAGTCTTTTCATGGCATCAGCTACAGCTTTAGCAGACTGTTGGAGTTGATGCATGGCTTGTTGGTCCTTAGGATTAACCACGCCCACCTTGGCGGCATTGAAATAGTTGGTACCAGTCGTTGCTACTGACTTCCCGGCCATTATCACAGGGACCTGGGCTGAGCGAGCCTGAAAAGAAAAACAATTAAACGATATTTTGAATACTTTTTTAACAGTATCAGAATATTGCTGGGACTCTGTATTCCCTCCAGTGCACGTGAGATTGGCTTGAAGTCGAGGTTGGAGTGCACCTAAAACGCATGAAAACTAGAGCTCAAACGTAAGCTTGAAGTCACTCCTTTGTGGGCATCGGATGCCCACTGCGGCAGAGTCTCTACAAAGAAAACAATGTGGTACCTCGTCACTGATCTTGGCTGGTACTGATGCAAATTCAGGTGACAGTGCATACGCTGTTAGACTATGTACGCTGTTCCGTAGTGGCTTGGTAGCGTCGGCGCATGATAATCGGTTTTCTTCGTTCATGTTTCCAGCAAATGTCTGAAAACAAAAATAAATATTTTAAGACCAGCGTAACAATAAATGCAACGTCGCTGGTACCACTTGAAGGGTAGAACATGACTGAAACAGATTTGCGCGCGATTTGCGTCTCTTTCTAGACCTTATTGTTCGTTGCGATGTTAAAACTATGTAGATGATATGGAGACATTTGTCTATGAAGTCTGGTATACGGCGGTAGATCGTTCTGATCACATTGGAAACGGAAGCCCGCGTCACTCCACGATCGGGGAAAGTGGCATTGCAGGAAAGCATTGCATTGCAGCGGCATCACTTGAATAGTCAAGATCTCAAATAGCAACATCTCACTGACGCAGATTTTGCGGAAAAGCCTTAGAGATATTGCCCGCTGGTAGCATTAGACAACGTAGTTTGGTCGTATCCCTATGAGGGATCGCCTTGATTTGCGAAGGAAAGAAATCCAAAAGGCAGTGAAAATGCATCTCTCCTCTCACACGCACGACAAAATTCGGTACAGTCAAGAGAAATAAACGCCTTACGGCCACCCCGTCAATACGATCCCCCCGCAATTACGACCACGGCTTATTTTGTCCTAGCAACTAGAGATCGCACTTAATGTCTTGTAAAATACAACACACCCCTTCAATACGACTCAATTTTTACAGCCAGTGGTCGTACTAACGGGGTTCAAGTGCATAACGCTTTTGTTAATAATCGTACCTTAATATTCTTCACGAGTGTTGCTGTGTTGTTGGCCACGTCCTTGGCTGACTGGACAAACTGTCTCTTAGCAGCAGGATTAGCAGTTTTGGCTGATGCAGTTTTACATGCATTGCAAAGTGCTGATGTGTGTTTGGCTACTGATGTGGCAGCAGCTAGTACCTGCAATAATAACGTAAACTTTCTTTATTATAGCACTAGCGAACAAAATACTTGATAAAGCCTTGATCTCAATTGATCAATGGAAGCAATTGATCTCAGCCTTCAGAAGATCAAAGAGCAACTTTCAGAGCACGTGTTGATGTGAAAAGTGCAGTGTGTTCCGTCTACTTTTGGAAATGAGAAACCTCCTTAAACTGCGCCGACTTGCTTTTGCAATGAAATGATGGCCAAAACGTTTTAGTGGACCCTTCTAAATCGATTATCCAACAAATTTCTCCAAACTCTCTTACGAATTCTGAAGACGTCAATTTGAACGCGAGTTTTTTCCTCTTCTTTCATTCATGACCGATAATGAGGCGCAGGGAATAGACAATTGCTGTTAACTGTAGTTATCTGGTCATCGCCATGGATACCATTGTTGAAGATCGGTGTTAACTAAAGTTAAATGTTTTGATGAGAACGCAGTCTATGTTACCTTTTGTTGACTAGAATCAGGATCCAGTAAACTAGAACAAGCGTCATTGATCTCGTTACGTGCTTTAAGGAATTTATCTTGGTCAATGAGACCTGGACGTCCTGCAACACTTGAAGGATCGGCGACGGCGACCAGATAGGCTGCCTGGAAAACAAACGAACACAAATATGATGAGAAATCAGTTCGTTCACGATGTTTTAACACCACGCCCTCCTACTGGTCTTACGGCTTTCATGCAAAGATGAATATTTCTCAACGAGCACTGATCGTATTTAAGACATTCTATGGCCACCTCTGTACAATGACCACCTCTGCACAATGACCACCTCTCCACTATGTCCACTTCTACAATGACCACCTCTGTACAATGACCACCTCTGTACAATGACCGCCTCCCTACAATGACCACCTCTCTAATACGACCACCCTTTTTAACGACAACTACCCTATAAAGGTTACGGCTATGGTTTACCTGTGCTGCAGACTCTGTAAGAGCACACACAGAATCAGACGCACGTCGTACTGTGTTGTCAAACTTGTTGTAATCAGCTGATTTGATACTGTCTGATATGACGGGCATGGCTTCAGCAAGATCCTAAGGAAAGAAACATATTGTCAGTTTTACAATAATTCAGCTGTTGCCTTTATGATGATCGTAATGATGGAATTGATAGAAATCTTTGATTTTGCAACAAATTATGATGATGATGATCGTACAGCACATTACTTTGATGGTGCCGATAGCAGTAAACTATGATGATGGTGAAGATGATAATGATAATGATGACGGTGGGTAAACGTTTTGATTTATGGTTTTCTACTAACCCTAGACTCTCTAGAAACAGTATCCAAACAGTCAAAGTACGTGTCGTCATTAATGGGTTCCACTGGATTCTCCAGCACGCTATTCATGGCCTAAAACAAAAACAAAATCAAACTCAATGTTTTTTTCATTATTAACGACTCGACTTCTGGCAGCCATAAAGGTACCCCTTTCTGACTGAAATTGAGCTAAATGATCCAATTACAGAGCAGATTTCGTACGCAAGTGAAATAGACTGCGCGGTGCTGTCACAGTATAGAGATCTTAAGCTTCACATACTATACATACCTGAATATTTCGTACAGCATTGTCGCACTCTTTTTGTCCAGGAGCTGCCGACATACACGCATTCAGCAACATGTTGATACTGTCAGTGACTCCCCTGTGTTAAAGCGGAAAGAGAAATTAACTATGGAACATGGTAACGAGCTAAAGTAAAGACTAATAGAGTTAGAAATGGCCGCTTCCAAGCACGTTTGAACACACAGTTTGAAAGTACAAGAAATGGTGCCTCAAAGACAGCCAGTGATCTTTAATGGAAGCCTATCAGTTATAAGTATGTCTCAGTACAAGCTAAAAATAATCAATTAAGGTTCCGTGTAAGTGTAGATACTTAGGAGAGCTGTTCGCTTTGAAAGTGGTTGCGAAAGAGAAGTACAACCCTACCTTGCAGCATTAGCCAATGCGTTCTTGGCATTAGGTGCGTTGGGATCAGTCACAAGAGACTTAGCTGCAAGTAGCAGCTTACTTGAAGCAGTGGATGTGTTTTTGAGATTACGAACCATGGTGCCTTTAGCTGCTTCGTCCTGGACAGGAGAAAACAATTGATAATGGCGATAACGTTTTACTCGGCAGTACACAAATGTCTTTTCAACCTCACACTCGCTACTCGCAAGAATTCCATACAGTGCTAAAGTGCGCACAGTATACAGAGCTCAAGTGCGCACAGCATATAGATTTCAAGTGCACACAGCATATAGATTTCAAGTGCACACAGCATATAGATTTCAAGCACGCATGGTATATATCAAAGTACATCAAAAAGTCAAACTGTTTAGTTTATAACAATGTCTACTTAGATAGTGAATTACCGGTGCTTGTCCTGCAAGGGTAAGACCGCTGTCCACAAGATCTTGATACGACACCGAGAATTTCTTAGTAGAGGTGGCAAGTTGATTGGGTGTACCACGTGATGCGGTAACTACGTCACCGGCTGCTGCATTTAGAGCAGCTCCAGTCTGACTGACTCGTTCTTGTACTTGATGATACGGTTTGTTTGATTTTGGGAACTGAGACATGGGACAATTAATCCTATTATTACGGTGGCCGAGAAGGGTCACTCAAAGTCGTAAATCGAAAACCCGAAATTACAAATTCAAAAGTCTGTAAATCGAAAAGTCAAAATGCAAAAGTAGTCCATTGTCGAATCAACAATCGCCAAAAGACAAACTCACCATTGTTCTGCCTACAAAAAAGGCTGAAATAACTTTGACTTAGAACACTTTCGCTTTGCTCACTTTCGCCTTTGCTCACTTTAACTTAGAACACTTTGACTTAAAGCACTTTCAATGTTTACTCACTTTGACTTTAAAAAGCACTTTCGCTTTCTTCACTTTGACTTGGAACACTTTCGCTTTGCTCACTTTGACTTGAAGCACTTTCGCTTTGCTCACTTTGACTTGAAGCACTTTCGATTTGCTCATTTTGAATTGAAGCACTTTCGCTTTGCTCACTTTGACCTGGAACACTTTCGCTTTGGCACTTTGACTTTCTTCTAGCGGCCGAGAAGGGTCAAAAGAATACCGCCGCTAGGCGTTCCTGGTTTTGAGACAGGAAACCCGAAAATATATAAGTAATGAATTCCCGCGCGAGTTCCCTGTCATATGAAAAACAGGTTATCTTTTTTGAAATTTTTTGAGCTTCTTGTCATTTTCAGGGGACAACTTTCTCTTCAACCTTAGAGAAAGTGGTTAGCTAGCCACAACGCCAACGATCAGTGTAGAAGCCTTGTTTAATATCGGTGTTCCAAAAAATAATTTTTTCAATCTCCTGCGCACCTTTTCATAGATTATGCTAGACTTGCTAGGCAAAGAAATTGGCTATTTGTCGGATGCATGCGCATACACGTACATGTTCATAGATTATGCTGACACACCATTCTCGTACCCAGAGCCTGCGTTCCTCTTGGTCAGCGACCGAGAAACGAGAGGCTCTGGCCAACACAGTTATTTGGAGCACTCTGATTGGTTGACAAAAATGTCTAACACGCATGCTCGAACAAAATCCAAAATGGCGGAAATGGAAAAAACGCCGGTGAAGAGCGTATGTGGAAGTGTTTGCCGGTGCTGCAACAGCAATCTTCAAACTTACTGGCTCAAAACTGAGCGGAAATGATGGGCTACCTACCAAGATTTGCCGTGCATGTTACGCGAAGGTTTTGAAGTTTAAAGAGTTTGTGGTAATTTTTGATGAATCTACAGCTGCGCAGCAATCTTCTCGTTTGAAAAGAGGAAAGTCTGTAGGCGAAAGCCCTACTGAATCTATATCTCCATCTGTGCGTCGATTAAATAAAAAGTCTAAGCAAGATGGCGCGAACGGCAAAGGTAAACCAGATGGTGTTTTTGCGCGCTCTTTATTTTCATCAGGCTCATCAGTGTCAGTTGAATGAACTGGAGATTCTGCCGTTAAATTATCATGAACAAGAAGATAAAAGCGAGACAGGAGATACTTGCACAAGTATTGTAAAATCGGCTGGAATCCGTAACCCGAAGGTTAGTTGGCTAAAGAATTATTATAATTAAGTTATAAGCTTAAGCTATTGTCCTTTCAGTGCAAATTAGCTTTTTTTTCAGTTCACTGTTGATTGAACCAGCTAGTAAGGTAATATAATTTTGATTAATCCTTGTATAATGTTCTATGTTATACCTTATATCTGGTAAACATCCCAGCCATCATAAAATAATGTTAATTGTAATTGTAATATTAATACAGCCAGCCCAGATTAGCAAAGCTACCTGCAGGTTTATGTTTGTATTAATCTTTTTTTTTTGTAACAATAAAACTTGAATAAACTTGAATTGTAATCATTAATCTCATAATTAATTAATCTCATAATGAATTAACAATTTTTTAATATTCAGAATTCATCGTTAATCTCCATGTTGGATATCTGATAGAGCGGGAATTCATTACTTATTATTTTCGGGATTCCTGTCTCAAAACCAGGAACGCCCACGCCCACCCGTCCTCGGTGACCCTCCCCTCCCTGACGCCCTAGGTCTCCGAGCCCGAGGAACGCCTGGCGGCGGTATTCTTTTGACCCTTCTCGGCCGCTAGAAGAAAGTCAAAGTGAGCAAAGCGAAAGTGTTCCAGGTCAAAGTGAGCAAAGCGAAAGTGCTTCAATTCAAAATGAGCAAATCGAAAGTGCTTCAAGTCAAAGTGAGCAAAGCGAAAGTGCTTCAAGTCAAAGTGAGGCAAAGCGAAAGTGTTCTAAGTCAAAGTGAGCAAAGCGAAAGTGCTTTAAGTCAAAGTGAGTCATTGAAAGTGCTTTAAGTCAAAGTGAGCAAAGCGAAAGTGTTCTAAGTTAAAGTGAGCAAAGGCGAAAGTGAGCAAAGCGAAAGTGTTCTAAGTCAAAGTTATTTCAGCCTTTTTTGTAGGCAGAACAATGGTGAGTTTGTCTTTTGGCGATTGTTGATTCGACAATGGACTACTTTTGTATTTTGACTTTTCGATTTACAGACTTTTGAATTTGTAATTTCGGGTTTTCGATTTACGACTTTGAGTGACCCTTCTCGGCCACCGTATATTATTTATTTTATCTTTCTATTGATTTATTTTATTATTTACGTATTATTTTATAGTTGGTGTGATGCCTCTGGCTTTACTGACTTAATAAAGATGATGATGATGATGAATAAACAATGATAATGAGTTCGTTAAAGAATGAGTTCGGCAAAGAATTGGGAAAAACAAACGAAACGACAAATTCTTTTTCGGTGGTGGGGGTGGATTGCTTCAGAATTCAGTTAAGGTTTGGTTAGAAGCTAACTCTTTTGTCTTCTTTACTCTTAGGACACTAAAAAAGAGTTAACCCTAGAAGTAGTGTTTCTTTAAACGAGCTCTGAGCGTAGGATGACAAAACAAGATAGAATGCATAGTAAAACAGAAATTATTCTTAACATTTCGCGGTCGGCCATTTTTGCTTGCTTTGAGTTGACTGTCTAGGGCTATTGCTGGCTTTACCTCTTCTCTAGCTAAAGCTTGATTGGACGCGGATACAGCTTTGATAGCATCTTCAACATCTCGTTGCCCTGGCAGACAGTTGACGCAGTTATTTAGAGCATTAGATACATTCTTAGCGACCTGAAAAGAACAGAAATGCATATTTAGTTTAGATCATGTACATTATCAAATGAGTTTGTTCGACTTCGACCACAGGGAGCCCGGCTTTTAAGAGTCGTAAATGAAAGAATAAATCAATTAGTATTTTGGGTCTCCTGTGTAATAATGGAGAGTTTCCGGTAATCGTAACTGCCAGTTACCTGATAAGAGATTACAGTTTGAAATTCAAATCTAACGTATCAGTGTAACGCACTCTCTTAGTATTGACTGTTACTAAGAGAGTGCGTTACACTGATACGTTAGATTTGAATTTCAAACTGATCTCAAGTTACCCCATGTAATCTCTTATCAGGTTACTGGCAGTTACGATTACCGGAAACTCTCCATTATTACACAGGAAACCCAAAATACTAATTGATTTATTCTTTCATTTACGACTCTTAAAAGCCGGGCTTCCTGTGCTTCGACTTGGGTTCATGGCAATAAATGCGATAATACGGTCAACGAAATAGCTGATATACTCCAATGACTCTTGACAAAGGCTTCAAATCCAAGCCATCGGGCCAAAAGTACAAGAAATGTACAGAAATAGGAGCCCATATATAACGACAGACTTGCCCGATAGCCTTGACATAAAACCTTTAATTTGTTCAAAGTCATTTGAGTGTAGTTGTGATATTGCGCAGCATTCCACGCAACATTTATTGCAGTGCAGGTTGTTACATGAAGTTTGTTGCAAGTAAAGTGGCAGGTAATACCAACAACGTTTCTCACATGAATTTTTTTGCAAGTAAAATGGTAGGAACTAGCAACACAACAATATTGCACGAATAGTTGAATGACGTCATTGTTAACTATATTACCAGACCTTAAAGGAAGCTGTGATTCCACCTTGAATATACTAATTTAGCTTTGCCACGACGGAATTCTTATAAATCAAACTCGCATACCTGTGCAAGTCTCTGTTGGTTGCTAGGATCACCAGGGTTAGCTAAAGCAGTCTTGGCTTCTTCGATCAGCTTGCCTGACTCCACAATCACATTACGCGCAGCGTCAATGAGTTTCTTTCGTTTGTCTCGGTCAGGAGTTCCTGCCGCTACTCCACGTACTGATGACGTCAAAATCTTGAGAGCACTGGCTGTGTCACGTGCCGCAGTACCAGTGAACTTTTCATTTCCCTGAAGTACATAGAAAATATTGTAATGAGTACTAAGGTAGTCACCCTTGCAGACGTGTTGAGTTTTGTCACGCAACGCTCTCGCTCTTGTCACGCAACGCTCATCCTCTCGCACTGCGTGACGACACTAAACACAGCTACGAGTCGGAAGACTCGACCAACTAATGGTGACCTTCTTAAAAGGGAGTAAAGCTATTTTATAGGAGTACTCATTGATAGAAATTCGTTGTGTCTGAACATTACTAGTTGTAAGGATGAGCCAGCACTTACTCCTGCAGCAGCGGTCAGCAGCTGTGCCATGGAAGATCCCACACTCTTGGACGTAGCACCAAGCTCAAGGGCACATGACTCCGGCTGCAAATAGAAAAAAAATAACTGATTTAGTAATGAAGACGATAATCATTTGATTTGCTTTCTTTGGTATCTATCGATCATCATCATCATCATCATCATCATCATCATCATCATCATCATCATCATCATCATCATCATCGATCAGCTGTCCTTAGATAAAGTACTCTACATTCCATACATGTTTCTGAGATGTAGTACATCCTTAGTAACGATTATTAATAAAATGTATTCATTGAAAATTGAAATACTTCTTTTCTTTAGTCTCACCGTCTCGCCAGGCAAAGGCACCAACTCTCCTTTATCGGCTGCTTCTTCAATGGCATCCAAATCGTCTTCCAGGGCTTTGAGCTGCTTGAGCGCACTATCCAGCTCAAGAGAACCGCAGGCTTCAGCAGCCTTGTCTGCAGCATCTCTGAGGTCAGTGAGTTTCTTAGCAGTGCTCTTGGAGAAGTTAGCTAATTGTGTTGCATACATTGGTTCTCCCACAGTTGGTAACGCAGCTTTGGATGTGGCCACAAACTTGGAAACAGGCTAGAAAAAAATTGCACCATCATTAACTCAAGAACTGTGAATAGCATTTAATTTGCTCAGCTGGTAGGCTTGATTTCAAGTAGTGGTTGATTTGGAGGCTTGGAGTTAACGTGCACATGTAGGCTCGATTTCTAGCCCTGTTGGATTCACTGTACACGTGGTCCTCTCGAAGGTTTGCTGCAAACGAGATCCCCAAGGCTGGAAACCGAATCTAATTAGGTGACGAGCAGCTGATTTTGACAGAGAGTTCGGAAAGCCGGACCCTTCTCATTTCAGTCAATAAATGAATATAACTTCAACTCTTCTCAAAGATAACAAAACTTTTGCTACTGTTACGAAGATGGTCGCAAAACCTCCACTGTGAAGGAGATTATTAAGTCACATAAAAACCTGTTCTGTAAGCCATTACCGGAATTTAATTAAAATTAAAACAATTTGAAAGAGAATAACAGTAGTACTCACAACTAGAAAGAGTTTGGATTCATTGATAAGGCCGAGTTGTGCACTAGGATCGTCTGGGTTGTTAGAACAATCACGAACTGCCTCCAGTAACTTAGCAATCTGGTCTTCTATGGGCTGCAAAACAGAGATATAAACACAGTCAAACCGCCATAAAGCGACAATCTTTGGTCAACAAAAATGTGGTCGTTTAAAAGAGGTTGGTTGCCTTGGTATTATAAATGGAATTTCCGAATGCGGAAAGCCTGGTTTCTATTAAGAGAGCAAGTGCGTAAGCACAAGTGCAAGTATAATTCCCCGTTTTCATTGATATGCGAAAGGAGACTGGAGGCTGATTCAAATCAAAATTGAACTTTGATTCGTTTTCAGGTCTTACCTTAAACATGTCTTCCAGTTGTTGCTGCGAGGTCTGGTTCCTATTTGAAGGCCCGGCGGCTTGGGCTGCGGCAACGAGCTGTGTGGCCTGGCCTGCCGCTTCTTTTGCAGCTTTCTGTAATAATGATATCAATTTAGTTTTCTGTGTAAAATCGAAGGCTAAATAAAAAGTGAGACAATTGTACCTCAAGTCGTTTAACAAGTTTCTTTTTCAGTGCATCACTAGCTGCAGTGTTGGTGGCAGAGCGAAGGTCTTCTGCTGCTCGTCGGAGTTTTTCTTGTTCATGTTCATCATTGGGGTTCTTAGCTGCACCCTGTAAGCAACAAGTAGCGAATGATGAAAATAACATCAACAACCAATGATTATAATCATGGCTCTTTCCCTTGCATTGTTTTTTTTTTTCTTCTTCTTTCTGAGACTATTTATCAACTGAAGATAATATGTCCAGAAGGGTTTTAGGACTTGCGCATTTACCCGTCTCGTATGGTACGTAGTTTCAATTTCAAGACGTGCGTCGTATTACAATCCCCCACCTCCCCCCACCCCCCGAAAAAAGAACACAAGCACGTTTTTAAAACATTTTCTTGTCAACCAAGAAGAGTTTCCCCTTTCGAAGTTAACGCTTGCGTTGAATTATCGGGCTGGTTTCAGTGAGGGACGCCATTTCACTTGAAACTATACATGCTGTACATGTAAAACATTGTTGTATGTATTTGATTACTGGTAGTTTTGTTCACATTCTTTGGACTCTGTCATTTTGACAGATAAAATCTTAAGTATTTGATTATAAAATTCAGCGATAAAATTGTTTTGTACATAGTTAAGAAATAAAAATTATTTACAAAACGACGACGACGTTTCGACGCTCCCTGAACGTCATTATCAAGTGAAGAGTGAGAGAGAAAATTACAATATATATACATAAGAGATAACAATGTAGATAATTAAACAATTTTTTTTTTGTTTTAAATCTTAAGTCTCTCCCTCAGAACAGCCCCTTAACTCAACGCGACACCGCCATTTCGGCAAATGGCAAATACACTGTTTCATTAATTGTACATGGATAAAAGAAGACAATCAAAATTTGATCAAGATGAAAAGTGACCTTTGCTGCTTCCACTAGTTTTGCAGTAGCATCAGCCAATATTTTAGCAGCAGCCAACAGTCTCTTCTGTGAGTCTGTGTCGTCTTGAGTCTCAGCTTCTGATTTGATACCACTGACCAGAGATGAAGTGGCCTGAAATCGAAACGTACGTCAAATCAATTTGAAGAGTAAATAACATGCTTTTATCACGAACTGAACATTCAAACATACATAAAAGCAACATACCTAGACTCACTTGCAATGCCTATTTTTATCTCACACACCAACTTCCCAACACCTCAACCTCCCTCCAACCCTTCCCGTCATTTCCCTTTGAGCTGGCTATGCAGACCAATGTCAAGATGTCCAAGAAAGTAGAACTACTCTACACAGAACACTCCAAGAAACCAGTCAAAACTAACCTGTGCCAATATTTTAGCTTGCTTCACCATTTCACCAGCGTTGCCCATACTGTTAAACAATCTATCAGTAGCACCCAAGATATCGTCGCATGTCTCGTCGTATTTCTCTCCTTCCTGGGGCTTGATCCCTCCTTCGCGTACTTTGGTTAACAACTGATTTAAGGCGTCACGTACTCCTTGTGCTGCAGCAATTAGAGCTGCAAGATCTTCTGAATCACTAGGTGCTGCTTGCTGGAAAGGAAAAGAAGAAACAGCAAGATGAATATTTTATCCACTATTTTCCTTGCACATTTTTCCGAAATGAACCTACCACCCTTATGTAATCGTCGTAGCCATGTTTCGTCACGTCACGCAACGCGCTATTGACACATAATGGATGTCGATGAATGATGATGATACGTTGTGTGACAAGACTTAAAACGGCTGCGAGCAGAATAGCAAATAACTTTCGCTTGACTTAGGCTAAAAATCGCGTTAAATCCGTGAATAAATCCACGCGTGATGTGTGTGTGATTTGCTATTTTATGAAAAATGTCAGCGTGATTGCGTCAAACGTTATCACCGTGATGCGTAATCGATACACCCCTTTGCTACCTATCCTGTGCGAGGGAGACTGTACCCACTCATGACACTATGCGTCATGACATGAGCAGACATTTTCACAGTCAAACGAAAACTGATCTGCATACTTTACAAGCATAAATCTTCGGTATTACCAACACTGAGCTTTTTTATTCATGTATTTCATACAAGTCCTACAGGCCTTTTTACTTTACCTTTTTACTTTACCTACCTTTTTACTATACCTTTTTACTTGTCATATACTATTTATATAGTTTATTCCCTAACAAACTCTTGAAAAAGACATACATACCTTACAAGCATCTTCTGTATCACCAACAGCTTTAGCAACTTGTTTGGCTGCCTCAACCACTTGGTCCTGACACATCTGACTACTGATGGTTGGTACAACAAGTTTGACACAAGCAACAAGCTGAGAAGTAGTCATGGCAGTGTCCTTAGCAGCCCCTATGACCTTAGCTTGTTGGGCAGTGTCAGGACATTGGCTAGCCACGTTCTTACCCTTGAGAACGAGAGTCGCTGTTGCATTTGCAACGGCTTGAGCTAGTTGTAGAAGCATTTCCTGAGGCGAAAAAAGTATGCAAATTTTCAATTGATGTCAGTAATTCTCGCCGAACCTATCAGTAAATGTCTTTTCTTCTTTTGATTTTTTCCCTTTTTTTTCAACTTCCATGCCACGTGTAGTTTAATCAATCTTATTTAGCTGAGCAAACATTCTAATACTTCTTTGACATTTATATCTTGATTTCCAAGAAACTCTATGGCCTGTCTCTCCCTTCTATTCCAAAGACCATCACCAAAATATAGCCAAACCTACTTGTTTCATTTGCACAAAGATTTTGCAAAAAGTTGGACACATTAGAAATTGTCACAAAATCAGGGAACTCCAAAATTCCTAGTCTTCTGATATTTCGGAGTGCCGACATCTTGCCACAACTTCGTTCCATTATTTGCGTTTGTTTTGTGTGTTTTTCCTCAATTATTATTTTCCCAGAGCGTCAGTCCAACCCAATTTAAGTGTCAGAATTGCGTTTAGTATTTCATCATCCATCCTATACCTGTGTTTGCTGATCTACGTCTGGTTCACCCATGTACTCTAACAACTGTGCTCCTGATGAACCTACATCACCTGCAGCACTTAAAAGGTGGCTACGTTTCTGCAAATAACGAACAAAATACAAGTCAACAACAACAAGATGAAACCAAACTACTTTTAATTAATTGAATAACAAGTAACTGAATAAGCTGAAGTGATGCAAGTCAAATATAAAATAAAACAAATTTTGAAAACTAGTTTATAAGTGTTGTGATGATGATGATGATGATGGTGGTGATGATGATGTCTTTTTTATCAATAATTAGATGATGTCAATCACTATTTGGATCAATGATGTATAGGATAACATTGCTGATCTGATGCAACAGATGATGATGATGATGATGATGATAAAAAGTGATGCTGATTGCAACGATGACACTTAGGAAAAATATCTGGAGCTGTGCCCTATTATAGAGAGTTGATTATACATTAACTCCTTACATCTTTATCACCATTAGATCCTTCCTGAGCAGCCTTCAACAAAGCAGAAAATGCAGAAGCCAACCCACGTGCAGCATCTAACAACTTATTGCTGTCATCAGCATCATCCATGAGACTAGCAATCATCTTGATGCCCTTGGATAAATCTTGAAGGTTAGCAGTGCTGTTGAAAATGAAAGACTATACATTAGAAACACTACATTGAATTTGGTTCATATTTAAAGCCCTGCTAAGTATCTAGAATAGAGACCCAATTCCCTTGGATGATGATGCTGGATGATGATGATGGTAACGACTCACATGACATTGACTGCAGCACCAGCAGCTGTGTAGTTGGTTTCATCAGGATCGCCTGGAAAATAACAAAAATTAACATTTACAATATTGCTTCTACTAAAACATATTGCAAGTTGTTGGATCATCTTGATCATGGTACATTCACCGATGTATTGTGTAATTCAAAAGACAAAAAGACTGCAACAGAAAAAAGCTATTTAAAGAATATATATCTGTACCGTTACAAGACTGCTTCTCTTGTAGGCTCCAAATAACATCCCAAGGAAGACATTCCAAGTCTGAATACTGTTTCTACATTTATTGTCCTGCAATTTTCTTCATGGTCCAAAGTTCCTTTATTAACACTCACCTGAAGTAATGTTGACAATAGAGGCACATGATGCTGATAAGGCAGCTAATCTAGAGGCAACATTTTGTCTTGACACATCAAGAGTATTCTGCTTCCATTTCAGAGATGCCTTGAAAGAAATTGGAAGATTTGTTAACACTTGTTAACGTTTAATATACTGAAATACATGTAACAGTTGATTCTAGTAATTACAGTTGAAAACTGATCATAAGGCTCTTTTTCACATCATATGATTATGTAGTATATTACACCAGATATGTAGTTTCCATACTCCATCAACACCCTAAGAACACTTTCCATCTAATATATCTATAAAAACGATATATCCAAAAAAAGAAAACCAACAAAGTGGACATATTAAATATAACAAATCTCTTACTGGATCAGAGCCAAGAGCAATAACATTTAGAGGATTCTTAAGCTCCTCGTCAGCATTATCAATGGAGTCTATTCCTTGACTAAGACTACTCATATAGGCCTGTTGTGCTGGAGTCAGATTATGTAGCTTGCCTTGGGTACCCTGTGTAACAAAAAGAGTAAAACCATTTTAACACAGGAAGACCAGTGTTGGTTATTAGGTTAGGACATTATAACATTGGGTGTTGAGGATATCACCAATATTGCACCTACCATAGGAGGCCTGTGTGCAGAATGTGCCGACCCAGACATTGTACCATATTGAGCTGGTTCCATTTTACCCATGCTGTACCGTGACGCACCTGAAATATTAATAGGGAGGGGTTAGTTATTTGTATCTTGAATGGTGCTTGTATACAAAGGGGTTAGCTACTTGTAAAGAACTTGTATGGGGAGGGGTTAACTACTTATAGTGCTTGTATGGCTGGAGGTCACAAAAAGAGTAAACATATGGATTGATGGCTGGGTTTAAACATCCTGGCCATTGTGGAGAAGTGGCCATGCATTGTCCATAAGTGGTTTTAAGTGGAGGTTCAAGGAGATTCAACTACAAACCTACCTTGTCCACCTGTTCTCACAACTGCAGGTAATGCAACAGACCCAACTGAAGCATGGCCAACTTTATTGGTCTGTCTGTCAAGGTAGGTGCCCCTGGGTAGAAAGTAACAGAAAAAATTGTTCATATCTTTCTTTCTTTCTTTCTTTTTCTTTTAATTTTTATTCAGTTAAAGTCTTACTTTGATGGATTTACTGAATCTTCTTCCATAGTGGACTCTTCATCAAAGTCTGGGTCATAGCCTTCTAAGCCTTTTCTCTATAGGACAGAATAGAAATTGAGTGGTTTCACCAGTTCTCATGAGATGTGATTTACATGTTGAGGCAGGGGCGTATCCAGAATATTTCAAAGGGGGGTCACACTTTCCATTTTCCACCAAAGGGGGGTCACACTTCCAATTTCTCAATCTTTCTCCAGTCAGATTCGTTTATTTCTATCATCTTTTTGTTTTCAAAGGGGGGTCACGGGCACCCTGGGACCCCCCTTGGATACGCCCCTCGTGAGGATATAATTCAAGGGTATGGACAACAAAACATACAATTAAGATATGTCTAGTACTTTCAAAAAAACACTGCTTATCAACAATGCGACATCCAATAACAATAATCCATTACATAGTCATAATCACCTTTTTCAGAATGATGTCAATATAACCAGCAATAAGTTGTGATATCTTTTCACCTTCAAGTGTTTGCACTGAGTAGTAGGACTCTGTATAATCTCCAAAATCCTACAGAAAAGAAAAAGCAAATTTACAAACAAAAGCATTGCTAGAAAAAGAAGCATGGACAAATACTCACCAGAGTAAAGCTGTTGGGAGATGCTGCCCATCTACGCACAGTTGTTAAAGGCCATGTTTTCATAACCTAAGTGAAAATCATAGTAAAAGCAAATTATTGAAAATAGGAAATAGAACAAAATATAAATAAAAACATGAAAGTGAAAAAAGAAAAGAGGATACAAGAGCAGAGAAGAGGAAAGGTGAAGGGCAATGCAGGGCAAAGGGAAGGGGCGAGGCGAGGCGAGGCGAGGCGAGGCGAGGCGAGGCGAGGCGAGGTGAGGCGACCAGAGGCGAGGCGAGGAGAGGAGAGGAGAGGAGAGGAGAGGAAAGGAGAGGATAAAATGCATCTCACTAGCCACTAACCTCCTTTGTCCTTTCATCTACCCTTAAGATACTTTCTTTTGTTATTCCTAACAACCTGGGTACCAACTTGTTCTTCCCCTTCATCTTTTCCTATACAAAAAAAGTAATATTGAAAAAAAAATTCATGAGATGACTGTATAACCTAGAGTAGATTTCATATGACTGTGAAAACAGCATGGTACAGTTGCAGCACAGTTACGGCAGGAATTTCAAATGTTTTTACAGCATGGTCTGTTTCACACTCATTCCAAATCTGTTCTATCATAAAGCTGTACCTTGACAAGGAAAAATGTCACACCATATGTCTTGAGCCCACGGCAAAGCTGTACGTATCTATACCTTCCTTGTAGCTCATCTAAACCAGACAACTTCTTGTGTTCCTGAGATAGTCAAGAGTATTTAAAACATTAATTAAGACAGGTCTCAGGAATATGATGTGGAAAATGTCCCAGCGACTGAATACAATCTTGCAAGTCAGAATTCTGTTCTTATGGCCTGATGTGCATAAAGTATTTATAAAACTTGTAAAAGTAAAAAAGGTAATTGAGAGGGATAGAATGGGTGACTATTACCTCTTTGATCTTCTTGTCAATGTTTTTAGATTTGACATATTCTTTTGGGAGAAACTCTTTTAAACTGCAAAGAAAGAGCAATAAAGTCTACGTGTAAGTTAGATTACATTTTACAACAAAGAGTGAAGACAAAAAGTTTAGTTCAGCAAAATGAAGCAACATTTAAATCTATGCACATGTGAATAATTCATGCAGCAAACACTTACTCAATTAATTTATATTTGCCTTCTTCAAAATCACCAAACTGGACTTGTATTTGAATAGCACCGAGCTGTAGATTGACAAAGAAAAGGTCAGTAGGGAAATGCCATAAATTTATGATATTGATGTATGTTAACCTAATAATAATGGCTGCTGTGATAACCATGATTGCAGAAAACTGTCTCAGCAATTTCACCAATGGTAGTGATCCAAATGTTTCCATAAGATCATTGTGATCACTGAAATTGAAAAAAATCTATCTCTGTGACTACAATGGCAGTGTTAGTTTGGTTTCCATATATCAGTGAACATAGCTTTCTGCAATCATAGCATTTGTACCAATATCATATGAACACCAAGCTAAGTATGTGCAGAGTGACTGTTTACAAACACAATGAACTCACCTGAGAAGCTTCTTCTACAGTACATGGATGAGTTCCATCAAGAATACCATCACGGCACTGAGAAGAGATATAATTAATGCTTATCACAATGATTTCTAGCCTCCTCACAGATGTCCATTGGGTTGTCATGCAATGCTTAGCTCCCCAAGTTCCAAGTTCCAGTTGGGGAGCTAAGCTTTGCATGACAATTCGGAGTACATCTGTGAAGGAGACTACATGATTTCTTATAATTAAGGAGATGATATGACATAAATCATAGATTACCTGAACATATAGTAGATTTAATTGCACAGGATCTTTAATGTCAACATTTTGATCTGAATAAAAGTACTTCCTCCTACAGACAAAATACAGAGATTATCCAATAAGTCATGAGGAGAGGCTTATTCATAGAACCACGATTTGCTTGAGTCAACATGAAACAATTGTGCAGCATTCCCACTGGAATATAGAATGTCCGACAAATGTCATAAATTTCAGAGAGATTTACCGCATTTACTGTTTTTTCCCTAACGTACTCTTAGAATACAGAAATGAATTCCAAGACAGAGATATATAAATTTTTCAGCAATCTACATATATTCATGCTGCATACTGAGAAAAATGTATTTGGCTTGTCAGACGTAGGAACAGTAACCAAGATGGAAAACAATGAATAGTGGAACTATGAATAGAACAGAACTTAAATTTATTTCATAAATTACAAATTTGAGATATAACACATGCACTGATTGCCTTAAAGAACAAATTAAACTATTTTGCATCTAGAAGACAAAAAACCTTCTTATCAATTAGCTGTATTTAGATTGTACATTGTTCACATTACCTCATGACAACTGTGTCTGTGTCACTTGTTCCTAGTTCACGCAATGTCTTGTCATGGTCAAGCCAGCGGACTGAAAAAAGGAAAATCCATTAAGATTAATAAATCATTTGAGAAACACTGAAACTTTAGTTTTAATAATCCAAGAGTCATTAGAAGAACTATCAATAATAAATCATTACAAATATATGTACTGTCTAGCTGACTCAATTACTGTGTTTATTAAGGGGAACTGTAAGTTATAGTGCGCTGCATGGCACATGGCATTCAATCAAGGTACATTTCACAGAAAACAGCTAGACATTATCAGGTTACACAATTAAGAGATGACCTGGCCAGGTCAATGCCAGGTTTGCATAATAGAAAATCGCATTCTACTCTCATTTGTACAGTACCATCATCTTCAGTGTGAAGTTTCTTCTTCAGTTGTTCCATCTTCTTACGATCTCTTTCTTCCATTCGTTTTATGGGAACATCTTTCATTAATGATTTATCCTATTACAAATGATACAGAAATATTATATTTTAGCCTTGAAATCAATTAATTCTCATCAAAGCTGTTGATCCCTACTCTTCTCATTGTTGCTGTTTTCTCTGATTCATCTTTTTCTTCCTTCATTCCCTCTACCAGTAGGGAGAATTCCTCAGGATTTGATATTCCTAGAATGGATGACATAACAGTTTAGTTGTTTAACACAATGCAACATTATTAGACATTTTCTGAATTATACTTCAAATCAAGGTTGGACTAGCTTTCATACAATAAAATATTGTATAATTGATCAAGTCCAACATCAACTTGAAATCAAGATTTGTGTTCATTAAATGGAATTCAGAAAAGGTCAGGCAAAGTCAATGACAAGTGATCAATACAACATCTGTCCTGTAAGCACGTAGTAGAGCAGATTTCATATGACTGTGAAAACAGCACCTAACAGTCACTGTACGCTTATGACAGGAATTTGATTTTTTTTATAGACATCACGGCACTGATACGGTCATGGCACTGTGTGGTAGATGTTTCACACTAATATGAAACCTGCTCTAACGTCAAGTACCAAGGCACTGTAAGAACCACATAATAATGTAAACATTGGTCAATCAATTATCTTGTTGGTTGTGTTATCCTGATAGTACAGGTTCCTTGTTTACACATAGAGGTCCACATACAAATGCATTTGTCAGAGTTTCATATGCAAATTAAGTAGTCAATAAACAGATGGTCAAATCCCACCTATTTTCAAGTCAATTTTACACCCACAATGTAGATATCAAGTTACAATGTTATTATCTTACCCATTTTTGCACAAACTGTTTCTAGAATTTGTCCACATGTGTGACTGTCATCAATCTGGACACAAATAAAAATATATATTTTGTAAATATTGGAAAGGAAAGGAAAGGAAAGGAAAGGAAAGGAAAGGAAAGGAAAGGAAAGGAAAGGAAAGGAAAGGAAAGGAAAGGAAAGGAAAGGAAAGGAAAGGAAAGGAAAGGAAAGGAAAGGAAAGGAAAGGAAAGGAAAGGAAAGGAAAGGAAAGGAAAGGAAAGGAAAGGAAAGGAAAGGAAAGGAAAGGAAAGGAAAGGAAAGGAAAGGAAAGGAAAGGAAAGGAAAGGAAAGGAAAGGAAAGGAAAGGAAAGGAAAGGAAAGGAAAGGAAAGGAAAGGAAAGGAAAGGAAAGGAAAGGAAAGGAAAGGAAAGGAAAGGGCAAATGCCCTGAATGATTATCATTACAGAGCTGTCTGCTTTAATTTGTAACAGTATCCACCATAAAGAGAGAGATAAAGTACAGAAAAAAAGAAAAGAAATATTTAACACTTATTTACTGGGATCGAGGGAAACAGTGTGTTTTGTGGTCCTTTGTGGTCTCAAGACCACTGATGTTTCCCAAGGCAAAGCCACCAAACATACAGCTGCTTTCCAAAGGTTCCAGTAAATAAGGGTTTTGTTATATACCAACTGTCAAAGAACACAAAGCAAAACATCGCTGCAATGAATGTCTTTATTCAAAATTCACTCAAAACTTATTAACAAACTGACCTTTTTTTTGCAAAAAGTTTTTTGGAGAATTGTTGCAGCTTGTCTGGTGGCATTCCTGGTTGACTATCAATCATTTGCTCCCAATAAATTCTGTAAATTGGGCTTACAAATGTAATAGTTTGACAATTCACATGAGTTTTGCCTCATGTCCAAATTAATGAATTTGCAAATGCGCTCTGCCAAAAACACGCCTTAAAAGCTAAATCAATTTCCGGTTTTGTTATTACTGGTCTACAACATTGTTGCCCATTGCCCAGGGAAACACCAAAACTTGTTCACATTCATGCGATACCCTCTCAGTCAATCAGAGCATGAGAAAAATGGACTTTGACAATTGGTATATAACTTAATAATTTGGTAGTGTGTTGAGCTAGAAGATACATGTAGATGTGTACATGTATATAAGTATGGAATAATGTACCAAATATGTTGTTGGCTGACTGTAGGGTGTCACTCAGCCAACAGTTCATCACCAGCTGATTGACAGTTCCCTGACTGCAGTAGGCCAACAGTTTATAAACAAAAACCAACAAGCAAATCACCAGAAAACCATTGACAAACAGATGACAAACATCCATCAAACCACCAATAATAAATTATTGAAGGACAGTCATCAACATTAAGGAAATGGCATGCTTTCTATACTGTACTCTTTCTGAGAAAGAGGCTAGGTAAACTATATTTAGGTATATTTACATGTAGCTTAGAGAGGCTATAGGTATATGCTAAGTAATGAAAGAGTGTCACTCTACATTCTAGGAGTTGTATACTCCTTATAGTCTTGTGACAAAGCTTGTTTAGGATGACAGTTCTTGTACTAATGTACATGTACATGTATAATATAATAATAATATAATAATATAACAAGATAATTATTACCTGAAGGGTTTTAACGTTATTGTCCATAAACTTGATTTTGATGAGGCGAATTTTTGATTTATACTCCACGGAATCCTGCCATGAATAACCACATTAAATGATCAGCACAAAAAATGTTTGAGCTACACTTGCAGCTTCTCTTGTATTTCATACCATAAATGCATTGTTTGTAAACTAAGTTAAAATGGTTAGCACAATATTGTACATCACTCTTTTTAGAGCAGCTCTTGACAAGCAGTCAGCTTACTTACATTTTGTAATTTCTGGCCCTTAATTAAACATCTTTAGGAAGCTGCTAATAATACAAGTTGAATCAAACTTACTCCATTTTTTAGAGGGTAGAAATTCAGGGATCTTGCAGGTTCTAGCCATTTTCCTTTTGATGGCTCATCAGATGACAAAAATAGGCCATAGTCAGCAGCTAAAACAAGGACATTAATGCTCAAAACAATGGTTGTTATAACACAACAGGGGTGGATCCAGGATTATCTTCAGGAGGGAGTGCACCATCTTCAGGAGGGGGTGTACCATCATTTGATATAAATTGGAAACCGCTGAGAGGATATTTTGGAAAAATATAAATGAAAAAAGGACTCAAAGTCATCTCAGGAGGGAGTGTGCACCCCCTGCACCCCTCCCCTAAATCCGCCCCTGCACAAGTATTTGCTAGAACCACATTTACTCAGCAACATAGAGAACTAAATTTGTCTAAAAGAAATTGCTTGCAAGTGTTTGGGGGCCATCATGTGGTCATTCTTGTGGATCATTGTCAATCCATAGCTTGCCTGAGCAGCTCAATTACTTTGGTGGATCATTGTGGATCCATACCCAGCTCAATTGCTTTTGGCCCCACCCTCCTCTTCCTGGTAAGTATGATAGGTGAGTATGCTGTCTACCAATATTATCAGAGAGTGTGATGGGTACTAGGTGATGGAGCATGAATGGTTACTATGGTTACCATCTTGTTGCCAGGGACTAGTACATCCTTCAGGATGGCAATATGGCACCCAAGCCCAACCTCATCACTGCTGATGGGTTAAATATTTTGGTAGATGAAAATAAGAATAATTATTAATATTAATTTACCTTTTCCAGGGCTTGCATCAGGTACTTTATCTCGAATTATTCTTAATGCCTCAGCAACTGTGGCTTCTGGATTAAACTACATCAGTAAGAGAAAATGTTTAATAAATTGTATTTCTATATCAAAACAATAATACTACAGCTGTATATCAAGGAATTTGGAAAGAATAACAGGCTGTTAGATTTTGTTTCAATTTGTATGCAAAATTTATATGCATAGGTCACATGATCAATGTACAATCTTCTTGCATCTCTGATTAAGATCTCATCAATCTTTCCAAACTTTTTCTCGCACAAAATGTTCTTAAGATCATTTACAATTATCAAATGACCCTCCATGATCTTGGGCAATCCATAATGGAGTGGTGCTTAAAAAATGCATGCACACTTGAACAAATGCATGCACACTTCCTCACAACAACTTTAATTAAGACAATATTTACATAAAAATTATCACTTACTTGTAATGTTTTAATACTGTCATTCTTGACAACGTGAACTTTGAGTGACAAAGCCATAGTTAATGATTTCTTGTGCAGTAGTTATTTACCTGAAGACATTCATTATTAAATACAGTGTAAAATATAGAGAAAGTTTCATGACTGTGAAAAAATCATGGTAAATGATGGTTATAGCACAGTATACATTGGCAACACCCAATGTCTTCCATATGCCATACAACTAAAATCAAAAGAATGGCATTGTCCAAGTTGTCAATTAGCTGTCAAGGTCAATGGGCAATCTAATTCATTAAAAATTATATAATAATAATTGGTATGCTACTCTGATTGGAACCATTTGTGATTGCAGTTCACACACAAAGAAGATGTCAATGAATCTTAGGCGTGGTCTGACTGGTTGAAATGTTTCGATGAATATTATTTAAAACAAATAGATTCAGATCTATATTTCTGTGGGTCTGTATTTTAGATGTACAGAAGACATCAAAAGGTGATGAGAACAACATACAGTCATATGCCACTTGATGGTCATTTGTAAATAGATGCTTGTTTAAATTTATGGAAATGTATTCAATTATTTTGGATTCAGCAATATATGAAAGATAATTTTTAGCTTCTTATTATTTTGTTACTTAATTTTATATATGTGAGCCCTCACGTGTGCCGAGTGATCTTTTTTTCAATAATGATTATTATTTGTCTTCGTGGTAATTATTTTTGTTCTGACCATATTTTGATGCCATCTGGGCACCTACATGTATTAGAGTAAATAATTATATGCATGCATAACTGCAGATAAATTTTAATCTATTATAGAGCCTACAGTTGTAGTGAAGCCAACTGATCAAGATTCAAAGGTCTCATTTTGCAAATTACACCGTACAAAAGCATGTATGAACATGTACATATAATAATCTCCTTGTATTCCAAGGAAGAATTTTTATCATACAGGGTCAGAACCACTTCACATTTCTTCAGGACTGGTTTCACTATTTGCACAAACAAAGGTTCACAATAAAAAGCATACTACAAAAAATCATGAACAGATCTGAGTTTTTGAAAATATATAAGGCCTTTACCTTATCTTTACTTATTAATCTGAGTTTTTCTGTGTTTTTCAAACTTCCAAAAACCAAAACAGAATATGTTAAAATTCTATTCCATGTTTTCTAATCAAGTATTGATGTCCAGCATAATTACATTTAATTTAGCAAGCTTTTAAACATTATAAATCTTAATTAGTGTTCTGGGCTTGGTTCTTTAAAAGTGGATTAGTGTTAATCCTGGGTTACAATGAATGGTTTTCTTTAGATTTAATGCTTGGTTAGTGCTGATCACCATTTGAGCAAATGGAATCCTATAAAGGGGAGCAATGACTACATCTAAAACTGAAACATCAAAAATCATGGGAACAATGAAAATGTCCATCATAAACACAAAAAAGTGGGAAATGCCTGTTATTAGTTTTTTTCACAAGACTGATTTACTCATTGAAGTGAAAAATTGAAACAAATATACCAGTAACCATTTCCCATTATCAGATGTAAAAAAATACTGTCTTGTAACACAAAAACAACTCCGAAGAACATTCTTGATGGCTTAAGATTTAAGTAGTGCAAGAAAAAACTTGAAGGATGATGTTTCAACTTTATTACAAAATCATTATCAAGTACTACAGAAGGTTACACACTACAGAAGGTTACACAATTCAAGCTCATTGACTGGTTGACTGAACTTCTCACCTAGTGTTCGGTTTGTGCATTTAACAGTGAGCTTGCATAACCTTCAGTAGTATTTGATAATAATTTTGTAATAAAATCGAAACGTCATCCTTCAAGTTTTTTCAAGATTGCAAATCTTAAGCCATCAAGAACATTTGTTCTTCAGAATATACCTGTGCCAATGCAAAAATTGTCCTGTACGTACAATATTGCCAAAAATCTCAATACCCCCTCCTATAGATGCATCTTTAAGTGACTATATAAACAAAGCTCGTGCATGTAATATTTGGGCAAACATACATGTAATGAAACTTTTATATTTAACAGGCCACTGTACATGGGAGAAGCCACGAATGAAAAGAGTTGTTGCTACCATGTAAACTTTTTAATTACAATGCCAAGCTTTTGGACAAAGTGTCCATCTTCAGGGCTAATGAAAATAATGTTAAAATTGTTACAATTAAATAGCATAAGAGATGAAACTTATTTTTGTTACCTTGTATAGCCATACAATACCGTTAGGCCAGAAGAGTTTCTATTGTACAAATGCATTCAAGACATTATCGTCATACCATAGTTACCTATTAAAGACTTGTAATGAGTTATTCCTAACTATCATTCAGTCAGATTCATATGCTTTATCCCATACAAGTTTACATATCACAGTATATATACAATATTTGTATAGAGCAGCTTTTGAATAGGCTCGAAACAGACTTTGTCAAGCTATGGTGATGTCAGTGCCATGTTGTCTATAAAAACATTAATTTAGAAAATTCCTACTGAAACGCAAGGGCCATTATGTAAACTACCGGGTCAACAGTAATAATGTCTATACCCTCATTAAAATAAAGATTTTTTTAACTGTGAGATCCTGTTAATGTGCTGTTCCACAGTCATAAGAAAGCTTCTCTCTAATCTACAGGAACTATTAGTACATTACAGCTATATACCAGAAAATAAGAGATCAAAGTTAAAAGCACTAAATAATCTAATGTGAGTCAATAATTTAATTACTAGGAAGATTGTTAGGGCGATAAAGATTGATTTATTTATACAAACTCAAATCAAACATGAAAGGACTTGCAGAGTAATATGATATTAAAACCAGCTTGATAGGTAAGGAATGACTTAACTTTTTGCCTTAATTAAACATCAAAAACATTTTTGGTGGACCCCTGTCTCCTTTTTATCAGTATCTTTTTATCTGTTTATGGTGAGACAGCAATATTGTAATACAGATATTGAACAGGATGCAAGTCTTTCATAATCTAAAACAGGCTTTAAAAAGCTTTTGACTTATACTTCCTGTGCAAACAAACACTTTTAGAAATTAAAAATAGGGTGTGTTCTATATTTACATGAACTAATATACCACGGCACCCATATATGGAAATGAGCAAAGAAAAATTGAAATATCATCTATCATCATCATCTAACAGTGCTTCTCTTTGTTATTGTCATGATTATTTGCAAATGTTAGAAGTTTTGCTTTAATATCCCAACAATAAAAAAAATGCTTTCAAGAAATGTTGCCAAATTTAGGAATTTTTTAAACAGTATTCATTTTTTTAATTGTCAAATATTTTTAATAAGCAAAAACAGACTATATACAATACTGGCAATACAAATGTTAATAAATATAAATATTACTTTTATACCATCTTTTTGTTATTCCATTTCAGCTGATTATCATTATCATAATCTGAGTGACAGAAACCTGTAATCACCAAAAACTGGTTCTAAAAATAACTTCAAATCACATTACACAAAGGTTAAAAAGGTCTAAGAATTAAGACTAAGTATCCCATGTTACAATCCTGTATAAGAATGCTTAAGTCAAATATGTGACCTATATATCTTCAAATGTTATACAAATGTTTCAATATTGATGTAATATAATGTCCACACCAGCTGGAAAAAGGGTTTCAGAATTATTAAATAAAAGTAACCACAGAAAAACTCAGAGAAAGATACTAAAATACATGTTCATACATACACTGTAGTAATAATTGAATATTCATTGACTGATTGTTTAAACAATATTAAAAAGAAACAATTCATTTTGAGAGTTTGGTGACAGTTTGTTTCAAGGTGTTTGGGTCTTAGCCAGACATCTGCATTAATTATGATGAATTTGTTTCTAGTTTGTATCAGATTTGTACATTTTCTTAATAGGTATGCAGTAGAAACAATAATCTAATGGACTGTAGGAGTTGAATACCTAATTATTTCAATTAATCATTAATTTATTAACATTAATTGAGAGGTGAGATTACATCAAAGTGAGACATATATGACTGTGAAAACAGCACAGACATTTGCACAACCATAGCATGGCACGGTTATGTTTACGTTTATAAATAACATGACAATCAAGTGGTTACACCAAAGCACGATTTGAGAAGCACATTGACAGTGTTCTTCAAAGATTCTTAAGTTGATAATGCATAATTGAAGTAAGCTAAATCTAGTAGCAAAAACTATAATAACAGGTGTCAATGAAGTAAAATAACTGAACTATCTAGAAAAATTTGTTATCAAACCACAAGAAATGACTTCATTGCCTAGAGGTGGGGATTAGATACAGTGTGTGATTATCATAAACTGAATCAACAACCACACCAAACGTTACACACAATAAGAAACAACATCATTTATACAGAATTAGCTATTGTTTTCTCTCGATGGAGAAAATGCAACATCAATTTGCTTCAAGCAATCATAACAAAGAGCAGGTGGAAAGGAAAATGTCACAATCATAATATCAAATTTTAAGAATGTTATTTCCCAAGGTGGGAGGCATTATCTATACATTAAAAATTTATACCAAGAAGCAAAATAATCAAAAACAAAATTTTTAAATTGATGTCTTATCGTGTTTTTGTAATACATAAATTTTTATCTTAAATGGAATTGAATGCACATATTTTCCAAATATCACCTGATACTTTAAATTTATTTTGTTTGACAATATTTTAGAAGGAACGCCATGACTAACAAATTATTTTTAATTAGTCTATTTTTTTATTTTTTATTTTTTATTTCTATATTTTTTTCTTTTGAATTTGAATTTGATTAATATGAAATAATAACCACAATAACAAAGAAAGTGAAAACTGCACTTCTTAACCTCTCACTTACTATAGAAACTTATACTCTAAAGAAACAATTCAATGAAACGTTAAAATTTACGAGGTTGGAATAATTGACATCTTCGCAACTAATTTGTAACCACGGCACCATTGATTTCACAATTTTAAGAATTCATTATTGCATTCAACAAAGGGAACGCTTTGTGTATAAGGGTATAAATAAATCAGTCATAAAAAATTTGCGGCAAAGGCCACAAACACAGACACATTATTTATTTAAGCGAAATAGTAATGAGCACTGTTTGAAAAGAACGAGTCAATAGTATACAACTTACGATGCTAATGAACAAGTTCTGTTCAAACAGCACAGAATTGTGTTACGATGGTCAAATAAATACTACGAAAGTCTAGATAAATTTCCGTTAAAATAACGAGGGTAGTTCTAGATGCAATCCACAATTAGATCACAAACGAAGATTAGATGATCTGGTAGACGTTGTTTGACCCTTGGCAGTATGCACAACATACGCTTGCATACAGTATCAGCAGGAAGAGTAAACATTGGGTAATTTTAACCCCAAAACTCCCTTCCAATCTCTGCCATTACATTATTTATCCAATTTCAAGCATTGTAGACGTTATAATAAAGCACGTAAGATAAGCAGTAATGTAGGAGAAGGATTTTTGTGCTTCAGTAAATGAACAGTCTTCGTACATGAATGGGGATTCGGATTTCGCCTCATGAAATACAAGAACTTGTAGAACGACTTCATCTATTTCTAATTCAAAGCATCAAGTAATTAAAATCCACTAGAAATCAAAACAGTAGTAGTAGGGAACCGTCAAAATGAAAACAGCCCTCAAGCGGAAGGGATGAGGCCACTTCACAGAGAAAGAAGACCCAGCGTTCTCGGAGTTCTCCAACCATATTTTTCGACAATTGCACAAATTCCAATGCATTGAACCCTTGATGACCACCATTTCTATAAGCGTACATCTACATACCTTAATTTAACGGGAAGATTAATTATCACATCCAGATAACCCAAAATAGACACACTTTGTTGTGAAAAAGCCCTCCTTCTACCAGAGTCGTTTAGCGGAAACGAGTAAATTTGGCCCAAAATGGCCGTAAAAAACATTCGGAATGCTTCGGAAGATTATGGGCGGAGCCGAAGAGCATTCCGAAGGTGTATAATAACCGACAGCTTCTCGATGTAAACAAGGTTACGCCAACTCAATCGAAAATTGGGAAAAGATTTTAACTTTGTTGATAAAAATCACCTGTAACAAACTTTTGTGTTCTATACTACCCTAGTTTGTGGTAGCTTATAGTCGTATTTGCGTCAACCGATGGAGAGTAGGCGTTGTGTGACAACATAAAAGGCACACCTAGTTCCAGCCCCTCTGCTGCGTCACCTTTGCTGCGACACGCGACCACTTTTGACCACAAACAGCACAAAACTTTCCGTAGAAGAGGGGAATAAGTGCTGTTGTTGTTCCAAAAAGGGAAGTCACGAAAATGGCATACTGATTTGCATTAGAAACTAGACGCATAACTATGTGAACTCGGGCTTGCTACATAGGGGTCTTGTTTTAGCCGGATAAGAGAGACTATGCGAGAAGATGAAGAATTTAAAGTTATGAGAGAAATTTATGTAATTCAAAATACCTCTGTAACCACGGGCGTAACGAGGCCCGAGCAAAAGGGGGACGGGGGGGGGGGGGGGGGTGCAGTCAATGGAAAGGTGTCCTGTTCCCGCCAAAATATGCAAATTTCCTAATTTCCCCAGGAAGAACGTTTCGGGACCAAAGCTAGTCCAGAACTGGACCCACTTTATCTTCGCGCGCGCGGCCAAAATTTAAAATTGGAGCGAGCGATGTAACGCTAACGGACGCTCTTTCGAATGCGCGCGCGCTTCTTTTATTTCTTCGTTCACTGTTTATTGTATATAATTGTTATTGAGGAAAGTGGGTCCAGTTCTGGACTAGACCAAAGCGCGTGGGAATTTGTCCAGCATCGAGAAAAATAAAAACTTCGTCCATGCAAGTGCGGATAATTGAGATAGCATTTGAATATTGTGAATTAAATTAAAAGTAATTTAACTCTAAAGTGATATCATTGACATCATCCTTCAGATGAAATTTTAGGGGCGGCGATGCTCTCCCTGTAGCTAGACTACTGGCTCCCCCCTCGCTACGCCACTGTCTGTAACCAATTGCGAAACTGCCGCACCGGTAGAAATGTTAAGAAATTTGCCAATCCCGTTTCCTGTTTCAATAAATGCCATATGTTTGGAACTCTCGCTTTGAATTTAGAAATGTTTCTATATATTGTGATCGAGCAAAGTTATAAATGACTCGTCTCCGGAACCTGCATGCTAGATAGTCCTCGAGAAATAGTTGTTTTTGATTACGAACTCGGGTTCAAGTTACGACGTAGCCAGTTTCGGGGGTGGAAGCAGAATAATTGGACTACCGTTATTCATTATTGTCAAACATCTTTTCTCAGTCAAGAATGCCTCATTTAATTGTTTCCCATTATTCCTTATTCTTATTTAATCAGTTTCTGTTATTCGTTGTTCTTTTTTTCATCTTGTCGTTGTTTATTGTAGAAATAGAAAACGAGGCAGCGTGCTATGTTGAGTTATAGAAGCACGCGGGAATTGTAAGAAGACGAGAGAAGTGTTAGGAGAAGCACGAGGCGTAGCCGAGTGCTTCTCAACACTTCTCGAGTCTTCTTACAATTCCCAAGTGCTTCTATAACTCAACATAGCACTGCTGCCGAGTTTTCTATTTCTTTTATAAAATACAATTGAAGTTTTATTTTCTTTTTTCGTTGGAGAAAGTTTGAAAAAGTGCGCGCGCGTGCTGTGTGTTCTCATAGAGAACGCGCGACACGCGTCCTTTGGCCAATCAGAGCGCGCGTTATATCATAGCTATTTTATAATATTCCTTGGGTTTCACAGATGCAATATTTCATTATTGTCATTATTCCACAGCATTCTCAAACCGCTATTCACTATTCTGCTTCCACTCCCGACCAGTTCGACCAGATTGTCAGATTGGCACACGCTAGCTCGTTCGTTAGCTTGATTCTGCCATCTCGGTAACCGTTACCTTAGTTACTCCAGTCCACCGGCACCTTCTTTGATTTTCTCCAGTGTTTGATTGATACAAAATTAGTACTCTATTCTTACAACCTCCATTACTTTGTATATATTTTCATTTTATATTTTTTTCCTGATTAGTGGACTGTATTCTTGAGAGTGCAAATAAAACAGTTCAGTTCAGTTTCAACAATTAATACGAGCAGAGGAGAGAACAATAGAAAGGCCTTTCTTTTCCTAACCCCTGGAACGGTACGAGATTGGCGTAGAATGTTTATTATACGCATGCGCGTAGACTTTACGCACGCGCATTAGCGCAGATCAGACTGCGATTTGAGAACCAAAGACGAAAAAGACGAAAAATAAAGCCCATTTTAAAACTCGTGCTCCCTACGAGAAGCCCGAGTAAAAAGTAGCAACATGATATTTCAAAACCACTGATACAACAATAGAACCGACACATGGAATATCCACGTCACGAATCACGGAAAATAAAAAGATCAAATCACGAATTAATCACGGACAACTTTTGATATTTTCTCGAACAAACAAGGAAACATCATTGGGGGGTAAGGCAAATAGTACCAGCTAGAAAATCATCGTTGGTCTCAGAAAATTTTTAGTTTTGATCCGATTTGGAAACCTTGGAAGCCTTCGTAATTTCTTTTGGAAGCCTTCGCGTAATTTCTTTCCGCGTCTCGGAGTCTCTGATTTTTAAGACGCACGATGGGAAAACGCACAGCACGGCACTGACAGGAGTAAAGGTGCGGTAATATATACGAGCAACAAAATCATGCAAATTGTCGCGTAGCATTGTTTGTTGCAAGTTATAGAGCGATGTTGCTCGTGTTACCGCCACGCGCGCAACTTGTCACGCAACAAAAATCGATTTTACAGGTTGCAAAAATTTGCATGTTGCACAAAGTAGAACCAGTTTCTACTTATTGCAACAAGTAACCGCAACCTGCAACATCGATATTTAATGCGTGAAAAGTTGCGCGCGAAGTGACCGCGCTACAACAAACAATGTTGCATGACAAGATACACGATTTTGTTGCTCGTATTAGCGCACCTTAAAAAATCATCACATCATGGCGCAGTCCATTTTTCATTCAAGAACTGTATGGTGATAATAGTTCTCATTCATTTCTGAGTTCCCTCAGTAAAAACGAACTAGTTTCGATCTAAGCTGTGCTCCGTGATCAGACATGAGTCGTATGGTGGCTGCTACGTGTATGTGTATGTAAATTTGTGTGTAAATGTGTGATTGTTCAATTGTCTCGTGATGAAAGCGCCCTTGTAAACCTTCAACTCGATCACGTTGAGCTGCGCCCTTCGTAATTCAGCACTTGGCTGCGAGGAAGGGTAATGAGCTACCCCAAATTTATTTTATTTATGAGTATAATTCTACACAAATCAGCAAAATAACCATTTATTTCACCTGTACGTTTTTCTCAAAAATGCATCTTGTCATCTTATTACGAATGTGATAGTTTTCTACTTAAATAGATAAATAAATTGTACTTAACTGCAACAGTTTAACGCTTGTATCTTAATTGTCATTACGTACAATTGACCTTCTAGCTTAAAAGGCCCTTCCAATGAGCAAAATGAGCAAATTTTCTATCGCCAATTTTCTTTGAAAATAAATAACTTTTGCTCGAATGGATGAGAAAACTTGACCGGCAAATTTCATATGACAGGGAATTTGCTCACGTTCGCGAGAAAAATCCGGCCATTTGCCATATAGAAAACTTATTCTTCTTCTGAAGATGGCATAAGCTATGCCGAAACATGCCAAGATTACAAGTATTATTCATTTTTTTGAAAGTTATCTTATCAGTGGTGCGCACTACGATGTTTCAGAAAACTTGCCATAGAAAATTTCCTTGCGTGGAATGGCCTTACGTTTTTAGCTGGCATGCAATTGAGATGGTTGGTTCGTATGAATGGGTTATAAATAACTAGCTTCTATTTTCGTCCATGTGGAGCAGTGAAGTCAAGATCAGCTGGTCCAATAGCCACAATACCATAAGGGTTGATCCTGCGATGGCTCATCTAAATATCAAATATGATAATACAATCTTTGAGTGTTGCATATCAGATGCATATTACCCTGGGTACCAGAGGCCCGAGAGGGATTGCATGTCTACAGAACCAGAAATTGTTACAATTGGCTGAATGGCTGGTTACTCCCTATTTGGACCACAAATTGTATTCTATTGAGAAAAGTTCTCTAAGAACCCCCATGCAGAAATCCTAGATCCAACCTTAGGTTTGTCATGTATGTATTCTGCCTCCATTTGCAAAGCCCCATCTATATAAAATTTGAGTTCCAAAATGTTCTCCTAACTCCATTTACATAAATATTTTGGTTCCTAGCTTTCCTGTGAGTCAGTTTATCTTTACTCTGATGATAACTTTACGTTCAATCTGTCCTTACTTTTCTCTTGACTACAAATCTTGAAAATCTTTCCTGACTAATGCAAAAGGCATTGGTTAGTTTACCTGGTAATGCTTCTGAATGTGTTCAGGATCCACAGTTTCAGCAATTCCATCTGTCTGGTAAATATCTTTTACATATCCCCACAAGTTTGGATAGTGACTAACAATACGTTTCTTGTTGCACTGTAAAGTTGAAAATACATGTAAGTTGCAATTCTATATATACACTTGCCCACTTATGTCACTACATACTGTTTATCTATTTATGCTGTACATCATCACACTTTGTTCCTTATGCGAAGTTAATAGCCCACTTTCGATATATGGTTTAGATGCCACACACAAAAGAATCAGTTCGAGGCTCTGGGGAATAATGCTTAGTGGTGCGCGACTCAACAATTGTTTTGTTACGCACTACTAAGCATTATTCCCCGGAGCCTCGTATTGATTCCATTGTGTGCGGTAACTCAACCATATATCGAAAGAGGACTATTAGTTTCATTTTCTTCCCACAATTCTCGCGCTTTGCTTACAAAAGTCCATTGGTCATGAACATGTCTACCGTTTACCGATTTATTAAAGAAAGGATTCCGGATATCGTGCAAGGGTTCAGACAAAAAATATATATATCGTGCCAACTGAAATTCCTGCAGTCAAGTGCAGTTACCTGGGCCGAGGAGGGTCATCAATTTTTTTCTGTTAATCAATGACGGACCATGTTTTTTAGAAAAAAAACAAGGGGGAGCGTTATCATAATTTTGTTTTGATTGAGATAAAAAAAACTCCAGCCCACCCCCTCATTAAAAACGTACAGTCCCTTATAATTAAAAAATATACATACCTTGAAATGACCAACATATACCATGTCAAATCTCACCAAAGTAGTAAAGAGTCGAATATCTGCCTCTGTTAATGTGGCTCCTGTTAGATATCGAGACTTGGACAGGATTTCCTCAGCCTGAAAGACACACAGTCATTAAAGTTAGCTATTGTTTGAAGAGAATTGAAAGTCAAGCTGTAAATACCTTATCCAAGGCTTCAAACAATGGATTTACTGCAGAGTCATATGCTTCTTGTGTGACAGCAAACCCACACCTGTACACTCCATTGTTGATGGAGCTAGGAAAGATAAACACAATAAATTAGCCCCGGGGGGGGGGGGGGGGGGTACTCCCTATATTGGTGTGCTAGGGATGATCGTCGTATTTTTTAGGGGTTGAAATCGCCGATTTGGTATTTTTTAGGGGTCGTCAGAGAAAATCCAAGGTTTTTCAGCAAAGATGGTATTTTTTAGGGGTACAAAATAAACGATTGATCTCTACAGTATCTCGAGGTGAATTAGATGAAGAAATAAACAACGACACTTTGAATTAGTGCTGTTCGATTGTTTTCTTTGTTAGTTTTTTGTTTGATTTTTTGGTATTTTTAGGGGTATTTTTGAGCTGTTAAGTATTTTTTAAGGGTTGAAAATTTTGGCATTTGGGTATTTTTTAGGGTACGTTTTGGAGGTTTCCGACGATCATCCCTAGCGTTTTGACCCCGAAGAACCCCTCCCCCCCCCCCCCCGAGAAATTAGCATGATCTGGGACTGCATGAGGTGGAGCACCTGACACAGGAGTCCCAAGAGGCATTTGATGGCTCCTGGTGTCCCTGCCCTTGGGAATTTTATCTCGAGACGTCATCAGCTAGTTGTTGAGGATGTAGAGATGGGGAAATTTGATCAAATTTGGCTCACTCTTCTTCAGGAAGTTTTTGAACAAATACAAATGCCCCACGTGTACCCGACCCCTATCAGTACTTGCATACTAATCAGGTCGACCAGTCACGCAACGTTCACATGATTTATATCACTTAACTAATCAGATCGACAAGTAACGCAACGTTCTCATGATTTTTATCACTTGCATACTATAATTAGGTTGACAAGTCACGCAACGTTCTCATGCCTAAATAGACATATCAACTTACGGGTATATCCAGCTGTTGAGCTCCTCAATTTGACTTCGCAGGTGTTCAGGATATAAATCTAGCTTCTTTTGCTCTTCCGTGGCACAAAACTGGTTGAACTCGGTATTAAACATGCGAATAATTTCACTTGACTCGTTATTCACAATAGTTTTGGTTTTCGTGTCCCACAAGACGGGTACAGTAACGCGACCATCGTAGTCGGGAGAGGCGATCTTGTACACTTGTCTCAATGTCTTGCAGTTATTGACCGTGTCGAGACTACATTTTGGTTTGGAGTCGGTGAATGTCCAGCCTTCTTCAAGCATCAACCAGTCTACGACGGTGTAGGAAATGATGTCTTCTAAACTTTTGAGCTTTCTAACCATCAATGTACGACAAGCCCAAGGACAGGCTAAGGAGACGTACAGATGATAGCGATTGGCTTCAGGTTGGAAAGGAGTGGAGCCATCTGATTTGATCCATTGACGAAAGCCGCTTGGAGCTCTGACAAACTCTCCCTTCTTATTAAGTGGGAACTCTAAACCTTTCGGTTGTTGAGCCATCTTGCAAAATTTAACAACAAGTTTCTTCGCTGCACAGTAATAATAATACGCTGAGTCACACCGGATGTGTCTCAGCATCTGCATTGTGGGTTCCTGATATTGCCTGTTATGTTTGCAGTAGACGTCATATCCGTTCTCGTGGAATGGAACGGAATGGAATAGAATAGAGTGGAGTGGAGTAGAGCGGAGTAGAGTGGAATGCAGTGCAGTGCAGTGGGAAGGGAGAAGGAAGTGCGGATTTGGATATTCGCTCTCTGAAAAGATGTGGTAAGTATCCATCTATGAAGGCGTACGGTAAATAACGTTTCCACAGAAAACCGAACGCAGGAGTATTAACACTTTTTTATATCTCACTAGGATTCTCAGAATCGTGTTGAATACTGTAGACACAGATCTCGAAAGCGAATTGATGGGCTTAAATTAGGAGACTGCAGCTTCTCGTCAAATTTCTTAACAGTTCTGAAACAGGTATATGTTGTGTCTGTTGTGGTTTCCCACTGCCTGTCAGGCAAGAGTCAGCCAAGATAACCTTGTTGTTCACACAAATTACAGAATTGTTGAAACCAAGTGCTCAATGGATGAACGTTCTGGGACGGGAGTGAAAAGTGTCTTTGCGAAAAAATGCAAACTTGTATTCCCTCCTGGACAGTGCTGTTCATCTTGTACACTGCTAAAGAAGATAGAAACAAAGAAACGATCCGAAATTTCAACAAAGGGAGAGGATATCAAATCAAAATGCAATGATCGATCGCTGGCTCTCAAAAGAACAATTGCAACTCAAGGAAAATGAGAGAATTAAAAAATGCAAAGGGAAATAAAAAAAATCAATACAGTGCAAAATAAAAAAAGGTTTCACTTCAGTATGGTACACTAAAATGTTCTCGAATATTTATTCTTTTCTTTGCCCTTTCCATTTGTTTATTTCTTATATTATACGATTGGTTCTGTTATGTCTGATGACATGGGACAAACCAATTGAGATCCTATTGGAATCACAATGAAAAACTAATGAAACTTCGTTGAATAGATACCCTGGGCTCTAGGGGTTTTTGTTCGCTTTCTTTAGTGAGTCAGGCGAATGCCGAAGGTGACTCTTCCTATCAAACAAACGAACGTCCAGAACGAGAATATAAACCCTTTGAAGTCAGGGTACCGAATAGACTACTTGCTTTAGAAAATTTCATTAAGTGCTTAGATAGCGCAGCGGACTATGAAGGTGATATCTAAAGATATGAATATAAGGGACCGGATATCGTCTCCCTCACTGGCTTTGCGGCAAAGACAACTGTTGTATGTAGCACTGGGTTAGAGCGGATGGGGCCGAAATCTTCATTCTATACGTAAGTTGATTCGATGTCTCAGCTTCTTTGAATGTCGTCCCAAAATTTAGAGATTTCTACCATTTTTCAATTATCTATTAATTTCCCTACTTTGTTTCCTGACGACGTTTGGGTTACGGTTACAGGGGATTACAGGTTAAAACCCTGTTGATTTTTTTCGTTTTTTTCCTTTCCTCTCTCAGCTATTTAGATTGCAGCTAGCCTGTCCCTCCTTTTTGAGCCTTGTCCCCCTCCCCCTCCTCCCCTCTTGAGAGCCTAATCCCCCTCCCATCTGGGTTACTACTAGAGTGATTTTCGTATGAGTAAGAAACTGACCGTACCAGTTACGCCAGTTACGGTCAATGCACGGCACGGCTAAGGCAGGAATTTCGAATGTTTTTATAGACATCACGATACTGACACGGTCACGGTACGGTACGGTCAGTTTCCCACTCATAGGAAAACCGCTCTAAAAATTGTCATGCAGGGAAAATAATGGGGAAAACCCCAAATGCACCCCATCACACTTTAACAATAAGAAACTCGCGAGCAAGAGTCAAATGTTTATTTCCAAACATTGTCTATTTGTTACAAAATTTAATACCAAATCTGATTTGTTTGTAGTCAGTTTAAAAACTTATCATTATGTTACCCTTAATCTGTCCAGTCGCTTTTCTTTATACACTTTTTACAGAAGCAAGGTGTGCCGATGATGAACAATCATCCTGGCAAAGCTCCCTTTAAAGTTACTTTCAAAGGATGAGTAGAAACAACTACATCCATAACATTACTGAAATATATTTCAGTCAATTTTCACAAGAATAAATGAGATACAAGAAGAAATGCCCCGTTCTAGGGTTTGTTACCAAACACCATTTGATACTATTTTTAGATTCACGTGCACTTTCCTCTTCTTCAAAATTATTACTTCGCATGTCCTCACATCAAGAGACCATAATACTATTATTATAGTATTATGGTCTCTTGCTCACACTCAATGGTTCAAACTTTAAAAAACTCCACTTCATCTTGGAGCCTAAGGAGCTCAATATAGCTCATTAGATAACATCAAAGGGTGTTCATGCTTGGGTGTGGGATTTCTTCCCTCATTTTCTCATGCTTGGGTGTGGGATTTCTTCCCTCATTTTCTCTTGATTTTTACTAACAAAATATCTAAGTCAGTGTTTAAAGTATGAAAAAGCAGCATCATATATGTCTACACAGCCTCAAGTAGTCTAATAAGCAATTGTAAAGTTATTGTACTGTTGCAGGGTTCGTACTGTTTTGGAGTTTCAAAATTCCATGACTTTTAATGACCTTTTCCATTACTTTTTTCTATTTTCCATTAGCAAAATTTAGCTGATACTTGTCAAAACTGGAAAGTTTGCATATGTGGATTTTCTATTATTTCCAGGAAACAGGATTAAGTTCCACTGAAAAACGAAAAAAGAAAAAAAAGAAAAAGAATATTTTCTTGTTTTTCCTAAAATAAAGCTACCAATTTTTTTCTAATGCATGATTTTCCATGGCCATAATCTAAATTCCATGATTTTCCGTGTCTGGAAAATGAAATTATAATTCCACAACTTTCCAGGTTTTCCATGACCAGTCTGAACCTTGTGTTCTGGATGGAAATGATCTGCAGCTCTAAAAAGTTTCACTGCTGTGTTTATATAATTATATATATGTACAATGGTTTCTCCTATATCATTGTACATTTATATTTATCTATGTTCTATGTATATTCATGCGTATAAATGTTTCTTTGACTTATCATTACTAATGGTTTCAGTACATAATCACACTCAACCCTCAGATCAATATACGAGTTTCCAGTAGCTCAGTAGTAGAGCATCCATCTAGATAGGCAAAGGGTGTGGGTTCGTTCCTACCTGGGAGTCAGTTTTTCTGAAGTAGTTGTAGTTGTATTTTTTATCCTTCATTGCTTTGACTATTATATAATGCAAATGATTTAAAGCCAATATTTCAATGTCTAAAACCTCTTTCAGTGTCTTAATAGTTTTATAAGTGTAACTGGACAAGTAAGTACTGTTGTATACAAGTAGCCTCATGCAAAACTGTAGCCTTAGAAAACAACTACATGTATCCTTTCACTCGCTCCCCTTATGCAGGGGGTTTATTAAGATTTTAAACTGGAGGGAATCTGGCTGTGACAGCTGCCCAAGACTACACACATATAATATGGAAGGTTGGTTTGCATTCCTCAAGACAGCCAGGAAAAACTCAGCAGTCACAAAGTGCTCACAGCCAGGCCCTTAATGAACCCAATGCTCATGCAGGTCTTTCCGAGGGCAGCTGTTTTAACAGGTTATGAAAACTACAGCACATAGTGCAATTACTTCTTTTGGTTTTACACTGATTCCATATGCTGTACTTTTTGCTCCTCTGCCTTGGTTGGTCACATGTGGTTGGTCACCACAGGTAACTCAAAGAGGTGACAACAACATATGGAATCAGTCCACACAATTTTACTAATGATTGAATTTCTAAAATAATTGCTAGAGTACCTAATTTGAAAATGATTCGTTCAGTCTCCATCTGTCATCTGTAAGAACTGAGCATATGAATCTCTACTGCACTCCCCCTTGGGGTTGAATGCAAATTTATAATAACTACCATCAGCACAGATCACTGTAAATAAAATAAAAAACAGCTGGGTTAGAATTTAAATAGGAATGCTATGAGGATGGGAGTAGACATTCTAAAGCCAATGATAACAGACAGGTGCCAAGCTAAAAATGATAAGGCCCATGTCACAATTATTAGGGAGGCCATGAACTGCCTGAACTCAAAGAATATTAAGTGAGGTTAGCAAGCTTAAGTCCTGAGAGAACTCTGTTTCTACACTGTTTGACAACCCAGTGTTCATCCAATTGTTTATTTTCTTTCTTGTCAATAGTAACATACATATTATATAACTTTTTTAATGACTACATAATGTACACAGGCAGACAAGATACGAAAAAGTCTAGTGTTTACCTATGACAGTATTCTTCTCTGCACCAAATGCACAAATACAATGTGGATCACCAGGAACCTGTATTCTTGAAAAACTCCATTTGGAACTGAAATACTTTGGCAGGAGACTATGTGCTGAGGCAAGACTAATAATTTCAAAACAGAAAATATTTTTGTAAGTTCCGTTAAAGGGGCACTCTCCTATATATGCTATACAGGTATGTGCCACTGGATAAGGTATGGAATTTTAGTTCCCAGGTCCGGGATAGGGTATCATTTTTTTCTGGGACAGGTTACCATTTTGGTCTGGGGTAGGTATCTGTCAAAACTCCACTATCATCATCATCATCATCATCATCATCATCATCATCATCATCATGCTTTCAATAAATCACAAACACTCAATAAAAGGGGTCAGGAAACATTTCTTAAACTGAGACTGTTATTATTCCAGTCTGGATAGGGTATATATTTTCATCTGGAATATGGTATGGAAAATCAACATTTCAGGTCTGTGATAGGGTGAGGGTTTTGGTGTGTCAGCAGCACACCCCTACCCAAAATACCCTTAGTGCCCTGCACCCCACCCCCTGGGTTTTTCAGTGGCTGGATGCACCTGTGAATAAATCCTGACTAACTCTACTGAAGAATACAAAACATTTGATTGACAGTACTGACCTTGACTGTTTATTTTTCTTTGGATCTTCAACAGCAAATATATGTATAGTACCATGATCACTGGACACACATAAGAGCTCTGAATCGTGGTTGAAGTTTATGCTATAAATCAAGAGGAAAAAACAGATTTTAACATGTAACACACCTTTAGTAAAAGTTTTGAAATATATAGCAAAATGAAATTTAATACAAGTTAAGCACATGACATGCATTTTGGTGGCTTGACAATAGAGTTGCGGAGTTGTGTTGACAACAAAACATTATGGTTTACTTGTAGTACTAAACATGATTCCTATTAATACAGAGTATGTTACTGAGAACCAGTCTCAAAACATTACTAAAATATACCAGTAAATGTTGGCACTGCCAGACCCTCTTCTTAATTCATGTAACTGGACACCATTGCTTGTATCAAAAACCCTGATAAGAGTTCCCTGAAACACAACACAAAATATTTACTCTTTTAGGTAGACACAGCACAGTATTACTAATATTACATCTGGTATGTTAGATCGCAATCACAGAACCAAATACTGATTAACTAATCATCTAATAGGGAGGTCAGCAAATTGTTTTTGAGTTTTTCCAAAATATTACTCAACTCAAGTTGTATTCAACTGCCCCTCCATAGTAGCCAAAACATTCATAACCCCTTTATATTTCTCCTACATTTCTTTGGAGTTTCAGACAACCTCTCATAAAATGATACCCCCATCTATAATTTAGCTTCCAAAAATAACAAAAAAAAACCCTCCCCCTACAATTTTGTCAAACCCCCTCCCCCTATGTGCTAATAGGGAGATTAAGCATGAGACGTTTTTGTCAACATGGATATATCATGCATGCGTTTTGGTCCACATGCATGCGTACCATCTTGGATGAAATCTAGGATGTGAGAAAGCCTCAACTGACATTGTAGCAAAAATGGGAACCTTATCTATGATCTTACGCACACAATCAAAAACGTATGCACATGACATCTGTGTTGACATAAATATCAGCTCCCTAATACTGCAAATGAAAGCCCCCCAAAAAGGATGGCATACATACAATGTATCAGCATTTTAATGGCAGTATTTAGTTGGCACATTGTAAACACTGTAAACACTTTTTCAATGTACCTTTTCAGATGCTGTAGCAAGCCGTGTTCCTTGTAAGTTCATAGCTATACAGGACATAGAAGCCTCATGTGCAGATATCTCTAATGGAGGTCTCTCAGTGTTAGCAAGGTCTACTATTTGTACATGACCAGTTTTACGGCCGGGGAAAGCTAACAGTGAGTTGTTACTGCTAGGACACAAAACACAAAGGCCTACAATACAAAATATGATATTATTTAATAATATCAAGTTTGGTAAATAATTTCACATCAAAGAGTCTGTTTTTCTATTCAAACAATACATAAACACTGCTCAGTGTTTCAACATTGTTTCAGCAATCAGCCTTGTTTTTATTTCAAGTTTCTGACTTGCATTTTTTAGCTACATGTATTTGGTTAGATTTTTGTGTGTTTCAGATTCATCAATCCTTGGTGGCAGAGTTTATTCAAATCAGCCAATGATTTGTACATTAAAGAAATGGTTCACGCTTAGCATGCATCCATCGTGAAATGGGAGGAGGGAGGTTGCTAAGCATGAAAGAAGTGTAAGAGTCGCACAAGGCATAGATTGAATATTCACTAATATTGTTTAATAGACAGTATGTTCTCACCTTTTGGATTGTTTGCTGTCTCAAATACATGAAGCTGTTGTGGCTTTTGAGTAAACGTAAAAACTTTGATCATATTCTCCAAAACCACAACAATTCTGAAAATAAATATAAGTAAGCATCAAAAGATAAATATAAATACAAAACAAATGAATAACAGCATTTATCATGTTTAACACATATGTGTATAATACCTGTCTCTGCGAAGTTTTACTGCTTTAACATTGCTAGAAAAGTCCAGCTCAATGACACATTTCTTCTTCAAATCATCCCATACCATCACTGAGAAAGAAATGCATAAAGAAAACATCTAGTATAAACATTAGCTTATAAAGTACAACTTCCACTAACAACCACCTCTCTACAATGACCAGCATTTTACCCCCTTCCATTGATAGAGTAGATTTCATATGACTGTGAAAATGGCATGGTTATGGCATAGCATTGTTAAGGCAGGAATTTTGAATGTTTCATATGAGTGTGTAAAAGACGGAGCTGTGCTGTGACTGTGTTGATGCTGTAATGTATATAAAATTTATAGAATTTATAGATGTGATGTCTATAAATTTATAAAATTTATAGGCATCACAATATCAACACAGTCACAGCACAGCTTGGTCTTAAATTACACACTCATAATCAATATATAATTGCATATTGAAACTTCTGTACAGCCATCTCTCTCTACAACAGGATGATTTCAGAAATGCAATACAACATGATTGAGAACTTGATGTGACTGTGGCCACATTGCCATGCAGTGCTCAGGATGCTATTTCACTTGTTTTCATGTCCTCTTCTTGATGTCAGTAACATCAGCAGTCATTTCCAACAAAATTATTTTATTGGCATATGTAGCATCCTCTTTTGCATTTATCAGGTTTGCTAAATTAGCCAAAATAACCACTTACATTGTAGTCTGTCCCTAAGGAGGCTGTTATAGCAAGGTTTAACTGTATCAAGTTTTGCAACATGAAATTTTATAACATAGCCACAATCTTACTCACACTCTGATTGGCCACAAAGCTATGAACTATTTGCTCATTGGCTGCACTGCGTGCACACTATCTTCGTCGTCTTTTTCAAATCGTTCATTTTTAACAAGGTGACACATATATAACACACACTCTGATTGGCGGAAAAATCTATCAAATATTTCCCTATGGGCTGCACAGCTCCATTTTTAACGTTCTAGGCTCTGTTATAAATCAATGAGACAACAGAAAGCCGCTTGCCCATTGTGTTATAGACACATTTGAGAAAATATAAAGAACTCTTAACAAACTAGAGTCGCACTCTGCTACACCTCGTGCCACTCTTACGTTTGTTAATTGTTCTTTATATTTTCTCTTGTGCGTCTATAACGCCATGGGTGTGTGGCTTTCTGTTGTCTAATTGATAAATAAACTACACATGGTTCTGTAATCAAATTGCCACTCTGACAGTGATTCGTGGTTGCCTCACCTCTAGTAGGAGGGTATTTAGGATTTCTACCTCCACCAACCAAAGCTAAATAATTACATCGAAATAACATTTCAACATGACCAATACCACCATCTGAGAAATCTACAAAATAACAAGAACAAAATTATTAGGTCATAATGTAATAAAGTGCTCAGTCACAAAGCAGACACAGAATTATGCTTGTAAGAGAAATGCTTAAAAATATGTACAGGGAGGATCGGGAAAACAAAGAGATCAAGGAAGTAAAAATAAATCAATATTATCAATAACAATATCAAATAGGTTAATGATTATAAGCTTAAGATCCTTGACATATATTTTAATAATAATAATCTAAAGTTAAATAAAACACTTGAGATTAAAAACTTATCTACCTTGACGTTCTTTCTCTTTAAGTGGGTCACAGTTGTATATTCTGAAGCCATTTTCCATTGCACAAGCAAAGCAACCTATAAAAACAAATATTCGAGTCAATGACTGACTTTAACTGGTTACGTCGGAGAAATAGAGTGAAATTTCTCTCAGATGAACGAACCTTGATCCTGATTAAACCCAACGTAGAGAAGTCCATTCCCCGAGGACCTGGGCTGTACAATATTCATCTTGCATTAAATACAGGAAAGGAAATATTGCACAAAGTTTGAGGAACTGACTTAGAAACTCTTCACACATTCACCATTTTGAAGCTATTTGCACGTGACTTGACCCAACGACGATAAAATCGACCAATCAAAACGTGTGTTCTATATTCATCATAATCCTTACAATTCATGTGATTGGCTAGGTTTTGAAATATCCCAGAATTCTATCCAGACGATAACAAATAATTATGGCGGACGAAACATAAAAGTTCGGAAAAAAGTCCTCAAATTTTGCAAAATGGCTATGAATACTGGAGGAAAGAAAGTTTTCAATGCTAAAGCACCTGACAAAGGCAGCTTTCCTCTAGACCATTACGGTAAGAACAGTTTTATTTCAAATTAAATTTACTATTTTAATTATAGTAGTTTGTGTCTAGTTGGTGAGACTAATAAGCTTACTATGTATTGACTGTAGGTGAGTGTAAAGAGTACATGAAGAAATACATGGATTGTCTGAAAACCAAGAAAGGTGACAATTATGCATGCAGGAATGAATCAAAAGCCTACCTTGAATGCAGGATGCAAAAGTTAGTGCTTTTTTAAAACAAAGTTGTAATATGAAACAGTTTAATCTCTACTTTTTCCCATTCTAAAAATGCTCTCATGTTACTGCAGTAGCCTTTTTTCAATTTGGATATTGAGTAGGAAATCAACTCTGTTTTCCCTCTTCATATTTTCTTATTAGTTCTTTCTTACTTCTTTCCCTACCTTACCCCTCCCCTTTCCTGCGAGCTGTAGGTAATTATAGCTAGGAGACTCTGCCAGTCTAGACCATCCCATCATCCACGACCATGGACAAACCAACTGGTTGAAACCATTTTTGACAGGAAAAAGCTCTCTTGTGATTGGATGATAAAATCACGTGTTTGTTGTTCAGGTGCGTTGCTAAGTTACTGGAGCACATGGTCAACATAGAAAATGGCCTAGACAGGCACAGTCTACCTATTTTACCTGTGGGAGACTCTGCTCGCAGGGGACCCCTCCCCTCTGTATTTATATAATCCACACCCTCTCATAACCAATAATGATACGCCATAGACCCTTATCATGCTATCGTGACATTATAAAGTATTTAATTTATTGGAAAAACAAATTCACTATCAAATTCATCACATCGATATTAGTAAAATTGCAGAGTTTCGTAAAGATTGTCCTCAAACTGATGAAGTTATGAATTTTTTAAGCTAAATATTCTTGTGGAATTTTTGTAAAGAAATGTATGTGTTTAGCATGATAACGAAGCTCGCCATGCATGCGTTCCACTCCCCATACATTTATTTGTAAAAATGCTAAGTTTTAAAAATTCATATCTTTGTCACTTTTAAGAGCAATCTCCCCGAAACTTTGCAAATTTACAAATATTGATAAGACAAATTTGATAGTGAATTCCTTTTTCCGATAAACTAAATTATTTATGTCATGCCAACATGATAAGGGTCTATAATGATTGCATCTGTTTGATACATTTCTTTTTAGAGACTTAATGGCAAAGGAAGATTTTAATAAACTTGGATTCAAAGATTTAAATTCTGAAACAAACTCCAATAGTCACAGTCAAAAGTCTACCACTCTAAGCTAATACTGGTAACTTGTCAAAAATTATATAAGAGATCATCAAAACATAAGTTATCCATGTTTTATAACTTGGACAGCTTCGGGGACCCAGGGCAAAAGGGTAGGGAGATGGGAGGGAGAAAGGAAAGGGGGGAAAGGGGGTATTTGACTACTGCAAACCATTTCCAAATGGCAAAAATTATTCTGAGCTGACTGGCCTCATTGTAAAGGCAGCAAAATACAAGGCGGCAAAATACGAGACACAAAAACCCTCAACTTGTCACGCAACATTGTTGCGTTACAGGTTTTTGATTGATATTGCGCATTTTTCACCTCATGATCTCAACTTGTCACGCATGACAAGTTGAGATCGCGAGGTGAAAAATGCGCAACAATTCAGCATGTGACAAACCTCTAGAGATTCATTTTCTTTTGTTTTCATACTTCAAAAAATTCATGAGTCTCCTAAGGGAATATCAATGATAATCTGACGAGTTTCAATACATAGTTAATTATTCGATAGAGGTTTGTCATGTGAAATTGTGAAAACATTGATTAGGTCCATTCAAAGGATTGACATGCAGTCTTTTGTTCTACGAATGTATTTCCCAACAGAAGGCGAAAATGTATGTAATTTAGTTCAAAGTTTGAAAGGCATTATTATTATATATTTTTTCTATTTATTCTGGATTTCCTGTGTCTCATAACATTTGCTAATCTTTCACCTTGCTCTTGATGTAATGTTCTTCAGTGGAGAAAGCAAGCCCTTAGAAGGCTATAAAAATTCATTTCTAAAGAGTGATTTTATTAGCCCCTATTAGAGCAGATTGCCGTAGCAGAAAAACAGCTAAGCAGCTGTTTCCATAGTTTTTTCATAAGCTGATAATAAAGCATGAAAAACAGTAACTGCTACACTTTTACTAGTCTCCTACGCAGCCGCAGTTTTGTTGTCACGCTAGGGCTTAGCGTGACAACAAAACTGCGACTGTGTAGGAGACTACACTTTTACTGGCTTTAGTAAAAACTTTTTACAAAACCTTGTAATGTTACATTACAGTAAAGCTTTTGCAGGGATATTTATTATGTAAGACAATGATTTTTCTGCTGGTCAAAATGTCACCTCTTCCAAAGTACAGGGTGCACAGCTTGACTGACATCAAGGGGTGGGAAGGTTGGTATTGTGGTTCACTACTCACCTTTCACGGCTCATGAACAGACACTGGGGAGGGGAGGGGAGGAGGAAAGGAAGGGGGCTCCTTCACAGGCTATGATACAGTCAGTTTCAAGCTCAAACGAAAACTGCTCTATGAGGGTGCGGTGGTAACCCTCACTGGCTTTACCCTTCTCTAGAGGGCAGCCCTGAAAATTCATTTCTAAACAGCGATTTTCATTAGATAGTAATGATTGTTTATAATAATAATAATGACTGTTTGCTTAAGTGTCCATGTCTTCCAGCACTTGTGCACTATTAGTGAATTGGGGAACACTATACTGTCACACTCACTACCTCTACATTAGATATTTTTCATACATCACTCATCTCATATGTTGAGTTGACCCGAATATACACTCATTTAAATGTTCTAGCACCTAATACAATTAAAAGTGCATTAAAATCTCAAGCAGAAAAAAATTACCCCTTATAACTTAATACGAATGAACCTAAATGAGATATTGGTCAAGCCAAAGCAATTTTACACCAGCTGTTTCAGTTTGAAGTGAAATTCATTTCTTGCGCTTGTAAGAGCACTTGAAAAAATCGATCAGCGAATAAAATTTTTGGTAGTTGTTGAAATCAATAAGCAATTTTAGAGTTTTTAAAACTGAATATCACAACACTGAACTTGCACTTCGTTTCTCCTTTTGTCTCCTTGACCAAATAGCTTTAGCCTCTTATAAGCTAGACAATAATACACACTTATATACTAAGTGAAATCTATACAATTGTCTATAGCAGTCTAATTTATACGCTTTGTTTCACAACTTAATCCTTGACTTCTATTCCAGTCTATTAAATAACGAAATTCATATTTTTCAAGATATTAATGTTCAATTCAATCAGGCACCACATATTAAAAGCTTCGCAGTTATGTGTCGATTTGGACGTCGCACCATTTGATCAGAAGTCTCACAGAATGACAATTCGGTAGTTTTTGCAGATGAGTTTTGATTATTTTTCTGAAGATCACATTGTAATTATAAATTGGATGTACTTTTCTTAAAGCAACCTGTCTATTGGTTTGGTGAATTAATGTAGCTAGCCCTCAACAATAACCACAATTTTTTAAGTACGCAATAAATAAACACCTTGCAGATATTTCAGTTCATGAAGCATAGTGTGCATCTGTGAGTTCAAGTTTTCGAGTTTCCCTTATATGTAAAAACTAATTGGTGTTTCAGAAATGTTGAATGAGAGTTTTGCCTCGGCGACTGGAAGTTTTGTCGCTGGCTACAGCTCAGTTGTTGGAAAATTACCCCGAACGCTAGCCTACTGCCTACTTTTTGTCGTCTCTGTCTTTGGCAACTCTTTCATTGTATGGGCAATCTACAAAGACCATCGATTGAGAACTACTACCAATTTCATAGTGGCCAACATGGCTGTCTGTGATCTTCTTTCTGCAACCTTTATCATTCCTAAGACAGTTGCCAAGATAAACTTTGGTCGATTGTTGAATGATAGATCCGTAGCGCTTTGGTTTTGCAAGTCGACGACTTATATGATATGTGTTTCGAATGCCGTTTCTATGTACAGTTGTGTTTTTATCGCCGTCGATCGGTACTACGCCGTGGCCCATCCACTGAAAGGAGGCTTCAGCAGATTTCGACTAAAATACATTCTACCGACAATGTGGATTTTTGTGAGTCTCCTCGCCACACCCTATATAAAATTTGTCCATTTTGTTACGTTAAACAACTCCATTTTCTGTTGGTACGGCAAACAAATGTATGACATTTTTTTCTGTGTTAACTACATCTTCAATATTGGTTTACCACTGTCTATTATCGCCATCATTTACGCACTGATCGTCTACAAACTTTATCAACACAAAGTCCCTGGACAGCAAAATCACTCGATAAGAAGACAAAGGGAGCAACAAAATCGAAAAGTCTTGAAAATGTCTGTAGCGATCGTAACTTTGTCATGTGCAACCTGTCCATGCTTCGGGATTTATGTTACTTTGGTTTTTACTGGACACATGAATAATGTTTCTTTTGATTATTTAAGTTTCTTCCTCTTTTTCATGGGAAACGTGAAATTTTGTTACAACTTTTTCATCTATTTAATCTTCAATGAGATTTACAGGGAGAACTTTAAGTCCTTATTTTGCAAGTGCTGTTACAGGTGTTCAAGAAACACCCGAGCTGATCTACATGTAACATGCAGCCAAGGAGATCGTGTAAAGAGAGATGAAGAGGGTGAGGCCTCAGTAATTGAGACCAGTTTTCAAAATGCTAATTCAAGTTAAGTTAATTCGAGAAAGATATGAGATATGAGGTTTGTCATAAGCACAGTTAACTTTCAATGAGACAAGACTGGCCGAGTGGTTCACCTGCTTGCCTTTCACCTCTATTATGCTAAACTTTTCCTAGTTTTAATTTAAGGTTTACCGCTAGTTTTATCAAAAAAATTGAGCATGGTTTAATAGCTATTAGTGTTTGATGTTTTTGGCATGTATAGGTTTGCTGTCGGCATTTTCGGCTGACAAGAATGAGTTTCAGTTTAGCTATATAGCAACAGTTATAAATTAGGAAAATCCCCTCGGCTTAAAGAATAATTGATGACATTCAATAGGTTATTTTGCTTGGATTGCAGAAATAGAATTGTCGTTTTCCAACAATAGAGTACTTACAACGCTCTATTCAATAACTATAAGAATAACGCTAGGTGCAAGGAACTGAAAACCTAGATAGTAGCTTGGCTCTATAGATTTGGTCTCTTCTGTTGCCCATAATTGGCAATGTTTTGTGTTCAACCATGCCAATCATTTTGGTATAATGGTGCCGTTTAGTCTGAGTTGTTTTCACCAAAACGCCTGTGTCCTTGCGGCTGAGGCCTGTCACGCAAGACATTTTAAAAGAGAGTTGTGTTGCATGCGCTTTTAGACCTAGACGTGTTAAAAAGCTTCAAGAACCGTTTGTCTTAAAGGATACTGTGACGTATCTCGTTACCAAGCAACGTGGTTGCTATGTTTATCGTAACGGCGCGCGCGCTTGTTCGCCGAGGTCTTAAATTTTACAGAGAGGATAAATGATTTTCGGAGTGTCGACGTTTTTTCGCACTTTAGGCTCTGTTACACTGTACGTGCGATTTTCTCAGCAACTTGTCTCCTAACTCACATTATTTTGATATTAAAATATTCAACTGGTATTTTCTCGAAAACGCTCTCATAGATTTTCTTTCAGTGAACGTTGCCTGGCACTAGCTGCAGTTGTAAGCTGAGTTGATGTATGGTAGTTCGTTTTGAGCGGTCAAGTCCATCTGTATATCGAGAAAATACTCAGAAAGCAATTCTAATGCTGTCATAGGGGCGTGGCCGCATTAACGCCGACCCTCTTCAAACGCACATTTAAACGGCAAAGATCCATTAAAAGAAAAGTCGCTCGGGGTAGTCAAACAGAGCTGCATCGAGTTTCAGCGATTCAAAGTTTATGTAGGTGTGTATTTACAAAATCCAGGTGAGCCTCCTTAAGCTAAGCAAACCGAAAATCAGCCTTGTTTGATCTTTTTACCCAGACTACCCAGACTACCGGGACTACCCAGACTACCCAGACTACCAGACTACCCAGACTACCGGGACTACCCAGACTACCCAGACTACCCAGACTACCCGGACTACCCAGACTACCCAGACTACCAGACTACCCAGACTACCGGGACTACCGGGACTACCCTGCAGACTACCCAGACTACCCAGACTACCGGGACTACCAAGACTACCCAGACTACCCAGACTACCGGGACTACCGGGACTACCCGGACTACCCGGACTACCCAGACTACCCAGACTACCGAGACTACCGGGACTACCCAGACTACCGGGACTACCCAGACTACCGGGACTACCCAGACTACCCAGACTACCCAGACTACCCAGACTACCCAGACTACCCGGACTACCCGGACTACCCGGACTACCCGGACTACCCAGACTACCCAGACTACCCAGACTACCCAGACTACCCAGACTACCCAGACTACCCAGACTACCCAGACTACCCAGACTACCCAGACTACCCAGACTACCCAGACTACCCAGACTACCCAGACTACCCAGACTACCGGGGTAGTCTGGGCAGTCCCGTTAGTCTGGGTAGTCCCGGTAGTCTGGGTAGTCTGGGTAGTCTGGGTAGTCCCGGTAGTCTGGGTAGTCTGGGTAGTCTGGGTAGTCTGGGTAGTCCCGGTAGTCTGGGTAGTCTGGGTAGTCCCGGTAGTCTGGGTAGTCCCGGTAGTCCCGGTAGTCCCGGTAGTCCCGGTAGTCTGGGTAGTCTGGGTAGTCCCGGTAGTCCCGGTAGTCCCGGTAGTCCGGGTAGTCTGGGTAGTCTGGGTAGTCTGGGTAGTCTGGGTAGTCCCGGTAGTCTGGGTAGTCTGGGTAGTCTGGGTAGTCCCGGTAGTCTGGGTAGTCCCGGTAGTCTGGGTAGTCTGGGTAGTCTGGGTAGTCTGGGTAGTCCCGGTAGTCCCGGTAGTCCCGGTAGTCTGAGTAGTCTGGGTAGTCCCGGTAGTCTGGGTAGTCCCGGTAGTTCCGGTAGTCTGGGTAGTCTGGGTAGTCTCGGTAGTCTGGGTAGTCTGGGTAGTCTCGGTAATTTCGGTAGTCTCGGTAGTCTGGGTATTTCAGTATTTCAGTATTTCCAGCACCTAGCTGCTAAAGTAGCTTCACTACTGGTTGTAATACATGATTTTTAAGGCCTCATTCACGAGAAGTTTTCAACGCTAATCCCGAAGGCCGGCCTTATTGCTGGAACGTCTCAATATAAATTGAGACGGGGCCTACGGTTTAACGTCCTTATCCGAGAAGACGTGAAGGTCTAACCATTTGCAGATGTAATTACAAAGGCAGCACCTTTTCTTCAATTATTTAAAGACTTGCAATGAAATGACCGGTAGTTGTATTAGATAATAAAAATACTTGATTGAAACATAGCTAGCTTTCCTTTTTAGTTCAAGATTGTCCACGCATGTTCTTGTCCTTTACTTCTTAACTCGAAATTAATTCGAGTGATTAACACAGGAGGCCCAGCGAAAAAGCGAACAGTTTCCTGCGGAGGAGGCTACAATAATACGATATAAGGAAATTAACTTTAGTAAGCAAACAGATGATGGACACACCAACGTTAACTTTTGTCTGCTTGACATGTCTTAAAGATACGTAGTGGCCTGGACGCCATTTTTCTTCTCAAAATTTCGCACAGGAAGCCCAAAAGGTTGCCTGCGGAGGAGGCTAGTATTATTGCAAGGCATAGGGGATTAAGGAGGCTGGTAGTGGGTTTTGAAAATAGTCGCCTACCTTAATTTTTGGGCGATCAAAGCAACAGAAACAATCACATTATTTTTTCATGAAAATATTCAGCTGTTATTTTCTCGAAAACGCTCGCATGGATTTTCTTTAAACGCTGTCTGGCTTTAGCTATAGACTCAAGCTGTTGTGTACGGTATTTCATTTCGAGCGGCCTTGTCGAAATATCGAGAAAATGTGCATTAAGCAATTCTAGTGACATTATCGGGGTGTGGTCGCATTAGCCCCGACCTTCATCCAACTGACGTCCAACAAAAATTCATTAAAGAGGAGTTACTCAGGGAAATGGCTAGTTCAACAGAGCTGTGTGACAAGAATTACAACGGTTTAAAGTTAAAGGTAGGTGAGTACTATTTTCAAAACCCAGGCCTGTTTCCCTTTAATTTCTTTGTAATACATGGATTCATAGTTGATTCCTCTTAGTGTTGACTCGGAAGTTCAGCAGACATGTACACACACATTTTCTCATTTTGTCAGATAGAAGTTGGATAAAGAATCAAAGAAATAGACATCGCCAGTTAAGATTTGAATTGAGGCTCAAGCGAGAAATGAAACCCCATAAGAAGTAATAGAGTAGCCACTTTCAAAGATTAATGACACAGGTTTTAGGGACCCGTCATTATCTAATCACCTGGGTGTGTGTGAGGATTTAAGGGGGGGATCAATCGATTTCAGAAGGCAAAAAGGGGGGGGGACTAGTTACACTTAAAGACCCTCTAAGGGGGGATCATTTGGCATACATAAGCTTCACTCATCAAAGTTAAAATTTTAAAATGCATTTACTTTTTGACTGATCGGGAAATATTACGTACAAATATGATTTTATTACAAGGAATTAATCACACGTTTATTTATATTGAATATCCCCGAAAGGTAACAAATGAAAACGATTGACTTTCATTTCAAAACATTTGCAAATTAAAAAATAACTGTATAAATTGAAAACTTTCTTTGTTTAGAATTGTCCATTAAGTTTATCGATGTCAGATCATTAGCTGACTAAAGTTCAAGCTGTGCGTCAAGCCCAACATCCTCGTTGTCTGTTTCACCACTACTGTTTTCTTCACTTTCATCATTCATCTGTTGTGTCATTTTCTTCGTCCTGGACTTTGGAACTGGTTGATGCTTCACCTTTTGCTTTCAATATCTCCGCCACCTGCTGTAGACGTTCCTTTAAGGTGGCTGGACCCTATTTCGCCAGTGCGCGGGTAGTCGAATTAAAACGGTCACAACTCGCGTTAAAACTTAAGTTAAGCATGATTTTTCACACTCTAACTATAACTACACATGAACTAAATTTTATAATGGTACTAGGTTGGTTGAAATCGGAGTTTTTTAGCATCGAAACTGTGATGGCCTTGAATTTACATTTCGCCACTAACTATCTCGAAATCCAGACCTCAACTTTAAAAACGATTTACTAAACTTTGCAGATCAAATGTTGGTCTATAATATGGGAAAGTTTTAAGAACTCTATGAAGCCTATTTTGAGTAAAACAGGAGTGATTATTTTACTCAAAATAAATATAAAACCGTAGGTACTAACTTAAATTTGTAACAATAGTTTCCGAAAGAAAAGACACGATAGTTTTGATTCTAATTAACGCCAAGGCATGGTTTTGTATTTTGCGAAAATTTCATCGTATCTGCTGTTTTGATCGCTATTGAGACGACCGTAAGTAATTAAGTGTATAAAACTTGCGCGTTTAGTTCGAAATTTCGACTTTCACGCTAATGATATTATTTCTCAAAAACTAGCAGATAGATTTTTTTTCTATTTTCCAATAAGCTGTATAAATTTCAAAGGCATTGAAGTCTTCTAAGGCCGCTTAAAAAAAAATTAAACATTGCTATATGTGTATCCTCTACTCTATGAATTGTTGCCTGTATTGATTGAGGCGTTAATATATGCATGCCTGCATGCTTTTCGCATTCGTGCCTCGTGCGGAAAATGCAAGTATATAGAACTATAGTCACGCCAATGATATCCAGAGTAACGCTGTAGGCGTAGCAGTTCCTTACTAAAGTTTCTAGAACTATGATATTTCCTTGTGCAAAAAGAAAACGGAGAAGTGAAATATTGCTGGAAAACACATTAAAGGCTAAAAAGACGAAGGAAAGTAGTTAACCAGTCCAGGTAACTTGGAAGACTTAATAGTTCCATGTATTTGCATTTTTTGCACGAGGCGCCAAAGCGACACGCATGCAGGTATGCATATCATAAAGCCTGAATCAAACACCGGCAACAACTCGGAGAATAGAGATGCACATATGGCAATATTTAAAAAATTATTTAATGGTCTTAAAAAACTTCAATGCCTTTGTAATTTCACAACCTTACTAGTAAGGGATTGAATATTCAATATCGAGAAATAAAAAAAAATTCATCTACTAGTTTTCAAGAAACAGTATTATTAACGTGTATGTCGAAATTCCGAGTTAAACGCGGCAATTTAGTGCTTTACGTACAGTCGTCTCAACGGCAATCAAAAACTGCAAATACGATGACATATTTACAAAATAAAGAACCATGCCTTGGTATTATTTGGAACCAAAAATATTGCTAGTTTTCTTTGGGAAATTATGGTTATAAAATTACTTTAGTAAAGCACCCACGGATTTAAATTTCTTCAAAGTAAAATAATTGCTCCGTTTTTACTCAAAATCGGCTTAATAGAATTTCTTGAAACGCTCTCACATTATAGACAAACATTTGATTTACAAAGTCTCATAAATCGTTTTGCTCGTCGAGGTCAGGATTTTGAGAAAATTGGCAAAATTTCAAATCCAGTGTATAACAGTTTCGATGTTAAAAAAGCTCCGATTTCAACCAAACTAGTATCATTATAAAATTTGGTCCATTTGTAGTAGGTGTGCGTAAAAAGTTTGGTCAACTTAATTCTGTAACGCGATTAATAGCCGCTTCAATTCGACTACCTGCGCACTAGCGAAATAGGGTCCAGCCACCTTAATGTCTTAGTGAAAACACTTCTTTCTATTAGCCACACCAATGGGTCTAGGTGCAGACGTTTTACAAGATTTTTGGTGAAGTCTGCGTTTATTCTCTCAACAGCAGTGAAAGATTTATTCTCTTGAATACAGTCAAAAATCTGGGAGGCGACTTCAGTGGAAGTTAAATTCCCCAGCAGAGAACGAGCTCTTTGCTTGAGTCGTTTATCCTTTGTTTTCTTTATCTTTCTTCTATTTTCCTTCTTTCTTCTTGAAGAAGCCGCTCTCGCCGCCTCCGTGTGCACAGGGAACCTCTTTAGTAGTTCGATGTGGGTGGTCGTGAGCTTCGTAGAGGTAGACTGCAGCTCTTCATTGATCGTAGCAACTTTTTCTTTCACGCCTTCTAAATAGGCGAACTCATCCTCTGCGTATAGCTTTACTGTGTGGTTATCTGAGAAGACGTCCTTGCGTTTGGCTTCGATTGACGCCAGTAATTCAGATGCTTTCGCTAAGGCACTGTTTACATCACTTAAACAAGAGTTACACTTCGCCACGTCGACGCTTGAACAGTTCTCTATATGGATGGGGGGGGGGGGGGGGATCACAAAATTTGCCAGCCCTTATGAGGGGGGATCGGTAAAAAGTTCAAACCTTTTGGGGGAGGATCAGATCAAATGTTTTATAACTGTGATAAAATCCTCACACCCCCCCCAGGCGATAAATAATGACAGGTCCCTTAGTAGACTGCGAGAATCCGGTGGTAAAAATGGAGGTGAAATTACTAGACTTTCTTAGATGAAATTTCTGAGAAATTTCATCTACAAAAATCTAGTAATTTCACCTATTAATGAAAGCGATGTTTACATCCTGCACACATACGAAATTTCAACTGACACAGGACGAACAGAGTGATACAAATGAAATTGTACGATTTGAAGAAGAAATGAAGAAGTATGCCAGGTAAAAGCTATTTCTTGTGACGGTCAGTCACTGGCTGACTACCTAACTAGAGCATTACTTTAGCTACATCATGTTTCAATTCGGACTCGTCCCAATCGAAACATGATGTAGTTAATGTTCTATAGTTAGCTATTCCAACAGTTACCCTAGTCCCAGAGGCTTTCCTTGTATTTTGTATACAAATTCTTCATTCCAAATTATTGAGGTGATTTCTAAGTCACTTCGTCCAGTCTAGCTGGTCCCTACAAACCCAAGTGGTCACGAGTGAAATGGATATTCAAAGCTTGAAACCCCTATGTTAATTATACAAGTATCTTTTTGTACCTCCGAGTCTTTCCACCATTTTTGACGTTTCTGTTCTCTTTGTGACCCGAAGCTACTTTTGAAGGCTCTTTCTCTGCACTTCACTGGTGCTGCAGCAACCGTACTCTTCTTCTCTTTACTTTTTAAAAGAATGATATTTAAAACAAAGACAAGAGTACGGAGACACCCGTCCAAACTGACCGCTGTTCGCTACTTTTCTGGTTAATTGGTCATCTAAGAAAACAAAAACGAAGACGAGCGAGGTTATACCTTCTGTTTGTTGCCGAGCTTTTTACTGCCAAAGTCGGCATCTTTCAAGAGACAGAAGCAACATTCATCTTAAGAATTATCGTATCTTGAATCTTTGAAAATGTGCGCAGTATATGCGCGCCGTTGCTTTCATAGAGCACATTAGTCTAACACAAAACATTCTTCCTTCGACCAATCACAGCTAGCGTTGCAGCTTAGCAATAATTAAGGATGATACTTTCGAGAAACATTGAACTTAAAATACTGACATGAAATAGAAGCTTTTAAAATCGGTATAGCTGTGTTGTAGCTTACCTTTTTAGCTGAATGCGCCTTGTTCAAATTGTTTTCGTTAATGACATACCATCCGAAGTCTACGCAGCCAGATAGCCTCCCGACAGGGTCCTGGACCAGGATCCTCCCCTTGATATGGTCGGTCGGTCGGTCGGTCGGTCAATCATTCCGTCTGTCAGTCAGTCCGTGACAGTCAGTCAAGACTGTCAGTCAGTGAGTCATGATCAGTGAGGATTGAAAGTCAGTCGGTCAGTCCGTCAGTGAGAACGTAATTAAGGCAGGCGTCAATCATTCAGCCAGTCCTCAGGTCAGCAGCTGTCAGAACTGTCAGTCAGTCAGTCAGGTTCAACCTGCAGCTTCTTCCGTATGGTTTCACTTCCACGACAGCTGCATAAACATGCTGGTTTGCTTTGAGCTGGAAACCAGCAAACCAAGCATGTGCATATTCACCATTTACTTTTAGTTCTTGATAATCACTTTTAAAAAAACTCAATCATGATCTCAAAAACGCACGTTAATTGATTCGATCAAGTCACATTGCAAACTGATTCACTAATGAGTTGTGACGTCACAATTAAAATTTGTGACGTTTGACCAATTACGCAAATTACGTAATTACACGAACACCACAGGAAGACCGCGAAGGACGCGCATTAATAAATTGGTCTTTCTAGCTTGGTCTCGGAAATTGGTCTCAGACTGGGTCTCAGAACATTGCGGTCAATTTGTTTTCAGTCGAGGATGCTTGGGTACAAATTCAGTCTCAAAGGAAACGTTCGGCTGAAAACGAAAGACAACTTTGACAGCAATGTCTAAGCTCAAACCTGAATGTATAAGTTTTATATAGGTATTTAAATACATCACTGGCTAATAAACAAATACTCAATGAGTTTTCAAAAATTAGCTTTCAAAAACTTAACTGCTCGCTACAGAAGCAAAAAAACAAAAAAAAACCAACAAAAAAACCCGAGCTAGAGGAGAAAAATAAAAAAATGAAAAGGAAGAATCAGAAATGATTAAAATAGCACTCAAAGCCGACGCCCGCACAAGTCAACTACTGATCGGAGTGTGCACATGGCAAAGCGCGGGAAACACGTCGAACGATGACAGTGATCAAAGAACTGAAGTTTTTGTTTTTTTCTTCAAAAGCGTTTTACAATCTTGAATCACCATTCTGTAAATAAAGAGTAATTTGTTCAAATATTTGCACTGAGTTTGGTGAACTGTAGTCGGCTTCAAGTACAAATCGTTCGAAAACCGACGCAAATACGTCATCACTTACAAGTCCGCATAGTGCTGCCTCGTCTCACGCGCCTTTCTATGTGATGTGCTTGGACTATTTTTTCTCCTACATAAAAACAGTTTTGCTCTTCCGTTGAGGCTTTTTTAGCTCGCAGCTTGTTCCCTAGAGGACAAAGAAACAGATCATGATGAAAAAGTCTTTTATAGTAACTGTCATCTCCGGCCAGGAAAGGCGAGTATGTGAGAGAAACTTCATCATTTCCGGTTATGTGACAGCTCTTGTTTGTCACGCTTCCTTCAACATGCAAACAACTGGACAACCCACCATCACTCGCTGCATGAATCCGAACATATTGAACAAAAAATCTTCTTGTTTAACCAGGTGACCTGTTAAAGCTATATATTTTATTATTTACCATGCTAAGACCATGTGCTTTGTGAAAATGGGCATCAATTTTAGAAAATCTCAAGCTAAAACTCCAGAAAAGTTTTTCACTGTGCTCGCCGTTGTGTTGGCGCTGTTCTGCGATGATTTCGTTGTGGAGGGCGCACGTCAAGGTAAATTTTTATTAGCTTTAACTTAGAAGCTCCTTACATAAAGAAGTACTCTTTTAACTTGAACTATTACATTTTTAAATTGATTATTTCGAAAGGATATCTAGTGATTTATGTCCATAATGTGCATTAAAAATATTTCACGTGATAGATGGATTTGTTAATCAACGACATAGATTGCTGTGAAGGCAAAAATGTTTCTTATAATCCCCGATAATCTCTTTGAATGACTGATGGTGAATGAGAGTTGATTCATTATCGACCCTTCTTCTTTTGTTTTCAGTTCCAGTTTAATTTTTTGGCAAAATTATCACGAAATTTGATTTTAAAGAAAGTTTGTTTCACCTTTTGTAAACGCAGTTCTGGCAAATATTTAAATTGTATTGCATGCCTTAAAATAGATGACAATATTTTGTTGAATTTTAGTTTGTTGAAGTTAAATTATTTTGACAACCGAATCTTTCGACCTTTTAGGAAAACGAGAAATACAAGGGATAATAATTTATTAAACAATAATCAATTAAACTCAACAGACACTATAGAAATGTCTAAGCATTGGGCGATTGGGTGATCTGGTTCCGGTCAATGCGGAGTCATGTTTTAACCTCATTAATCTTAATGATTTTTATGAACTTTTACAATATAAAACACCTGGTGGTGGTTTGAAATTAAATATTAATCCTTTAGGTTTTAAAGAAAGAGTGATATAAACATCTGTTTGGTGGTAAAGGATTCAGTTTTCATTGTTTATAATTGTGGGGGGAGGGGGAGGCATCAGTTAATTTCGAGTCTGATGGAGGGAGGGCAGGGTTTTTTGAGTTTATGTACAGTAGGTAGGGGAAGCAGAGGGGAATATTGACTGTGATTGGGAGAGGGGAGGGGAGGGAAGATGGAAGTATTGAATATTGACTACGTGTAGGGTGTAAAGTGGGAAAGGGAAGTTAGAGAACAAAGTGAAGGGGTGAGAAGAGAAGACTGGTTGGTAGTTGACAGAAAGTAGGTAACCCTTTGGGTACAAGGAGATGGCTGGAAGAGTTAGATGTGTATAATGAACAAGAGGGCGTGTTATATCCATGTAGTTTTGCAGTTTCTTGCCTAAAAGATCACCTACCGGTACATGGTGTTTTGTCACCAAAATAATAATTCTTCAAGTTCCAGTGTTGCGCATGCTCGTGATCTTGAATACGCACACTGCTAAACTATATTGAGCTACCTTATGTGTACATGGAGAAAGAAGAATGGAAAACAAGTGTCTAAGGGAGTAGAGGGAGTAAAGGAGAAAGGTGAATTTTATTGTCAAACTTTGTGATGTAATAAGAATAATAAGCTGTTTGAAAGGGGAAAAGAGAAAATAATGTAGGAGGGACTGTTAGTAAAATTTGAAATTATAAGGCATAAATTGCAGCATTTTCCAGAAGTATTCACCTTCCCAGGAGTTTCTCACAATTCTTTACGATTTTGCGCATGCAAGTGAGGTTAGGGGACAAAAATATTAAGAAATGATGGCATTTATTGGGACCTCTTGCATTTACATGAAAAAACATTGATTGTGTCATTTCAGAAGAAGTGAAAGCTTTAGAGAATTTCCTCAAAATCCTTCTTATGAACTTTTATCGGAATTTGTAGGTACTATGCTTGTCTTTTGGTGATTTTTTTTTAGTATATCTATGCCTTGCTTTAATATTTTTTATCTTTCACTTGTGCGTGCTGAATCGTAATAAATTCTGGGAATCTCCGGGAAGCTGGCGAATTGCTATTAGAATCATGGAAGTTCAATTGCCTGTTCTATTTTTGCCAGGTTGTGGTGTTGCTTTAGGGATGGAAGATGGAAGAATTCAGGATTGGCAACTTTCAGCATATTCATATGATACAGGATATTATGCCAAGAATGGCAGACTGAATAATGGCAAAGCATGGTGTGGGGATAGTGAAATACCATGGACAGAGTATTTCCAAATCCGTTTAGACAGTATCAGGCATGTGTCTGGTATAGGTACACAAGGTTTTTCTGGCTTTTTTTCTAAATACTGGGTCAAGAGTTATGCTGTAGAGTACAGTTATGATTGCAGTAAATGGTACTGGTACAGGGATAGTCTTTCTTCTTCCTCTGGTATCAAAGTTAGTAATAATGTCTATTTTTTGACAATTATTTATTTACAAACAAGAAACCATAACTAACCAAGATAGTGAAACTCACAGATTGATGTCTGTGTGGCGTGCTTGTTGTTTAAGGCTATTTTTAGTGAAAGGAAGTTGATGGTCATATCATGTACACAAGGCATTCAGACAATGGAATTTGACTTGCACATGCACATGGATGTAAACAGTTTCTCCTAGCTCTGGCAATTAAATTTTATTGTTTGCTTGTATAATTGTGTTAACTTCCTATTACTAAAAAAACCTTAAGAACCACACACATTGTTCAAACATCACTACCAGTTTTGCTGTCTTTTGGAGACAGCCCCTACTTCAAAAATGGCTGAAACCCCTATTAGACTCAAAAACGTTCAATTACTAATATCTCTCAATGCTTTGTGGGCAACACAATAATTTGTTTTTGGGTTTTTGGTACCTAAGGTATTTCCTGGCAACTCGGATGCTACTACTGAGAAACAGAACAAATTTCGTGACTCCTTTGTCACAAAGTGCCTAAGAATTTATCCCATTGAAAAAGAAGATGACATGTGTCTACGTGTGGAGGTATATGGTTGTCCTAAAGATAAAGGTATGAATTAAGTGCAAAATCTGAAAACTATTGCAATACCTGGAGGAGCTTGGGGGGCACTGGGCACTGAGAAAGTGGTTGAGCATGTGCAGCCCTGTGGCTCAGTCTTGAGACCAGAAATACCCCCAAAAAATTGGCCTCAAACCAGAAAAATAACCTTTTTTATGAATCTTAGTCTAGCAAAAGGCTTTTTGGTAGGGGGAATTCCCTACCCTTTGGTATACCCAAATTGCAAATTCCCTACCTTTTTCTATACCTCTGGCATCAAAAAGGTACCCCTTTTGGGCAGAGCATCCCAATATAGCAACTATATGTGAGTGCCCCCCCCCCCCCCCACCAAGTTCTAGAAGATGTTTTAGGATTTGGCCACACCTTTAGCAGCACCAGAGTGCTAACACTAAACAATGAAACACTTTCTCCGTTGATTAATTTGTACTATTTAGTACTTGTTTCATGGTTATATTGTTTTTGCTCTCGTCTACAGTTTACCAAGAAATAATTTTTATTTTGAATTTTTCTCCTTAGATTGTACCAAAGTGTTAACTGCACCATCAGGACTTTTGAGCTCACCTAACTACCCATCAAAATACCCTGTTGGTATTGACTGTACATGGATAATCAATCTACCTGACAAGACCAAGAATATTGCAGCATTTTTTAAATACATGGACATTAATAATGGTGCATTGCCATATTGTGCTGGTGACTATCTAATTGTACGTGATGGAGCATTAGACATTTCAAATATTCTTGGTGATTATTGTAATGGTGAGAGAACACCCCTTATTGAGTCAACTGGAAGTTCTATGTTTCTTCGCTTCCACACTAATTCAGGCAGTATTGCTAGGAGGGGATTCCAGATGGCATACTATTCTTTTACAACTGGTAAGTCAGTCTGTGGCAAGAATTGTTAGAGCTGCAAAATACCCTAACCTCTGGGAGAAAACTTTGGGTGGGTAATTTTCTTGAGACCCTTTCAAGAGCTTCCATTGCAGTCAATATAAAGGTATATATTTCAAGGTCAAGTTCCTGCCAAAATATGCTAATTTTCCAAGAAAAATCGATTTGTGACAAAAGCATGTGGGAATTTGTCCAGCATCAAGAAACAAATACAAACTTTGCAACGCCTTAGCCAGACTGAAATGTTTACCGAGGTAATCGACCGCTGGAGGCGGGAGCAATTTGGGGGGCTCGGGGCATGTTCCCCTGAAAAATGTTGAAGTTCAGACCCTTGGAAATGCGCAAGCCCAAAATTTTAGGGGGGCATTGCCCCCTTGCCCCCCTTGCTACACTACTGCAAATAAAATAAATAAATGTATAAATATAAGTAAATAAAGCATTATATATATAATGTACATTGAGCTATTGTCAAAATACTGTATTGTTTGTAATTAAGGTATTTTGTAGAAGCAAGTGAACAACATTTTTATGCTGTTTTTAGGTTTAGATAATGTGTATAGAGCTGAAGCATGTAGTGGTTCATCAGTAACTCTTGACTGTTCATCAAGATCATCAAAATCCATCAAGATTCTCTATGCATCCTTTAGTACTTTACCATTCTCCAATTACTGTGGCAGCAAAGTTCGCAACACTTCATGTTTAGACTCGGGTGTTGTGCAGACAGTTACAACACGGTGTGAGCATTTGGAAGTTTGCAGAGTAGATGTTTCTGGTCCTCAATTTAGCCTGAATTGTCCAGCTGGTTCTGTGCCTCGTTTGGTTGTATATTACCAATGTACTGGAACTGTTATACGAAGTAAGTCCCTTCATTGTATATTTCCTTTGACAATGAGAACAATAACGCACCTGATAACCACGTTTATCTCACGCAAGTAACACGTTAACAATTAACACGCGGTTAGCACATGTACCAATCACAAAAAAATATGCACTGTCACGAATGACGCACGTGATTTTAAAGATAACGCACGCATGTTGTCGGTCGGTCGGTCGGACAGTCAGTCAGTCTGTCTATCTGTCAGTCTGTCTGTCTGTCTGTCTTTCTGTTTGCACATATTAGAATTCACTCTGAAGTGGTTTAAAATGAAGACAACGTCAATAAGTAAATGTTTATACATTCCAATCTGTAGTACGTGACCATGTGATAGAGGTTATGTGGTGAAAAACGGCATCTTCACTGCACAGCATGGTTATGCAGGATTTTGGATTGTTTTCGAGCAGTTTTCGTATGAGTGTGAAACGGACTGCGCCGTGCCGTGACCTTGTATCAGTGCTGCGATGTCTATAAAAACATTCGAAATTTCTGCCGTAACCGTGTGGTGCTGTTACCGTGCTGTCTTCACAGTCATGTACGAAAGCCGCTCTATAGGCACTGACACAGAGTGGATGGTCCGTTTCCACTCATAAGAAAATAGCGCCAAGAACTGTGATATCTGTGATGATGGTTATCATGATGATGATGATAATTAATGTTACGTTATCTTGTTTTGATTGCACCGTATTTATCTTTTATTTTGCACTTTTAATTCAGCACTACCACCAAGCACTACCACTGCACCACCTAGCACCACCACACCTCACCCTACAACTCACCCTACCACCTTACCAACAGATACAACCACCACCGCCCCATCAACACTACCAACACAAACTGAACCAGCTGTTCCTTTGACGTCATCATCAATCATTACTCACAAAGGCTCCCCTAGTTCGCCGACAGTTATGGGTGCCACAGGGGGAGAGGAAGGGGATAAATTTGCACGTGCAAGTGGAAAGGATAACCCAGGGATGCTGATAGGAATCGTAATTGCTGTTATCTTGGTTTTTATTGTCTTGGTGGTTGTGTTGGTATGCTTTATATACAGGCGGTAAGTTTATACATTCTAGTTATATAATGGTTTGAGTGGTATACCGTGGAATACTCACGAGTCACTTGGATTTTCTAGTATGCACACAAGACGAGTATGTATACAAAGAAAATACAAGTGACGAGTGGGATATCTACGGTATACCACGAGAATCCATTGTATAACTATTTCATCCCACACCATAGAAAATAAAACAAATTACCGCAATGTCTTATGGGAAGAGACAGTTGAACACCACTGAATAATATACAGCGGCTTTCCTGCTTTCTGATTGGCTGTATTTTCTATGGTGTGGGATAAATATGCTTATACATAATTTGTTCCAAGAAAAAGAATATCGAACCGGGAATTCTCTGCACTACCTAACCGGTGCTTTTTGGGAAGTAAAGGGAAGGTTAGAAGGGAGGGAAAAAGGGGCCGACTACACAGGGTAAAAATTATCCTTCGGAGGAACCTATTACCTATGTGACTAAATGAATGAAAAATCGTGTTATTTTTTCATGTACATGTTACTATTCACTCACCACAGTATTACAATTATTCTCCTAAGACGATCACCCTTGCGACCACACTGTCATTTTGGATTGAATTAAATTCTTCACAGCTGTTCTTAGTGTCGTCACGCAAACGCCCCATCCACAACACTAAATGAAAAGGCAGCAAAGGAGGCTGTCAGATTATAGATCAGCAGTGGTTGCCAGATAGGTATTCGTCTCATAGAATTAAGAGACCATAATACTAAGAGAGCGAAGCTCGGTATTGATGTCTGTGCGATGTTTGCGGCGACTTAAAGGCTATTTTTAGTAATTTCGTCATCGTGCGCAAACATAGATTTTGATTTTTGACGTGCGCGCGGACGAAACTGTTTGTTTTCGGCTTTTGAATTCTATTGTTTAAGAGCGCGCGCGATTGCGAAATTACTAAAAATAGCCTTAGTCGCCGCGAACCTCGCACAGACATCAATACTGAGTTTGGCTCTCTTAGTATTATGGTCTCTTGATAGAATTGTTCATTAACGATTTCAGTCGAAGAAAGCCAAAGAACAAAGTACCTACAACCGTGACGTATACAGCTCCTGGAAGTACAGCAGATACATTGCCTCCACCTTTTAGCAGAAATGGGTAAGTTATAGATTTGGATAGCTCATCACCCTTCCTTGCAGCCAAGTGTGCTGAATCACGAAGGGCGCAGCTCAACGTGATCGAGTCGAAGGTATATGAGGGCGCTTTCATTACAAGACAATTGCACATTTACGCATTTACACATTTACATACAAATTTAAATACACACACATAGCAGCCACCATACGACCCATGTCTGATCACGGAGCACAACCTAGATCGAAACTAGTTCGTTTTTACTGAGAGAGGAAAAACCGGAATCCCTCGAAGAAAGGGAGAGAATGAACAAGAAACTCAAGCCACATGTGATGCCCCATTTGGGAATCGAACTGGCAGGTGACAGACTGGCACTCTCACCGCTCTGCCACCCTTGCTTCCCAAAAGTTATGCTATTCCGCATAACGCATCTTTTTTTTTACTCCTTTACCTTGCAAAACCATAAGCACCAATAGCAGCAGCAGCAGCAGCAGCAGCAGCAGCAGCAGCAACAACAGCAGCATCCAGCAATTTCCCCCATCCCATCCCACAACTGTCTTCACTTTTACTAACAAAATTATCATCACCATCATCATCAGCATCGTACATCATCACCACCACTATCAACGACAACAAAACAACCACAACAGCACCTAGCAGGGCAAACAGCAGCAGTATACATCACTTTCCCTCACCCCACCCCCAGGCCCGTCGCCAGCATATTGGTAGGGCATGTTCGATTTCTTCCATTTTTGGTTGGGATTAGGGAGTACTTAAATGACCTGCATATATAAGTATCAGAGGTCCAGCTGGCCATTGGAAAGTAGAGTGAGAATTTTATTTCACTGTCATAGATATACATATCATAGATAGATGACTATTATTCAAGGGATATTGTCTTTCTAATTATGCAAACTGAATTTGAAAGCATCAAGCTAACGTAAAGAGTTTATATAGTTTTCTTCGTTGAAGACCAGAATTCTAGTCCAAGAAAAATTAGAAAAGAGAAATAGAATCCATTAAAAACAGAAATAAAAGAAAAAAAGAAAAGTTGTTGGCGCAGGTAGGATTCGAACCTGTTACCCAAAGAAATTAGTATGCTAATTTTATGCGAAACCCAAAAATAGGACCATGCATCCAGACAAATCGCTGAATCATCGCATGTTACGTATAGGATGGAGATTTCGGCCCCATCCGCGCTATCGGTAGAACACAGCGAGCTTCGCAGTCAAAGAGGGAGGAAACAGTCGGATCCTAGGCCGTAAATGACTGAACCTTACCACTAGACTAACTGGTCTACTGAGGGATTTGAAAGACAAAATAACCTAGTGTATCCTGTGAATTGGCTGTCTATTGTTGTGCAAATTACGCGATCCCGTGGCGCATTTGGAAAACTCTTGAACTGTGAAGCAAGTAAGCAGATGTAAGAGCCGGGTTCGAAACCGGCTAAGGCCGGGTTTTTTTTTTTTTTTGCTTTCTTTTTTCCTGGCTCAAAATCAAAATTAGTTGTTAATTAAGAGAGAGAGAGAGAAAGAAATAAAACAGAAAAAGATTAAAAAGGAATGATTAAATCATGAAAGAATAAAAATAGTGGAAAATACTTCAGTTGTTAAAACTAAGAAATCGTTAAACAGCTGGAGGGCGGGATTTTGATAAATTGATTTGATATTTGATTTTGATAAACACAATTCACCAGCATTCTCCAGAGGTTCATTTATAGAGAAATGCAACGTAACTGTAGTTTCTTAAGGGAAAGTACTAGTAGCCCCAGGTAATAAGCAGGTAAGCGGCTATTTTCTGTGGGAAGTTCGAACCTTCAAACCAACCCAAGCGACGGGCCTGAGCCCACAACAGTCACCACTTTTACTAACACCCTTATCACCATCACCACTATCGACAACAATAAAACAACAATAATAACAACAACAACATCAACAAGCGCAAACAGCTTAGTTGTGTAATAGTTGTGTCTTCTTTGTCTTGATAGGCGTAGCAGCTCAAGAAGCGGCAATCCCTACGAAACGGTCAACGTGCTGTATGTCAGGTAAACAAAACACTTTATTTATACTTTGTTATAATGTCCCTCAGTAATCAAACGTTCTTGGATTAATTCATGTGCACACACAAAAGAACTAATCGGATAACGCGTTGATAGTATTTTAAACCATTTGTTTAACGAGGATATAAAAGGTAAAGCAAAGCTTTTTTCCAACCTGGTCCTCAAATCCTGAAATAAATACAAAATAATCTGGAAAGAAACATAAAGTATTTATTTAAGAATCCCAACTGCCGCAAGGAGGCAAACCAGTTGGCTATTTAGGGGGTGTTTACATGGCACTAGGATCATCCTAGCACTAGAATCATCCTACCTGCTATACATTTACTGCATTCTGTTTACATGGAAATTTGTGTCTTCATTTTGGGTATTAGGATCATCCTAATAAACAGAATGCAGTAAATGTATAGCAAGTAGGATGATTCGCCTGCTAGGATGATCCTAGTGCTAGGATGATCCTAGTGTCATGTAAACACCCCCTTACAAGCATGGTCGAGAAACGGAATTTGAACTAGGGATTGCCCGGAACAAATTCAGCCTCAGCTAGTGGCCAGAGTGGGGTCTTGAACTAGTGCACGTTTCCTGTACATTTCTACCAAATTCAAAACTTCTGGGAATAAGATTCTCTGCATGTCTTTTGCATTTCGATATCATGTGGAAACAAAAGTTCATATTCCCAGAGGTTTTGGTATATTTACTTGTAGGCCCCGTTCACACTACAGCATTAGATCGATCTGAGATCGATCCAGTTTAGTACATCGCTTTAACCTGGATCGAACTCAGATCGATCTAAAACTGTAGTGTGAACGGGGCCTTAGTCTTGATAAGGGCCGGTTCACATACCGCATAAACATACGCATACGCAGACTCAATAGCGTACTGCTCATTAGAAGGTTTTGTTTTTTCTCACACCTGAGTGATAAATGCGCCTACTGAGTCTGCGTATGTTGCTTGCGCTTATGCTTATGTCGCTAGTGTGAACCGGCCCTTAGCAGACGGATAATGTGGATTTAACATGTGGACAATATTTTTCTAATATTTGTGTGATCTGTATTAGTGCTGATGATGCTCGTTACAAAGACCGCGAAATGGAGCATATCTATGACAGGTACGTTCACAACAACAACAACAACAACAACAACAAACAACAACAACAACAAAGTGCACACCAAGGCAGATGAATACTGATCTTTATTATATGGCTAGATAATTTCCTGAATTCTGATTGGCTAACACATGGTCTGTATTTTGCCATATCAGGACCGCTGTCCCGGATGAAAAGAAAAGTTTGCGTTTTGCAATTGTTTTAGCGGGACTTCTCAAAGCCATATAATAAATAAGTTATTAACCTCGTTTGCTCGGTCTGTATGGGAAAATATCAGACCTCGGTCTTTTTTTACCGTACTGTCAAGACCTCGGTCTGATATTTTCCCATACAGACCTCGCGCTCGGTTAATAACCCTTTAATATACGGTCAGATCCATCAAGCAGACACCCTTTATTACGCGGGTCGAAATGTATTGAATAACTAGTACGTAGCCTTCTGTTTGGAACTGATAAGTTCGCGCGGTTCAGCTCTTGGCTCCCTTGTGTCAACTGTCATCTAATCTGTGTAGCTCAGTGTAGCATTACGCAATCATGGGACGAAAGAAGGGGGGGGGGGGGGGTCTAGAGGGACCAATGTCCGCTTAGAAGATCACTTTTAGCTGAAGGGGCACGGATGTAGGAGGTATGATCTTGTTCAGGCTTGGATCCAAAAAAGTTGGTTCCTGAACTCAATATGAGAGAGTGACTCACCCTTCCGTGCACTTGACATTCCCTCTTTGAAATGCCTCTTCCTTCTCTTAGGACATTTCCAAGTTCGATTCTTCTTCTTAGATGAGGTTTTTAATCATGTGATGAAAGTTTGCGAAGAGTCGAGTACTATAGTTCATTGATTTGTAAAAGTGATCTGTAAAATTGATCTGTAAAAATCCGAAAATCTGCCCGGTTTCCGTAAACCGGTGTAAACGGTTCTGCATCCGTACCTGTTGTTTGTACGATGAAATCTCAAATTGTTTATGGCCGTGAAATTTCAGAGCACTGAACAGCACCGTGAGAGAGATAGAGTCTTTTTCCTGACCTGGAATACAAAAGCCCTTGACGAAATCTCCTTAACTTGGATGTGTATTGTTTTTTAATTCAGCGTTCTAACTAACTATATGCGTAACCAAGAGACCATAATACTAAGAGAGCGAAGCTCAGTATTGATGTCTGTGCCATGTTCGTGGCGGCTAAGGCTATTTTTAGTAATTTCGCCATCGCGCGCGCAAGGCACTTAAACAATAGAATTCAAACGGTCCCTTCCGCGCGCACGCCAAAAAGCAAATTCTATTGGTTGAGGGCCTTGCGCGCGCGACTGGCGAAGTTACTAAAAATAGCCTTAGTCGCCACGAACATGGCACAGACATCAATACTGAGTTTCGCTCTCTTAGTATTATGGTCTCTTGGCGTAACTAACTATATGTTTCCTTGTAGTCCTGAATTACACGAACCTTTACCACAGATGACTAACAATCCTCTCTACCATGGAGGGTGAGTGTCATTGCATTATAACCCTAATTTATAAAATATTTGAGATATAACGCGCGCGCTGATTGGCTGGCTACCATGTTTATATCAGAGGACAGAGACATGGCTCGCTCAAAAATCGTCGAAAATATTTTATAAAAGCAATATAAAACGATCGCTTATGTCTCTGTACTGTGATATAAATACTCTGGAAGATGTAGAGCACTCGAAAAGCAAGAGAAACACTCGGTTACGTCTCGTGTTCCTAAGCTTGCTTTTCTCTTGCTCTACATCTTCCATCGTGTTTATATCACAGTACAGAGACATGCGCGCGCGTTTTATATTCCTTAAATATAACCCTATAATATACGTACGATGCATTTCCGTATTTATCACGCTGAACATCGAATACAATATTCTTTCACATGTTTGATTATTCTTTCATACGTCTTGATTACCTTTTATCAGTTCTTCTCATTTTTTTCATATTCTATTTTCTTATTTCCAGCTTAGATCTGGATAGATGCGAAGGTGGCTACGAAAGGTAATTCAAAATAATTTAAGTAGCAAAAATTAGGGTAATAATGCACAACCTCTGTAGGGTTGATCACACCTGGGATAGTGGATGTTTTTGTAGAAATTTGCCTTGTTTGACACTGGTCTTACCCTGTTTTCGTTGTCTTTACAGTATTGATCCTCCAAGCCAAGAAGACACAAAGGTTCCATCGTCTTTAGATCCAGCAATATACGACAGGTGTGTAAAATATACGTCCTAACGAGAACAAAAGTTTAAAAGTTAAATCCGTTTCTGAAAAGTTTAAGGGCTACAATGATGAAAATCGGTCAAAACTGGAAATTAGTTGAGACTTGCTTGATGTTATCTATAGGGTCCAAATAATCACCAAGCAAAATATTTTCTTCATATTCTAATAAGACAAGTAGATGACGTCATCATGTGTGTACGTTTTCCTGCCGTGTTACGTGAGAGTTACGTGAGAGTTACGTGAGAGTTATGCGTAAAAGTTACGTGACAGCGGACACCATAAAAACCTTCTCTACTACACGCCTTCCCGCGATAACTCCTTGTCACGAGAAAGCTAGAAAACGTTCCTTTCCTTTTTATGGTCCCCCTCCTTTTTCAAATACTACTACATGAAGTCTGGCCAACCCGAGGAGTGAGTGAGATGCTTGAGGCCTAGGCTACACGAGACTTTGCAAGAGAGAATTTTCATGACAATTTCTCTGAATCCTTTTAACTGGACAATCTTTTAGAGATTCGGTCTCTGAAATATAACTGTTCTTTTGAACCTAATTTTTGTCCTGTCAATGTTTGATAGCTTTTCTCAGAAGCGAGTGAGGCTTACGCGATCGACATTTAAATGCGCACGCAATCTTGGGGAAAAGGGCAATTGGCGAAAGCAATGGACACTTAGACGTTTATAATATCAACCCTTCACTTTGTTGTTCTTTTTAATGTAGTCCGGTACCGGTGATAAAACAAAAGTCTGGTACGACTAAGTCTATAAGTAACCCAAACTACGGCAAGACGATAGATATACCGGTAAGGACTTCTCAATCTTCTTACTCTGTCATGTCGTATCACATCCCTTTTCTTCTTTTCTTCTTCCCTATCCTTTCTTGACTGTTGGCCTCCTTTCCATTGTGGCATTATTGTTCGTTCGTTTGTTCATTCTTCCTTCCTCCCTTCTTCCCTCCGTCCCTCAATTCCTTCCTTCCTTCCTTCCTAATTCCTTCCTTTCTTCGTTAGTTCGTTCGTTCGTTCGTTCGTTCGTTCGTTCCTTCATTTCTTTCTTCATTTCTTCATTTCTTTCTTTCTTTCATTCATTCATTCTTTCTTTCCTTCTTTCTTTCTTTCCTTTTTTCTTTCTTTCCTTCTTTCTTTCTTTCAGCAAATTCCCTGCTCGACTCCGTCAATTCACCCTTTGTTTTGTTTCTTTCGCTTATCCCTTTGTTCTCCTTCCCTCACTTGGCCCTCTTCCCTTTTCTCCAACGTCCTCTACTTTCTGCTCTCCTTCTACTCTTTTTCCTACCAACCCTTTTGTCCCTTGTACTTTACCTCTCCCCGCTTTTTTTCTCACCCTCTATCATCTCTAATTAATCCCTCCGAGTGGTTTCTTGGTCGTCCGCCACGCTATATACCCTGTGAACAGGCTCCTTTTCGTAGGGTAGTCACGCAGTTACTTCGGAGAGAAGAATAAGACAATCACCCTGTAAACTTCTCTCTTTCGACGCCGCGGAAAAACGACTGCGCATGCGCGAGTTTTCGCGGCCTTTCGTGCGGCCGCGTCTTGATCAACGCAATTGTTTTGTAGTATGTCGGAGTCGTAAATGATTGTCATCTATTTTCACTTTTAGGACAAATAAGAGTTCAATCATAGGGAACCAAGGTTGACCGACCAACTCCAGTCGACGTTTAGTGAGTCAGTATCAGAGATCAGCTGAAACAGCCCACTATAATGGGTTTCCTGTGTTAAAACCCAAACCACCCGTTTTCATATACATTTCCTAGCTATTTGATAAAGATGTAATAAGTTCTCTATTCGGATAAATTTTATATTACTGGCCTATTATCTGCTTAGAAAAACGCTAACAAGTCTCCCACTATAGACCAATATTTTAAATTCATTATCATGTTAATTTTAAAGTAACTGCCCAAATGTGCAGCGTATAAGGTTTTTCAGATGTCATAGCTCATTAGGAAAATGAAAAATTGCGTGAATCATATCGCTACTCCAAAGTAAAATGATAAAATAACTCGACGACTTGATTGGTTACGTTCAAAGGAAAGCCGTTTCAATGTTTCCCGCCAAAAGGCATTCCACGCGCCGAGCCGACTAGTCACGTGACCAGTTCGATTGAAGCGCGTGATCATATCTAGATATACGTTCGTATTGAAATTCATTTTGTTACAAGGGAAATTTATTATTTTTCCAGTTCAAATTGTTTCGTAACATTGCAATTTAAATGTTAAACTTTAAGTAATTTTGGATAAAATTCAAGTTCGCTGGACTTATCAGGGTTTTGATATCGAGACTACGTTATGATATTCATATGCCAAAACTTTGGTTATTCCTTTAACTATTTAAAATGTTAACGTCAAACGTTAGTTTAATACAAGCATTTAAAATAAAACAATTATTCACGTTTACGTCTTTTGTAAGTCAACAGTATTTGATGTGTGTGAGGGCTGCGGTTATCACGTTACTGAGTTGTATTGCGAGACTGATAGTAGTAGAGTAGAGTAAGTCGTAGTTTCGCGACCACCACAGGAAGCCCAAGGACAGATCGACTTATAGAATCAGTCTAGTTGTGTTTCGTGTAGTTTGTAACTTCGTCTTCAGGGGAATGACAAATACAAGCACAGTACTAGTTAATCAGGCCTATAGCTTCCCGCGAGGTTTGACCAAATCCCCTATTCATTTTTGGATCCCCCTTTTCCCCCCTACAAGAAAATATAGTGGCCTCCGGCTCTCTAATTGAACCAGCCCACGCCCAATCTGTGAATACTGGAAAAGTTCTACCCAGTAAAAATATTATTGCTAATTGCACTACATGAAGTTGTCAGCCCTTTGTCCTGATGCTGAGGGCAACTTCACTGCTTTTGGGTATTACGTCACGCTGAGCACGTGATGACCAAGCCCTTCAAGCTAGAGCGAGCAGGCGGTCGCATCGTTTTCAGAACTGCTCTCAGTAGCGGATCAAGGATTTTTCAAAGAAGGGTTCCGTTTCTTAAGGTGGCCCGTACCTATTGATTTGTTTGTTGGGCATGAATTTCAATCGCGTCTTTATACATCAAAACCTTGTCCGATTTCTGAGAAATTTGCAGCCATTTGTCTACAAGCCTTGAAATTTGTACCGGTAATTATTTTTCTGCGAATTAGATCAAGTAATTTGAGATATCAGACGATTTTTAAAAATGGCTTTTTGAGAAAAATTGGTCATAAATCCAAAATTCCAAGGTGAATTTTTTTCCTATTTCGTCAATCAAGTATAAAGGCATAGAGGACTACATACAACATGTATCGTGCCAATTGGTGCCTTAGAAGCTGCGATACAAAATTTGTGCTGCCTGTTACGACGCAAAATTATGTAGTCAAAACTACCGCCAAAATCTCAACAAAATTTCAAAAACAGCGAGAACTATATCTGCTGTAGGAAAGACAAATACCTATTGTAACTTGTAAACAAAATTTGGAGAGATGAGAAGCTAAACGCCAATGTTATCCTCAAGCAAACTTGGGGAGTAATTTATGTGACCACGAGGTGAGCGTTGCGAATTTGTATTACTTCGACTTCTACAAATTCTGTCGAATTGTTTCGTGAAATTTTCTTGGTATGGGATAGAACAAGATGTTAACATACCTGTTGCCAAGTGTCGTTGTGTTTGCTGTACTAGGTATAATTCAGTAAGCTTCAAAAGTAAGCAACTGCATCGAGTCGACGTTTGAGCTGCCAAGGTAAAGCCCTCAAGGTTTGTTGATTTATTCAAAACAGCACCTTACTATCTGTTGCAAAATTCCACACGGGATTTAGACTCAGATGCAATTGTATTCAGAGAACTACCGTCTTTATTCCCAAAAGTCTGGATCCCGTGCGGAATTTTGCAACAGATAGTAAGGTGTCGTTTTGAATAAATTAACAAACCGTGAGGGTTTTACCTTGGCAGCTCAAACGTCGACTTGATGAAATTGCTTACTTTTGAAGCTGAATGAATTATACCTAGTGCAGCAAACACAACGACACTTGGCAACAGGTATGTTAACATCTTGTTCTATCCCATACCAAGAAAATTTCACGAAACAATTCGACAGAATTTGTAGAAGTCGAAGTAATACAAATTCGCAACGCTCGCCTCGTGGTCACAAAAATTACTCCCCAAGTTTGCTTGAGGATAACATTGGCGTTTAGCTTCTCATCTCTCCAAATTTTGTTCACAAGTTACAATAGGTATTTGTCTTTCCTACAGCAGATATAGTTCTCGCTGTTTTTGAAATTTTGTTGAGATTTTGGCGGTAGTTTTGACTACATAATTTTGCGTCGTAACAGGCAGCACAAATTTTGTATCGCAGCTTCTAAGGCACCAATTGACACGATACATGTTGTATGTAGTCCTCTATGCCTTTATACTTGATTGACGAAATAGAAAAAAAATTCACCTTGGAATTTTGGATTTATGACCAATTTTTCTCAAAAAGCCATTTTTAAAAATCGTCTGATATCTCGAATTACTTGATCTAATTCGCAGAAAAATAATTACTGGTACAAATTTCAAGGCTTGTAGACAAATGGCTGCAAATTTCTCAGAAATCGGACAAGGTTTTGATGTAAAAGGACGCGATTGAAATTCATGCCCAACAAACAAATCAATAGGTACGGGCCACCTTAAACCCAACTGTGTATAATACTCTAAAATTGGTCGATGTTGATAAAAATGGCTTTAGGGGGGATCCGTGTACCCCTTCGACCCCCCCCCCCCCCCCCCCCCCCCGATCCGCTACTGGCTCTCATTTAGGAAAGTAATATTGAAACTATGTGAAAACGAAAAACTGAAATTTTATTTACTTAAATGAATGAAATGTTATTATTTGCTTATTACAATTCATTTATAGAATTTGACATATATACACGCTAAATTGCAGAAAGGTAGTATGCATTTACACAAATATCTCATTTATTCAGCACATCTAATGAGAAGCAATTTGTAAATCAGCGCTCACAATACCCAAAATATAGTTTTGTGATACCTGTGAGAGTTTAGAAGGACTAAAAATATTTTTGGCCATCACTGCATGCAAGCAATGCCGATTAAGCAGTATTTTGAGTTGCGCATCTCATTAGATATTTGCATATTTGTATAAATGTAGACCACAACCTTTTTGCAATCAAGTATATATCATAAATAATTTATAAGAAATTTATACTCAAAAATACATTGGAAGAATCCCGCTTCACCACCACCTCGTTAATACGGCCACCCCGATATTAGGATCTATTGTATGCCCAGCTACAAAAGATCCTTCAATATTAGGCCAACCCTGTTAATACGGCCAATGTTTATGACCTATAAAAGTCGCCGTATTAACGAGGTTATACCATACAGTATAACATAATACTGGCGAAATTAACGTATGCATTAGGACACTAAGTACAACACACTCATTAGAATTAATTGAAAGTGCAACAAAATTTTGAAGCGTGAAAACCTCAATACAGAGGCGGCTGAGACGGGGGGGACTTGTTCACGAGAAGTGATTGTTAGTAAAAACACATAAATAAAACCGTTACAACCAAATTTTACCTTATCAAGATCTTAGCCCATGCTCCGCCGCCCCTGAAATAGCATTGGAATATCTCGTACACTCGGACTCCCTTGAACAATTCACGCGATTTCAACTCATGCATGCCAATTGTTCAGAAGTATAGGAGGACTCTTCCACTCTTTTTGGACAAGCTTGAGGACTGCGGATACTCATTGAATCAAACTATGTTCTTAAACTGTTTGTTTCTTTAAGACTTCCGATTTGATTCCTAACCCTCACTCAAAGTTCATGTTTTCTTCGTTGTAACAACGATGGCGATTTTACGAAGATTTCCAAGTTATTTTCTTGTAACAATATGGTTGGCGGTAACAAATGCGACACAAACAAGAGTCCAAACCAATACAAAATACACCCATGATTTTTGGCGAAATATAGACCTGTGTTTGTTGTCGTAGCTATTGATTAACCGTCTGATCTCTTTCCTAGCGCAGTACACCAAGGTAGCGGGTATGACATATTGTACACCAGCCCCAGCATACGAACCAGTCACCCCTACCAATATCTCTAAGTTCTGTGTAGCAAAGGCCACGCCTATAGGGGGTAGGATGGTTGCCAAAGGGAAGACTATTCTATCGATGACCCAGTGATACGGTTTGTTTTCACGGTAAAACAAGTTCTTTAGATTATCCCTTAGTGTGATGGAAATGATGGGGAAGTTCGTACTCAAGGTGAAGACAGGGAATAATGCCAGGAAGTAGTGAATGAAAGGCGTGTAGTCTTGGAAATTTAGTGTATATAGATCAGACAGGTCGTTGAATGCGAACATTGCTGAGAAGGACAGTAGAGAGTAAAATAAAAGGATTATACCAAAGTCCAGTGTAAAGATAAACGTCACTCGAGACTTGCTCTTCATTGGAGTGATAAACGATGGAAGGGAATGCTGACACATGAATGCATAAATGCAAACACCAAACAGATTTGGGACGCCATTAACATCTGCTACGCTGACATTGTGGTTCTTTGTGCCATTTGATATACGTATTAAAGCCAGGACAATCATCATTGAGAACGCTGCAAGATAAAGTGACAAGGAAGTGTTTGAAGACGAACTTTTGCTTGAAGAGACTTGCAACCAACAGTACGCAACACTGCGCATTACTGCCAAACACTCAGTCGAACCGTTTGTTTTCAATAGCAGCAGTAGCAGCAACAGTAGCAGTAGCAGCAACGACAGCAGTAGTAGCATTAGCAGCAGTACGTGTAGCAGTAGCAGAAGGCAATGAAGAAATTCGTTTTACTTTTATAGCAATTTGTAGCGCGATATTTCGCTGAGTATATTGGCGCACTGCTTCATAGCAGACGGGTTGGTTTTGTGAAGGAATTTGTCTGACACTACGAAAAGTACTATATAAGTACCTTATAATCCGGTATAAATCAAGAACTTACCAAGCCATCGCATTACTGTAGTCAACATTTGTAGGTACTTGGTTTTTTGTACATTGAAGAAAGCAAATGGTCCAAGAGTTAAGATAAAAATCAACTGTAAATAGAACACATTATAAGTTATGGAAGATCTACAAAAGAATTTCAATTATAAGGTGCGGTAATGCGAACAACATCGTGCAACTTGTTGCGCAACATTGTTGCGTTGCAAGTTGTAGATTTTGTTTCTTGTATTATCGCCTCGCGCGCAACTTGTCACGCGAAAAAAAAAATCAGGTTACGGCTACTAGTTGCAAAAAGTAGAAAGTGGTTCTACATTGTGCAACAAATTTTAGAAACCTACAACATCGATTTTTGTTGCGTAACAAGTTGCGCGCATGGCGGTAATACGGGCAACATCGCTTTACAACTTCCAACGCAACAATGTTACGCGACAAGTTGCACGATTTTGTTGCTCGTATTACCGCATCTTTACACCTGGAGCCGGTTGAAAAAAGGGTGGAAGATTGGTAGAGGGTCAAGAAAAAAGGGTGGAAAATGGGCGAAGGGACAAGAAAAAAGGGTGAAAGATGGGTGGGGCGGGGGTGAAGAAAAAAGGGTGAAAGATGGGTGGAGGGTGATGAAAAAGGGTGGAAGATAGGTGGAGGGCGTTGAAAAAAGGGTGGAAGATAGGTGGAGGGCGATGAAAAAAGGGTGGAAGCTGGGTGGAGGGCGATGAAAAAGTGTGAAAGATGGGTGGAGGGTGATGAAAAAAGGGTGGAAGATGGGTGGAGGGCGATGAAAAAAGGGTGGAAGATGGGTGGAGGGTGAAGAATTGTGAATTATCTCTCTGGAAGACCAGTTTGTGATGAAGGGGCAACATCATAAAATGTTCACTTTTTAAAAGACCCAGTACTTACCAGATAAATTCTGTACACATTGTCCTTAGAAATATCACCCCAGCAGTCATCCTTCTTGGAAGTAGTGATGTTATCCCAATGTGAATGATTTGTAAAATTTTTATGCATAGAATGTTTTGGTGAAGAGCTAGAAACAGTACTGAAATGATGGATACAGAAATGTCAATCTGCAAGGTGATTTGTCTACCCAATGTAATGTTATTGTCAATATTCAAGTAGATGACTGGTGCAGTGCAGCTGATGTCATAAAATTTGCCAACAAGCAAGCTGATTGGTCAGTTTAATGCCAACTTATTTTATTAATGTTTGCAGGCTGAATAAACTTTTACATAAAATATGCGGCTAATAATTATTGTGATAAAATAAATACATCTTTACTTACCATGATACCAAAGCAAGAGATTTAGGCACAGCAGCAGCATAGATGGCTAAATCTCCATAGAGGTAGAGTATTATGCACAGGTAAAACAGTCTAAGACCATCTGAAAAGTACAAAAGACTCGTCTCAAAAGACTAGCAGGAGATTGAATGTGTTTCTTTGGGATGAAAGAGGGTTGTTTAATTGTCAACACAGCAGTGGTGGATCCAGGGGGAGGGTCGGGGGTACATTTATAAAACTGAGGTTAATTCAATTGATTGTTTTATCCTAGAATTTAGTTTTGCAATAGGTTTGAAGTAATTTAGTAATTTAATTTATGCATTTAGACCTCCCCCCCCCCCTCTAAAAAATTCCTGGATCCACCCCTGAAACAGCCTAGATCAGAGAAAACAGAACTTAAAGATCAAAAACATCACTAGTTGAAGTATGATGGATATTGGAGAGCTTAAGCAACATGAAGGCCATTTCATAAATTTAAGGACTTACTTTTGCTGTATACCATTCTTGCCATTTGTCCCTACGAAATTTAATAATCTCAACATATTAATATTGAACTATTTTACAAAATAATAATGATTTGTGGTATACTGATTTAATTAAGTACTAAAGGAGCGTTGTCAGGGGTAAGATGAACCACAGTCTCTATAGTTTGATATATTTCTGGGATGAGATCTGAATCTTCATCTGCATTTTTCTAACTGGTACTATTCAGTCAGGATTTTTCCAGCAAACTAGTACAAAATGTTACATTATAGTATTTTGATATCTTTGTTGTAGTTGTGCAACTGCTTTGAAAATTCTACCCTGCAAAGTAATATTAATTTGACACATGCATCACAAGTGAATAAGGTAACACTGTAATACACTCACCATTTCAACACGTGTTGTTATTTCATACAAATGTGTTTTTTCTTTGTTTAATTTTGAGAAATCTAAATAACAAACAAAATTTGTTATATTTGTGTACAATTATGCATTGCACAATCCTAGGATCACTTCTAGTACTAATCATGAGCTTCTCAGCTAGCCAAGATTATAATGATGATGATAAAAATAAAAATATTATCATCATCACAGTTAATTATCACCATCATCATCCACATCCTAAATGTTGATAATCATGAAACTCAAAATCTTTGTCATCTCATTATTATCAAGTCTCCTTTCAGTCATTTTAGTGTCATCATGCACTAATGCTCCCTCTCTGCATGATGACACCAAGAATGACTTCAAAGGAGACTTTAAAGTTAACTATAGTCAGAGTAGTTTTCACATAACTTTAAAAAGGGCATGGTCATGGCACAGCACACATTATGGTAGGAATTTCAAATGTTTTTATAGACAACAGGACATTGATCGATGTGGTTACGGCATGCTGCATCATATTTCACACTGATGTAAAATCTGCTCTGGATATGTGCATCATTTAATTGTAGTTATAGCACCATTCAACTGTTCAAATGGACTCTCTTCTTAGTAATAATCCTAATTTCAAAATTTGTACAAATTTGGAGACTACGCAGAATGACAGTGAGGCAGTAAAAAAGGTAATTATATATAAAGCACTATAATATTTAGCATTGGTAGTGACCTTCAGCTATAATCATTGCCAGAATTGTTGGCACAATTTTGTCTGGATGCGCATGCGCAGTGGATGGTAATGAACTTGGCTCCCCCCACACCCCCTGTACAATGTTGCTGTGAAAACCCCGACACCTACTACTTGGCAATCAGTCCGACATACCTTTTAGCTACCAGCAATACTGTACAGGGGGAGGGGGGTCCAATAATATGGCCACAAAGTGTATAATGTACAAAACATCATTCTGTAAATTTCACATCATGCCAACTGTTATTTTGGCAAGGATTGTAGCTTATATATAGAAGCTGGCCTCTCAGGAAGCTGACTCATGGTGGGCCTTTTGTACCCTCCTCTTTCCATCAGCAATAAAGTGCCATAATTCATGTTCATACAAATGCAGTGACTCACTGATTAATGGTTCATTCTCTTCAAATGCTTCTTCTTCATCTGGACTTAATAAATCAGGAGGACTGTATTCAGCTGATGAGCTAGCAATGACTTGTTTTGCCTCCTGAAAATGCAAGTAACATAAACTTATCAGTAAAATGTATTCACTAATATTCATATTTGTATGTTCTTTCATTGAATGATTGATTGTTGAAATATTGATCAGTAGTTCATCTATCAACATTCATTCAATCATTTATTCTTTCATTCATTCACTCAATAATCCACCGATTTTTCCAAATTCTTTCATTCCTCCAAGCATACATTCATCCATCTGTCGATTTGCTTTGCATTTGATTGATTGTTCAAATATTGATCAGTAGTTCATCTATCAACATTATATTCATTTTTTCTTTCATTCATTCATCTATTCATTCAGTCTTTCTTTCATTCATTCATTCAATAATCCACCGATTTGTCCAAATTCTTTTATTCCTCAAAGCATACATTCATCCATCTGTGCATTAATTTGCTTATCTGTCCATCTATTTATATATTCATTCATTCATTCATTCATTGAGCTATTCTGACTATTTTTTACCATAAACAAGAAAACTCCAATACAACTCTTATATACCTTTGACTTATTCTTTTGTTTAATTCTCAAAATAGCATTAGCAGCAGCCATGGCTTCAACCATAAATGTTGCTGTAACAAAACTGAAAAATTAAAAAATTAGAGCCATGTAAAAAGAAGGACTACAAGTAACATGGGTGGATTTAGTGGAGGGGTGCAATGGGTGCATGCTATTGGGATCCTCTTTATGATTTTCAATTTGCAATACAACCACATCCCCTCCTAAAGGATATTTCCTTGATCCTCCTTTTAGTAATGACTACATATACAAAGATGGTATAGCTGGTCCAAAATAGCTAGGACAAATCAACTGTCTGGAGAATTGGACAATTGAGTTATTTTCACATTCATAAGATCAGCCTCATGTAGCTTATCACTAATTTTGAGTTGCCATGGAAACAATTAAACATTCATCAGCAATCACTGTCCTGACTATCATATGATTCTCCAATGATTACATCATCCACTCTGCAGTTAGCTTACAGATATCTTGTGACCCCATCATGTGATAGGCCACATTAATGAGTCCAGATAAGTTACCAAGTAAATTTCCAAGTTGATCATTAATAAGGTTCAACTTAACAATAGATGTGTTGTAGAACTACACCAGGAGGCAAAAATATAAATGCTCAATAAACAAAACCTTCATTCATTTTGAATCGGAATGCGCTGTGAAAAAAGTGTTTTCTTACCTCATGAAAGCTAGTATACAAATAACTATTATAGATACAAGCCAACCAGCTGCAGCAAAGGCCTTTGGCATGGTTAACGCTCCAACTCCAATGATCAGATTGAAAATATAAATAAAGGCGACCTTGAAGAGAAATGGTACGTGAGAGGTCACGGTCAAAAAGTAAACTCGATTGAAGTTCACTGACAGTATTTATTAAACTGAACGAGTAAACGTTTCTTCCATTCAAAGCTTAACTTATTTATTTATATCTCTAAAGAACCGGCAAGATTTGGATACTGTTCATAAAGGAAAACAAGGATGAATCAGAAAATCTTTCGATTCAATCTTTCACTGGCTGAAACGTGAACAAATTTATATTGCGGTTGCCCATCATCAAACTTACCGGAGCTGAGTACAACTCGCCGGTTTCTGTAACAGCACCCATTGGAGCTTCAATACTTAAAGTATTCCCTTTCTAAGACCTTTTAGTAACGATGTAATCAATGGAAATACAGCAAAAAATATTTTGAAATCTTTTTATGAGATAATGCCGGTCACGAGTTTCGAATGCACTTCCGGTTGGAGGACTGGACTCAGTATCAGTTTCCACACTAACACGGACAAATTTGACAAAGGAAAACTGGTATCTAATGTAAATCTTTATCAAAGAAGTAGAAATATTTTTTGTAGGTTTTTAATTCCGTCTTAGGTTATTTTAATCATAGATGATTTATTTTGAGTGATATTTGAAGATGAGGATCAATAGCTCAACAGTATTGGTGGGTGATAAGGTGGTTCTAGTGCCATATAAAACGGACCATGTCCTAAGGTATATTAATAAGACTTTAATGATGATGATGATGATTCATAAACTGTTAGAGGATTGTGAGATGAAACTCTGCAAATTAATGTAAGATTGGATGTCATTTTCAATTGTTATTAAAATATAGCGGTACTTCATGTTTACAAACAAAAATAGTATATAAAATACTAAATGTGCAATCATTTTCATCAAAACTTGTAACAAAGTTGCTTTGCTTAAACAGCCAATTGCTCTCTGGTTGGCACATGAATGATACAGGCTTACATCACACGAAGTATTGCTATTGAATTTATGAATATCTCTTATAGATAGTGAGTTAGCCTCCAGGTGACAAAGGCATAATTTGTGTGACCCATGACTGCATCGAAACTAGCCACATGATCTATGAGCCGGAACCCATAATTGGGCGATTTGCAATTTTATAAAAAGAATCACTGTCGTTCCATCAAAATTTGTCAAATGATGCATGCTTGTACCAAAGTTTCCTCTCTTTCATGCGTGATGGGTGATTGGTACGCCCTTCTTATTAGTCTACCCTAATAGCCCCCCTTTCACAGCCATATATCTTTGTCAGTACATGCTTGAGTCTTAAAGGGGACTAGTGTCTTCCCCTTTATGTCAATAACTAGGTACCATGAATGGATGCAGTCACCTGAACTTCTTGAGCTCACAGCATCTGAAAGACTTACACTTGACCAGGAGTATGAAATGCAGAAGAGTTGGTATGAAGATGAAAATAGTAAGAAAGAAAACAGTGAATAATATGATAATAATATGATCCAGACAATAAATAACACATTATTTTGTGGTGTGTCAGTTGTACTACCGGTATCGGTCGGTTGGAAACGGTTGGTTAGTCATTTGGTTGGACCTTAATTTGGTTGGTCATTATTTTGGTTGGTCCATTGGTCAGTTGGCCAGATTTATATAGGGTATTTTCTCTGTAAATGAATTGTGCTTGAGAGAATGCATGTTTTTCTAATTTCTTAATCTTGTAAAATTCCAGAATGTACATTTATTGTGCTAGACAAAAAGAAATGGATGCAACCACAATGTGCAGAAATAGGTGAGACTAATCTGTGATAAGCATTCAGAAATAGAAGCTGGGGTGTTAAAACTAGGGCTGGGTAACTATATTTTTCAAGGTATACATATACTATTAACATGGTATAGAATTAAAAATAAATCTCTTCTTGTCCAAAGACAGCATGGCTGGTGATGTGAATTTATTCTTTAATGCCAATGATGAGCCAAATATGGCAGAAGTAGAAGTCATGATAGCAGGTCTGTAAAATATACTAGTCTAAGAGTGGTTTTCGTATTAATGGGAATTCAAACTAACCATACCAGTTACGGTCAATGCGTGGTAAGGTTACAGCAGGAATTTCAAATGTTTTTACAGACATTACAGTACTGACACAGTCATGGTACGGTACGGTCAGTTTCCCACTCATAGAAAAACTGCTCTATTTGTTGCAGATCTTACTAAATTAAATTAGTGTACTGACTTCAGATTGCCAAGCCTGTCTGTTTTTATGCCTATCATATGTCTTAATGACTTGTAGTCTCATTCTGAATTGGTTAATACTTTCCTTTTGGTCATGCTACACTAATCCTTGGAACTCAATCCTCAGATTCAGTGTAGTGTGATAACACTGAAACCGGGATGCAAAGGAGACTAACCAACTTGCTTTATATCAAGTCTGGGTCTGGTTTACTGTCCCCATATCTGACTCAGTCCCCAGGGAGAGGTAAGTTAGGGGATTGAAAGATACTTATGCAAGGGAAGTGCAATAAAGTTGGCATTAATGATTTCTGTAAGCCTTAAGGAATACAGGGCAAATTTTTAATCTAGTGGCCACTCTATCCACCCCCACACCTTATGAACTGGCTAAGCCAGATGACAATGTCCATTTTATATTTAATTACTGATTATTGAAAATCTGATATTTTGTAGAAAAGTCATGCAGAGGTCAAGGTCTTGGAAAAGAAGCTGTTTTAATGATGATGCACTATGGTAAGACCTGATTGTGAAAATTTGTAAAACCTCCCTATGAAGTGCCATGTGTCACAACATAGAGTAATTTTTGTATGAGTGTGAAATGGAACATGCCATAGCATCACCATGTCAGTGCTGTAATGTCTATAAAAACATTGAGAATTCCTGCCATAACCATGCTGTGCAGTGACCGTTCGGTTTTCACAGTCATTCAAAATCTGCTCCAGCAAAACACAAATGTTTTTCACAGTCACTGTAAATGTAACAATGTTTTGGTGGAAGAGGTCCTGAGTTCGATTCCCAGTGATCTCACATCCTTGTTTTGACTTCTTTCCTTTCCGTGTAGCTTTAATTAGCTTTAAATACCCTTAAATGGAGCACTGATGGAGAGAGGGGGTAAAAATAAGCGCACCACCCACTTGGCCTCAAGTTTATTAGTCAATTTGTGACAAGCTACTGACATAAAATAAGGACTCTTTACCTTTTTACCTTTCTAACCAGTAGTTTGGCTTTGCATGATCAACTGAAGTGTAGAATTTGGAATGGTTCTTATGCTTTTCTAGTGTTTCTGCTTTAAGGCATTGCCAACCATCAACACATTTTGAAGAGCAAGTTAGGGTCTTGCTGGATGGGTCAGACTAATCAGGGTCTTCAAATAGCTATAAGCTAAAAGAAAGACTGCTACCTTAAGAATATGTCTGCAAGTGGTTACAGCTTCAAAAATATCGAAGAAATAACCACTGAGGTTAAAAACATGTTAATTAAAACACAAGCTTCAAATATAGTTTTAGGGACCCTGGGGATTTATTTATTACTAGAAGTTGTCATGCATTACCTCCTTTATAAACAGTTCAAAGTATAGAGAGAATTATTTGTTTAGGAGTTTCCAGGCTTGGTGCTACAAGATTCTCAGCCAAGATTGGATACCATAACAAGCCAAGTATAAATCTCTTCACTAAGCTAGGATTTTCTGAGGTATATTTCAGACTGAGTGTGATTGAAGGGCGTCTTATAAAAATGGCCCAAGTGACTTCTGATGAAGTTTACTCGAGTGGTCCAAATATAAATGTCTGGTCACTTTTGGGAAAGATCACTTAAGACATTTCTGGTGGCACCTTTCAATTCTATGATGTATCCTTAAGGACTGCAGAGTAGCTTTGAAAACAGAATTGTGTTTTTCTTTTCATAATAATATGACCATCAAAAATTCTCGATCCTGATTGGTCAGCTACTTGATGATTTTTTTCGAAATCACTGTGCAAAAAGACGAAATCACCAAAATCACACATGTGCAAAAAAGTGAAATCGCCCTTGCTGATTGGCTGAAAAACAATGAACTGTCAGTTTCAACTAATCAAAGTGTGTTGGAAGTGATTTTGAAAGTATGTGTGCAACATATTCTCACGCAACTTACAACAATAAATGTTTCTGAGCGCACTAATCATCTGGCTTCTGTTTTGAGAATTTTTCTTTGATCAAAAATTTTTGGCCCTATTATTACAAGAAAATCGAACAGGTTTCTCGTGCAGTGTTTGAAAATTGAAAAAATATCACTAGTGCAGTTTAAAATCAAGATTTTCAAATTGCACTCGCCTCCAGCTTGTGCAATTTTGAAAATCTTGATTTTAAACTGCACTCGTGATATTTTTTTCAAACTGCACTTGAATCCGTTCGATTTCCTATACATACAGAACTGGAAAAAATGGATCTGCTCTGATCTTCCCTGTGCTTGCTGATTCCCTAGTATGTAAATTGTGAACTTTTTACTGAATTTATTCCAGGTATCTACCAGTGATATTTTCCAAGAATCAACCCTTGAGCTTTGCGTCAGTGAAAAATTCCATCAAGACCTGAACAGCTTTGTCAGTCATGTGACAAAGCATATATATCCACATACTTATCAGGGCATCTCAAGAACTTGAAAAAGTACACACAGAGAAGATACATCCAGTCACATTAACTTGATAAAAGATCAAAGAAATGGCTTATGGTAATCTATCATACACGTCACTACCAAAATTTAATGTTCCATAGGATTTTATGGTAATTGACAAAGAAACTGGTTTTGTGTTGTACAAGCCAGGCCAAGCGTCATTCGGCTATGCAGGCTATACAGATAAGATCCATGAACTTGAGGACATTGAAGCTTCGCTTGGTAAAATATAACTTGTCAAGAAATTTAAATACGGAACAAGAAATCCAAGATTTGAGATCTCTATTTGGTTACAGAAATATGTAGCATATATTAAGAGTATGTTCTACAAGAAATAGTAGCAATAATATAAAGAAACAGTTTTTGTAGCAAAGAAAATTTGTTGCGCGCGGGTGAGCATCATTTGCTTTACAGCTTGCAACGCAACATTGTTGCGCGAAATTTTGCACGATTTTGTTGCCCGTGTTATCGCACCTTAAACATACGTAATGCGGAAAACAACAACAAACAAACAAACAAAGTAATAGGAGAAAGTTGTCTTTTTTTAAATCAAAAACTTTTACAAAGAAACCATTTTCTCAGAAAAAAAACTTTTCTTATATTGTTATATAAACATCACTGAAAGGTTTATATGATTGTGTGAGTTGTAATGGAGCGTTGCATTTTTCGGTTCAGTATTCAACCTCTATCAATTAAGCCGAGGCTACACAAGCGATTTTTTGCTTGCACAGGCGACGCGATTTTCTCTGAAAATTTGAAAATCACGCGTGTAGCAACCCTTGTACAAGCGACGCGACAGCTAAAAAATCGCCAAAAATAAAAAAAAAAGTCGCGAGAAATTGAATGAGTTTAATTCTCGTGACTGGCAATTTTTTAGCTGTTGCGTCGCTTGTACAAGGGTGGCAACGCGTTATTTTCACCGTTTGTTGGTGATTTAGAAAATCGCGTCGCCTGTGCAAGCAAAACGTCGCTCGTGAAGCCGCGGCTTTAAAGCTATCGAATGGAAAGGGATTTTGTGTTCACACAAGCACTGGTAATGGTCATTTAACTCGATCTAAGACGAGGCAGGCTTTTTCGTTGTTGCCTTTCTTTTATTAGGTATGCTTGTACACACGTCTAGTTCTAGGTCTAAAAGTGAATAATAACTCTGTTTTAAATGTCCTACGAGACAGGTCTCAGCTGCAAGGACAGATATTTGATGGACAGCGCCTTTTCCACCTTGCTAGCACATTCTAGAGCCTTCTCCCACTTGGTCACGTGATATATATCTGTACTTCATAGAACTACCGTACCGTTGTAAAAATAACTCACATTCCAGAGCCTTCTCCCATTTGGTCACGTGGTATATATCTGTACTTTATAGAACTACCGTTGTATATATAGTCAATTGAAGAAACGTTGTCGGGTCTAAAAACATAGAACATAGAAGCTGAGACCGAAATGGTGCTTGGGATGTCAATAATAATATTCTGATTTATTCATTTACGCTTTGCCTTCGATGCAAAATGCCAAAAGCGTGTTCAGGACCTGGGTTGGCGGGCCGTTTGGCTTCGATTTTTTATCGGTTGCAGCTTAAATGAATAAATCAGAATATAATTATTGACATCCCATGCACCATTTCGGTCTCAGCTTCTATGTTTTTAGACCCGACAACGTTTCTTCAATTGACTATATATAACTTTATCAGTTCATTTGTGTAACTTTATGTAACAACGTTTCCTAGTCACATTCCTATTACTTGCTTTAATATTATCTTGTTTAATAGGGTTGTGCTCTGCGTTACAAGAACACGTTTCTCTAAACCCAGACGATATTTCTATTTATGCAATCTAAGCGAAACCATGAACCAGAAACACTGATCTATATTGAATTATGTCATCCTTTAATTTGCATGTCCTATAGCCGAGGGACTTTCCCTACTTATATAAGCTGCTTTAGCTAAACTGTCAGAAAATTGACAAGAAAAAAATATTATTTAAAACTCAAAATTAATTTATTAGTGGTAAAACATAAACTTTTTAAAACTAGGAAAAGCGTAATGTTAACAATTGTAGACAATTTGTTACAAGAATAAATATTCAAGCCAAACAACGCAGGGAGTGATGGCCAGCTGTCACGTGTGGTAGCACACCATTCGGAGAAAAGAAAACAGAATTCTGATGCAACACACAAAAAAAGGATTAAAACACAAAACGCATGCATACCCAAGCAGTTATTCATCGAAGTTTGTAATTTCTTTCGATTATGCGTTGTGATGCCTATAAAAATCATTTATATACTTGTTTTTCTTGGAAACCGAACTATTAACTCGTGATTGTCATCCCGATTGTATACGGACTGAAACAATGTCTACGATTTACAGCAATGGGGAATTGCGATTCTTTAGACTTACTAAAGGTGTAGTGGATCACTCGACTGAAGCATTAAGGATAGTGTTTAAGCAAGAATGGGACTATCTTTATCCTTCCACTCCATGGCGAAATAACACTTCAAATGGTGCACAGTTGTTAGCAGAAGAAAGGGCTCGAGGATCACGGCTTTATCATCCAAAGTATCGCACGGAGTATCAGCCGATCAAGGATAATTTGTCGTCTGGAGATGTTGAAGAGTGGGATATTACGACTTTAGTTTTCGCTTTAAAATACTCGCACGCCCTAAGTCAAAGCCGTTTGAGCCACCGTGGAAGAAGAATCGGCAACGCTATTTATCAATTAAAAAAAGTTAGAAATGATGTAATAGCCCATGGCAGTAAAGCATCTATTTCTGAGATGAGCTTCAACAGAAATATAAATACTTTGTCGCAGGCTGTTGGGGATCTGTTGACACATTCGCATTTTCTTGTTGGCAAGCTACAAATGTTGGTGGATGAGACCGAATTCCAAACAGAAGATCTTGTGAGATATAAACAGTGGTTAAAAGACGATCACGACAGCCTACTCTCTCTCGAAAGAGATCTCGAAAGAGTAGAAAACATAATGAAAATTCAACCCGTTCGCAAAAACGACCATACACCATCGGAGAGAGCCGGAAGTTCTCAAATGTTAGGCAACAGTGAGATCATTTCAAGAATACAAACTCGAGTGGCAAGATTAGAACGTCATGTTACTATGAGCGTTGACCTAGTGCCTTCACGTACAAGACCGGAGATTTTCCATAGCAGTAGATACATCAGAATGATGAATAAGTCCAGTTTTCTCTCATTCAATTTTCGCTGGGAAGATCTGGAGACGTTTCTCCAAGGATTTACCAGTGACGTAGATATGAAGCTTTTTGCGGGCATTCAATGGGCTCTTGCACTCAGCCATCGTTCAAGAAAGGAGGAGGCTTTAGAAGTTCTAAGTGGTTTGATTCCTAACGCTCTGGTGGCAAACAACGGGTAAGTATTTGGTATGTGTAAGTGTGAGGACAGTGAGTGAGTGTGAGGACAGCTTAGACCAGAAATGGAAAACGAAACTGAAACTAGCGAAAAGTTTAGAAAAAGAGAAATGAAACCAGAACTGGAAAGACAAGCAAAACCTTAGCCACTGATCTGAAACGTAGAACACAGGTATTTTTGTTACGAAAATTGGTCTTATGTTTGGGTAATAATGAAAGAGGATCAGTGCCACACAGAAACTACACAAATCCTAAATCGAAACGGTAAACCGGTTACAACAATTAAAATGCTTGACTAGCAAAATGACTCAAAAATACATCAAGTTAAGCTAGATTAATAAATACATAATTACTGGAAATCTGTAGTGTAACACCCGCGAGTAAATATAGCGTTTGCCTTCTAAAAAGTCAGAAGTATTAGGCTAGGGCGCGCATGAGAAGGTTATCACTAATTCTATAATAGCATATGAGCATTACATATATAAAACAAATAGATTTCAAAATTGAAGAATATTCTTACTCAACAGCTAAAAATAGATCCCATTTTTCCATGGGTCTGTACTCTAATGGATGCACAGAAGACGTCATGGTGAAAACAACAGTCGCGCCGTATGATATCTCGGCGCGTGACACACTTTTTTGTTCTCACCACATTTTGACGTCATCTGTGCATCTATTAGAGTATAGACGCACGGAAAAATGAAAATATTAGATATGGGGAGCAAGTGTGGCCGAGTGGTTAGACCGCTTGCCTCTCACCGCTGTGGTCCCTGGTTCGATACCAGGACGGGGCGCTTCATGTGAGTTGAGTTTGTTAGTTCGTTCTCTCCCTTGCTTCGAGGATTTTTCTCCGGGTCCTCCGGTTTTCCTCCCTCCATCAAAAACGAACTGGTGAGTTGAGTGATTATTTGCAAAATATTCAAGGTAGAGGTAGTGAGTGTGAGAGTATAGTGTCCCCCAATTAGTGCGCGAGCGCTAGAAGACTAGGACACTTAAATAAACAGTTATCTTTTTTATACTTTATGCAGTCAATACAACGGCTAATATTCCGGCCTCCTAATCATGTTTACTGTTGTTTTCTCCAATGTTTAGGGTTGTGATACATGCAAGGATAAAGATTCACAAAGCTTATCTTCTGCATGATCTAGGCAAAGACGATGATGCAATGAAAGAGGTAGATGAGGCAGAGATGATGTTGAGTCTTGGGGAGTGTCACGACGACACTGCTGAAGTCACGTATGCCAAAGCAAATATCATTTTGTCGAGCAACCAAAACAGCAAAGTAGACCAACAGCAAATCTTGCTTCACTTGGATAAATCTATCAAGTACTGTGAAAAAGCTACAGTCGATAAAAGTAACACAATTGTACAAGTGATGCTGCGAAAGGCACTTGTCCATCTGGGCTATTATCAGCATGGCATCTTAGAGGAAGTCCCTACGTCAGATGTGGATATTGCAGAGACTGTCTTGAGCTGTATTCCTCGGCAGATTGAAGAGCTGTCTAAAAGAAGCAAAATATACTACACCTACAGCCAGTCCCTGCTTGCTCATAGGAAAGGAGATACAAATAGAGCGATTAAACTCGAGGATGAAGCCAGAAAAGAGTGCGAAATACATGAGCTAACTAATGAAATTCAACAACTTGATCTCTTGAAAGAACTCTTAAGAGCATGCGCACAACCTCATTGAAAGAATGGAATTGGGAAAAAGTCCCTCCCCGAGCTCGCTCGTAATTGCAATTTGCTGTACCACATTTGTGGAATATTTTACCACTAAGAATAAGGATATAAACTTCAATAGATATTTTTAAGAAGGAATTAACGACGTATATATCTTTTTTGAGGAAAGCTTTTAGTTGTTAATTTATTTTATATATAATTTTAGGGGTATAGAATGGTAAAATCCGAGCCTCCCGAGCCTGCGAGCCCCTTGTTTTAAAATCCGAGCCCGCTTTCAACATGCAAAATCCGAAATCCGAGCTTCCGCGCGCGACCCCAGCATTTGACAATTCCGAGATTCCGAGCCTAATATCTTGAAACTCCGAGCCTCTACAAAAATCAAATCCGAGCTTTGCGAGCCTCTTAACTTTATTTTTTAGACACCATTCTATACCCCTAATTTTATAGATTAATTCCTTATTTTATATTTATTTATATATATAATTTTGTAAAGCGCTAAGGCTATAGAAGAAATAAATAATTATCATTATTATGTTATAAAAGAGTTTATTTAATTCATTCTTTGTATTTTTCTTCCATTACAAAAGTATCTGACTACACATAGGATCCTGGGGCCATGCATTTCTCGAAAGTCGAACTTTACAGGCCATGCTTACTCACACAATAAAGTTTTGGAGTTTTTCTCGAAGCCCAAGTTAATTTTCTATGATTTTAGGGCACTTTTTATGGGTGCTTGTGCACTCCTATAATTTTTCATTGAAGATGGTTTTGAGTTGTCAGTGGCCTCTTATTAACGTCATAAAATGTTCAAAACTCAAGTGAAATCAAAACCGCTGCGACCATCTCTAAGTTAATTCGTTTTTTTTAAAAACAATTATTTGATATAAAAGTTAAAAAATCGTTATCAAACGGGGCAACAGAACGTCTAGTTCTAGGTCTATATAAAAGGGATAACTATCTATTCTGAGTAACTCTCTTATTGTTCTGCTAGACAGGTCTCAGCTGCAAGTACGGGTATTTTGTCTACTGCGCCTTTTCCAATGTAATAGATGACTTCTAGCACATTCCTGAGATGTCAAGTTTAAGCCGAAATGGTCACGTGATATATATCTGTACTTTATAGAACTATCTAACGTTCAGCTCTTTCTAATTCATGGTCACATTTCTATTACTTGCTTTATTATTATATCTTATTATATCTTGTTGAATAGGGTTGTGCTCTGCGCTACTACTATATTATAAGAACGTACGTTTCTCTAAAACCGCAATGCAATTTGCAATCTAAGCAAAACAACCTATTGAATGTCACCCTTTGTCCTATATAGCCGAGGGACTTTCCCTATATATACTTCAGTTGCTATAGCTAAACGTAAACAGACGATATTTCTATCCTGCAATCTAAACGAAACAACCTATTGAATGTCATCCCTTTTTTTCTGTAGCCGAGGGAATTTCCCCTACTTTGCTACAGCTAAACTGAAACCATTCCTGTCGGCAAAATGACAATAAAGAACTATTATTTTCAACTCAAAAGTATCAAAACTAGCGGTAAAATATAAACTTATTACTCGCGCCAGGCCGCAGGCCGCGCGAGTCTAGGTTCCCAACAGGTTTCGTCGTCGTAGTTCATGTCACACTAGAGAACCTACACATGGGTTTCCTGTGTTTAGACAATGTTTCCTGTCGCCTTGCGAAATGGCCATTCTTGCGCAATACTGTACACGCGCAATGCATTACTGGGTGCTTCAACCATGCTTCAAGTGACCAAGCTCCGCCATTAGACATGAGATTTCGAAGTAAGTTTTTAGCCTTTTTCTCCGTGATTATTGTTGTTCTTTTCATATGTCAGATAGAATTACCGTTTACAAATCTAGAGGAGATGTCTTGTTGAATATTTTGCTGATTCATAGAAGATTTTAAAGCTTCATCGATCGTACTTGAAATAAGACGGCGGGGACTTCAAATCGGTCTTCTCAAAACCTAACCAAAGCATTCTAGAATCTATCAGGAACCACACACAGTTCCATTAGACGTAGTACTTTTATTGTCAATAATGAATTTAAGAAATATACATGGAAATAAAGCTTTTGTTTTTTTTCAAAGTCTTGTTTTGAACAGTGATATTTTCATGTGCGTGATCGAGAAAGAATACCAGTCTCGAGAAATACACGCATCATAAATAAATCCAGGAAAACTACAAGTCATCTGTTAAAAATAATTGAATTATCACAGAGCAGTGAATCATTCCAATTTTATTCTGTCAAGTGATATAGAAACAAATCATGGTCCTATTGATCCCTTTAAGACTATCTAAGCACCTTATAGTCAAAACAAAGTGGTGTTGTTTGGGTTCAATGTACTTGTAGGTACCAAGTGCATGTGTACTGAGCCATGTCCCTTACATCACTAATATTTGCCCACAGAAATAATGGTATTTCATCATCAATAACTTAGTTCAAATAATGAACATTGGTAATGAACTGTATGGTAGTTTATCTAGACCATCCTGACAAACATTTTTAATGTTATAAACAAGAACCTGAAATAATTTCCATATTTACTACAGGTACAGTCCAAGCTACAATGGTATATTCGGTATATTCATGACTGTTGTACACTTGTCTAGAAATTTTTGATTACTGTACATCATTGGTGAATATAATGCAGTCTTTAATCACACAAAATTATATCTAATTCATAATAACAATTAGTTGTAGTACTGTGGCCATGTACTGTACCTCAGATGGTAAAAACTATTTGATTCACAGGGTAACTGGGCTACCTGTGGCTATTGGCATTGGGTGATACAGATATCAATGTGCATCTAATTATAGGCTGTTCAGCAGAAGTATTAAGTGAACTGTGGAATTTTGTTCCATGTTCTACAAATGAGCTTAAAGTCTCTGAATTCCAATACCAGGTAGATTTTATCAGAGAAAACCAAAGAGCATACAAAGATATACCACAACAGCATTATAATAAAGTCAGGTTCCTTGAGGGTGAGGCATAGCAATCAGATTGCATTTCTAGCATGTGAAGCAAAATAGTTTTTACCCTCTGAGGTACAGTACATGGCTACAGTACTACAACCAATTGTTATTATGAATGAGATATAATTTTGTGTGATTAAAGACTGCATTGTATTCACCAATTTGTACAGTAATCAAAAGTTTCTAGTGTACAGTTTATAGTCATGAATATACCACTGTAGCTTGGACTGTAGTCAAGTATATAGGTAGTACTGCATATGGAAAATATTTCAGGTACTTTTTGACGGGACAGTCTAGATGAACTACCACACTGCAGAGTACCTGCATTCAACCCAAACAATAGCACATTGTCTTGACTATAAGGTGCTTGGATAGTCTTATATCACTTGAGAGAATAAAATTGGAATGATTCACTCTGTGATTCAAATTCAGTTTAAGTAGAATGCTTCGCATCCACGAGTTAAAAACCTCACTATCACCCTCTGTCAATCCCCCCAGACTATCCACTTTCTATCATACTTGCTCAAAGCCCGCACATCTTAGACTGCGAGCAGTCCCACTTTTCCCTCCTGAATCACAAATAAAAAAAATGAGTGTTGCAGGATTCCTGTACCGGAAGTATTTCGTTCGGGTCTTTTGCACTCCCAAGACCCCAACGAAATACTTCCGGTACAGGAATCCCGCAACGCTCGTTTCTTTTTATTTCTGATTCAGGAGGGAAATGTGGGACTGCTCGCAAACTAGCACATCTTTTAGGCGCGAGTAAGCTCTGCTGCGCAGTGTCTAGTTAAAACTAGGAAAAGCGTTGTGATAACAACCGCTTTCTTTGTGTACGTGTCCGTGGAATGCCGAGCAGACAGTTGCTACATGTTGCTATACAAGTATAAATATTCAAGCCAAAAAAATCACAGGGGGTGATGGCCAGCTGTCGCGTTTGGAGAGCAGACCATTCGAGCGAAGAAAACAAAGAAAATTGGAATGCTACACAAACAAATAAAAACAACAGATAGACGCTTGGCCAAGTTAACCGTCGAGGTTTAGTAATTTTCGAGATTTGTTGCCTATACAAATCATCTATATTGTTAAGTGATAAATTGTTTCCTCCACATTGAATTACGGTAATTTATTCCGAGCTTTCGGACCTTAGGTCCATCATCAGGGACATGACATGGTTTTACACCATGCGCGCGCGAGACGTTTTGACAGTTAATTCAATATATTGACGTTTGTAAATACAATTCCACTGTCATGTCCCTGATGATGGACCTAAGGTCCGAAAGCTCGGAATAAATTACCGTAATTCAATGTGGAGGAAACAATTTATCACTTAATCATGACTCCCACATGCAAACCAACATTAGATCTATATTGTTGTTTTTCCTGGAATCCGAAACGCGCGTGCCATGCACGTGCTTACTCAGAATTCTGGAACCTCCAAGTAGGGAATATTAATGTAGAAACTGAATACGATTGTCTTCATTTCATGGAACTGAGAAGATGAGTAATAAGCAATATATCCGTATGTGGGCCGGAGCTTGTTTAAAAGGTATAACTCCTGATTGTCATCCCGATTGCATAAAACTTAACAATGTCTACGATTTACAGCAATGAGGAACTGCGATTCTTTAGACTTACTAAGGGTGTAGTGGATCACTCGACCGAAGCATTAAGGATAGTGTTTAAGCAAGAATGGGACTATCTTTATCCTTCCACTCCATGGCGAAATAACACTTCAAATGGTGCACAGTTGTTAGCACAAGAATTTAGAGCAGGAGGATCACGGCTTTATGATCCAATGTATTCCGCAGAGTATCAGCCGATCAAGGATAATTTGTCGTCTGGAGATGTCGAAGAGTGGGATGTTACGACTTTAGTTTTCGCTTTGAAATTCTCGCACGCGCTAAGCCCAAGCCGTTTGAGCCACCGTGGAAGAAGAATTGGAAACGCTATTTATCAACTAAAAAAAGTTAGAAATGATGTAATAGCCCATGGCAGTAAAGCATCTATATCTCGGAGAAGCTTCAACAGAAATATAAATATTTTGTCGCAGGCCGTTGGAGATCTGCTGACACATTCGCATTTTCTTGTTGGCAAGCTACAAATGTTGGTGAATGAGACCGAATTCCAAACGGAAGATCTGTTGAGATATAAACGGTGGTTAAAAGACGATCACGACAGCCTACTCTCTCTCGAAAGAGATCTCGAAAGAGTTGAACACAAAATGAAAATTCAGCCTGTTCGCGAAAACGACCATACGCCATCGGCCAACAGAGCCGGAAGTTCTCGAAAGTCGGGCAATAGTGAGATCATTTCAAGAATACAAACTCGAGTGGCAAGATTAGAACGTCATGTTACTATGAGCGTTGACCTAGTGCCTTCACGCACAAGACCGGAGATTTTCCATAGCAATAGATACATCAGAATGATGAATAAGTCCAATTTTCTCTCATTCAATTTTCGCTGGGAAGATCTGGAGACGTTTCTCCAAGGATTTACCAGTGACGTAGATATGAAGCTTTTCGCGGGCATTCAACGGGCAGCTGCACTCAGTCATCGTTCAAGAAAGGAGGAGGCTTTAGAAGTTCTAAGTGGTTTGATTCCTAACGCTCTGGTGGCAAGCAACGGGTAGGTATTTTGTATGTGTAAGTGAGTGTGAGAACAGTAAACGCGGAGACTGGAAATGGAAAACGAAACTGAAACTAGCGGAAAGATCAGAAAACAGGACATGGAATCAGAACCGGAAACAGAACCAAAACCTTAGTCAAAAACGTAAACAATTAACCGAGAACACGGGATTTTTTTTTACGAAAACCGACTAGAGCGACATCGATTAGAGTATCATTGTGTACTCTAAAATGCTGAATTATTGTTTTATAATGACCGACTAACGGCGCGCACATTTTAACTCGTGGATTACAAATCCACGAGCTATTAAAAGTATTAGGCTAGGGTGACTGAAAAGGCTATCACTGAATATACTGGACGTACTTTATGCATTCAATACACTGTTCCTTCTAATCATGTTTTTTCTCCAATGTTCAGGGTTGTGATACATGCAAGGATAAAGATTCGCAAAGCATATCTTCTGCATGATTTAGGCAATGACGATGATGCGATGAAAGAGGCAGATGAGGCAGAGATGATGTTAAGTCTTGGGGAGTGCCATGAAGACACTGCTGAAGTCAACAATGCCAAAGCAAATATCATTTTGTCGAGCAACCAAAACAGCAAAGTAGACCAACAGCAAATCTTGCTTCACTTGGATAAATCTATCAAGTACTGTGAAAAAGCTACAGTCGATAAAAGTAACACAATTGTACAAGTGATGCTGCGAAAGGCACTTGTCCATCTGGGCTATTATCAGCATGGCATCTTAGAGGAAGTCCCTACGTCAGATGTGGACATTGCAGAGACTGTCTTGAGCCACATTGCTCGACAGATTGAAGAGCTGTCTAAAAGAAGCCAAATATACTACACCTACAGCCAGTCCCTGCTTGCACATAGGAAAGGAGATACAAGTAGAGCAACGAAACTTGAGCATAAAGCCAGGAGAGAGTGCGAAATGCATGACCTAACTAATGAAATTCAACAACTTGATCTCTTGAAAGATCTCTTAAGGGCACAACAGTAACTGCATGGAATTAGGAAATTGAATTGGTACCTTTTAGGGGTAGAAATGAATTGTTGCCACTCCCACTCAGGTACCTTTTAGGGGTCATTTTCAAAATTTCCGAAGAGCATCCCCGTCCTCTTATATATAGGAGTCGTCCCCCCCCGTCCGTCCCCCCCCCAGTAGATCAACCAGATTGGCTGGATTTACAGAAACTTATTGAATTTCAACTTCCAAAACAAGTTCTAATAGCCAACATTTGCAGGGCTATTTTCTTCTGGGAACAAGAAACAAGCAGCAGAATTTTAACCCCCCGAGTTTCCAAGAATCCCTTCCCCTCCAAGAGCCTGTCAGATGTTCAATCTTTGCAAAATCAAATGTCTGTGCAAGGATCCAGATAAGAACTGTAATAATAATTAAATAACAATCAACAAGTTCTGCAGTTTTGCAATAAAGGAGTTTATTGATTCTTTGTGTTCTTTTTCTTTCATTACAAAAATATTTAACTATATAAAGGTACTCAAAAGACCTGATAACTTTATGGGCCTGATATATATTGACTGAATAAAGTTTTACAATGTTTACATTTCTTGAAGCATGAGTTATTTTCAATTCCTATGATTTCAAGGAAGCTTACAGTTACTTGCACACTCCCATAATTTTTCCTGTAAATAAACAGGCCCATAAGTAGCCTCCTCCGCAGGCAACTGTTCGCTTTTTCGCTGGGCCTCCTGTGTTAAAGACACGTAGTGGCCTGGACGCCAGTCTTTTTTCTTCTCAAAATTTTGCACAGGAAGCCCAAAAGGTTGCCTGCGGAGGAGGCTAGCCCATAAGGTTATTGGGTCTTTCAAGAAATGAACCCCTTGTGATCCCTTTCTCTTCCTGTGAAAATGCTTGTATCACAACCAAAAATGAATTCAAAACTTTCAGTTGGATTTTGTTTTTTTATGATCTGCTAGTCACGTAGTGAAGGGGGCAGAGCTTATGCCCTCAAGGGACCTCAAGGTGGATGACAAACATGGATCAAGGTCAGATTGATGGCATTTGAATAAGTCCCACCCCCTTCACATGATTGGCAGATCAAAAAAGCTCAAAATCCAACTGAAAGTTTAAAGCTGTTGTTCGCAATATACAGTCAAGTGTTATAGTCTCCTTTATGGTTACACCACCCAGCCAATATCTTACAGTATAACAATGTACTGTATATTCTGACTGCTACAGTGATTCTACTAATATAGGAACTTCATTTGTATATGAAAAATTAACTAGACAATTTTATATAAAAAATTTATATCATACAAAATCCAACATACAAAAATTTAGGGAAGGTTCATTTAATATGACGAGGGGGGCATGAAGATTTGGAAGTCTAACCCGGAAAATTTTCATAGCCCCCCCATTTTGACCTTGTCAATTATTTTGGCCCCCCCCCCCTCTTATATGAATAAATATGAAAGTTGTAGAATCTAATTATAGGGACCTTAATTTCTTCATCAGGGGCGTATTTAGAGGGGGGTCCTAGGGTGCCCGTGACCCCCCTTTCTAAGTCAGGGGAACGATAGAAAATATAAGAATAGGAACATAGAAGGGAAGTTGTAGAGTTATAAAAGTGGAAATTGTGCCTGTGACCGCCCTTTGAAAAATCCTAGATACGCCCCTGCTTCATGTACTAGAACAGACATATATTCTTTGCTAGCTAGCTCACACTTGGAGTGGAGTCTTGTTTGTTACATGCATTACATCAACTGTATCTAGTACATGAAGAAGATGCCTGATTACTGTAGGATCTCCTATTAGTGATCACTCTCACAAGTGACTACCACCACAATGGCAGCGTAGTTCCAGCAAACATCCATACCCCCACCACAGAGGGAATTTGTAACGGGCCCCCAGCCCCTATCCTCTGGAACTTCCATTTTTCTTCTATACAAACTCTGTAATTTTGTTCTTTCTCCCCCCCCCCCCCCCCATCCCCTTAGCTTCTTCTCCAGAATTTCAAAATCCCTCCATGGTGGGGGTATGTTTTTTTTCTGGAACTACACATTATCCAGCAGTTTTCATATGACTGTGAAAATGGCACAGTCATGGCATGGTGCAGTTACTGCAGTAATTTCAAATGTTTTTATAAACATGACAGTATTGACGTGATCATGGCATGGCATGGTCCATTTTGCACTCATGTGAAAACTGCTCTGGAGGTTTAACTTGGCTTTTTCACTACTTGGGTCTCAGCTACAGCAGTGTCATTTGTTCCAAGCCTTCCCCCACTCAGGTAAAGAATTGCAAGTGCACCAAAGCAAGTCACATCTGGAACTTGAGGTCTTTGTGTACCTGATCAACAGGTACTTATGTACATTTACCACTTGGTATTATTAGTGCATTGAGCCCTGGCTCTGTCTATATTTTGCATATAAAAGTGCAGATTTTTTTCCACACTAAATTCATTGTGATTGATATGTAATACATGTAATAATTATTGCTACCTTAATAATAACGGGCATACTTTAAAAATAAACAATTCTGAGGCAATGGTAAAAACTATACAGCATATGAAGAGGAAGAATGAACTCCCTACATTGGTCCCTGAGGGTAACTTGAAAGCTTCACCTCCAATTTCTGGCATGTAGAAACCAAGTGGAAATAGAAGAGCCGCAAAACAAAAGACTGTCACTGAAAAAAACAAATCAAAGTCTTGCATGGTTACCATTAATTGAAGTGATATGTAATATTTCTCACTTGGCACTCAGTGAATCAAATGGAAATACAATGAAAATTAATAAAATAAGTACCCAAGGACCTGATTCTTAAAGGACACAACAACTTTATGGGTTAACCTGTTAATTTACAGGGAAAATGACAGGAATGCATGACATGAGGAGCTGTAAACTTCCCTGTAAAATCATAGCAATTGAAAATAATATGCACTTCAAGTAACACCTGTAAATGTTATCGAAGTGGATGTAAGGGTTTGTGGTGATATGGTTTTGTGTTATTTTTGGATGTGGTTTTGTGATTTTTGACTTACGCAGTTTGGGGTTTTGGGGGATTTCTGTTGCATTTTTTTTTTCAATTTTCTTTGCGGTTTTTGTGGTTTCCATATTCCCCTTACGACCCCCTCTTTTTCAGGTAAGTTAATGGGTCCGTAAAGTTATGGGGTCTTTTGAGAAAATGGGCCTCTGGGCATGCACTTATTACAGTAGTTGAATAAGTAATAATAATAATAATAATAATAATAATAATAATAATAATAATAAGGAATTTCTATAGATAGACAACCTGAGTGGAGGTTTTATTCACACTACAGGTGTAAGATACTGCTTAGCCTCGACCCCAAGACCTGGGGCTTAGAGACTAAGCACACTCTGCAGAATGAGGGTGGTCCCTATGACCGCAGACGTCTGCATACCACCCAGAACGTCTGGAATACCTAGATCTTTCAGGTACCCCTCAAGATTACTAGACACGACCCCTAGAGAACCAACAACCAACGGAACCACCTTTGTTGACACCCGGTGCAACTTTCGTATCTCCTTTGCAAGAGGAGAATATTTAGCAATTTTCTCCTCTTCCTTCACCACCACATTACGATCCCAAGGCACCGAGAAATCAACAAAGGTCCACTTACGAGCCGCTCGGTTCAACACAGTAACATCTGGACGATTATGTTCCATCTTCTGTGTTGTCTCGACGCTCCTGTCCCACCAAATCTCTACTTCTCCATCATCCGAAATCCTAACCTCATCTGGAACCTCCTTATACCAAACATCAGCACATTTCACTCCATACTTCCGACACAGCTCCCAATACACCCTCAACCCCATCCGATCATGTCTCTTCTTATATTGCTTCTGGGCCAAAACACTACAACCACTTGCCAAATGGCCAACAGACTCCACCTCCTTCCCACAAACCCTACACTTTGGGTCCACATTCTCTTTCTGAATGGTTGCCCGGAAAAACCTTGTCCTCAGAGCTTGTTCCTGTGCTGCAAAAACAAACCCCTCAGTGCCCTTACCCAAATATCCTGCCCTTAACCACTGCCAAGACCGCTCATCAGCAACATCGCTCACATCCCTCATAAATTTTCCATGCAACCTTTTCTCTAGGAAATTTTCTTTCCTCTCCTTCTGCACCCTCTTCTTATACTCCTTCTTTGTCTCACCAACCTGCAACGACTCACCAACCACCTTTAGCATCCACTCGTCACTCTCTTTAACATACCCAAACAAACCCAGCTCTTCTGCCCTCACACAGTCAACAATACTGATCAGCCCCCTACCACCATGCTTCCTTTTCATGTACAACCTCGGAACACTCCCCTTCTTGTGAAAGACCCCAAACATTGTCAACCTCTTTCTCGTTTTTACATCCATCTCCTTCAACTCCCGATCACTCCAGTCCAAAATCCCAGCACTATACCTTACCACACTGACAGCCCAAGAATTGATCGCCTTGATCAAATTACCACCATACAACTTCGACTTTGCCACAAGCTTCACCCTTCTCAAGTACTCATCTCTTACTTTCTTCTTCATTTCCTTCTGCATGATATCTGCCCCTTCTAACACACCCAAGTACTTATACCCATTCTCGTCCATCTCACTCATTACCTGACCATCAGGCAAAACAATCCCTTCACAACGTTCTTTAGTTCCCTGCTTTAATACCAACACTGCACACTTGTCCAACCCAAACTCCATCCCAATATCCCTCGAATATACCTGAACCACCTCAATCAACCTCTCCAACTCCTCCTCCGATCTACTATACAACTTCAAGTCATCCATGAACAGCAGATGATTCATCACCCGATGCTCCTTTCCAAACTTGTACCCGATGGTCTCCCTTCTCAACAACATGGTGAGGGGGATCATAGCAAGAACAAACAGCAGAGGGGACAGTGAATCCCCCTGGAATATTCCACGCTTAATCCCCACTTCTCCCAACACTTCCCCATTCGATGTCAACACAGTCCTCCAATCCTTCATACTACCACACAACAGTCCCATCACATTATCAGCCACCTTCACCATCTCCAACATCTCCACAAGCCAGGAATGTGGCACCATGTCATATGCCTTCCTGTAATCAATCCACCCCATCGCTAGACATCTCTTCCTCACCCGCGCTTCCCTCAAAACAGCCTTGTCAATTATCAACTGATCCTTTGTCCCTCTCGACATCTTCCGACATCCCTTCTGCTCATCCTGCAACAACCCATTCACGTCCAAATGCTGATACAGCTTCTCAGCCAAAATCCCAGTGAGAAGCTTCTACATCAACGGTAAACATGTTATCGGTCTGTAATTGCTTGCCACTGTTCCTTTGGCACGATCCTTCTGAATCAGCACAGTCCTACCCTTCACCATCCAGTCTGGCACCTGCCCTCTAGTCAAACAACCATGTAAACTCTTTGCAATCATCCCATGCAAAGACCTGAACCTCTTAAACCAAAATCCCCTCACACCATCTGGACCTGGAGCCTTCCAATTAGCCATCTTCCGGATTCCACCTTGGACATCCTTAACACTGATACAAACTTCACCTTGCTTTGTCACCTCACTCGTCTTATCTCTCACTTCTCTAAACCAACTAGCCTCATCATTATGCCTCTTCTCCACCGACCAAATCCCACTCCAGAATTCTGTTGCCTCCCTAGCATCAGGTGCTTCAGTTGACCCCAAGGTTGCCTTTCCATCCAATTCCTTGTACAGCTGACTCTGATTATTTTTGAACAAATTGTTCTGTCTAGTCTTTGTGCAACTGTCCAGATACCACTGTATCTTCAAGCTTCCCGATTTAATTTTTCCTTTGAGCAAAGTAACCACAGCTACTGTCCCTTTTGCAACAACCTCATACTTTCTGATCAACCGGTCCATTATCTTCTTACTCAGCACATTACCTTTTCTCAACTCCTCTACTCTAGACAAATCCTTTCGCCACTCAACAATGCTCTTTTCAATCCTTCTTTGCCACCTAGGTTTCTTCATGTCAAACTTCTTCCCTTTCTTCTTCCCAATCAAACCCAACCTATCAGCAACAACAAATGATCCTGTGTACAACAGCCTATTGATCTCTGATACAGACATCTTATCGTTCACAAGATTATGCATCAAACCATCAACAATCTGCACCTCCCTGTTAACCTTCCTCCTATCCAAAGCCTTCAACCCCGGCACTTCTGTCCACTCTTTCCCTTCAAATACTATTTTCATCTTCTCAAGTACCTCCTTCTCCTCGTCACTTGCTATCCTGAGACCATTATCTTCACGAAAAATAACCAGTCTCTCCATTACCACATTAACTCCTCTTAACCCAACTTCATTCACTTCAACCATCCTTTCTCTTCCCCTTGTGTCAACACCACCATTCGCCCAATCTACCTCACCTTCATAGCCACCTACTCCCACTCCAGACGTACTTTGGTCACCACTCTCAATCTGAAATCCAAGGAACTCATCCTCATCGTCACTTTCACCAAACAAAGCACTCCATTCTGCCTTTCTAGCATCTGTCAACTCCTGTCCCTCACTGTCCATCATTCTGATCTCATCTTTGACCATCTTCTCAATCTCATCCTTCTCCATCATTGTCAGCAACCCCTTCTCAACACTCTTCAGTTGCGACAACAAACTTGGCACTTCTCTCACACTCAATCCTCTTTCGTCCCACAAAGCCTTCACCTTCTTTATGTATCCACCTGACCTCTTCCCACCACTTCTAACAAAACATTCCCACAAAAACTTCCTCTCCTCATGCGTCCACCAATCTTTGCACTTTCCTCTTTTTCCACTCTTGCGAAGTCCAACAGCTGAACCTCTTGTCACAAAATCAATGGCCTGCCCCTTATTAGCCTCTACAAGAGGCCTTTCAAAATGTCTGGCTTGACGCCCCTCAGTAGCTTCCAAAGAAGCTCTTTCAAGATCACAGGGGTTGGAAAAATCAACCCCAGGCTCATCCGCCCCACCGGAACCTAGCCTGTCATCACAGCAATGCAACATGCTAATAAAATCTCCAGTAACACTCAGTGTTAAAATCTCTGGGTCGTACGTTCGGTTCTCCCTCTGAAGGAATATCCAGCGGCACCACTAGGAGGAATACGATCACCGCCATAATAATAATAATAATAATAATAATAATAATAATAATAATAATAATAATAATAATAATAATAATAATAATGGAAACTTTATTACACTTTTTCGCCTAACTACAATTGCAAATCTCGCTATATGTAGGTAATTTACAATTGGCTACTTGAATCGTATACAGATAATATCATTAAAATATATATATATATATAACACAAGATAATATACATAAAAATATAACACAATAAATCTGCTTGAATACTGGATCTATAATAATAATAATAATAATAATAATAATAATAATAATAATAATAATAATAATGATATTTATTACTTCGATAGCGCAAATTCCATGCAAAATTATGATCAAATGCACTTGTGTATCCAAAAGAGATGCAGGTAACATATCATCACCATTTCTGAGTTTTCATCAAGGAATCAAAATTATTAATGGAAGGTTAAAGTTTTGTCAGAGTCTGCATGACCTGACACATGCATACATATACTTACTTGCTAGAAATGCAATCCATCTTGCAGGAGACATACAAGATGGCTTCCAAAAAGAGATAAATATTAACAAACAACTCAATGAGAGTGAAATCACTCCAAACATCATAAACACTAAGGTTGCTTTCCATTCACCAGGGAGGTCAGGGGTCACACAGATCTCTGGTTGCCGTGGTGATTTCTGACACATTGTTATAAGACCAAGGTGAACGAAACCTTTAAATATAGAAAGAAAGAAAGAATATAGAAGAGGTATACAGAAAGGATATAAAAAATGCATTAATTGAAAATATATAAAAAGTTCGTTTTTGGGGGCAAGATCTGAGGTGTAGATATCTTTCTTAATTAATTAATATTCTTAATGAACATCATTTTACTGAAAATATAAAATACATATATTGACACATCATTATTATATTGTATATACTGTTTACATAACAAACAAGAAAATTAAGCTTATAAACTTACTCGCAAAATTATTTGTCTACGGTAGTACTGCTCACATCTGCATTGATGTATTCTCTTTCACTCGAATGATAACCAAAAGTTTATATTTTTAATAGCTTTTTAGTTAACTTAAGTGTAGAAAAATTTTATGGTCAACGTATATCGTTAAGATACGTACAAGACACTGTTGATCAAGGGAACACTGAACATATCGATGTGTTAATTGCCCACTCCAGTTACCTGAAAATTCTGTTACGACCCATTTCGGAGTTGCTAAGGCTGCAATCGCAAACATATTTGCCGTAAAACCAAGAAGTCCACCAATAACGACAAACTTATCCATTTCCCATCAAATAAATGCCAACTTTGGTGAGATTCCGTGGTCTTTTGGAGACTTGATCACTTCATAATTTATTTGGCTTCAGGCAACTTTGTATCCGATGAAAGTCCAATAAATCTTTGTTTGTTGTCGTGTTTAGTGTACTCAAGTACTTGAACTTATTGATCTATATTTGGGTTTAAAAACAATTAAGCTTAGTCAAGGAATGTAATATCTTTTGAACTTTCGAGAACGCCATTACGACAAAATAATACGAAAAACTTTTCTTTACGAAACATTATCGATCGAATTGAGATCAGTCAATATTTTAGCGAAACGCTCAGATGACGTCATCATATCCCACGACTCTGTATCGATCGATTTAAAGGGATGATAAACAAGTTGAATTTACGAATTTCGGTATAAATTTGGTGTAAAATCATACAGAAAATATGATAAAATTTCACTCTATGTCAAGATTTTCAATGGAAGACCCTTAAAAAAATCCTTTAAAAAATCGATAATCACTCTACAGTTGAAAAAATCGACAATCACTCTACAGTTCAATATTTCAAAAATTTCGTTGATGCTAAAATGATTGATAAGAGTGTAGTGGCAGGTGGATTTCTGTGCTTCGTTGCCGATCTATTCGCCATTGCTTCATTGGCAACCCCGGAATGGATCGTTTCTAAGTTTGCCGGTGAGTAGAACCCCGTTTTGAGTGCTTCTCGCCAGACTTACGACTTACAAATGAAACCTGTTATTTCATTTTTTCATTTTGACAATCATGCGTTTCACATGTCTCCAGATTTATTACAACAATTATGAGTTTTATTCATAAGAGAGAGAGAGAGAGAGAGAGAGAGAGAGAGAGAGAGAGTGGCAAGGGGAAGGGGAGTATTTTCATAAATGTATAGAAGTAATAAGGAAACTATTTCTCAGTGGACTTTTTCTACCATTCAATTGCTGCAGCTGGATCTATGAGGTTAGGGCTGGCCGTCACATGTCAACAACCACGCAGTCAACCTGAAGTGTGCATAACTACTGAACAGCCGGGGGAATGGATTGCAACGACAGGCTTTATGGTGGTGGGAATTGTATTACTGACAATGGCTTGGTTCTTTTTACTCTTCTCTTCATGTGAAAGACAGTTTGTTATTGTAGGGAGGTGGATAATCTTCTTTGCATGTAAGTACAGTGTACATGCATACAAGCTAGAAAATTGGGGCAATATTCCAATATTATTTCTTAAACTTGTTCCCAGACCCTTCTCTTACTCGCACTCACAATGGCTCATGGGAAGTCTTTAGTGAGTTTGCAGTGTAAGGCCCAGTTCACACCAGGACATAAACGTTAGTCATATATAAGCATAAGCATAATTATAAAAAAGAATTATTAACTTTTTCTTTCCCATATGTTTATACTAATTGTCATCGTTTCACATGACGTGAACCAATAAAATAATGTTTTTATGTCTTCATGTGAACCAGCTAGGCCTTAAATCCTTTTGCAAGATTCAATTGCAAATAAAAGAAATAAACAAGGGATGACTTGGGATGATTCTGAACTACAACCCCTTTGATGTCATCATCCAAGTAGTATTTGAGAACATGCACTGTTTGGCTGTCTGCAGTTAGAAGAGGATAAGCAAAGTTTTCAACTTCTCCCATAGCTGCAGACTGTCAATGTTTTGTACTTGATCAGTTGATAACCAAACTTCTATCTGCACATATATAGTGGCATGTAAAGTTGTAAGAAAATGCATAACCTTGGGATATTGCCACCAGATATGCGACCTTACCATATTTTGTTAGAATGTACCAACCCCCTTCTTGGAAAATCAGCAAAGAACCTGGTCACTTTTTATTAAACAATATTTAACCAAACAGAATTGCAGTCTCTTTAAGTTTAATAATCAATATTTATTATTAGAAATTTGATTGATAATCAGTGTAATAAGTATCTCTTTTGATAATATTGCAGTGGTATTATTCAACCTTGCTGCTGTTGTGTTTCCTCTTGGCTTCCATATGCCAGAGATTGGTGGTGTTCCCTTCAAGCTACCCAATGGAACTAATGTTGGTACTTCATTTATCCTCTTTGTCTTCTGCATCATAATGACTGTTGCTTCAGAACTTTTTCTTTTCAAAATCTGTCCACTGCTTCTAAGGAATGCTTAGAGGTTATAACAAAGTCAGGGGTAGAAGCCCGGGGGGGGGGGGGGGGGGGGTTCTTCGGGGTCAAAACGCTAGGGATGATCGTTGGAAACCTCCAAAATGTACCCTAAAAAATACCCAAATGCCAAAATTTTCGACCCTAAAAATACCTAACAGCTCAAAAATACCCCTACAAATACAAAAAAATCAAACAAAAAACTAACAAAGAAAACAATCGAACAGCACTAATTCAAAGTGTCGTTGTTTGTACCCCTAAAAAATACCATCTTTTCTGAAAAACCTTGGATTTTCTCTGACGACCCCTAAAAAATACCAACTGGGCGATTTCAACCCCTAAAAAATACGACGATCATCCCTAGCACACCAATATAGGGAGTACTCCCCCCGGGAGTAGAAGCAGAATATTGAATAAAGAATAGTCAAATAAAAAAAAAAGCTGAAGGACTTACTGAATTTTTACAAATAAAAGAAAGGAATAGGAAATATTTTTAAAAGTTAAAACTTTTCAAAAGGAAATATTTAACTTTTCAAGACCAATCAAAATATTTCAAAAACAAAAGTTACAAAGATATTAAATGAATAATGAATATCAAGAACAAAATGGTTGGGGATAGGGAATATTTACTGTGAGAGAGTAGAGGAATAGGTAATTTGTAAAGGTAGAATATTTTGCTTCTACCTCTGAACAAAATCTGCTTATAAGTGAGTCCGACATCTTGGTAGAGTTTCTTGACCAAGGATTATTTCAGTCTTAAATGCACAGTTGTCAAAATGCTTTTAAGTAGCCAGAGAATGAACTATATAGTGAATGGCACATGTTTTTGTTTTTAAATTGGCTGATGTTTTGCTTTTCCAAGTGATGTTCAGTCTGCAAAGACCTCATAGTAGCCAGCAATATTAGAATGATTTAGCAAATGAACGGGATGTGAAAACAGGATGTTACATGATGAATTTATCGCATTCATTTGTTGCATGACCACTGTGACATATCACAATGCCACATTCAGGATGCAATTTTGCTTGTTTTCACATCCTCTTCTTGAAGTCAGCGAGTCACGTCAACTGTCATTTCCAAAAACATTCATCAGCATGTGCAGTGTCCTCTTCAATATTGCGTTTGCTAAATCACTCTGACTATTGCCATTCACCAGTGCTTTTTGACAGTCATGTAAATGAAATAAGCCTTAGTCCACTGAATATTCTATGTTCAATATAATTATAAGCCATTAGTGGATATTCTGAAGTCAGGCTTCAATGTGTTGTAAATATATTAACTTGTAAAATTCACAGCATCAGCATTCATCCATTCAATTATTCTTAGAAGTCCAGTAGCTGTTGAAAGAAAGAACATCATTTATTGCAATTACAGAATCAAATCATTTTATTATCTATTTGTACATTATAATATATTATAACAAAATTAGTAGTAAAATGCATTTACCAGTTGGGGGAGAATTTTCTCTAGATGTTCAGTTTGCACAGTTGATGCAGCTTCAGACTGTAAAGAAAATTACAATTTATATCTCAATTTTACAACTTGTTTGATATTTGATATTCACATACCACTCTTGGGAGTTGATTATTTTATATATAAATGTAATATATACGGGGGGAGAGTGGGTATGCAACCTTTCATATACCTCCAGTGCAGGAAGGGCGAGGGGGTGGGGGGCACCCTCCCAGTTTGGTCATAGGGAATACCTCATCCCTGGGTATGCAATGCCAGTGAATGTGATATAATTTGCCAACAAACATTTTGTTATCCGGCTGATATTTTGCTATGGCTAAATCTCTGTATTTACTTGTGCTTGTTGTCCTGCTCTAGCCGCTGCCTCAGCTACAAATGTTCTCAACATTTCGGCCATCACTTGCAATGCATCACTGTTAACTGCAAGAACAACAATTATCGATTAGAAGGTAAAGGGGAACTCTGCTCGCAGGGTAGACTCTTTCCAACCTCCCCCACTTAACACTAGGGACCTCCATACATTTCTAATGATGAGATCCCACGTATATATCTCCATTTCTAATCGAACCTTCATTTAAACAAACAATTATTTTTCAAAAATACCTTTGGTCTTCTGATCCTGAAATGATTGTTGTAGCAGTTTACTCACTGTGGCCTGTCAAATATTGTGAAGAAAATGAGATCAGAGAATATAAAATCCAAGGAAATAAAGGCTATTAAAAGCTCGATCAGTTGTTCTTTACAGTCTATTCTACGCCATGTACTAAAAGTAAAGTCTTACTGGTTTAAAGGTCACTTTGTTTTCCATGTTTTGTCGAGAACTACTCTGCCATTTTGTCTGTTTACTTCTCTGCACGAGTTTTCCCGCCAATTTTTTCTCACTGGTTCCCAGACCTCGTCTGCAAATATTGGCGCGTGAATAAGTTTTTGGCCTAAATTTCCAAAAAATCTAAATCTAGAAGAACTTTGTTGATTTATGTCATTTTATTTGAAAATGAAATGAAAGACACGACATAAATTGTTAATTTTCTTCTTCCTGAAGTTCCAAAATCATATTTTAATTGCCTGTAAAAGAACTGTGAAAGGAGAATGGATACGTCATTCCCAGTGCTTCCTTGCGGTTGCGGCCTTGCGGCGGCTTCTGCGCACTAGCATGAGCACTGGATTCAAACATTCAAAAATGTCAGCTTGCTTACTGAGGATTTAGGCTAAAAGTTCTAAAGAGCTGAATTTGTTCAGCAGGAAACTACTACACAATGTAAAGGACATGCAAAGGGACTTATCTAAGTGTGTTTTTCAGTCAACTTGAGAATGTGGCATATTCGCAGACATGCCACTTGTGCGCGAAGTTTGAATGTTGGCGTTTCACAACAGCGCATATTTTGGACAACATTCTGTGGTAGTACTCGCAGTTGTATCGTCAAGGAAAGGGCCAATTCAGGGAGAAGTGCTGATTATGTGGAGATAACCAATCGTTTCCACGAAGAGGTCACTGTTTATGTACATGTAAGTTGGTCAAGGAAGATTCCGACAGTCAGTGTAGAGCTACAATCGAATCATCTGCGATAAAGACGTCCCAGCCGTGTTCCCTTTCCCTACTCTAATGATGTTCTGTAATGGTGGAAACTCACCATGCGTTGAAGTTTCAAACGCTAATAACAAGTGAGATGGCAGAAGGGGGACAAGCCTTGGGCATGCAGTCATGATGGCATGCTAACAGTAACTCGCTTTTGAACAACCTGGGAGCTACACGGGGGGGGGGGGGGGGGCTGGGAGCTACACCGGGGGGGGTACTCCCTTGTCTAAGTAGTAGGGGTGATTGGCAGTCCTTATATTTCCTGAGTGTACCTTTTTGGGGGTTCTGATTCAAATGTCAGTGAGGTAGCATGGCTTCATACCTTTTAGGGTCAATTTATTGGACCTACAATTAGTTCCATGGGTAATGCCAGAACAGAAGAAAGATTAGGTCCACTTGCTGATTAAATGATATGAGTACAATCGCAGCTTAACAAACTTAAACTTCTCTTTTGATAAAGACGTCAGTCATCAGTATGTTTTGTACCTTTAAGGAGTTTAAATCAACATTTTAGGGATCATTTTCAAGACTGACGACCAATCACCATACCACTTTGACAAAGGAATACCTCCCAGGGAGCTAGACTTAGTTGAAAGGGAACTTGAAAGAAATAGGATAAAATTAGGACAGAGAGTGAATGTTAAATCAAATACTTACAGTGTAGCTGTTAGAATCAAAAATCTACATTGTATTCATCATCATCATCATCATCATCACTGTCACTAGTCAATGCAAAATGCAAATATAGAACTTGCATTTGGTAGACATCCACTCCTTTAGATAATGGGCTTCCTGTGGTAATATATTTATTACAGATTACAAGTTTATGTATCTTTTCTTTAGTGGCTGTTTTGTAAACAGCTTTGTACATTCTGCAACTTCAATAAATATGTAAGGTAAGGTATATAGTTTTTCAATACAAATCCTGCAGGCTGATCTTATATTCTTGCACAGGCTGACAAAGTAATAAGTTAGATCCATGGGTAATTTGTTATTTCAGCACTTGCCTACCTAATTAGCTCCTACTACTGGTTGTAATACCGTCATCACTTTTAAGCCTTATTCACTTTGTAGTTTTTCAATACAAATCCTGCAAGCTGACCTTATATTCTTGCACAGATCAACTGACAAAGTAATAAATTAGATCCATGGGTAATTTGTTATTATTCTGTAGACATGATGTTGATCATGATAGCATGAAAGACTGTCTAGTCCAGGAGCTGACAACACTTCTAAGGCTGTCTGGTGCAAAGAAAGTCAAGTCGGTGTATTTTGGAGGAGGTATATATGTCAAGATATTATGTAAATAAGATTTGGCACATGAAACACATGATTGGCACATGATTCTAACAGCATTTGATATTTTGCCATGCGGCCAGTTAAAACCTGATGAGTACGTGCTAATCCAGGATTAAAACCAATGGTTTCTTAAAAGTTAATCCTGGATTAGAGCTAATCAGGCTTTCAGGAATTCAGGCCTTGTTCCATAGTCTCCAGCCATGTGGACAAGATTAAACATGGCTGTTCAGGCCATACCCTCAACAATGTTTGTGTTTTTCCCATCGTGCTGTCCCACATGTGTGTTTACTAACCAGCCAACCTTGAGGTTGTGTTGTTTGTGCATGAATGTATGTGTTTTGTGATGAGTGTGAATTTCCTGCATTGCAGTGTTCTCATCAATCAATTGGTGATTTTTATTGCTTTGCTTGCTTGCATTTTGTTCATGATATTGCCATGTTCTTTGTTGTAGGATTTTACTTTGTTTGATTTTTGTGTTTGTGCCCGTGTGTAAAACCTTTTGAAGAATAAACTTAACTATTGTACATAATGTACATCACACTCAATCATGAATCAACCAAACAACCGCTACAATGGCTGTGTAATGAGACTTCTATTGCAGAATAGCTCTATCACCTGATTAATGTCCTTATCAAGTGGAAAAAAATATGTTATTGGATAATGCCATCAATATAGCAACTGGAACCTTATCATTAACTAGTCTCATATACTAGCAACTCTTGCCTTTGAAAGTCCCGTGGGAAATTAGAAAGTGAAGAAGACTTGTCTTAATTGCTTTAGGTACCCCTTCTTTAGCCAAACCATCTACAATATCTGCTGTACTTGATTGCCTCAGCAATACATTTCAGATGGATAACAATGCTGAAGTTTCTTTAGAGGCAAATCCTTCTTCATCAGAAACTTTGTTGTTAAGGTAACTATTAAAGACAGACTTGGTGAACCTGTGACTCACTTGTTTGAGGCCCATTCTTTTGTGTGAAAGGTTGTGGTTCAAATTAATCCTGAGATGACAATGTAAGGCTCACTTTATAATTGTCACATGAACATATAGACTGAACCACTTTTGCATGACTATTAAAATGTTAGTGTCCTGTCATGCTGTGTTGCATGTTGTGATTGGTCGAACCTGATGTCTCATCCAATTAAAATACCTAGAGACATGGCATTGCACAATGCATGCTGCACAGTACACATCTTTAATAGTCATGAAATCTGCTTCTCATGTGTATTACAATAATACATTTATGAGCTCAGTATATGTATTCATCATTTCAAAATGAGTGGGAACCTGAGTTCATGTTCACCAAAATAATGTTCTTAGTATTTTGTATTTTCGATACTAGGAGCTTCAAAGATGCAGGAGTGAATCGCCTTTCTCTTGGTGTACAGGTATGCCTAGAATATCATAATGATTGTTTTTCACTCATTTGGTCATTCATTGATCCATCATTTATTATTTCAATTTTCATTCATTCATTCATTCAGTCTTTCATTTCTTGTTCTTAGATATTGCAATCAATTAATATTTTCCTGATATCTGTTTTCAGTCACTCTGCTCTAAAGATCTTGCAGTTCTTGGAAGAGACCACACAGTTGAAGAGTCATTAAGGTACATACAGTGAGTTACCCATTGAACCAAACACCAGAGATATGGTGTATATTAATTTTATTATAAAATTCAATGATACATTGTAAATATGTTAAAGTGCAGTTTTTTCAACAGCTCACTGGAGAAGGCAAAGACGTTGTTCCCTGGAAAAGTATCCATCGACTTGATATTTGGAAGACCTGGACAAACTCTTGTTGCATGGAAAAAAGAACTAAAAAAGGCATGGTGTCTTGTACTGAAGAGTTAAAATTAGATACCATAAGCAATATTGCTATGTTCTGAAAATATCAGCTATGTGGATGGAGCAAGTGTCATCATCTTCTCAGCATAATATTATATTCTTGTCAGGAGTCTTCACTCCTGAAACCTTGAATATAATGGTACCTGCTTAAAACAGAATATGCTTGCAGTTGTTCCAGCCATGTTATCATAGCGCATTTGTGGTACACCCTGGTTGGATACAGCAATAGAATACAATCATTGCCAAAATTGTTGGTGCATTGGTATTTTTAATCAGTGCGTAATGAATGACCCAATCATTCCAGCTCCTCCCACACCCTTAAATCAATGTTGGGGTAAAAAACATGACATAAGTGACTTCTGACACGCTTAACACATGGTTATCCTAGATATTGTATAGACATTGTAAAGGGGATGTGGGTGACTGTCAAACTCATAAAAAAGGAAAGATGGCAAAAGAAATGGTCAAAATGTTATTTTTCCAAGCAATTTTGGTAAAATATGATCAATTGTAGTCTTCTGTGCTGTCCTTGTAAGGCCTGTCACAAAACACTCTCCCTTGTTGAGAGGGATCATTGAATGACGAGGATTACAAGGGCTACAAAGGAGAATATTAATAGAGAGTCATGCCTATGTAGGGGGGTCACAAGGGGGGTATGGAAACTGCAACAAAAATCATTAAAATCCCCAAACTGCAAACTGCGTAAGTCAAAAACTGCAAAACTGCAGTTCAAAATACCAGATAACTGCAAAAATGCATCAAAACTAATGCAAAACTGCATCACTGCAAACCCTTATGTCCCTCTCCTCTGTCATGCCTCTGGGTGGCATGGGTGGCGTAGTGGTAAAGTCACTCGCCTCTTACCGCTGTGGTCTGGGTTCGAGTTCAGGCTCGGATGGTAGATCACAATTATGTGAGTTGAGTTTGTTTGATGTGTTGTTCTCTCCCATGTCACAAGGGATATGAGGGACACTCTGAAATCTGAGGATAAACAAAAAGATTTCAATTGATTTTTTTAATGGTACCCTTTGGTTGGCTTTGTGAGCTAGGTTCTCAAAATCATATTAAACTCTACAGTAACTGTTAATAAATGCTGCAACACATGTTCTTTATATTTCTAGGTCTTGCCACTTTGTGACACACATTTATCACTGTACCAGTTAACACTGGAAAGAGGTACACCTCTGTACAAAAGTGTAAAGAATGGACACACTGTAAGTACCAATGCTTGACTTAACATTGTAGAAAGAAACTACTTTCTGATCAATTGTTTTCCTTATTTAATTAGTCTTTGCCAGGTCCAGATGTAATGGCTGACCTCTATCAACAAGCAGTGGAGGTGAGCACCACTTGTTCATAATGTATTTACTTTCAGTGGGTTCACTAAAGGCTGGCACTGGGCAAATTGACCAGATATGATCAATTTAAAGGGGGGACTAGCATCAAAATCGTTCAATATCTAATTTAGCTGAAACTACATAGAAGACTCTCAAAGGTCTACTCTCAAAGAGCCATTAGACAGCTGGATAGTTTGTTTTCTGTGCATTCTCATGAGTATTAGATGTTTTTGAGTCTTTGGAAGTGTCAGTGACCTCATACCTTCAACCCAAGCAATCAGCTCCATACATTTCTTTGTAAATTGTAATTAAAATATCTCAGACAGTGTAATTATTCTACAATGAAGAAAACTGGCCAGAAAATAAATCCTAAGCCTAACAACATAGGAAAACTCCTTTGCACAGACTGTGAATGGATCAGCACTCTCCACAACTGAGAATTTCATCTATCTCGGTAGCGCAGTCACAAGTAACAATTCATCAGATTTGGAAGTAGAGCGTCGGATTCAAGCTGCCACCAAAACCTTTGGTTCTCTGCGCAAGCGCCTGTGGTCAAGACATGATATCAAGAGGACAACCAAAGTTAAGGTCTACAATGCAGCCATCCTGCCCACACTTCTCTACTCTACTGAGTGTATGACCCTCTACAGAAGGCACATAAAGAAACTCACCAGAACTCAGCTACGGCACCTGCGTCAAATCCTAGGGATCCACTGGCAAGACAGAGTACCTGATGTCGAAGTACTGAGAAGAGCCAATACACCTAGCGCAGAGGCACTCATCACGGCATCACAGCTACGTTGGGCTGGGCATGTCAGACGCACGTCTGACTCCAGACTCCCAAAAGCGGTCTTGTATGGAGAGCTTACTGAAGGAAAGAGGAAGCTCCGCTTCAAAGATGTACTAAAGAGACACATGAAGAACACAGAAATTTGCCCTGACACTTGGGAGGAAGCTGCCTCCAACAGAAGCAACTGGAGAGCATCGGTGAGGAGATCAATCGGATGCATAGAAGGGAAGCGTCTGGAGGAATATCAACGAGCCCATGAAAGAAGACACACTCTTGCAACATCAACCGGGCATGCATGCTGCATTTGTGGGTGGCTCTGCCGTTCAAATGCAGGACTTGCGGCCCACCTACGTAAATGCACAAAAAAAACCCTCTGTATAACAGTCATCATCAAATTTGATGGACTACCGAAGAAGAAGAAGAAGAAGTAGTATGAAAGAAATGAAATAGTTTAAGATACCAAACATAGAGAAATGTATGGAGCTGAATATTTAGGTTGAGTGTATGACATCGCACAAATGATTTTGTGTGATAATAGTCCCCCTCTAACCAGATGTGTAAATTTTCAGAAAATGTTGTCATCAAGTATTTGCACTAATTGCTCTTACATTTTAATTTTCATGTTTACAAGTCAGATCCTGGAACAGGCAGGTTTTCAAAGATATGAGGTGTCCAGCTTTGCAAGACCTGTAAGTATCCATTTTAAAATAAAGGCAATTCAGTTACTAATATGGACTCTCACTATTAAGGACATAAACTTACAGCTCTGAGGATGTCCATAACAATGGGAGTTGACTGTGCAGTTATTTTCTGTAGGGATATGAAAGTCAACATAACTGGTCGTACTGGACTGGCATACCTTATATTGGTATTGGACCTGGTGCCCACAGTAGGTATGTGTCTTTACCATGATCATACCATCTTAAGTTACAATACCCTTCCTCCCTCCCTGCTTATTAACTTCCCCCCCCCCCCTCCCCCCCCCCCCCCCTCACCAATCCACCTTCAGTATAACTTGTTTTCCTCCTTGCTTCTATTCTTATTTGTTCAATTTTTTCATCATCAGAGTTGTCAAAAAGCACCAGCAGGCAGTGATATTGCTGGATACGTTGAGGTTTTCAGTGATACCATTGCCTACTTTGAGTTTTTTTGTGGGGTTCTCCAGTTTCAAGTGCCAATGGGCACTGTACTCATCAAAGTTCATTCTTCTGCTATTAATGAATTTTTTTTGACAACCCTGCATCATGTTTAATGTTTTCTTCCCTTTATTTCTTCCCTCCCTTTTCTTCACGATCATTATCTAATGCCTTTTCCTCTTTATTATGTCTAAACAAAGTCATCTATGATCATTCCTAGACCTACTCACTGATAAGACCTTCGAGAATCCTACAAAAACTAGAAGACCTTGTCAACTAAGGCATCTAAAATCTTGTGTTTGTAGGTATTTTCTGCATTGTGATGGGAAACTGACCAGATTTGCTTGTGTGCAGACACCTGAACCAAATACTTGGATGTCAGAGGTTAGAGTTTAATTAGAATTCACTTGGTTCACTCTGTCTGTGTATCTCCAAATTCCTGTTATTCAAAGATATAATTTTCCTTTTAAAGGTTGAAAAGTTTGGCCATGCAACAAGACATTCAGTTCCTCAATTAACATTTGAAATGTAAGAACATGCAACTACCATGAAAACCCTCTCCAAATGACTTCCCCTCACCCAAGTGTAATGTTTAATGACTAGCCCTCATAGATGCTCGACACATAACTAGACATTTATTCATACAATGCCTATAAACTTATATGACATTATTGCGTGACGGATGGGATCATATATCATGATACCAAGCACCTCCCTGTCTGTGTGTAATTTTTTTTTGGGGGGGGAGTAGACGAGGGGAAGCTTACTGCAGTTAGGGCTAGTTTTCACTAGCGACATAAGCATGAGCATAAGCAACATATGCAGACTCAGTAAGGCAATGATCCTCATTAGCAGAGATTGTCTATTTTCACACCTATGTGATAAATACAATACTGAGTCTGCATATATTGCTTATGCTTATGCTAATGTCGCTAGTGAAAACCAGGCTTTAAGTGAATTTAAGCCAGCAGTAATTTTGGACTGAGTCAAATAGCGAGGAAAATCTCCATGCTCTACCTAAAGCATTCTTTTATGCAAGTACTTTTTATTATTTTTCAAATTAATCAAAAATGTAAGCTGTATACATTTTACATAGAAATGAATTTGTAGGCAATTTTTTTCATCGTGCTCAATAAAAGGGCTTTCAACTGTAAGTAGAGGAGAATTTTTGCATTAATTAGTTGTTTTTAGGTTCTTGGCAATTTTTTTGTGGCATCAAACTTAACATTACTTGAAAATCAAGACTGTTTTCTTGTTGATATTTAAAGGTTGGAAGAGTTATTGATGTCTGGGCTGCGAACTAAACAAGGACTTACTAATGAGGTATGTGGATTTAACAATAAGCCAGTTCGGAGTTTAAGAATCGTTTTCAGTGCGCATGCGATTTTATCCCGAACTTCTCACCTTCTTTTGTTTAAAGCTTCTTTTGTTTTTAATCAAACAAAAGAAGGTGAGAAATTCGGGATAAAATCGCATGCGCATAAGGGACCATTCATTTTTTATCAGGGAGGGGGGGGGGGGGCGGTGGAAATCTGGGGGGGGCATTCAAAAAAATCAGGCCTATAGAGGGGGGCCACATGTAGAAGAATCAATGTCAAAAGGGGGGGCCATTCAAAAACATCATACCAATGAGTTTTTATCAGTTATTTTTAAGTAAGGGAAACAGAATAGAACATTTCTGAGTTACTACTTTACTGCCTATCGCTGAGCAGCTCGTGCTTCGCGCTCGCAAATTAAAATGTACTGATATTACAAAATCCCAAACTAGTTATATATGCTAACTACTCATTTACTGAATCAGAAATGTAGTACTTTTGAGTTACTTTAATGCCTTACTTTGACGAGCGGCTCGCGCTTTGCGCTCGCATAATGTTGTTATTGTAAATGGTTTCTGAAAATGTTCTGCTTGCTCTCAGAAGAGCAAGAGCTTTATTCTTTACAGAAAATTGATCCACCCTGATTCCGAAACAAATCACCATTCAGAATGCAGCCTACGGGCCTGTAAATGATCATGAAAAACGAAATAATCTGACATTAAAGTACATGGATTGCTAACATTTATACAACTGCAACAAACTTTTGATATGATTCATTTTTTATCAAGGAGGGAGGGGAGCGCGGTGGAATTTTTTGGGGGGAGAGGGGGGGTCATTTAAAAAAATCAGGCTTATAGAGGGGGGGCTAGTTTTTCTTGTATGGACTCCTGCTGGAATTCCACCGCCCCCCCCTCCCTGATAAAAAATGAACGGTCCCTAAGAAACGATTGTTAAACTCCGAACTGGCTTATTGAAAATGTGTGGAACATAGAACCCATCTACAGGATCAATTTGTGAATACCACTACATCTTCCCCCTTCTCCTGCTCAAATAAGCCCCACTTTTGAATAAGCCCCAGTCCATAAGGCCAATTTTCAAATAAGCCACTTGGTCATTTACCCATGATTTTGCAATCTTTTCTCTTTTCAAATAATCCTTCCAACAAAGTTCCTCAACTAAAAATTATGCATGTGTTTATTGTGCTGAAAAGATAGCAAATAATTCCTGACCAGTCAGACTTCATATTGCTAACAGTGTATGGCATTGTAGAGTTCTGTTTGAAACTCTGATGGAAAGATTGATGCTAGTGGCAGGAATTAAAGATTAATGACTTACAATAAAATCATATTTGTTTGTGCTTCTAATATTATTTAGAGTTGGTCCAGGTTTGCTCCAGTAGAGCTTAGTAGACTATCAAGCATTTTCTCTACATGTCATGAAGTTGATGATCTCATTGATGCAGGACTACTGACAATGGATGATATGTGAGTTTCATTGATGATGACCTTATTTATTATCCACTCTTCATTAAATTTTCTGATAATTCTTCATAACCCTTCATGAACCTCGATCATGTCATTGGCAGGTGACAAGCATGAAGGTTCAGTTTTGGTCCCATGCACATACACAATCAGACAAGTCGCATCACTGTGTGAACAGTACACGTCAAAACCCAAGTGACCTCACACACCACTAAGAGTTCCAGTAGCTCAGTGGTTAGAGCATCCAACTGCAATACAGAAGGTTGTGGGTTTGAATCTTATTTGGAGCTCAGATTTTTTCTGAGCCCATTGTTAGTGGGAGTGAAGTAGTACCCAATTTATGTATCAAACAAGTTGTGACTTGGAATCAGCCCTACACCATTTTTCTCACTTTCTGCCACTATTTTAAATCAAAATCACTTGATTTGTTCACAGGGGAATAAGAGCCAGTCCAAATGGTTTGAACGTGATAGACAGCATTACAACACCCCTTGCTTTGCACCTAGAAAAGTATGTCAGTGAGTTTGCAGTATAGTGTAGATTTTGAATGAAAAAGCACAGCTTTACAATCAGGGGGGTTCATTAAGATTTTGAATTGGGAGACTTGTGGCTGTGCCATCAGGGCAAGAAAAAGAGATATTTGTTACCCGAAGGTGCCCCCAGTCATCTCCACAGCCAATTTGCCCAGTGCCCACCCCTAAATGAACCCCCCTTTACAATAGAGATCTTTGTGATAAGGATTTTTGGCAAATGGGATTATAAGAAGAGGAGTGGGGTAGGGGAATTGAATGAGGCAAGGAGGGGAGGGAAAAGAAAAACTAATATATTAATGGGACTACATTGGTTATCAGCTACAAGCTGTCCAGCTTTAGGTCCATTTCAAAACTCAGTTGCAGTGGAGATAACTGTAAATTTATTGACACTAGTAATATTTTTAATGAATGATTGATATTTATTTATGATAGTATTCATTCAATAATATTTCTTAACTTTGTACATAAATTATCTGTCAAATCTCTTAGAACTACAAGAGCATGCAAATTTGTAGTTCTCTGATAGAGTATACATGTACATTATATAACAAAAAATTCTATAAATAACAAGTTTTTTGATTAATTAATGTCCAGTATACATGTACTTCTAAATATTTTCAATAATTTATACGTTATAAAATTTACATAATAAATTGTTTCTATGAAATCACAAAAGGATTTTTTCTAGCAAACACTACCTTTCTTAGGTTTTATAATTTAATACAAATGCTGCAATTCTATTTGAAACTGGTGTGTAAAGATATAAAAAGCTCACAAGAATTATCATCTTGCTGCTCAGGGCTTAGTTGTTTTAAAGGCGGTTAGTACTCAATTAGGGTCAAAATCCAAAATCACTTCTTTACAAACAACAGTGCTTTCCAACAACTGAGCCCAGAACTATTTTATTGAATTTGTCTCAGAATGAGAGTACAAAATGCTAGAGTGGTTTTCATTTGATCATGAAAGAAAAATGACTATTTAGTTTGTAGCAGTTGATAAGAAACAAAAGGAAACAATGGCTTTAGAGTCTACTACCAACTATTAGTTAGACAGTTCTTTCACAGGTGAAGGAAAACCACTCTAGAGTGATTTTCATTTAACCATGAAGGATAGACAAACCAATAGTTGGTAGTAGACTCTAAACCTATTGTTTTCTTTGTTCTTTATCAACTAGTACAAACTATAAGTCATTTTTCTTTCACGGTCAAATGAAAATCATTCTATATACACCCATGAATGTATCTTAATTCACAATGCCATTGCAGTGTGCTTTGCAACAATACCACAAAAATATAAAAAATATTAGAATGAAAGATATTATTCATTGTGGATGAGTAATGAAAGGAAACTTAAGGTCAATTGTCTCATAATAGTGGTCATTTGTATAGAATGCTTTATATACAATCATGAATGCATCTTGTTTTTTTTCAATACCATTGCACTGTGCCTTGCAACAATACTACAAAAGTCTAGTGCCCCATCACCTGATGAAGACTAGCAGTCAAAACATTACATTAATTCCCAAATGGCCACTGTCATGAGACATAATTGTCTCAATTATTGAAAAGTAAGTATCCTTTCATTCTTTTTTTTCCTTATCATTCTGTACACTGTAAATATACCTTATAGTTACTTTGTTTATAGATAGCACAATGAAGGAAACTTCAGCAAGTTGCAAAAAACTCTAAATTTTGTACTCACTTAATTTTTCTTGCTCAATCCTAGTAAAAATTAACAAAAATTGTTAAACCAAGTAAATGCTATATCTTCCCATTGAGAAATTGCAAAATTTAGTAGTCACTTAAAATTATAGTAACCTTGGTTTTTTTACCATTTATCTGTGGGAAGATATAGCAGTTACTTCAAAGTTTAACAATTACTATTTCTTAAAGAGAAATAGTAACCTTTTGTATTCTCTTGTATAAATGTACCCCGGGGAGGTACTCCCTATATTGGTGTGCTAGGGATGATCGTCGTATTTTTTAGGGGTTGAAATCGTCAATTTGGTATTTTTTAGGGGTCGTCAGAGAAAATCCAAGGTTTTTCAGAAAAGATGGTATTTTTTAGGGGTACAAAATAAACGAGACGATTTTTTTTTTACTTGCTTTGAATTAGTGCTGTTAAAGTCCCTATGACGCATATTTTTTTATTTTCAAACTCATTTCTTTTCTGGGAATATAGTTAAGATCTTTTTATCCCATTTTGGAATACTCTATATTTTCGGAGATATAAAAGTTTCAAATTTCAAAATGCAAATGTGATGACGTCAGGGGAGTCATCATCACTACCTTCTCATGGATTTTACTAAAAGAGGTCTTCAATTCCACAACCAGATTTTTTACTCAAACACAGGCTTTACCAACGGAAATAAATTCCAAATGAAAAAATAAGAGAATTTCAAGTCATCTTGGTTTTGTATAATAAATGATGACTCCCCTGACGTCATCAAATTTGCATTTTGAAATTTGAAACCTTTATATCTCGAAAAATATGGAGTGTTCAAAAGTAAGACAAAAAGACCTCAACTATATTCCCAGAAAAGAACTGAATTTGAAAAGAAAAATATATGCGTCATAGGGACTTTAAATTGTTTTCTTTGTTAGTTTTTGGTTTGATTTTTTGGTATTTTTTAGGGGTATTTTTGAGCTGTTAGGTATTTTTTAGGGTTGAAAATTTTGGCATTTGGGTATTTTTTAGGGTATGTTTTGGAGGTTTCCGACGATCATCCCTAGCGTTTTGACCCCGAAGAACCCCCCCGGGAAATGTACGTTATTACATGCGTGTTTTACTTCATGTTCTTGCACACTCAAACATTTCTTGCAGCAGTGTAGACATGGGAACCTCACCTTCTAACTTTGAGCGTACAAGCACAAAGAATCCATAACCTTTGGTGCATACATCTCGTAGTGCTGGAAGACGTAGAAGAATTTTTGCAAAGCGTTGTGGTTGTTCAGGGTACTTGGTAGATATGTGGTATTGCAATCCTGACAAGAATGATGTGCGTAAATTTTCAACCTCTTGTTTACATTCCAAATCTGGACTTTCTGCAACAAAGTAAGTGTATTTTACAATGTAAAGTCAATTTGGGCACACACTGTAGCTCTTGTATGGTATATGGGATTAAAATGAATTGGGATCAGCTAAGTGGCACTTGCTGGCACCTTGCCAACCACTTACTGACACCTTATCAACCACTTATGGACACCTTACCAACCACTTACTGACACCTTGTCAACCACTTACTGAGTATTGGGTTGTTTTACTGACACCTTACCATCCACTTACTAACTCCTTACAAACCACTTTCTGATAGCTTACCAACCACTTACTGACACCATACAATCCACTTATGCCAACCATTTACTGACACCCTACCAACCACTTACGAACACCTTGCCAACCACTTACAAGTGAAGACACCTAGTTTAATACAAACCGTGTTAACAAATGTTGTTAATATAAACATTTCTACTTACATTAAATTATAACATACTTTACCTGGATCAGCAAGCAGTATTGACATCAAACAGGCATACTCCACTTCATCCAACCCAATTGTTTTCAACCTGTCCACAACATCTAGTATCATGTCTACTATCTCAACATTAAGTGCCTGGTAACACAAATCTCTCTCTAGTAATGTTGTTGTATTCAAGTAAATTTTATTATCATATGGCATTGATCTGAAAATTACTCGAAACACAATCAATTCCATGCCTGCTGCAGTTAACAACAAAATTTGATCATGCTGAGATAGTTTGCTGAAGCCAGGCACCTGCTTTGCCCATTCTACTATGACATGTAGCTCTCTAGTGATTGCGTTAGACGTTCTTGCCAGTAAGGACTTTTTGCCTTCTTTCAAGCTTTCCATAAACTTTTCAATGGGCTCACCAAGAGGCACAATACATGGATTGCTTGCCATTAGTTCTTCTAGAAGAACAGCTTCCTTTGGCTTTACCTCTTGTGGCACTTCAGTTCTTAGTGGGTAAAATGAACGACCTCCACGCTGTTTTTCTTTCCTGATACCTTATTAAAACAAAAGAGTAAAATTGAAAACTTTATTACAATTCTTTCAAAGTAGACAGAAACTGTAAAGCACACCTCTTAGATCATTGTCACTTCCTGGATAGCCCAGCCAATTACTCTTAATCTAGTTTTCTTTATTTCTACCATCCTCAACTATCTCTAAGGCTATAACTCCTCTCTTATGCCTGGTCTTCATATATATATAAAAAATCCCTGATTGTCAGTGAAACAGGCTTTTCACAACTGTTCCAGACTGTTCTCAAGGGCTGGAAGGGGCATGATCTGTGATCGATTGGACTCAAATTGAGTGTGTGATCCATGAAAGTAAGCCAGATTTTGGCATGATTTTTGTGAAATTGTTATGAGAATAGGCATGATTCATGAAGCGTGATTTTTGACCATGAAGACTGGCCCTTCCAGCCCTTGTGTTCTGGATTCATGAGAACATGACAATATGACTATTCCTTGCCACAAAATTTTGTTGGCCAATAAAATCTCAGATTGTCTCTGACACAGTCTAAAGGCTCGGCAAAATATATACGTGACTCGTATACACAAGAAAATATCTAATAAGTGGTACATATTATATAGTAATTGTTATTGAAATATTGATTGATTGAAATATTTCAAAAATATTATATAAAACAAATGGATTCCACTTTCCATGGGTATGTACTCTAATAGATGCACAGAAGACGTTAAAAATGTGTTCAGAACAACAGTCATGTCACTCTACTTTGTCTCGTGGTGTACTTTTTTGTTCTCACCACATTTTGATGTCATCCATGCATCTATTTGAGTACAGATGCATGGACAAATTGAATCTATTTGTTTTATATAATATTCATCAAAACATTTAAACCAATCAGAGCATGCATAAGATTCAATGAAGTCATCTATGCGTGTGTATTGTAATTACACACGGTTCTCAACCAATCAGAGTGCACACAATACTGTATACCCATTGTTACATAGTTGTCAAAAATAAATATGCCTTAGTGACTGCAGATAATTACATCTATCACCTTCAATTACTGCACTGATACTGGTTAAAGCAAGACTCAAAGATATAAATATCCAATATATCATTTACACACGGTTCTCAACCAATCGGAGTGCACACAATATACCAATTGTTTCATAGTTGTCAAAAATAAATATGCCTTAGTGACTGCAGATAATTACATCTATCACCTTGAAGTACTGCACTGATACTGGTTAAAGCAAGACTCAAAGATATAAATATCCAATATATCATATTTACACACGGTTCTCAACCAATCGGAGTGCACACAATATACCAATTGTTTCATAGTTGTCAAAAATATATGTCTTAGTGATTGCAGATAATTACATCTATCACCTTCAATTACTGCACTGATACTGGTTAAAGCAAGACTCAAAGATATAAATATCCAATATATCATATTTGTGACAAACTACGTTTACCTTGTTCTACCATTCCTACATCAAAGCACTTTTTGAGACGACAAGCTTGACATTTAGAACGAGTAATTTTATCAATAACACACGGCTCGTCCTGGGAAATGATGCATTTGTATTTATCGATATGGCCTCGTTGAATCGTTCTTTTGAAGAAGCTTTTACAACCTTCACAAGTGTCGGCACCGTAGTGGTATCCTGAGCTCACATCTCCACAAACGGCACAGATTTCTGTCTCCATTTTGCGATGTTGGTATTTATTGTCCAAGGCACGTTTTAGCCTATTATCTCTACGAAAAACACCGGGTAAGATAATTTGAAAACACCGTTATGAAGTTTAGATGCATAGCTTGGATGGAGACACACATTTGAAGAAAAACTGAAAAATTCTGATTTGCTTTCAAAACCGGGTTTCAAAAGTACACGTCCACTGAACAACTCGTGAAACTTGAACTTGAACTTCGGAACTCGACTTGTTTGTTTAGCTGTTGGGCTTCCTATATGCTTCCGAACGAGAAAGGACTTGGGTCTAAAGCACAGGAAGCCCAAAGCAAGAAAACTCGTTTTCCTCACCGGACGTTGTAAAATTAACTTAAAAATCACACATGAGAACAATGATATCAGTTAGATAACTTTATTTCGGAATTTTAGACTTAAATTGATATTTATTTACATGCAACCAGACGTTTTGAAATCCAATAATATTGGACTCTCGATTGAAAATTTTTACAAAAATATTCTCATGTAATTAAATTCAAAATTATAAAAAGTATATGGCACCCATGGCAATAGTTTTTCTAAAAGCTCAGCTTTTATAAAATACAACGTTTTTCTCGAGCAAATTTACTGTTCATTTTCACTGACAAAAAATTCGAATAGCGCGCGCGCGTGCTGTGTGCATATTTTATAGTTCTCATTGTATGCGTCGTTCGGCCAATGAGAGCGCGCGTTATATGATGGTTATTTTATAATGACTTATTTTAGAAAAAAAGATATCGGAAGAGGATGTACCTACTCAATTTACTTCCAGTCATCAGTTAAGATCTAATAATGACAGACACAAGAGAGCACAACCAGGAGAGCGCATTTAGACTATTTTTAGAACTCTATCTCTGGTCTCCTTCAGTTACTTCGAACACTCGAAGTGGCTCGAAAAACAGTTCTAAAAATAACCTGGAAGCGAAGCAACACTCCACATGAAGTGACGCATGTCCTCGTTATGCTCTCCTTAAGAAGACTTTAAGTCATTAGAGCAGATTTCGCATGAGTGTGGAACGGACTGCGCCGTGCCGTGGCCGTCTCAGTGCCAACGTTTCTGTCTTTTAGAATTTAGAACCAATTATCCCATTCTGTTCTCTCATCCGTTTCTATCTGTTACGCTGAATTATCCAATTTTCAGAATTTTATTCTGTTTTGTCTTATTTATAAACTGGTACGACGATCTGTTTCATTATATTCTCTCTCTCTCTCTCGTATCCTTTCTACCTATCAGTTGTTTCGTTTTTGGGTGTGTTGTCCATCTCCCTTGGCTTTGAAAGCACTGTAGGCTCAGACGAACTTCTGCGATCTTTCTTCTTCTTCATTGCCCAAGCTCGCTGTCTGAATGGTCGTCCACGGGGAAAGCACTTGACCTCCATTTCTTCTTTGTTTTTTGGTTCTGACGATGGCTTTTTACGACTCATCACTGACTGCAATTCATCTTTTGTTCCTAAGCATTCATCTTCATTTACCCAGTGGAAATCATTCTCGTTTCCCTCGTCTTTGTCGCCGGATTTGTCCATTTCGTTGATTCCCAGTTCCTCCTGCGAGCCCGAAGTGTCGTCCTTTTCGTATGTCACTTTCAGAATCGGTTCTGAGTGACTTTTTGTGTAGCATCTTGGCGTTTTACGTTTGGTACCGTCCTCATAGGGAAGATCTCCATTTGAGATACTGCAAGAAATCTCACTTTCTTCAACGTCCAATTCTGAACATCTTTCAAACGAATTTAGGATATCATCCTGTGATGTTCCCTCGGCACTTGAGGTACTCGTGTAGTTGTCATCACTGCTGTCCTTCATGCTGGAGCCGCTTGCAGCACATCCAGTAATGCCCCTTATATCATCTGTACTACCCATGTACCCACCAACAGAAAGGCCAAACATGACCCGTAGTGTATTATACGTAGGTGGGGTAGTGAATAATAGTTTTCCATTACGAAGACTCAGGCTGTTTCGTGCTTCTTCCGAAAGTGATGGTTCCGGACAGCCATCGGCTTTCATGACATCAAGTGATCGATCCAAACTCATTGCCTTGCAATGTTGTCCGATGACTCTTTTACGCAAACTTTGAATCAGTTCCTTTGCCCCGCGACGGGTCTTCCAAGGGTATTGCTTGAGTTCCGAAAGTAGTATCTGCTCGATACTTCCATTTTGAGATGATGGAGAGGATTCGTCCGGTGTGGATGATTCTAAACGTTGTTCCAGGTTTTCAGGGATCTGAGATTAAAGAGGTTTGTCTTTAAGCGATTAAATGGATGGGTGGAGGAATGAATGAAAGAATGAATGAAAAAACGAATGAGTGGATGGATGGATGAATGCATGCATGCATGAATGGATAAATGAAAGAATGAGTGGATGGATGCATGCATGATGGATGAATGAAATAATGAGTGGATGGATGGATGAATGCATACATGAATGAATGCATGAATGAATGAAAGATTGAGTGGATGAATGGATGTAGAATGAATGGACGTACGGATGGATGGATGGATGAATGAATGCAATGAATAGATGGATGGACGATGAATTGATGGACATATTAAGGAGAGAATTAATTAATTCTGAATTAATTAATTATATTTAATTAATAATGAATGAACGCCGAATGAGTGCTTGCACCTATCTTAAAATTGTCAGAATTACTTTATATTTTGTTACATCGGAATACAATTCATATATATGTATATATGAACAACAATCTTTATTTTAATGTATTTTTTTCTTAACGTGATTCAGCAAATTCACTTGCCATCATCAATAGTAAGGAAGAAAAGAATTGTACACCTATTTATATATGCTTTGCTACATTCCAGACTGTTTGGTAACATAAGAATCCAAAAAAGTGAGAATCAGAGGAGAAAAAATAAAACTGATTATTTCTATCTGAAGATGAACATAGCTGAAAAACTAGGCCATCATCGTTTGAGTTTTGCGATAAATGTCCCTCATTATAGAGAAATTATCATTCAAAATCTTAAAGAACAATAGGGTTGTATGTATGACGTCATACATACACAATTTGAAAGCTTGAATACTTGACAGTTTCTACCTGTTTCTTTTCAACGCAAAGAAAATGTTGCTTCATGGTGACTATTGGATTCATTAAGCAAAAATTAAGTAATGTTTTAAGCCATTCTTTAATTTTCATGGATTTTCGTCCAAGTAGCACTTTAAATTACTCACATTGATAGTTTCACTGGTTTGCGATTCAAGATTGTTCTGCTTGCTTCTCTGAATTTTCAGCTCCTCAACTTCCCGCTCTGCATTAATGATTCTTTCCCTTAGTGCCTTCAGTTCAGTGCAAGCTTTCTCGTACTTATCTTCAAAGTTTTTGGAATATTCAGTTTGTTTTTTGATCATTTCATCTCGATCGGCTAGTAATTCAGTGTAGTGTTGAACAGTCTCGTCGTATTCTTTTCGAATTTCATCTCTTTCCAACAAAGCTGCTTTTCTGAAGAAAAAAAAAATCATCATCATCATCATCATCATCACCAGTATCAGCATCGTCGTCATCATCTTCATTATCATCATTATCTTTATCATTATCATCATCATCATCATCATCATCATCTTTATCTTTATCATTATCGTTATTTTTTATTCAAATGAGATTTGAAAACAATTCCAGATTCTCTCAACTACAGGCTGTTTAGTCTGAGTTCAGGTGAACGCCCTTACTTAAGCCAATATGACCATCGCTGCAACATCCTCCATACTTTATGCAGAGAATACGACAGTTTCCAAAACAAACCCATTTCGATCGCAGCCAAACTGGGCCCGGTTGTTCGAAAGCCGATTAGCGCTAATCCGGAGTTAACTCTAAAGAAAACATTCGGAGTTAATCCTGGGTTAACGCTAATCCACTTTCGAACAACTGGGCCCTGGACTGTAATCAGTTTGTTTTAAATACCCCAGAGCGTGCAGTATTTCACCATCCAGTATGGCGGATTTTACATTAGTGAAACCAGTTCATTGAAACGAAAACTGTTTTCTTTTTACTCGGCGGTAATAGGCGTCCGAGTCATAAAATGCATTTTTGTGCTCAGCTAAGGAGGTTCGCCGAAGTCTGCCGAGTGAACGATTAAGCAAGTGTCTTTTTTTCTAATTAGACTCCTTGTACATGAATCAAATGCAAATGACATCAGGAATATGCTTGCGGGCTTTGATTATAGGCGGTTATAGGCGGCCGAGTCATAAAATGCATTTTTGTGCTCAGCTAAGGAGGTTCGAAGTCCGCCGAGTGAACGATAAAGCAAGCGTTCTTTTTTCTAATTAGGCTCCTTGCACATGAATCTAATGCAAATAACATCAGGAATATGCTTTGGAGCTATGATTATGTAAACGTTTATATTTGTCCTATAATAGGGTGCGGTTCATCACCCCCTCCCTTCCCAATTCAGGTCGGTGTAGGTAAAAGAGCCCGAACCTAGTTACCGCTTTAACCCAACTTACCTTGATTCTGCAAAGCAGTCTCTTTGTTCTCGATACTGCTTCACAGTTTCTTCAAGATCCTCATTCCAGCCCTTTAGGTCACTGACTCCAATTTTACTTAAAGATAACTGCAACTTTAACGCATCGATCTCTTCCTTTAATTTGTAGTTTTCTGATGCTTCGGACACAAGGCTTTCTTGCAACTTAAGGTTAGAACAAACGAATAGTTATTTATTGCATTATAAATACAATAATTGTGAAACACACCATGGTACATGGTATACATGGTACATTTCAACGGGAAGAAAAGAGTTTTATAAATACTGTAGCCAGCCAATCTGAATCAAAAGACGTGCTTTATATCTCATATATTTTATAATTTGGGGCCGGTTGTTCGAAAAACGATTAGCGCTAACCCAGGACTAAATCTAAGGAAAACCATTCATTTTGACCCAGGATTAGCGTTAATCGCCCTTCGAACAACCGGACCCAGAACTTTAGACAAAAGAAGTTAAAGGCTGGGAACACGAAGCGTCCTCGAGAGTCGTATTGCAATCGTTTATTGTCGGCAATTGTCGGCAATGAATCGTAATGTAATCGTATCGGGTCGAGTTGAAATCGTGTGGTGATCGAATACACTAACCTCCTTGTGTTCTTCCACAAAAAGATCGTAACGAGCTTTCAATGCCTCGGTCCAGTCTTTTAGATTTTCCAGCTCAGAAATAGATTCGTCCCTCTCTTCCATCATTTTCTGGTTGATTTGTTGAAACTCGCGACATTTTTTCTCAAACTTTCCAGCTTTTTGAAGGTTTCCCTGCTGGGACTTCAGCTTGGCGCTTAACTTCATGGACTCTCGTCTTTCGTAGTCGTAATCCCTTGACAACTCCTGCCACTTGGACGACAGCAGCTCATTCTTGCTTCTTAATTCATCTTGCGCTTTCCTTGTTTCTTTAATTTCCTCCTCTGTTGCCAATAACTTCATTTGAAGTGCAATAATATAGGTGTTTCGCTCAAAGACACATTGCTGCAGTGCACGAAGCTGTTGCGCGACGGCGTCGCTAAGTTTGTTAGCATTACTGTGCGCTTCTAACACACCACGCTCTGATTCAGTCATTTGTTTCTCAAGGACCTCGACTCTGCGGTGCTTCAAGTCTAGGTCTGTGGACGCTTGGTCTAGCTTCATGCCAAGGTTCTGATTTTCTTTCAGTAATTGTTGATTTCTCATGGCCATGTCTTGGAGATCGTTAATTGTACGTTTTAATTGACCACTGAGTAGTTCCACATCAGGAATGTGGCCATAGTTTCCTGGGAAACAGAAAAAATGGTAGAAGGTAAGGCAGAAGCAAGACAGTTTTGAATTGTCATATTGATATTCATGCACCTTTTCTATGTTTAGTTATTTCTACCCATACTCCCTTTCGGGTGAGTCGGGCAGGCTTTCGGCCTTTTTTTCGACTCGTTTTTTGAAATAGGTGTATATGAAAGCGTTCGTGGAGCGAGTTTGACAATTCTCTTCTGTTAATCAAACACAATCCGGTCGAAACTACGGATTACTTGAACTGTAAACAAACAGATCGATTGGAACATAAAACCGGTAGAAATATTCTTTAAATAGAAAATTTAGCCAAAAATACCAATAGCTTATTGTATTTATTTAGTTTTGACGATATGATACCTAAAGGATATATCGCAGGCTCGAAAGAGTAACATTTTCATTCACCGTCGGTCACGGCTCTGAAGTCTGGTGAGCAACGGTGATACGATGTTATGCTGTGGCCGAAGTTACGAAAAAAAGTCCACAAAATTTATTCCTTAGCCAATTTCGAATTTAACAATTTTAAAGACGAATTTCTACTTGTTTTTATTCTTGATTGTAAGAATTTTCACAGTAAATTTTTGCCGCAAGTAGTAATTAGTAGTCGATTGACGGAAGAGAATCGCCAACTTTTATCTGTCGAGCGCATAGCAATTTGCAATCAGTGGTAAACTCAATACACCTTTTTGTCGTTGTTTTCTTGACTCTGTAGTCTTTTCAGGCTGCAGTTCGCTCTCACAATATTTTCGTTTCTGTTAATTTTAACACTGAATCGAAATTCTTTTATTTCATGCTTATTCGTTACAAAAAGTGTCCTTTGTTTGTCCTTCTCGTTCAATATTTGGTTCCGAAGTTGATTTTTGGGCTTCCTGTGGTGTTGCGCACGGGCTTACTTACAATACAACCCGATGATCAAGTGGCTTCGCCTCTTCGAGGTTGTAGCCACAAAAATAACCATCCAGTACAACTTACCTAAGGCAAATTTATCTCGCATATTCTCCCAAATACGACATGGGTCTAGTATATAAAAACATTGTGATTAATATTCATTATAATATCGGACAAGGGCGGGGTGGCTAACAGTAGCGGAAAACGTATGCGCATGCGTCCTTATTGGGATGTTTTCTTAAGAGCTGTATGAGTTTTAGCCTGAAATGAAATTCTTGTACTCTCGGAGAATACAGAAAATTTCTTTTGTATACTTTTGTTTGACCAATATATTGCATTAATATATAAACATTATGTGAATGCTGGAGCTAAGTTTCAAGAACTGACTCTAAGTTTTGATATTTTGTGAAAACCATTTGAAGGCAAGCGTAAAAGTGAAATTTGCATAAGTTTACAAAAGCACGAAGACGTGTCTACGAGCATGCGCGAACTTTCTTCGTTAGTGTCGGGATGGCTCCTATCCTTAATTCAACCATATTTACCCCATCGTGCTGGTAGTTGAGTAGGCAGTCTAATAGACAGGCTGCCTCGGGAGTAGGTCGTCAATTATTCGGTCGTATTCGATAATGACTCGGTCCTATTCTATAATGACTCGGTCGTGACACAGGTGAAAAACGCATTGCGCACACTCGGAAGTTTGAAATAAAACCATTGGAGGTTTTGTGAATCTTGAAAGTTAAGGTTGTCCGTTAAAAGTTAGTGCTTATCTTTTCCTAAAAGATTGCTTTAGTTGTTCAATTTCCCTGGTCAAATAATACCCGAGAAATTCGCATAATACACGACAGTTGAATCGACGGTATTTTTATTTGTAAACACGAACGCGTCTGCGAATTCCCGCCGATTTTTGATCATGCGCAGTGCATTTTTCACCCGTGTCCGACACGGCTCGGTTCGTAGGATTATTCTTTCTAACCAATGCAAGTAAAGTTTCAGGCAACTCGAAACAACATTGTAAACAACATATTCATTTTTATAATAATTTTGATACATTAAAACGTGGGAATTAATATACTTTGATGATCAATTGCTGTTGTAAATCATTGTTCAATATTATAGGCGTTGGTCACCTGCCACAACTTTTAATGGCTTTATTGACAGCTTTTCCATTTTTAGAAAAGGCTCTTCATCTGACAATAAATCTAAAACTATAACTGCTAAATATGAACAATGTCACATATATTAACTAAGACTAGTAACGTTATGAAGTGGGATATATATAGACCTATATCTATTTCGGAAATTCCTAAGATATACACGACACCAAAAAACAGCAAGGCAAGGATGAGTCTCGGCAAGGGTGAATTTAATTTTTGATCGCAAAATGATAACATTTTATATTTAAACGGCACAGCTGTATGATTTGTCATTGCCTATAAAGACAATACTAGCCAGAACGGTGCCATTTAAATATAGAATTCTATTACTTTCCGTACAAAAAGCAAATTCATCCTTGCCGTATGTGAGCTCGTATATCATCCTTGCCTTGTCGTTTTTTGGTGTCATGTAAATGGGACTATACTCTCCGGTCTCGATGTTTCAAACTGATTACTGAGAGTTTAGAAGTAGTTAACGAAAAGCAAAGTTAAAGTTCATTTTTATAAATAGCGAAAATATCAGGGAAATGAATATTGATAACTATAAACAGAGAAAACACGAAGAAAATTTAAAAAATGGAAAGTAATTTCAATCATGTCTAGAAATTCAATCCTCAAAACGGGAACAAGAAACTGATGCACGGTTGATGAACAAAAGGTTTGAATATAAAGCAGTATTTGTAACAAATACTCAATACATTTTGCTTTCGTAACTGTGGAAGTTCATAACCCCACCACTACCTCCTAGAGTCGATTTTGTTGATAGCAGTGTGATGGAATGTGTGCCCTGCAAGCAAATCACCTCTCTCCTACATGGCAAGGACTAGAGTATCTAGTATATTTATTATTGGGTGTACAAGAATTTGTTCTTGACAATAGAAATAGATTTAAGTAGTTTTACAAACGTAAATGAAAAAGGAACGATTAAGAACCGTTCTGAATATTGTAATGAAAATCAATCATTCGTAAACTATTAAATAAAGGCACACGACAATAGTTAATAAATGTTGATAAACTTACTGGCTTTCTTGCCTGCAATACTCTCATAAAGACCTGGATTAAGTAGTTGAAGAACATCCAAAAAGCTCGTAAAGCCTTCCTTTCCTTTGGTCTCCAAAACGTCGACAAACTTGCTTGCTTTCTGTTCTCTTGTTTTCTCGACAAAAACAAGCTCGCAATCAGCCGAGTCGAAAACATTTTTACTCCTTAGGTAGTCGAACAGAGATGGCCGGTCTAGTTGTAGTCTCTGAACGATTTCAAAACGGGATTTCTCCAAGACATCTTTGAAGTCTTCTTCGTCATCCATACTGCGGTAGCACTGTGTCGATCAGTTGTGGTTCAAATGTGGAGTAAATTTAGAATCGAAAGTAAAAAGGGCTTTGTTTTGCCTTCGTAGAAGAGTCGTCGAATAAAACAAAACAAAAAACTGCGTGGGTTGCCTCTAAGAATTTTCACATACAAAACAAGATATAATTCACTACGAGAAACAAAATACATTTTAAAATATCTAGGAATGTTTTATTTAGCTTATATTCTGTTAAAAGGTAAAGTAGCAGTTTATGGCGTCAATTTGATATTATTTAATTGACTTTGAAAACAAAAGGTTTCCATATATGGTATGTCAGTGCTGCTGTTAGCCTAAAATCACGAGACCTGAGAATGGAGGAAGACGTTTGGTGTATCAAAAGCGTAGACAATCTAAGCAACTTGGAAAGACATCCGAATGGCAACATAACAGCTTTAATAAGCGAGAATTTAACTAATCACTATAAAGACATCGTCTATACATACATCCATATAAGGAGTTTGGAATACCCGACACTTAATCTGTTGATTTCGTTTTTAAAATTCAGTATCAAAACCACAGGAAGCCCAAGTCAGACCTATGCCATTCAAGGATCTTGTTATTAGTTACGTAGAAAATTGATAAGGTTTGTTTTCTTTCTCCTGCCTAGGAAGACATTTTAACACCCAAAAACTTGGGAAGAGGAGAGAGCGAATATTATTGACAAACAAACTCGTTTTCCAGTAACCCTTGCTCTCCACACTACCCCTACTCAGAAAATTTTGGTCTGATCTATCCCAAAATGTGCCAGAATAAGTCGAAAAATGAAACAATGAATGACGACATTAGCCTTGGTAGTGCTGCTTCTCTTTAATAGTTCCTTAACTACTGACAAAGCCTTCCTAAGGAAGTTAATTTATTTCCTAGACAAGTGTTCTTTAAAAAGCATCAATATATATATATCACTTACTGCCGGATACAAGCTATTTTAGGCTCGCGTTTACCCAGGCGATTTTGTCGCGCGATTTGAATGCTGATTTCAACGACGATTTTACTACAATTCCAAGTCACGTGTAGCCAGCAGACACTAGATTCGGAGACAAGACGACGCAATTTTGAACATGGTCAAACTTGCCAAGTTGATGTCATTTTAATTTTCTGCGCGCGCGATTATAAGTGAAGTCTCAACAAAAATCGCCAGTCAAGCCGCGAGACAAAATCAGTCGTATAAACGAGCCTTTACATGAAATTATCCATTATTTTACACTTATATCACTCCAAGGAGTACAATGCTGCACCCATTTGCATGATGGGAATTATTTCCCAGACAATACTGCGGCTCGGTATGTTAGTTTAAAACCAGGCTTCTGAACGGAGTGATCAGACTTGAACTCGACCACTACCAGGCTTCCTCTGACTTTGACCTTTACTGATGAGTTATCAGACACACCACATTGTCGGCTGCCTACTTGATTACCCAGTTCGTCGTTAATGGCAACGTAGTCATGTCTGAAGGCGAGAAAAGAGAATCGACATAAATAATGAATTTTAACATAGTAACATCTCGTGTGTTACTCCGGGCCCTAAAATCGCCGTAATTTTGGGCGATCGTAGGCGATTTTAGGCGATTTTAGCAAAATTATAGGCGATTTGGGGCGATTTTAGGGCCCGGAATAGTAAATAGAAGTGTATGATCGTTGGAGAGTTGTTGTTACGCTATTCCCTGATGATGCTCTACGAGCCGAAAGCTTGGAAATTAAACATATAACGTGGACGAAGCAAGCAATTTAGCATTTAACTTTAACATACTTCTTTGTTCAAACTGTTATTTTCTAAAGTGAAACCCACACCTTACAATGCTGATGATACCTCTATAGAGTTAGCCTCCTACTCAGCCATTGTGTGGCGCTTCCTGTTTTCTTTCTGAATTGTTTTATTCAGCCAATCAAATTGCAAGGTATAATAATTATGTAATTGTTTTAAATAGTAAGGATTCCTCCGAACCTGTGAGAAGATTCACAAAAACGTCTTTCTTTTCTACAATTATGGCATTTATAGCCTTTTTCTGGCGAATACTGAACAGTCATTAATACGAAAAGTCTCGCTTTCTTTTCTATAATAGTCTTCCATATGCTCACTCTCGCTGAACACACCGCCATCTTGTTCGCAAGAAAGAAGGCCAAAGGTCAAGGTCGTACCCGCAAGTTTTTGTGGACTTTCTCTGATTGGTCAAATTCGTAGAAAGGAATGTTGTTCGAAAGTGCCATGCACTCAACGTCCACGCAGTAGGCTATATATAGAAGGTTTCGCATCAGTGATATTGACCGCACCGTGCTGTGACCGTGCCATTTTCACAGTCAAACGAAAACTGCTCTAATTCAGACGCGTATAGCACAGGCACACCTTAGTGTTACAGAAACAATTTTCATCGAGGTTCCTATCCTTCATATTTGCGTCTTGCGATGTTAAATGGAACACTATTTGGCGTCATTTTAGTCTTCGAATGTTCCTTTTTTCAAATTATATTTTAATTCCACAATGAATATACACTCAGTAGTTTCCCTACGTGTATCACAGAGACCCAAAGGTATTGTTAGACATGAAACACTCAGCAAAGCTACTTACTTGCAGTTTTCCTCGTGCTCCAGGTCCATGTGCTCCAGTGTAATGTCAATGCCTGCGTATTCCTTTGGAACACTGATGGTCCATTTACAATAGGAGTTCGCGGGATAAGGCTTTGGGAAGTTAGGGGACTGGAAACCACCAGTGGTGGCAGTGAAATTTCCACCACAATCTACAAACGAGAAAAAAAGACAAATTGTCTGAGACACACTGGAACATATCTTTTCTCCTTTTGAGTGACTCATCGCAATACTTACCAGGTTTACTTCCTGTTGGACTGACGTCATTAGGGCTTTTGTCTTTCTTCGGTGTCACTTCCTCGGACCCAGTTTCTTTCATTGGCGCTGGAAGAGTCGTGATGGACGTTGTTACCGTGGTAACTATTATTGTTTGTAGTGATGGACTGCCTGCTGTGTGTCTAACCGTAGTCCACGTTCTTGTTTTTATGGTAGGATGACGGAAGACTGCATCAGTGGTGTTTTCTGATGGACTCATTTCTCTCGCTTTTGTTGGGAGTTGAGAGTGTGTAAGAGGATTTGTAAGTGGGATTTGTAAAGGTTTTGGAGGGGTAGTGAAAGGTGTGGAGTAGTTTCCACCCACATCACCCCTGTCATCCCCCACGTGATTGCTTTCGTTGCGCGCCAGGCTGCCATTGCTTTTAGTAGGCCCACTGGTTGTCAGGGGAGGCTCAGTCGTCATGGCAACTCTACTTGTTTTGTTGCTAACCTCAGTTGCTAGGGTTGTTGGTTTGATGTGTGTTTCGTTTTCGCCACTTTTCTTGTTGCAATCAACTGGCTTGACGTGAACCATTTGTCTTATCGGCTCATGGTGGTGTTTTGTTTTCACGATGCATTCAAAGTCACCCTCGTCCACTCCTCGAATGCTTTTGATCAACAATGAGCCATTCAATTCCAGGTTAACGCTGTCGGTCTTGGAATCGTGGAGCCTGGTAGCGTTGTGCGTTAATCCTCCATTGATAAAGAGCGTTTTGTTGTTGATCGTCTTTGGTTTGGAGTGCGCAAGTTCCTGCAAGTGTTTAGGGCTGGCAGAACGACGTACCTTCCATTTCAGTAACCTGACGTGAGAGGTGTTGACATGTTCTAGGGCTGGGCAAGATATTTTAACCGCATCACCAATACAGACCTTAACTTGATGCGATCCTTCTGCGAACACATAGAAAACATCTATATTAGAAATTCAGACTCGAGCTTTACACGTTTTTGGGGACCCCTCCCCTTCCCCCTACGCCCTGGGTCCAAGAGGGCGAGGTAAACTCATTATTCCTTTACTTTGCAATTGGTTTATATAATTGTATGTTTTTCATCAGTTTTCTTATCCTGGCTGTCTTTGTAATTGGATAATCGTTGTGTAATTTCGCATTCTACCCTCAGTTATGACTTTAATTAGTCCTGAATGTTTTGTGATTTTTTACAAAAATACCCCTCCTCCTCCTTCAACTGTCTTTAATCTTTTTATTCTTCCTTGCTGGATTATAGGACGGCTCGGGTCGACCGCGAATCACTCTTCGTGGCGTCTGATAATAAGGCCACTCCAATCTACCTGGAGCCTGCGTTCCTCTTGGTCAGCAGGACCTGCTGGCCAAGATGAACGCAAGCTTTGGGTACGAGATTGAGATCACTCTCGACTTTGCTTCGGCAACAGACCAATCCCTTCCCACTGTGCTGTAAGATGTTTTACCTGTTTGTCGCTTTTCTCTGCGACAAATCACGTCTCTAACCACAGTGAGATACATTTCTCGTGGTTCATGGACGCTCTTAGCAACCACGCAACGGTAGACTTTCTCTCCCTCAGTCCTCCCCCCTCGAAGCCAAAGAGAACCGTTTCCATGGAGACTGTGTCCTTCTCTACTGCTGTTAGAATTCGAAACAAATGACCAAGCCAACTTTTTTTTGCTGGTATTCTTCTTGTGCCATGTGACTGAGCCATGCTTTGCGTCAATTTTGTGGGTTGGTTTGCAGTCCAGAACAACGTCTTTCTCGGTACAAACCTGGCGTTTGGTTACTGTTAGACCTGAAAACCAAGAACGAAGAATAAATGCAGGCAAAATATTGGGTTCCAGTAAGCTGATCAAAGCTAGAAAACCTCAGCAATGAACCAGACTGTGTTTTTTAAGAAATTCAAGTTTTTCAGTTTCCATGTTGCCTTTGCGAGATCAGTCAAAACATTCTTGGTCATCACTGTCAAAATTGTCATCATGAGTTTCTACGTCATAAGACTTGCTCCAGTTCTCGTTTGTTCATTTCATTTTTTCGTTGACAAATCTGCTTTCAGAGCATGCACTTCCAAGAGCGTTTTTCCTTCGCGCCTTTTCCCAATTAAGGAATTTAAGCTCTCGTAACCGGAAGTGCACGATTTGCCAACGGAAAAAATCTACAAGCGAGACTTGCAGGTTTTCTAATTCAATGGAACTATTTCAAAAATGTTTACCTGTGCATGTGAGGTTGAGCTCCACTACATGTATATTTTTTATTCCAGCATTCTTCTCGGAAGTTACTTGGCACTGATACATTCCTTCGTCTTGGTCCTTCAATGAACGAATTCCCAGTGAGCCATTGCGGTGAACGCTGAGTCGGTCCATCAAGTGGGTATTATTTGCAAAGCTCGTTATTCTACCATTCTTAATTTTGGCTACATTTCTCCAGCTTTTCTTTACACGAAACTTCCACTTTATCTCGACCTTTTCGTCTCTTGTATTGATTTTGGTGAAATGTGGGCAGTTGAGAATTATATCGTCGTCGTGGCAACCATCTAGGTGTTCTTTAGTCTTGGCCGCTTCTATGGCAACTGAAATAAACAGAATGACCGAGCCAAGAGGATTTGTTATGCAAGTCTGTTTTTGTTCGTCGTCTTCATTCCCAGCAACTTATCTCCTACCCTACCCCTCTGCCCCCCTCTTTTTCTGTCACCTCAGGCCGAAGAGACAAAAGCTTGTTTGTTTGATTTTGCATCCCTCTTCCAGTAAAACCAACCCTAAATACATTCCTTGATTGCCTTTGTTATCTTTGTCTTTGTTTGAATGTATTTGTACGTGGGCATATTTAGTTTGCAACGAATTTATAGCGTCTTTCATTACTGAGCTTTCGGACCTATAAGCGTTCCATTATCAGTTGTACTATTAGAATGATAGAATTGCTTACAACACGATATTTAAATAATCAAATAATCTTGTTGTCTTTGTGTTGTGAGGAGTCTCAGGAACGTGTTATACTAGCAACCCCTCCATAACTCAATAGATTCCTCAACATTTCTGTCTGTCCCTGGACAAAATCCACCCCACCCTACCCTGGACAAAATCCGCCCCACCCTACCCTGATTGAGCCTAAACTCAAAGCCAACGCTCGAGTTATCTTTTATGTATGTACTGCTGTTCATTTTGTGCGCTGTCATCCTTTATTATCATCTTTTATTCAGAGACAATATTCTTGGCAGAAGCGGATGTGCCACACCCTTCGCAAAGGTCAACCTTCAAACACTACCAATGTATTGCTCAACGCCACATGATTTTTTTCCGAGAAACAGCGGCTGAGACTGTAATACTCCGGGAAAATCCAACATCAGTGCCATTGGGGAATAGTCCCTTTAATTGATATTACTCTCAAAAAATAACAATGTGTAAGAATCGAGTTGCCGTTCCGAGAAATCGAGAAAGCGTGTAATCTTTGATGTCGGTTTTCAGCTTAATCATGCACCAAGGAGCTTTTTAGTTTTAAACATAATTTTTCCTTCCAGTTGTACAGCATATACGATCAAAAGAACTGCAATTATTGTAGCTTCATAAACTGATGAAATAGCTGTATTGTACGGTGTAAACCATAGTGTTGTCGAATGATCATCGATCCGCCAAATTACAATTTTTTTAATTCATAAAAAAATAGTCAGTATCGACAACCAGCGATCAGGTCAACAAAGCAATAGCTGTGTAGGTTCTTTGCGTTTATGATCTGAATTTAGACACAAAATGATTCAAACGAAGCTGTGTCAATTGACGTCGTGAACGTTGTAAGTTAAACATCATATTTTATCAATTCTTAACTGAGACATTTGCCATTCACTGCATAGTAATAATCCCAAAGGAAATAGAATTTCGTTTTCACGTTAATTGTAAGGCGACGTGCTACATTGTTGAAACATGTGGTTTGTACTTTATTTTGTTAAAAGAAAAATACACGCAAAAACCTCAAAAATTCAATATAAAAGACGCAGGTTCGATGCAGCTACGCTATGCTATGAGGATGGCCTTGTGTATTTTTGGGTCATGTTGAATATCCGCAATCATTTCCGCCGGTAACGTTCTGTTTACGTGAGGACGAACAAGGGTAGCCGGAATAGTTTGTGTCGAAGAGAAATATCGACACTTTTGTAGTCATTTTACTGACATGTTTCGGCAGTGCCACTGCCATTTTCAGAGTGAGATTACAAAGCTAGAATGGAATATATATATTAAAGAGTATTTTCATAAGACCAAAAGGAAAAGAAAGCTAATGACAAAGGTGTAAACTGGTGTGTTTGATAGTTTGTGTCCTAGGAAAAAAGCAAACCCAGCCACCAGGGACACGACTTGTCTTCTTATGAAAAGGGGTAATTAGTTGAAGTCGAGTTCAGATTTTAAACTTGATTTAATGAATGTTTAATGTTTTGATTTTTGTTTTAAATAGATATCAAATGTGAACAACATTTGCCATTTTTAAGGATTGAAAACCTGATCCGAATTTAATACTGAATAAGGCACCTGTTTGGCTCACTTCAGTCACGGACAGTTTGCACATACAACCTTGTCTTTACTTGTAACGCTATTTAGCACTTACCTTGAATAACCAGGAGACAGAGAAATGTAAGAATTAAAATGGTGCTCATCTTGCGAATTTTCTCTCTTCAAACTTGCAAACTTGCTATTCTGGATACAGCGGAGTAGTTTTCGCTGCTGTAGTTTTCCTTGTCGATCTATTCTCTGGAGCTCTCGCAGGTAAAGTGTTTCTTTGCTTGCTTGCATGATCTCTTAAATAGGTTAGACTTAAATATTATGCACGTGCACAAAAATAAGGTATTACGGCTTGGGTTGGTACATATGTTTAGGGGAAACCCCGGCCTCTTCTCGACTATTACCAATGCAATAAATAATGATTTTACAATAAATAATGATTATGGCTTTCGGTTTCCGGCCTGAATGCATTTCCGGTCCAGTCCACTTAGCGCCCACACAGTTCGTTCACAATGTTTGTATTGTTGCAACTGATTTTCATTTCCGAGAAAAAATGTCGCTTATTCTAAGATAAGAAATTATTCCACGTAAGAGCGGAAGAAAGGCTTTTGTTTCTGAGCAAGATGTTTATGTTTAATGTTTAGGAAAAAAGGTGTTTAGAAAGTGCAAGATTTTTCATAGATTGGAACATTTGTACAAATTAAGGGAATTGAAAAGCTTACCACCTAAAACCATTTTCTCACGTGGTCTAATAGTTGTGAAAAGTATATTCGGAGGGTAAATATTCCCTCACTAAAAGTAAACAGAAATATCCCTATTTGGTTTGAGGGACTAAAGAAGATGGATTTTTGAGTTTGCGATGATCGAAACCTGATTTGCGTATGGTGCCTGTTTTGGACGCTGGAATGAGAAAGCTTTAAGCTGTCTGTTATTGTGTGCGATTTTTCTTTAAAAAAGGGCCGATTTTCACTTATGTTTGAGTTGTAGTTTTTTTGAAAACGAAGGAGCGCTATTATAACAGATCTGTGTTAGGGAAAATTATGCAATTGCCTTTCATTATACACACGGAAATATATGGAAATAACCAAAAAAAAAAAAAAACCCTCAACGCAATAAAGACAATACAATTTTCTTGCTGAGATAAGTCAAAGCTATTGAATTAGCATCTAAAACTACTGAACAAGCAGATTTTGGTCGTGTCCTTTTTTAGGTTTTCAAAAGTGCAACGTTTGTATAAGCACAATGAATAGATTTCAAGCGTTCCAGAGGATGTAACGAAATACTCCATTGTAGAACGCTGATTGTTCACTTCCAGGACTCTTGAATAATTGATTTATTCAGACTGCGTTGTCGGCTTTTCCAGTACATGAAAAAATATGGAAAAACTCAGTATTCTGAAATTTAGTTTTGTTGACATCGACTTTCCGTGACATTGACTGTCACTAGGATCATCCTAGCACCAGGATGTACCTTAAATAAAATGTTTGAGTTAATAATATTTAGTTGTTCAGAGTTCCATGCCACACACCATGGAAAGTCAAGGAAATTAGAAAAACATTCAAGGTCTGGAAATCATCAGGGAATTTCGTTATAAGTCAGGGAAATTGTAAAAACAAGCCAAAAGTCAGGGAATTTTGAAACACACAAAAAAACCCTATTTATAATTTTGGATTACCTGTGGAGGCCCACATATTATATTATGTTATAGACGACTTTCAAAAATGGCGGCCTTGTACATGAGAACGAGATCTCAAAGGCCTTGATACCAGGAAAATAAGCGTGGCGACACTTCTATTGCTATCAAAGGCGATTTGTTCCTCTTTCTTTTGGAATACCTATTTTCTGTGCATTTTACAGGATATATTAGGGGGTGCTTACATGGCTCTAGGATCATCCTAGCAGGTGAATCATCCTACCTGCTATACATTTACTGCATTCTGTTTAGTAGGATACTCCTATTACTCGTGCGAAGACACAAATTTCCATGTAAACAGAATGCAGTAAATGTATAGCAGGTAGGATGATTCGCTTGCTAGGATGATTCTAGTGCTAGGATGATTCTAGTGCCATGTAAACACACCCTTGGATGCCATGATGATTTTGGAGGCCTTTCTGGCCTCGTTCTGGTGACAATGAGCCCGCCATTATTGAAAGTCGTCTATTACATTACTTTAAAAGTTATCACTCTTTGTCATTACTGGAGTAAATTTTTGCCCATTCCATGTCAGTGAAAAATGTAATTTGGTCAGTGAAAAGGCAGCTGAGAATTTTGTTTTACCAAGACAGTGGGAACCGATATGTTCAATGCAAAAACTAAAATATGTAGAATACACGCATATCAAAATTGATCAGTTGAACATAAAATATTTACACAGATTTATTGGTACAAATGGAATATTTGCTCGCAAATAGGATTTTTATGTTTTCTCTTGGCTGTATTTATTTGAGCATTATCTAGAGGCATTATGCAATTGTGTAATCGTAGGTCTTCGTGTAGGAACATTCATACATGTGAGGTCGGTATAGGGTACTGGAGTAGTGGCAATTTGAGTGACCCCCCACTGAGGACAGCACAACACGTGAGCTGTCAGGCGAAGTGATTCATTCTGGTCCTGACTTTACATAAGCTGGTAGCTTTAATTTTGGAGGTCGATTTAGTTTCTAAATTCTTTTGGGGTGACTTTCTCGGTCTTCAACGCGTCCAAGTTGTCGAGGGACTTGATTTCTACAGCTCACAAGTACGACTATCTCTGATAGAACAAGAACAGTCAGTTACATTCCAGCGTAGTGCCGAACCGAGTAGCTGGTACCGCTTCGTACTGAACCAGGTCAAGGAAACGATCCGTTAGTTATCAGCCAAGTTGTTGCTATCCCCGGCAATGGTGGCAGCTTTTAAGTGGTCAAGCGTTTGGACTTTTTGCGACCTTTAGGTACTGTTATTGACTGAGAGAAAAAGACATGTCAAATTCCTATGTCAAGCTATGACGCCGAACAGGAGCTGTTGTTTTTGGTATCTCGCTACGAACAGGATACCCGTGTTTTCACACAAATCCCCGTAATTTCAACACTGCAGTACTTGGTAAGTTTTGTATTTGGTACGATTCTAATTATTTCAGTCAGTACATATTACCGACGTGCATGTTTAAGCTTAATTTTCCCCGAGACTTCATGCCACGTGGACTGTCTACCTATTCACCTATCCACAATGATCTTACTAGTGAAGATCCGTCGGTTGTGGCCGCCTCAATCGAGGTTTTAGTTCGTTTGTTACACGATCGATTTTCAGCCCGCGTGGTTTGTGTTTGTCTTGTTATCCCGCGTCGCTCCTCAGATGCCTTTAATGTTAAGGTCACTGAGTTTAACCAGGAAATCCAGGTTCTTCTAAATGCCCTTCCTTTTGTCTTTTGTTGGCGCCACAAAAGTTTTTACAATTCCTCGCGGCGATTATTATTGCGTGACGGAGTTCACGTCAATTCTTTGGGACAGTGTCTGTTGTATCGGCGCCATTTTTAAAGCCTTATCTTTTCTACTGCCCTAGAAAGTCTGTGCAGCCTTAGCCGGGTGTATTTCTTCCTTAGTCATTACCCCCTTTTTCCATTTGTTTAGGTTTGATAGGTTTTAGTTTAATGACTGGTTATTTAAATAGTTAATTTTTTGGTTAAGCTTGGTGGGAAGACATAATTTTTTGTTTGTTGTCTATTAAGCTTATAATCTTATCATTTTGGTCATGCTCCAGCGGCGACTTTAATGTGTGCCAAGCTTGACTTATATTTTATTTGTGATATAGTGTATTTTGTTATGGTCTTCTGTGCCATATTTTAGTTATTTCGAGGGCTTCGTTCCTCTTGGCATTTTGCTATGGTCTTCGGTGCCATATTTTATTCTGTATGTTATTTTGGCCTTCTGAGCCATATTTAGTTGTGTATGTTATTATGGTCTTCTGTGCCATATTTTATTTGGTATGTTATCATGGTCTTCGGTGCCATATTTAGTTGTGTATGTTATTATGGTCTTCTGTGCCATATTTTATTTGGTATGTTATCATGGTCTTCGGTGCCATATTTAGTTGTGTATGTTATTATGGTCTTCTGTGCCATATTTTATTTGGTATGTTATCATGGTCTTCGGTGCCATATTTAGTTGTGTATGTTATTATGGTCTTCTGTGCCATATTTTATTTGGTATGTTATCATGGTCTTCGGTGCCATATTTAGTTGTGTATGTTATTATGGTCTTCTGTGCCATATTTTATTTGGTATGTTATCATGGTCTTCGGTGCCATATTTAGTTGTGTATGTTATTATGGTCTTCTGTGCCATATTTTATTTGGTATGTTATCATGGTCTTCGGTGCCATATTTAGTTGTGTATGTTATTATGAGGGCTTCGTTCCTCTTGACTTACAATTGTTTGGAGTGGTTTTTAATCCTCCGTATTTTATTTTGCCATATTTCCATGGTTCACGAAATTATAAGAAAGGAGTCCAAAGATTACAATAATTATCTGCTCACTCAAGGATAAAAAGGGTTTTATGCTGATTTGTTATCAGAGACAAAGCCCTAGATTACACTGATTTATTACAATAGCGAGCCTACAGCAGTTATCACTGTTTGTGGGCTTTAGATGAATATAAATTATACCTCTTGCAATATGATATCTTTCCTAGTTTTCGCGCTTCCACAGGAATTTGGGTATAGCTTTGTATTCACTAATTGGAAAGTTTTAAGTCTGTCTCAACTATGGTCAACTTTAATTATTTTATTGGTTTGTTTATGATATGCGCCATTAGCGTCTTTCATATTTCTTGGTGAATGAGACTATTGTTACTAGTTTAGTGAATCATATTGGCTAGAAAATACTAGCTGTTTTTATGGCAAGAATCCTACTTTGACACGGATTAGCAAAGTCTCCCTATAATATTTAGCTGCAATTGTCCATGTCAACATGCAGTCTGGCAATAAATCAGACAATTGTAACATTTGAGTTTGTAGTCTACTTGCTAGTTCATTATTAGTTTATGTTCATAAATTAGAAGACGAAGAGCCACTTGTGGATGTACTTAAAACCATTATTATTATTATTATTATTATTATTACTGTTGTTGTTGTTATTATTGTTATTATTATTATTGTTGTTGTTGTTATTATTATTATTATTATTATATTCAATGTCATTATCATCAACAACCATCATCATTCGATTATCGCCCTCACTATCATGCTCAATTTTTATGTTTGTTCCAAGAAGGCTACGTCCGACGTATGGAATTTTTATTTATTTTTGTTCCAAGAAGGCTACGTCCGAGGTATGGAACTTTATTTATATTTTTTATTTTGTTGGCGTTATGGGGCTTGCTGTCTGCGTCGGCTCTCTTGTCTTGACAAGGCTTGTCCCAGCCATATTTTATTACCTGCGAGGTTACGCCCTCCAGGGTTATTATTACCTGCGAGGCTACGCCCTCCAGGGTTATTACCTGCGAGGGTACGCCCTCCAGGGTTGTTAGTACCTGCGAGGTTACGCCCTCCAGGATTATTACCTGCGAGGTTACGCCCTCCAGGGTTATTATTACCTGCGAGGTTACGCCCTCCAGGGTTGTTATTACCTGCGAGGCTACGCCCTCCAGGGTTATTACCTGCGAGGTTACGCCCTCCAGGATTGTTATTACCTGCGAGGTTACGCCCTCCAGGAATGTTTTTACCTTTGAGGCTACGTCCTCAAGGATTTGTTTTTATTTATTTATTTGGCATTGCACTGGGCTTGCTGACTTTGTTGGCAGTTTGCTGTCTTGAAATGGCTTGCCCTGCCACTTCTTCACATCATCATTATCATCCACGCTATCATCTCATCATCATATACACACTTAAAATGTACATGTTATATTTAAACTAGACAGTCCTATAGATACCTCTGCTGTTTCTGTGTCATTATTATTCCTCTAAATATATCTTCTTATCACAGAAGACGTTTATTATGGTACATGTATATTTTTATAAAGCTTGAACATGAGGGCTACCTAGCAGGGGCAGGAGCCTTCTATCAACAAATATTAGCTTTCTAATCATGGATTATTAGCGTAGTTAAATTGATATTACCATAGTATATCTCAAACATATGATGTAGTTATGTCAAATTTATGTGATGTCAAAAGGCTATAAATCACAGTTCATTATGGTACTATTATTATTCCTTCTAGATTTGGTTTATTATTCTATTCGTATTATTAGTTTGATACTAGTTTACCATATTATAGTGAACTCAATTAGCCTCTTATCGTAATCTTGCTTGTGTGACAAGGCACTTAAAGCACTTACTATAAACAACTAGTTTCATTGGCTATACTGAGTTATCAACACTAGTCCTTATATCTATTCGGCATTGTTATTTATCGATAACTGTAATAGCTGATTATGACATATTACTCAATTTATCTTTACTGTATGTTGTGGACATGGTACTGGTTGCAGTTTGATTTTCTTTCAGAAGCTGTGCCTGGCCACCTGCAGTTCACCACAACGTCAATATCATGTCTGCTCGGGATCAGAATGCCATCCAGTTACATACTTGGGTGTAGTCCCTTCAAGTCTTCTGGCTACTAAGTTCTAGCAAGGACACACATGACATTGAACTCTTACATGTATATTTACATATCTTCATATCAGTGTTAGCTAGGAGCCTGAAAACCCTAAAGGTGTCGGCTGTGCATGGTAGGGGGGTACACGTTTCCCATTTTCCACAGGGTGGTTTTTTGGGTTGTTCGTGTCCGGCAAGCTGCAGTCCTGCTAACCATTTTAAAGTTTCACTACATATTCTGGGCAAGCTTTGTCACTGACTTGTATTACCGATATCATTGGAAGCTTTAGTTTGCACAACTACACCTTCGTTCTCTCTGAAACTTGGGCTGTAAGTAAGTGTGATACAGTTTTGGCAACCACCATTTCCATTTGAATTTGCAAACATGCGTGTAACTTGTAATATCAAGCTTGTCATTGGTCAAAACTACTTGTCTTTAAGAAACACTTACCGAGGAAAACTACCTAGCAGGGGCAGGAGTTTTTCTTTGAACTTCATGATATATCATCAACGCAGCGCATAAAGTTGACTTTGCCTTAGTATATTTCAAGTTTTGATGGTTTGACCATAAATTATTAATAATAATTATGACTTTTTATGGAATATACAATGTGTAAGCTATGTAACAGGACTTTTGTCTTTTCGACTTTATACTTCTTATCGAAGTTTTGACGTTGCGTACCCCAACTATTTAATTTGTATTTCTTTGATTGCAATTTTTTTTAAATCTTTGTTCTCATGTGACTTTGGTTTTGAGATGGCAAGCCAGAATAAGAGTGTACATTAGCAGGGGCAGGTGCACTTTTATTTTTGTCACTCTTTTTACCACTGTTTTTGTACCCAACTTGAAGTTACTATTATCATTGATTTTATTCCTTTTTTGTGTGTGCTTGTGCTTTTCCTTTGGGTGGGGCTTGCATCATTACCCATGATGCATGTGGCGTTTTTGTGCCCTCACCTTTACTGGGGCAAGTCTAGATTTTGTACATCCGCATCATATCGTATTTTAACATGGTGTATTTTATGTTGGATGTTTTAATAAAGCGGCTGTGGGTCCCTTCGCCCACAGCCATAACACTCCAAACTCAGGTGTGTTGAGTTATTGCCTTGCCCAGTAAACGAGCTTCAGGAAAAGCAGCAGCACATCCTAATAGTTTTGTGTGGCGCAGACAGGGGAAAACATAAATGGAATATTTGCTCGCAAATAGGATTTTTATGTTTTCTCTTGGCTGTATTTATTTGAGCATTATCTAGAGGCATTATGCAATTGTGTAATCGTAGGTCTTCGTGTAGGAACATTCATACATGTGAGGTCGGTATAGGGTACTGGAGTAGTGGCAATTTGAGTGACCCCCCACTGAGGACAGCACAACACGTGAGCTGTCAGGCGAAGTGATTCATTCTGGTCCTGACTTTACATAAGCTGGTAGCTTTAATTTTGCCCTCCTCCTCCCCATGCCTTCCTCGTCTTGTCTTGATGTATCCAACATCGTTTATTGTTTTTGTGCCCTCACCTTTACTGGGGCAAGTCTAGATTTTGTACATCCGCATCATATCGTATTTTAACATGGTGTATTTTATGTTGGATGTTTTAATAAAGCGGCTGTGGGTCCCTTCGCCCACAGCCATAACACTCCAAACTCAGGTGTGTTGAGTTATTGCCTTGCCCAGTAAACGAGCTTCAGGAAAAGCAGCAGCACATCCTAATAGTTTTGTGTGGCGCAGACAGGGGAAAACATAAACTATTTTTATTAACAATCTATACTTTGTAAGCTGTTTTCGTTTATTGACAAACAAACTGAAGGCATGGACGATCGAGAATGAAAGGAATATAGCCATTACGAAAGTTGGGATTTTCTGGCGTTTACAGCGATTTCCGAAATAATACGAACTCTGACCTCCAAACAGTCCGTTCAAACAAACAACCCAAAAATACTCGTAAAGATCCCTAAAAACCAAAACAAATGACATAATATGATTTGTAAACCACGAAAAGCTAAGTGTGATTTTGGTATAAGTTAAATCTTCGTATTTTTAATTTTTCAATTTGATTGACGGAAGTGAATAACCAAATTCCAACAGACTTTTTCAATGCACGAGTTCGCATAATTTCGAAAATCGCTGTATTAAAATACTATGTGGAAGTCCAATTTGATATTTTAGGCCGCTAACAAAAGCACTAGTGCTGTTACTCAAGTTCTGCTTCAAAATATACTACTTTTCGTTTACCTTTTACAAAAGGCCAAGTTAAAAAGACACTGTGAACAGGCTCGTAACATGGTATATTTTCGTCTCACTGATCCCGGGTTTTTACGGAAATTTTGATTCCTGAGCCCATATTTTTAGAAATTTTTGATCCATGATCCTTGGTGCAAAAAACTGAGCTGATCCCTGATCCTGACCCAATGTCCCTGATCCTCGATCCCACCCATTTGATCCCTGAGCCCTGGCCTCTGATCCCTAATCCTAGCCATAATTTGGAGCTTGATCCCTGATCCCATATACCATGTTACGAGCGTGCTGTGAACCTGGGGGTTACTAGTGGAACTTTGATACGGGGATGCTCCTCACGAACGTTCGACCCTATACCTTTTTATACACAAAACTTTGATAAAACAGGCATCCCTTTTACTGATGTACTTTTGACGAATAGGTAGCCCTTTTAAGTGTATTTCAGAGTGTGTATTCAAAACAACGCCATGCAGTTAGAGAAAACACATTTAATTAGAGATCTTAAGATTGACTTTTACGGCAAACCGCTAACAACAAACGGCAAAAATTGACTTTGATTTTGATTTTATATTTTATTCTAATCCTTAAATGAACCAAATGAAGGACAAATCTCGTAATGACAGAAAATACAAATATTTTTACTTAAAAGTTGCCGTTTGACGGTTGCCGTTCGCCGTAAACGTCAATCTTAAAAGGTTTCTATTTAAGCATTTCTAGTGTTTCATTTTCAACATTTCTATTGTTTAAAACTATCATGTATGGCTCGCTCAAAAAAACGTCGAAAATATTTTATGAAAGCAATATAAAACGATCGCTTATGTCTCTGTACTGTGATTTAAACACTCTGGAAGATGTAGAGCACTCGAGCAGGAAGAGAAACGTTTCCTAAGCTTGCTTTTCTTGTGCTATACATCTTCCATCGTGTTTATATCACAGTACAGAGACACGCGCGCGCGTTTTATATTGCTTAAACAGGGCCGTAACCAGGGGGGGAGCACAGGGTGCACGTGCACCTCCCCATAAAAGCAAAAGGTCCGCTCATACGTACATTTGCTTATTGCATGAAAAATATTTTTTGTTTAAGCAAGAGAACAAAACTATTACTTTTGCCGAATTTAATTAAATGGTCAGGATGATCTTTTTTATTCAGCGTGTTGGATTACCTGTGGAGCGCCAAAAGTCTTGCCCTATGTTTGATATAAGGCAATGCAATTTACAACCAAATCATGTGCATATAAGGAACATTTTCAATTGAACATACAGGGATCCCGGACTGGAAAATTTGTTAAAATGCATGCAATTTCTTTGTACCACACAGAGTTGGACTGAATAAAATCGTGTAACAGATGTATGTATAGGGAAGTCTACTATGAGGTCATGTAGAAAAAAATGTGGACATTTCTTGTGATGGAACCACTTGTAAAAGTGTCAATAGTCGCTGGTACTGCTCTATACTATTCATCAGGAACAAGCTAAGATATGGAGCAGCAGATGAAAACCCACGCGTTTCGTAACTTTTGGCGCCAAAAGTCTTGCCCTACGCATGACAATCCGTTTTACCCTCACTAGACCTACAGACCTTCCAAGTAAGTCACAAGTTGTCCAGCTCCATTGACCATTAAACTACACGTTTTTCATGCCTATTATCCTGTTTGACCCACCCACCATCCCCTGTGGCATTTCTTGTCAGTCGTTTGGTCACGCGTAGGGCAAGACTTTTGGTGCTAAAAGTTACGAAATGCGTGGTTTTCATCTGCTGCTCCATATCTTGCACCTGATGAATAGTATAGAGCAGTACCAGCGACAATTTCATTTCAATTCATCTTTTTGAATGAGTAAAATTTCACTACCGTGCTCTAACTTGTGTTTCTACTTGTTTGCTTGTTTGTATGCCGCAATTATGATCACTTAATATGAATAAGTTAAGATAGTCAATAATAAGATCAGTGCTTGCAAAAACATGGCAGTTGCTTATAAAAACGGCTACTAAAAACCGACCATAGGTCCGTTTTTATTTGACGGTGCACCCTCCCGGTAAATTTCCTGGTTACGGCCCTGTTAAATATATGGAGTATTGACTTTTTATAACTTACATATTTATATATACTTTTTTAAACTATTTTTAACTTCTTTTTAAAATTTAGTTAGAAATTACACTAGAAAAGTACAACTTGTTTAGAGGTTTGGAAATAATATTGGAAAATACTATAACTATATATAGTAAATCTACAACTTTAACATATTTTGCTTGAGTAAAGACTACAACATACACTGTAAATTTTAGAGAGTTGTTTTTACTCTTACGGTAGAGTAAAAAGTACTCTGCCAAGGAGAGTAATTTGAAAGGAGTAAAAGTGACTCCAAAGAAGGAGTAAAATCTACTCCTCTGAACAGGAACTAGAGTTGTTTTTACTCTAGTTCTGGAGTTGTGAAAAGTGGAGTAAAATCAACTCCATTTAGAGTGGAGTAGTTGGAGGAAAAAGGGGAGTTAAAATAACTCTACTTTGATTTTAGCCAATGAAAACACCGGAAAAACAATGAAATTGAATTTTCACCAATCAGCACGCAACGTTTCATCTAGCGCCAAAGCTAAGTTAGAAAATAGAGCAGTTTTGAAAAACAAAATGGTGGACAGACTGGTGTTGAACAAAATCACTCTATAAGGTACTTCCTAATAATTTCTTATCTTTCATCTTATATCTCAGACTGCCAAAAAAATTCTCTGATTGCTTTGGTATAATTTTTTAGACGATTGAGATCTTTTTTGTTGGATTTTTGCTCTTTGAAGTTATCGTATTGACAAGCCCTTCGTAAGCTTTCACATGAAGTGTTCTGGGACAACTTTGTCAATTAAAAACTCGCTCTTTAGAGTAGAATATAGTAAATAAATTATGTTTTGTTAAAGGTTTCGTGTTTTTTCTTTGTTACAACTGTTTTTAGGAAGAAAAACGACTCTTTATAGGTTGTGATTCAAAGTTTTCTTTTGAATCAGGCTTTGACACTGCAGAATTGGTGAGTTAACTCAGCTTCGCTTTCATAAAAACTAAACAATGTCATCTATCTTCTTGACACTTAATGTATGAAACAAAAACGAAAATTTCAACCTGGAATTCATGATCATCATAAAAATTTCTTTATTTTTAAAGATTGATTTGTTTTCCGTTTAGTATTTGCCGTTGGGTTTGTGATGGCGAGCGTTCGCGTGATTGTTCATTTCCATCAATTGGAGAAAAATCCAGAAAAAGTCAGGCTTATCGATCTTTTGATTCTGATATCTAGATTAGACAATTTTCCTTGACCTTTTCTATCTTTTTTCACGCAAGGGAATTCAAGTAAAGACTTTTTTAGTCTTTTGTAGAATGGGGACTTTCTATTTCAGTTTCTTTGTGTAAGCCGAAAGCTTTTTGTTGTTTTTGAAAATGAAATTTATATTAATCGATCAATTCCCGACTCCAAATTCCGGGTAATTTTGTCACAAAACCTGGCCTATTTAACTACAAATTGAGAGAAGTTCTTATCATCCTATAATATGGGTACTGAGTTGATTTTACTCGAAATGCAGAGTAATAACTACCCCGAAAGAGTCAATTTTACTCCAAATGCAGAGTACTTTTTTTACTCCTCACATGGAATTATTTTAACTCCCTCCACAGTGGAGTAATTTTAACTCCGAAATCGGGGGCATTCTGTCACCGTTTTGCCACTCGATTTTCGGAGTAAAAACTACTCTTTAAAATTTACAGTGTATATGTATATATACTGAATATTTTTAGCATTTTTAACATTTTATTTTTTTATTTCATTTTTATTTTTATTGTTTAACATTTTCTTTTCTTTTAATAACATAACATCTTTTCAGTTAGATAAGTCTCAGTATCTCACTTTTGTTATTTTAATAAGAAGTATTATTACTTTTATCATTATTTATAATCATTTCTTATAATTGTATATAGATGAAAATTAAAATTATTATCTTTATTAAAAGATATTATTATTATTATTATTATCATTTTATTATTATTATATTATTTTTATTTTTAATTAATTTGTATAAACATTTTTTGCATTGTTATTTCCGAATATATTTAATGATCAGATATGCCCAATAAACTTTAAACAAACTTTAAACAATATTTTATGTAATGTTTAATATACGAGCAGGAGTGTTTTATCAGGTCGTGTACCCTAAAGCCAATTCTTCCACTATGCTGAGATTGATCCCTTTAAGTAGTCAACAGACCTAAAGGCGAAACTTTCTTGAGATTGACTGCATTTAAATAAAATAAATAAATAAATAAATTAGGAGTAGCTCATCACCCTTCCTTGTAGCTAAGTGCTGAATTACGAAGGGCGCAGCTCAACGTGATCGAGTCGAAGACAATTGAACAATCACACATTTACATACAAATTTACATACACATAGACGTAGCAGCCACCTACGACCCATGTCTGATCACGGAGCACAGCTTAGATCGAAACTAGTTCGTTTTTACTGAGGGAGGAAAAACTGGAGTACTCGGAGAATAAAACCCTCGAAGCAAGGGAGAGAACGAACAAGAAACTCAAGCCACATGTGATGCCCCGTCCGGGGATCGAAAGGGGAACAAAAGCGGTGATAGACGGGCGCTCTCACCGCTCGGCCACCCTTGCTTAATTAGCACAAACTAATCAAAATCATCGAATACAGAAGCTGAGAACGAAATGGCTTTAGGGTACACTAGTAGTAACTGAATTTTCGTATAACTGTGAAAACGGGCACTGCACGGTTACGGCACGGTCACGGCACATTTACGGCACGGTTACAGCACAGTCACGGCACTGTTACGACGCGGTTACGACAGAACTTTTCAATATTTTTAAAACGGTTTTCATAGAAGTGGAAAACGTACTGTGCCGCACCGTCACTACTTATAACACTACTTAGAAGTAAAAGAACTTGGGCGCGCAATGCCTCATGGGCTTGCCTTCCCAGCATCCTTTACGCCATTGTAGGTGAGTTTAAATCCTGTTCTGTGTTTAGTGATATCAGACTTAAACACGACCGTAACTACCCTCCCCATGACCATGGTCTTGATTGGGGAGCCATACTTGCCGCATCGACGACACCCGACTTGGTTGCCCAGTTCGTCATAGAGGGCAATGTAGTCGTTTCTGAAAAATATTCAATAAAATGACTTTTAAAGAACGCCTAACCTTAGCAGCTCCTCATTCCTTTCCCCTAAACCTCCCCCTTCCTGGTATCCTATTGAGCCGTTCATATTGTCGTGATCCCTGTGCTCCTCAGAGAGACGCAATGGAGATAGAATTGACTGTTTTACTTACACACAATCCTTCTCCAGGTCCATGTGCTCCAGTGTGATGTTAATGGCAGCGTAGTCCTGGGGAACACTGATGGTCCATTTACAATAGGAGTTCGCGGGATAAGGCTTTGGGAAGTTAGGGGACTGGAAACCACCACTGGCATCTGTTAGATTTCTTCCACAAACTAGAACAGTAAGTCACAATACGTTAAATTAGGTGTTATATAACAACTGTCAAAGTCCATTTTTCTCGTGCTCTGATTGGCCGAGAGGGTATCACGTGAACGTGAACAAGTTTCGATGTTTCCCTGGGCAACACTATGTTGTTGACCGGTAATAACAAAACCAGAAGTTGATTAAGCTTTGAAGGCGCGTTTTTGGCAGCGCGCGTTTGCAAATTCATTCATTCGGACATGAAGCAAAAGTCGTGTTTATTGTCAAACTGCTAAGACCAATATACAACATTTATTCCGAGAAAAAGATTGATAACCAACCAGGAATGTCACCAAAAAAGCTGTAACAGTCCTCCGAAAAACTTTCTATGTAAAAAGATCAGTTTGTTGATAGGTTTTGTGCTTGGGATGTCAATAATATTACTCTGATTTATTCATTTACGCTTTGCCTTGGATGCAAAATTCCAAAAGCGTGTTCAGGACCGTTGAAGCGTTGGCGGGCCGTTTGGCTTCGATGTTTTATCGGTTGCAGCTTAAATGAATAAATCAAAATATAATTATTGACATCCCATCAGATGCACCATTTCGGTCTCAGCTTCTATGTTTTAGACCCGACAACGTTTCTTCAATTGACTATATAACAAAACGCTTACTTACTGGAACCTCGGGAAAGCAGTATGTTTTGTGGTCCCTCGACCGCTGATGTTTCCCTCAGCTCCGCTTCGGGAAACATCAGCGGTCTCGGGACCACAAAACATACTGTTTCCCTCGGTCCCAGTAAATAAGTGTTAAATGTTTCCCTGGGCAACGGGCAACAATATGTTGTGGACCGGTAATAACAAAACCGGAAGTTGATTGAGCTTTGAAGGCGCGTTTTTGGCAGCACACGTTTGCTAATTCATTCATTCAGACATGAGGCAAAATTCGTTTTCATTTGCAAACTATTAAGACGAATAAACAGAATTTGTTCTGAGAAAAGGATTGATAATAAGTGTTAATTATTTTATAGTGGTCAAATAGGCACAAAAGACAGCAATTTAAAATGAGATCTAATATTGTCTACTGCTCTTCTAACCATTTTTACCGGAAAAGTAAAACCGCTCGAGAAAAGGATATTTTGTCACTGGTAACCCATTTATTGCTGAGTAATTCAACATACGTATTTCTAATGCTCATTGTCAAAAAGAAAAAATAAACAAATAAACAAACAAACAAACAAACAAACAAATAAATAAATAAATAAATAAATAAATAAATAAATAAATAAATAAATAAATAAATAAATACAAATAAATAAATAAAAAAGTTGTAAAATGCCAAGATAAACTAATGGTAGTCTTACCTGTCGGCGTAGCTTTAGTAGTTGGTGTTGCCATGGTTACCGTGACTCCTGCAGTTGGAGCACTTGCCATGTTACGACCTGCCGTTGTTTTGATGTTGGCTGGAATTTAAACGAAAGCGATGTTATAGTGTGAGTTAATGTATATGTTTCCAAGCAAAAGAGCTAAAATGATGTCATTGTATCGATAGAAAAGTTTTTCTATAGCAGAAAGGTTTTTCCTGGTTTAAAGTTTATTTTTAAAAGGTTACTTGGATGAAAATCGATAAAAATTTAAAATGACTTGAAACTTGGTTCAATGTATCTATATGTGACCAATAGTCACCAAGCAATATATTTTCATCAAATTCCAAAGGTACAGATAACAAGTCTTGACACGGGAAAAGCGTGTCAAGTCTGCTGGGCATATGACAACAAAAATATACAGAGAAATTGTGGGGTTTAGTAATTTTCAGTTGAGACTGAAGAATGTCGATGTAATCTAAACGGTGTTACTTGTTGTGGTGTAAGAATTCTTTACTACATGTTTCAATGTACATGCCGGTTTCAGTGGCGTAGCGAGGTAGAGCCAGTGGAGCAATTGCCCCCCTCTCCCACCTCCCCCGAAAAAAAACAAACAATTTTTGGACTTGAGCCCGCGAAGATTGTTATCTTATTGTTTATTTGACCGTGGGAACACCCATTCCTGATTGGTTGGGAACAGAACTTGTAACAATCATACACGCCATTTTTATAATCAAAATACGAGAGCAAATCATGGAAATCTCGATAAATGAGCTTTCGATCGCGCTATTTATAATAGTCATTGAAAATTTTATGGCAAAATTGTCTTTGATTTATCACACGAATCGAATTTGCAGGTTTATATCTATCTCAACAAGTACTTCTCAAGACTATTAATATCCTAAACTAAAGGCTTTTTATCAGTCAAGGTTTGTTGCATTGCTACATTGCTTAAAAACGTTCCGCTTATTTGAGTCACAAATTTCTGATCTTACTGATACTAGTAGTATTAATAAACAAATTTGATTTTCAGTTACATTCGTCTTTTCAAGTTAGAACTCTAAGTCTCGTAAAAGGTTTTGAACGGGCCGAAACATCATTGTTTTGAAGCAATTTAGGCTTGTTTATAGACACATGTCCGTCAAACACATTGTTGTCAGACAAGGGAGCTACCCACCCAAAATTCCGATCATACCTAACTCGCCAAAAACAAGTATACTGGGCCCATAGGCCCAGCATAAAAAGTTATCACGTATTTTAGCATCTACATTGTGTATCTATGACGTCATAAGTACAACCCTATTGTTCTTTTCGATCTTAAACCAAAATTTCTTGGTGATAATATGATTAAAATGCAGAATTTTTGGGATAGTAGGTTTTATATTTATCCATATTGGTCATTAATTGACGTCAGCTTAGGGAATAGGCCATTTTTACGATGGCGTCATTTTACTACAACTACCCGAATGCTCTACGAATTTTCTTTCTTATTCAGATTTTTATTCCTTCCTGAGAATAGCAAAACAATTGGCACTAATTATTTTACAAAAGAAAGTGGGCAAAGCATTCTGGTAGTTGTAGTATATGACGCCATCATGCAAATGGCCTATTAACCACTTTCCAATTTTGACCTATTTTCATTCAAGTACCCCTTTAAATTGAATTCTGCAGATGGCGAGGTACTTCCTATGGACTAAACTGTAAGAAAGCTGTATTTGAAAGTGGTACTGCTGATTTTCCTGGAAAGTGTACTTGAAAGGTAAATATTTAAATAGTTAATCATATACTTTCAAAAGTTTATGAAAAGCTGCGTATCTTTTCGCTCGAAAATGGTATATAAAAGGATAAGGATTTCGATCTCGCTGCGGAGATTCCGTGTAAAACTTCGTTGTGTACTTCCCCTAGGGACGAATTTAGATAATCCTGTCCCAAAAGTGCTTCCCGCCTTTACAAATTAAATGTCAAATCATTTTACTATCGTTACAAGCAAGAACGTACCTATTTGGCGTGTATCTGTTCTACATTTTACACTCTTCACTGTAACCGTATGTATTTCAGCTCCTGCGGAATTGTTCTTGAACGCGACACATATAAACTCCTCAACTCCTTCGTTCCTTCCAGTTTTCAAAACAAGAGACCCGTTCTGGTGGAGTTTCTGATGACCTCTTTGCACTCGATCTAATGTTGCAACCAGTGACCATTTGACTTCCTTTAAGTGTTTTGGGTTGGTCCTGTGTTTGGCTTTGCAATCTAGAATGACTTCGTCCTCGATACAAACCTGGTGTTTGGTAGTCGTCTCCTTACCTGTGTTGAAATACATTTTATGTAAAAACTCGCTCTAGTGTGGACAGCTGCCAAATAGCGCAGGAAGCCCAATCTTTCTTGTGAATTAAATAAGGAACCAAATATAAAAAATATTAGCCTAATTTTCCTGTTAGACACCAAATCACTCCGAATTGCTTTATCGCTGTACACAAACTTTGAAGGAATAAACAAATAGCTATATTTAGAAACCTACAAGGAAATTCTTCCTCCCCACCTTGGATAGTTGGCTCTAATAGAGGTATCACTTTACAGTACGTAAGTATCGTGTTTCTCACCATCACATGCAACAGTAAGATTTATCCTGTGATATCTCCTCACTCTATGCGCCCAAACTTCACACTGATATTGGGTTTCATCGCCTGCCTGCAACGATTTGATTTCCAAGTATCCATTAGGATGTAGTGTCAGCCTGCCTTGAAGTCTACCAGATGAAAGCTTTCGTTTTCCAGGTTTGATTATTGCCAATCGTTTCCAGGCACCAGACAAGGGATCTTTGAACTCCCATCTTAGTATGCTTGTCTTGTCATTTTGGTGGTAGCTTGGGCAGTTCAAAATGACATTGTGGCTATGGCAAGCTGTTTGATTAATTTGAGCAAAAATCCCTGTTGCCATGACACCTGTCAGAGGAAAAGTAAACAAAATTTCTGAGCATAAAAAAGGCCTATTTTTCTTTTCAGACAAAGAGGAAAGAAATATCGTGTCTCGCTTCAGCCTCACAACATGAAACTTGGAGAATAGTTTTGTACATTTGTTGGTGTTATTAGTCGAATTACCACAGGCAATACGACTTGAAAAAGGTGTTGGATTTCGTCAGGGTTTTTTCTGTGCAGCAAAATGCACAATAGGAAAACCTGGCGTCATATGATTGGCGGGGCAGCTGATATAGCTGTAAGGTTTCAAAGCGATTTACACGATAAAAGGTGTTTGGTTTGCAATGTGTTATGACAGGTTCACCAGTCTCCGTTTCTGTGGACAGGGAAATATAAGCGATTTTGATGGTTTCAGGTTTTATTCCTGTGTAATCTGATCGGCCGTTAAACCGTGATGATCAACATTTCAACGTTTAAATTTGTCTTCTAAATTCCCTCTTTTCCTTAATCCTCACAACTTTGTGTTCAAATCAATAACATTTTTGAGTTATTTATGCATTTGTGTTGTGTATTTTCTCTCGTTACTTCCAAAAATTGAGGTTTTGGGGCCTCTAAAGTTCGGGGGTCATAAACACTCGTGGGGTAAGAGTAAGAAGGAGTAAAGGCATGCATCTCCGAGCCAAGCGGCCGCCAATTCGCTTAAAATTTCGCTCAAAATTCGCCGTATTTTCAAATCTCGGACTCATCTTCCTCATCAAGGCCAAAGATCAATCATCGAACGACATCCTAGAGAAGTCTTGGTTCCATCCAAGCGAAATAAGTTCTTCAAAATTTACGCGAAATAAAGCATTTTACCTTTCGTACTATGACCTGACTATGGGATCGATGAAAAATTCGGACAGCACCTGTCCCCTACTTTTAATCTTATTTAAGTCGAATTTGATTAACTTATTATCTATAATCGATAGCTAACGTTTGGCGGGACGGGGATTGGAACCCAATTAGAAACGAATGAGATATTGAAACCGTTTCGGGGGTGGAAGCAGAATAATGAATAATGAACAACGATTTGAGAATGCTTTGGAATAATGAATTATTGCATCTGAAACCAAAGGAATAATTAATAATGACAAGATGAAAAAAGAACAATGAATAACAGAAAACTAGAAAAAGAATAAGGAATAATGGGAAACAGTTAAATGAGGCATTCTTGAAAAAACATGTTTGGGAATAATGAAAAATGGTAGTCTAATTATTCTGCTTCCACCCCCGAAACCGTTGGAGCGTTCGTTTGACCATAGATAACGCCTCTGTCAGCAGATAAGTACAATTTGTAACTCGCTTTATTAACACATAAACACAACGACTTTGTCCGTCCTATATAGTGTCCTTGGTTTGGGTTTTCGTATTTCTTGCATTGGTGTTATTCTTCTCGTTATTGAATAAGGTTGCTCTACGTATTACAATAACCAATTTCTCCAGAACGACGATATTTCTATTTATGCGATCTAAGCTAAACATCTTGTTAACAACCATCTACTGTTCTTGAAGCCAAGGGGATTTCCCTACTTTGATATTCTAGCTAGCTAAACTGAAATTACTCTTGTCAGCAAAATGATAGCGGACTGAAGGCTATAAGCCGACAAATTATTAAAACTAACGCGGTAAAACTGAACCAAAAACTAATTAAAATTGGAAAAGTGTAGCATAACACTTTTTGTCGTCCGAAATAAACACACCAGTAAGCTTCAGTAAGAACGGGTGTAACACGCTTGCCGGGAAGCTGCCATGAAAACCAGTCTATGCATTATGCTAGGAAATTAATTAGGGTAATACTTATTGGTAATTCGACTTAGCGCTCAATTGAGCGTCTTGTTTTTAAAGAGGGGCAAATATTAGATAAATGACAGAGTTACGCTTTGTACAATAACACCGAAATATGAAATACAGAGTTGAGATGAAAGTTAAATCAGATTTAGTAGTGTAAAAGGTTGGTTTTTAGTGGTTTTACTACACAAACTGAGTGAAATGAAACTTTAGTTTTTAAAGAAATAATAAATTTTGTTCAAGAAAAATGAAAATAGATAAATAGATAATGAATGAGTAAACTAGGACATTCAAAAGAACGCAAAAAAACACCAATTCTTTCTTATCTTAAGAGGAGGTTACTTTATTATCGAGTAGGATACAGTGCTGTTACAACGAAGATACAGTTCTACAACGCCTGTTTAAAACGGTCTTTTGAATTGTACAAAGTGGTTATCCTGAATTTTTATTCGAATTTAGCAACTTTCAAGCTGAATTTAACGATATGGACATTGAGCGAAAGAAGGACTAAAACTCGTTGTTGATTCAGATTTTCACTTTCACTTTTATCCTATCCTTTTATCTTTGAACTAACTTTTATTAATCAAAACCACTTACAAACAACCTAAATTTTCTGAAAGTTTTACTTTTGGCTTTGCACAACCATTATTCTTCAGCTAAATAGTTTTTGTTGCCCAATGCTTGAACGTAAAAGAAATCTCCTCTTATAATAGTAATAATGCTGAGGAAAAAAATGCAAATTACAAAAGTTTCACTGACCTTGAAGAATAATCATCACCCAAGCGATTGTCTGCACGGTACCTGTGGCGAAGTCCATCATGTAATAATCGGCAGCAGTCTTGTTGTCTTCTATAAGTGAATACTATAAGGTCCTAGCTATTGCTGACTGATCAAACTTGAAATAACAATCCCCTTATATATAACTGTGTAAACGGATGCGGAATAGAAGGGCTTGTCGCTGCGGTTAGCGGGATCAGATAACGATATAAATGTGGAATTCATCCGATACGGAGCAATTTAGTCTCAATAAATCAATATTTCTAACGAAATGTCAATGTCATTCACGTTTTATCTCAATAAGTTTATGGTATAAGCTTTTCATCTCAAGAATAAAGCTGAGAAGATTTCTTTAATTCAATATCAGATCGATAGTCTTTTGCGGCAGAGAGAAAGCAGAAAGTGTTTAAGTAAGCGTTTAGTGTCTTTGGGAATATCCCCTAATTTGCTCAACACTTTCACTTTCATTTAAATATGCTCTGTTGGCTGAATTCTTAACAGATGATACTGCCCACACAACTGACTGACATGTCCGCTCAAGTTTGCAAATTTCTAAAAGCGGGGAGAAATTTGCAAACTTTGCAGAGAGAAATATGCAAAGTTCGTAGATTTACCAAGCTTGGAATCAAAGTTGCGAAATTCGCAAATTTCTATTTAGTGATCATTTGCAAACTTCGCAAATTTCTATTATCGGGAGACATTCGCAAACTTTGCAGATTACCTGTAATTTAGAAATTTGCGAAGTTTGCAAATTTCTACAAGTCGGGAGAGATTTGCAAACTTCTCAGATTTATCAAGATTCAAATCTCGAGAAATTTGCGAAGTTTCCAGATTTACCAGACTCCAAATTTGCGAATTTCTCCCAATCTGTATATAATATTAAAGAATTATAATAATTTCTTTTATAAGGAGAAAAGTAATTTTCGAATTTTTCTGCATCTGTACAGGTATAAAATTTTGCGCCGCAGTGGAATCTCCAATGTATAGGTCAGTCGGGAGCTGCTATGCAAAAGGGGTTTCGCTGTGGCGATTTACTCAGCTACAAATTATTGTCAGACTATTCTCCGAAATCTGAACCCAACAACCAGGTCAGTCAGGGGCTGCTGGTGTGAGTTAGCATGTCTTAGCAAGTTAATACTTCCATTTTATCTATTAGTACATACTTAGAATATGACAAGGTCAGTCAGGAGCTGGTAGTCTGGGTTTATAAATTAGCATGCCTTTATTTTCTCGAGGTTATATAGCGCCGTGTCTTGGTGGGGCTGCCACTATATTGTGGCTTGTGGCGATTATTATACGAGCAGACGAAAGGACAATAGAAAGGGCTGTGTTGCTCACCCATCTCTTTTAAAGTGATCTTAAGTCGAATTTGAACTAGACGCACACGTGCGTTCACTCGTGCCCTGGGAGCCCCTTTTAGGAGAGGCTTCAATGACCGGCCCGGTTCGTACTCTTCCCAGAGCCGTTTCACGCATTCTTCACTTCACCGTAACATAATAAAGACCTTTTTTGACCTTTTTAAAGAATATCTGATTAGTCAATTTGTCCGTCAGCAGCTATTAGTGTTTGCCTTTATGCATGGATATTAGATATCTCCAACATGCAAAAATATACCAGTTTATTCAACTTTTTATTTCACTATACATCTCAATTGTTTGCTGTAAAGACTTCTACAACGACGTTTTTGACACAATAACAAATCGTGTATTTTTTCGTTCATGTTTCGGATGTTTTATCCATTACGTGACCAAAAGCATCAGGTCAAATAGAGCCTTGGTTCCATGAAAATATATAAATATATAAAAATTCAGTATAAAAACCTTTCAAGATCTCTTGAATGCTTGAATGAGAAATATAATTGACTTGCCTCTATATGCGTTCGTTTAGCAACATGTAGGGTGAGAAATTCGTAGATTTCCAGCTCAAAAAAGGAATCACTTCTTTATCGCGTCTCGAGAGCTTCGGTTTCAAGTACTCCATTGAGAGTTCGATATTTGGTCAAAGTATTGGAGATCAAGCTCAAAATAACAGCTCGTTCTGAAGCTCTTATAAGTATATAAGTATATCTCGAGTTAAAAGCTCCAAATTACATTGTGCTACTGCAGGAAAAGCCCGTCTCTGAAAGCTATTTTCTTTGTAGTCGGCCATCTTGCATTCCTAAAGTTCCTCGCTGGCGTTCACTACGGGGGTGATGAATGAAGGGCATTGTTTTTTACGTTCTTAACCAATCAGGGGTGTAACACGTGACCGATTGCGCAAGAATGCTGCATTCTCGAGACGAAAAGCGGAAAAAAAAAACATTTGCAGTTTATAACTCGTTCCCGGCCTAAAGGCCTGGGCACGAGTAATAACTTATTACTAATCGCTAACTATCGTTTGACGGACTGGGGACTAGAGCCCAATTCAAAGCAGTGGCAAGGGTCTTACTTATAGCCTGTCGTCTTACCGCAGGTCAAACACCACCATGCATAGCAACGAATTATCAAAAAAGCCGTTTTAGTGTGGACTACTGAAGGCCTATCTGCAAACAAATATGTGCTTTCAAAATTAAGGGGATTTGGGTGAACGTAGCTCGGACTCATTCTTATTCATCTTTTCGGTCTGTGTTTTCTTTTTAAACAGAATGAAAAACTTTAATTCCAAGTGGAGTTTGAGAGTGGGATCTTGAGGGAAGGGAAACATCGCCAACCTTGTGCGCCCACTGGTTTATGTCAAGGTTAAACCAAAGGGGAGGGAGAAAGTCAAATTTGTCAAGTGTAGCTGGTATAGTCAGGATTTCAAGGTATCCAACATATCATCATTCTTGTAAACACTCATTTTATTTTATCAAAATGCATTCTGTTGTTTTACATGACGTTTTATGTGTAGCAGAAACCCTCCATCTCGTACCCTCCCTATCTCGAACGTTTAACTATATTCCCATGGTTTATCTCGAGCCCCCTGTAACATTTCAGAACCCCAAACAGTTTTTCCTCAGGAGTTCTAGGTAGCGAGGTATTGTACTGTCTTTATGATTACTAGTAAATACGATAAATAATACGTAGCTATTGATTATAAGTAGTAAATACGATTAATTGATAAATATGGTTCATATGCACTATTTATCTGTGCGATAAATATATCGATTGACTGATCAGTGTACAGTCGTTGTTAAATGGTTGTCGTAAATCTAATTAAAGACTGCATTGGAATATGGGTAATAAATGACCTGATTTCTATATTGCAGAAAATCTTTAGAAATCATGCAGAAAAGCCTGTCATCGTCTATCGTCTGACAGAGATTGTGTGTGTGTGACTACAAAATTCTTCGTCTTTCGCAGTGAAAATCTAGAGAATGGTTGGGGTTCCTGTGGTGGAAACCATAGGTATGTTTCCTTTCATCATTTTCCATAATCCACTTCAGTCAGCAACTATTTTCAAACTACTTGTAAAACTACTTACAAAACTACTTAGGCGTAAAACTACTTTGGCGTGCAATGCCTCATGGGCTTGCCTTCCCAGCATCCTTTCCTTCCGCTCACGACACATTTACGGCACGGTTACGGCACAGTTACAGCACGGTCACGGAACTGTTACGACACGGTTACGACAGAACTTTTCAATATTTTTTAAGCGGTTTTCATAGAAGTGGAAAACTTACTGCGCTGTGCCGTCACTACTCATAACACTACTTAGAAGTAAAAGAAGTTGGGCGCGCAATGCCTCATGGGCTTGCCTTCCCAGCATCCTTTACGCCATTGTAGGTGAGTTTAAATCCTGTTCTGTGTTTAGTGATATCAGACTTAAACACGACCGTAACTACCCTCCCCATGACCATGGTCTTGATTGGGGAGCCATACTTGCCGCATCGACGACACCCGACTTGGTTGCCCAGTTCGTCATAGAGGGCAATGTAGTTGTTTCTGAAAAATATTCAATAAAATGACTTTTAAAGAACGCCTAACTTAACCTTAGCAGCTCCTCGCTCCTTTCACCTAAACCTCCCCAATCATGGTATCTTTTGCAGCCGTTCATAGTGTTGGGATTCCTGTGCTCCCTAGAGAAATGTAATGAAAATAGAATTGACTGTTTTACTTACACACAATCCTTCTCCAGGTCCATGTGCTCCAGTGTGATGTTAATGGCAGCGTAGTCCTGGGGAACACTAATGGTCCATTTACAATAGGAGTTCTCGGGATAAGGCTTTGGGAAGTTAGGGGACTGGAAACTACCACTGGCATCTGTTAGATTTCTTCCACAAACTAGAACAGTAAGTCACAATACGTTAAATTAGGTGTTATATAACAACTGTCAAAGTCCATTTTTCTCGTGCTCTGATTGGCCGAGAGGGTATCACGTGAACGTGAACAAGTTTCGATGTTTCCCTGGGCAACACTATGTTGTTGACCGGTAATAACAAAACCAGAAGTTGATTAAGCTTTGAAGGCGCGTTTTTGGCAGCGCGCGTTTGCAAATTCATTTATTCGGACAAGAAGCAAAAGTCGTGTTTATTGTCAAACTGCTAAGACCAATATACAACATTTATTCCGAGAAAAAGATTGATAACCAACCAGGAATGTCACCAAAAAAGCTGTAACAGTCCTCCGAAAAACTTTCTATGTAAAAAGATCAGTTTGTTGATAGGTTTTGTGCTTGGGATGTCAATAATATTACTCTGATTTATTCATTTACGCTTTGCCTTGGATGCAAAATTCCAAAAGCGTGTTCAGGACCGTTGAAGCGTTGGCGGGCCGTTTGGCTTCGATGTTTTATCGGTTGCAGCTTAAATGAATAAATCAAAATATAATTATTGACATCCCATCAGATGCACCATTTCGGTCTCAGCTTCTATGTTTTAGACCCGACAACGTTTCTTCAATTGACTATATAACAAAACGCTTACTTACTGGAACCTCGGGAAAGCAGTATGTTTTGTGGTCCCTCAACCGCTGATGTTTCCCTCAGCTCCGCTTCGGGAAACATCAGCGGTCTCGGGACCACAAAACATACTGTTTCCCTCGGTCCCAGTAAATAAGTGTTAAATGTTTCCCTGGGCAACGGGCAACAATATGTTGTGGACCGGTAATAACAAAACCGGAAGTTGATTGAGCTTTGAAGGCGCGTTTTTGGCAGCACACGTTTGCTAATTCATTCATTCAGACATGAGGCAAAATTCGTTTTCATTTGCAAACTATTAAGACGAATAAACAGAATTTGTTCTGAGAAAAAGATTGATAATAAGTGTTAATTATTTTATAGTGGTCAAATAGGCACAAAAGACAGCAATTTAAAATGAGATCTAATATTGTCTACTGCTCTTCTAACCATTTTTACCGGAAAAGTAAAACCGCTCGAGAAAAGGATATTTTGTCACTGGTAACCCATTTATTGCTGAGTAATTCAACATACGTATTTCTAATGCTCATTGTCAAAAAGAAAAAATAAACAAACAAACAAACAAACAAACAAACAAACAAACAAATAAATAAATAAATAAATAAATAAATAAATACAAATAAATAAATAAAAAAGTTGTAAAATGCCAAGATACACTAATGGTAGTCTTACCTGTCGGCGTAGCTTTAGTAGTTGGTGTTGCCATGGTTACCGTGACTCCTGCAGTTGGAGCACTTGCCATGTTACGACCTGCCGTTGTTTTGATGTTGGCTGGAATTTAAACGAAAGCGATGTTATAGTGTGAGTTAATGTATATGTTTCCAAGCAAAAGAGCTAAAATGATGTCATTGTATCGATAGAAAAGTTTTTCTATAGCAGAAAGGTTTTTCCTGGTTTAAAGTTTATGTTTAAAGGGGTACTTGGATGAAAATCGATGAAAATTTAAAATGACTTGAAACTTGGTTCAATGTTTCTATATCAGTGTGACCAATAGTCACCAAGCAATATATTTTCATCAAATTCCAAAGGTACAGATAAAACGTTATCACGTATTTTAGCATCTACATTGTGTATCTATGACGTCATAAGTACAACCCTATTGTTCTTTTCGATCTTAAACCAAAATTTCTTGGTGATAATATGATTATAATGCAGAATTTTTGGGATAGTAGGTTTTATATTTATCTATATTGGTCGTTAATTGACGTCAGCTTAGGAATTAACCACTTTCCAATTTTGACCTATTTTCATCCAAGTACCCCTGTAAATTGAATCCTGCAGATGGGCGAGGTACTTCCTATGGACTAATTCTCTTTATTTTAGAGAATTACGTTTAAGAATTTCACGAAGTGAAGTATATACTTAGGGAAAAACTGTAAGAAAACTGTATTTGAAAGTGGTACTGCTGATTTTCCTGGAAAGTGTACTTGAAAGGTAAATATTTAAATAGTGAACCATATGTTTTCAAAAGTTTATGAAAAGCTGCGTATCTTTTCGCTCAAAAATGGTATATAAAAGGATAAGGGTTTCGATCTTGCTGCGGAGATTCCGTGTAAAACTTCGTTGTGTACTTCCCCCAGGGACGAATTTAGAGAGGGGGGGGGTGTGCAGGGGGGTGGGGAGCCCCTTCTGAGATGACTTTGAGTCCTTTTTTCTCAATATTTTTCCAAAACATCCTCTCGGTAGTTTCCAATTTATATGAAGGCCAACTCCCTCCTGAAGACGGTGCATCCCCTCCTGAAGATAATCCTGTCCCCAAAGTGCCTCCCGCCTTAAACTCAACGTCAAGTCATTTTATTATCAGTTACAAGCAAGAACGTACCTATTTGGGGTGTCTCTCTTGTACATTTTACACTCTTCACTGTAACCATATGTATTTCATCTCGTGCGGAATTGTTCTTGGACGAGACACATTTAAACTCCTCGACTCCTTCGCTCCTTCCAGCTTTCAAAACAAGAGACCCGTTCTGGTGGAGTTTCAGATGACCTCTTTGCACTCGATCTGATGTTGGAACCAGTGACCACCATTTGACTTCCTTTAAGTGTCTTGGGTTGGTCCTGTGTTTGGCTTTGCAATCTAGAGTGACTTCGTCCTCGATACAAACCCGGTGTTTGGTAATCGTCGTCTTACCTGTGTTGAAATACATTTTATGTAAAAACTCGCTCTAGTGTGGACAGGTGCGAAATAGCACAGGAAGCCCAATCTTTCTTGTGAATTAAATAAGGAACCAAATATAAAAATATTAGCCTAACGTTCCTGTTCGACACCAAATCACTCCGAATTGCTTTATCGCTGTGCACAAACTTTGAAGGAATAAACAAATACCTGTATTTAGAAACATACAAGGAAATCCCCTTTTCCCTTTCCAAACCTTGGTTAATTGGCTCTAATAGAGATATCACTTTACAGTACGCAAGTATCGTGTTTCTTACCATCACATGCAACAGTAAGTTTTATCACGTGATTATCCTTTGCCCAAATTTCACACAAGTAATAGGTTTCATCGCCTGCCTGCAACGATTTGATTTCCAAGGATCCATTAGGATGTAGTGTCAGCCTATCTTGAAGCCTACTAGATAAAATGGTTGTTTTCCCAAGTTTGATTGTTGCCAATCGAACCCATTGATCAGACGAGGTATTTTTGAACTTCCATGTTAGTCTGCTTCTCTTGTCATTCTGGTTGTATCTTGGGCAGTTCAGAATGACATTGTCGCTATGGCAAGCTGCTTGATTAACTTGAGCCAAAATTGGTGTTGCCATGACACCTGTCACAATAAAAATAAACAAAATTTCTGATCATCAAAAAGGCTTGTCTTTCTTTTCAGACATAGAGGAAAGAAGTATCGTGTCTCGCTTCAGCCTCACAACAGAAAACTTGGAGAATAATTCTGTACATTTGTTGGTGTTATTAGTCGAATTACCACAGGTAATACGACTTGAAAAAGGTGTTGGGTTTCGTCAGGGTTTAATGCACAATAGGAAAACCTGACGGCCATGCTTGTAATATAGCCAACTGGTTTGCCTCCTTGCCAGTTGGGATTCTTAATCCATTTATGTTTGATTTATATGATTTAGTTAGGATTTGTAAATTGAGCTGAAAAGCCCTGTTGAGGGAGTCTCAATCATGTATGTATGTATGTATGTATGTATATGATTGGCGGGGCAGCTGATATAGCTGTAAGGTTTCAAAGCGATTTGGTTTGCAAAGAGGCTTAAAGAAAGCGTATTAATGAACAGCTGATAGCCCGAATATACACGATAAAAGGGGCTCCCTGGAAATAGCGTTACGAGTTACAAAGTTACAGAGTTACGAAGTTACGAAGTTACAAAGTTACAGACACCTTAATAACACCTCGCGGTCACAAACAAGGCAAATGTCTGTCATCATCATGTACGGCATGTCACGATATTGATCCAGTGGGAGGGACAGAGGGTTTTTGCTCGTTTTAATTGTTGTTTACTACATGTAAACTTTTTAAACACTCAAAAATGTCAATTTCCGTTTTTGTTTTAATTCGAATTGTGGCGGATTTGTCATTCTTTAAGGTGGTTCGACCCAGTTTCGCCAGTGCGCGGGTAGTCGAATTGAAGCGGCTATTAATCGCGTTACAGAATTAAGTTGACCAAACTTTTTACGCACACCTACTACAAATGGACCGAATTTTATAATTATACTAATTTGGTTGAAATCGGAGCTTTTTTAACATCGAAATTGTTATACACTGGAATTTAAATGCTACAGTAACAATTATCAGATATATTATTTTCTTAATGTCAATATCAATAGATTACTTTTCGAGTAGTAAAGTAAAAGTTTCTCTGCCTATTTTGTGCATACTAAGAATTTAGAAATTAAATAAAAAATTACATGCAATGGACTTGGTAAATTTACCTCCTTTATCTGTTTTAAGGACGTTCGCGGGAAAATGCAAATGAATGAAAAATCGCTGCAATTTAGCAGGTTGATAAATCATCATGAAACTCATCAAATAAGGCCAAAAAAGTTGGGGGTCACCGTTAAATTTCGAGAACTACATCGCTGAGAAGTTGGCCAATTTTGCACTTTGCAGAGCCTTCTTCACGAAGCATAAAGTAAAGAGAACAAAAATTTGTTTTCCATAAAAAAATCACCGGACATAGTAAAAAAGGTACAAGAATGCTTCTCCAACTATCCATCTGTTTTAAGAACGTTATTTCGATACCGTATCAAAAAAGCAAGTTATTTTTTTAGGCAACAACAAGTAATGGTCTCCAACAAAATTGTCGCATTCTATCGAATTCGCGGATCAAAATTAGGCAGAAAATGTCGTTTCTCGGTACGAAAAATAAATGTCGATTTTCTGAAAAACTAACAGGATGTTGATATTTAGTAGCTCTTCGAAATGAGGAAATAAAAAATGGGTGTCACCGTTAATTTTGAAGAGATATTCACCGTCAAAAACTGGATCCGTGATGACCGTGACAAGCCAAGTCCATCGCCATCTTGAAAACCGAGTGGAGACTGGGTTTCGTGGGTTCCTTTTTTGTCTTTTTCTTTCTTTTTTCAGCCCTTTTTCAACCCAGATGATTTTTTTCAACCTTGAATTTCCATTATTTTAATTTTTCCTACAAACTTGAACAATTTTTTCTTCAAAAAAAGAAAAAAAAGAAATTACCGAAAAAATATTGTTTTACGGCCGCCATCTTGGATTTAGATCAGAGCGCGCGCTAGCCTGCGCAGTAAAAGTGCGCGTGAACAATGCCCGCGAACGTCCTTAAGTTTAACAATCAAATGTTCAGTTTAGAGAAAAGTCCGAGTCTGAATCCATAGCTATAGTCGATCTTCCTGGACACCGCAAATAATGTCGTAAAACGAATGGGAGTCATCAATTTAAAAAAGACATTGCGCAACTTTGCACCACGTGACGTATGTCGATTCAACCAATCCCGTTGTTAATTCGTCAATTATATTTGATTTCCGATCGATCAAAGGTTACTGACGTTCAACATGATCACAAGAGAGTTTATTACGAAATGTTCCCATACTGTCACATGTACAAGCAGAATTCCGAATTTCTCGTACGATCGCTAGCCCAAAACGCTTCTGAGTAAATGAGGCACCGCAGGCTAGTTTTTTTTAAATTATTATTATATTTACAAATACTTTCTGGCCTACGGCGCGCGGCTAATGAAGGCCACTTGACATATTGGCATTGGTTGTTTATGCATGATCCTCTGGCACCTAGGTCATCAAGTTTTCAGAATGAAAATATTCGTGACGGGTGGGATTCGGATTTTCTTTCTTGAATTTGAACTGAACAACAATTAATACGAGCAACCCCCCACCCCCCACCCCCCCTCTCTCTCTCTCTCTCTCTCTCTCTCTCTCTCTCTAGAGGAAAAGTCGGACATTTTTGTAACCCTTTTCTCTATTGAGCTCAAAACAACAATTATCACGTATTTTTCCGTTTTGTTTCCATGCATGTAATCTTTACTTATTGTACTACTATGACACAAAATATGACTTGATCTATTTTAAAACTCTGGGATTTATGGACCAAAACGTGTCAAAAATGTTACAAAAACGACATAGTGTGCTATATCAGTGACAAAATTTGATTGGAATTCCCTTTAATTATCATAACGTAGCTATACGTGCTATCAATAAACCCTACCCATTACCCCTTGCAATCTCTCAAAGCATAAAGGTGGTTTTTCGAACTTGCCAAAAAAGTCAAGGCCAAAATATGAGTTTTTATACGGGATTCACTTTAGACGATTTGAAATTAGCTAAAATGTAGATTTTCGAAAATCAATTGGTTATAACTTTGCGAATATTTAACGCAGGATTACCATATTAATACCAAAGTTAGTTTATTATCTTATCTATAAGTAGTGTGAATTATAAGTGAAAAGATTGATGTTAACTAGAAAAAAACAAGATTTTTGTTCTACTACTTCAAAAGGTTCAAAAGCGGCATGTTTGCTAGATGTTCCAAATCACTAAAACTCAGTCGAACTTTGAGAGAATTGATGCACAACTTTTGTTCAAAAAAGGAAACCTCTCAACTTGAATGCAGTAAAAATATCAATACGTTCTGTGAAAAGCAAGGGGAGTTATCTTTTCTTAAAGGAAATTGAGAGGGACATGTCGCTTTTGTAACGATATAGTTTTTGGATTGTTTTCATAATACACTGATCATGATAGATAATTCTAACATTCGGCCTTAATATCGGTATTTGCAGATAGTGTAGAGTTTTAGGTTTTGTATACTGTAGAGTTTTAGTGCATTTAGGTATTGTATAGTGTAAATATTTTGGTGCGTTAAGGCTTTGTAGTGCAGGGTGTTAGCATGTTTAGGTTTTGTAGTGTAGAGTTTTTAAACTTAAAAGTTTGTTAAAGTTTTGTAGTGCGTTAAGTAGAGTTTTAGTGCGTTAAGGTTTTGTATAGTGTAGAGTTTTAGCGCGTTAAAATTTTGTACAGTGTAGAGTTTTAGTGTTTAGGTTTTGCAGTGTAGAGTTTTAGTAAATTAAGGTATTATATAGTGTAGAGTTTTAGTGCGTTAAGATTTTGTGCAGTGTAGAGTTTTAATGTTTAAGTTTTGTAGTGTAGATTTTTAGTGCGTTAAAGTTTTGTACTGAAGAGTTTAGTGTGTTTAGGTTTTATATAGTGTAGATTTTTAGTGTGTTTAGGTTTTGTATAGAATAGAGTTTTAGTGCGTTAAGGTATTGTATAGTGTAGAGTTTTAGTGCATTAAGGTATTGTATAGAGTAAAGTTATAGTGCGTTAAGGTTTTGTATAGTGTAGAGTTAGAGTGCGTTTAAGTATTGTATAGTGTAGACTTTTAATGCGTTAAGGTATTGTATAGAGTAGAATTTTAGTGCGTTTAGATTTTGATAGTGCGTTTAGGTATTGTATAGTGTAGAGTTATAGCGTGTTGAAGTATTGTATAGTGTAGAGTTTTAGTGCGTTAAGGTTTTGTATAGTGTAGAGTTATAGTGCGTTAAGGTATTGTATAGTGTAGAGTTTTAGTGCGTTAAGGTTTTGTATAGTGTAGAGTTATAGTGCGTTAAGGTATTGCATATTGTAGACTTTTAGTGCGTTAAGGTATTGTATAGTGTACAGTTATAGTGCGTTTAGGTTTTGTATAGTGTAGACTTTTATTGCGTTAAGATTGTATAGAGTAGAATTTTAGCTAGTGTGTTAAGGTATTGTATAGAGTAGAATTTTAGTCCGCTTAAGTATTGTATAGTGTAGACTTTTAGTGCGTTAAGGTATTGTATAGAGTAGAATTTTAGTGCGTTTAGGTTTTGATAGTGCGTTTAAGTATTGTATAGTGTAGAGTTTTAGTGCGTTAAGGTATTGTATATTGTAGACTTTTAGTGCGTTAAGGTATTGTATAGTGTAGAGTTATAGTGCGTTTAGGTTTTGTATAGTGTAGAGTTATAGTGCGTTAAGGTATTGTATATTGTAGACTTTTAGTGCGTTAAGGTATTGTATAGTGTAGAGTTATAGTGCGTTTAGGTTTTGTATAGTGTAGACTTTTAGTGCGTTAAGTTATGTTAGTGGTAGAGTTTTAGTGTGTGCAGGTTTAGGTAGTTTATTATGCGCCAAGTGTTGTAGTGTTGATGTGAGTGAAAGTGTTGTGGTGTTGCACTGTTTTACCTATTGAAATGTTTCAGTGTTTCATTTGTCAAAAACCAATAATAATGTTTTATGCACTGTGTTATGTTTTTAAGTCTTGTGTTACTGTTTCAATGAAAATCGAGGACAAACAACATTGATAATTAATTTGTTTACTCAGAACGAAAGGTTGGATTTATAGTGTCAATGTATGTAAACAAGAAATTTTAAAAACTGAAAATAAGACAAGTTACATGCATAAGCGACATAAAAGTTACACAAGCGACACATCCAGTTACAAAAGCGGCAAAAAGGGTACGGAAGCGGCACATTTGGTTACAAAAGCGACGAAAAAGGTACAAAAGCGACATTTTTTGTTACAAAAACGACACATTTGGTTACAAAAGCGGCAGATCAAGTTACAAAAGCGACATGGTTAAGTTACATTAACGACACATAGTTACGAAAACGACACTTTTTGTTACAAAAGCGGCAGAAAATCGTTACAAAAACGGCCGTTCCTATAGCTCTCTCTCTCTCTCTCTCTCTCTCTCTCTCTCCCTCTCTCTCTCTCTCTCTCTCTCTCTCTCTCTCTCTCTCTCTCTCTCTCTCTCTCTCTCTCTCTCTCTCTCTCTCTCTCTCTCTCTCTCTCTCTCTCTCTCTCTCTCTCTCCCTCTCTCTCTCTCTCTCAAGGGATCAATATCGTGACATGCCGTACATGATGATGACAGACATTTGCCTTGTTTGTGACCGCGAGGTGTTATTAAGGTGTCTGTAACTTTGTAACTTCGTAACTGCGTAACTCTGTAACTTTGTAACTCGTAACGCTATTTCCAGGGAGCCCGATAAAAGGTGTTTGGTTTGCAATGTGTTATGACAGGTTCACCAGTCTCCGTTTCTGTGGACAGGGAAATATAAGCGATTTTGATGGTTTCAGGTTTTATTCCTGTGTAATCTGATCTTAACGGAGGAAAAGTCCGGATGTGACGCAGGCTATCTGATCGGCCGTTAAACCGTGATGATCAACATTTCAACGTTTAAATTTGTCTTCTAAATTCCCTCTTTTCCTTAATCCTCACAACTTTGTGTTCAAATCAATAACATTTTTGAGTTATTTATGCATTTGTGTTGTGTATTTTCTCTCGTTACTTCCAAAAATTGAGGATTTGGGGCCTCTAAAGTTCGGGGGTCATAAACACTCGTGGGGGTAAGGGTAAGAAGGAGTAAAGGCATGCATCTCCGAGCCAAGCGGCCGCCAATTCGCTTAAAATTTCGCTCAAAATTCGCCGTATTTTCAAATCTTGGACTCATCTTCCTCATCAAGGCCAAAGATCAATCATCGAACTACATCCTAGAGAAGTCTTGGTTCCATCCAAGCGAAATAAGTTCTTCAAAATTTACGCGAAATAAAGCATTTTACCTTTCGTTCTATGACCTGACTATGGGATCGATGAAAAATTCGGACAGCACCTGTCCCCTACTTTTAGTCTTATTTAAGTCGAATTTGATTAACTTATTATCTATAATCGATAGCTAACGTTTGGCGGGACGGGGATTGGAACCCAATTAGAAACGAATGAGATATTGAAACCGTTTCGGGGGTGGAAGCAGAATAATGAATAATGAACAACGATTTGAGAATGCTTTGGAATAATGAATTATTGCATCTGAAACCAAAGGAATAATTAATAATGACAAGATGAAAAAGGAACAATGAATAACAGAAAACTAGAAAAAGAATATTAAGGAATAATGGGAAACAGTTGAATGAGGCACTCTTGAAAAAACATGTTTGAGAATAATGAAAAATGGTAGTCTAATTATTCTGCTTCCACCCCCGAAACCGTTGGAACGTTCGTTTGACCATAGATAACGCCTCTGTCAGCAGATAAGTACAATTTGTAACTCGTTTTATTAACACGTAAACACAACTACTTTGTCCGTCCTATAGTGCCTTTGGTTTGGGTTTTCGTATTTCTTGCATTTATTCTTCTCGTTATTGAATAAGGTTGCTCTACGTATTACAATAACCAATTTCTCCAGAACGACGGTATTTCTATTTATGCGATCTAAGCTAAACATCTTGTTAACAACCATCTACTGTTCTTGAAGCCAAGGGGATTTCCCTACTTTGATATTCTGGCTAGCTAAACTGAAATTACTCTTGTCAGCAAAATGATAGCGGACTGAAGGCTATAAGCCGACAAATTATTAAAACTAACGCGGTAAAACTGAACCAAAAACTAATTAAAATTGGAAAAGTGTAGCATAACACTTTTTGTCGTCCGAAATCAACACACCAGTCGAGCTTCAGTAAGAACGGGTGTAACACGCTTGCCGGGAAGCTGCCATTCTTATCTATGCATTATGCTAGGTAATTAATTAGAGTAATGCTTATTGGTAATTCGACTTAGCGCTCAATTGAGCGTCTTGTTTTTAAAGAGGGGCAAATATTAGATAAATGACAGAGTTACGCTTTGTACAATAACACTGAAATATGAAATACAGAGTTGAGATGAAAGTTAAATCAGATTTAGTAGTGTAAAAGGTTGGTTTTTAGTGGTTTTACTACACAAACTGAGTGAAATGAAACTTTAGTTTTTAAAGAAATAATAAATTTTGATCAAGAAAAATGGAAATATATGAATAGATAATGAATGATTAAACAGGATATTCAAAAGAACGCAAAAGCCCCGGCCCAATTCTTTCTTATCTTAAGAGGAGTTTTTTTGTCAATATCGAGTTACAGTGCATGTTACAACGAAGTACAGTTCTACAATGCCTGTTTAAAACAGTCTTTGGAATTGTACAAAGTGGTTATCCTGAATTTTTATTCGAATTTAGCAACTTTCAAGCTGAATTTAAAGAATTATATTATAAGACATTGAGCGAAAGAAGGACTAAAACTCGTTGTTGATTCAAATTTTCACTTTGGATTAACACTTTTATCCAACTTTTATTAATCAAAACCACTTACAAATAACCTAAACTTTCTGAAAGTTTTAACTTTGGCTTTGTACAACCATTATTCTTCAGCTAAATAGTTTTTGTTGCTCAATGTTTGAACGTAAAAGAAATCTCCTCTTAAAATAGTAATAATGCTGAGGAAAAAACTGCAATGCGTGAATTACAAAAGATTACTGACCTTGAAGTATAATCAACCAAGCGAATGCCTGCACGGTGCTTGTGGCGAAGTCCATCACGAAATAATCGGTAGTAGTCTTGATACTATAATCAACATTAAGGTGCTAGCTATTGCTGACTGACCACACTTGTTTAAATAAACAGATGCGGAAGGGCTTGCCGCTGTGGTTAACTGGGTGGATGACGATATAAATGTGGAATTCATCAACAGACGCGGATCAATTTAGTCTCAATAAAACAATATTTCTAACAAAATGTCAATGTTATTCACGTTTTATCTCAATATGTTTATGGTATAAGCTTTTCATCTCAAGAATAAAGCTAAGGGGATTTCTTTAATTCAATATTAGATCGATAGTCTTTTGCTTTTAATTTGCTTGCAGCGGAAGAGAGAGAGAGAGAGAGAGAAATGCGGAAAGTGTTTAAGTAAGCCAGGGGGTATTCCCAAAAGCGTTTAGTGCCTTTGGGAAAATCCCCTAATTTGCATAACTCTTTAATTTTGGGATACGGGATCTTTTTTGTGGCATTTAATAAAATACTATTACAATTAATAATCAATACGTACCAAAGATTTCCTGCTTTTTTGGCTTAATTACTTACTAATACACCTTATTAGTGTTCCAGTGTAATATATAAACAAGATTGGCTAACCTTATTTATTTGAACCCTCATACTAATGGGAATCGAACTACACAACCACTAAATCAAGAGAGCATAAATGCTCTCTTGGCTAAATTCTTAAGAGATGATACTGCCGACACAACTGACTGCCCTGCCTTAAGCTCAGAATAAAACAGCTTAAGTTGAAGAGGTTTTCCTATTATAATAAATAAAGTGTTATCGTCATTAAGTTTAAGCACGTCTGTCGCCATCCATGTTTTGAATATCATATATATATCCTGCTGCAAGGCTTGCATAGTATCATCCTGACTTGTGGAGATGAATCAGGCTTGAAAGACAGGCATAATTTTCGACGAGAAAGCGTACGTATCCCACTATAGGGAGTACCCTCGGAACTTTTTTTACGATGTTTATTACATTTTCAACAGTACAATACATACATCAAATACATTTAAATATATCACACATGTACAAATTTTCTTTTTTTATAATTCATAGTTAATCTTTTTACATAGTAATAATACAACAACAAAACACACACACAAAGAACACTATTATAGGACTTAATAATATATCTTTGGGATTTAAAATATGAATGTAACTATATTTCTCTTTTAATCTTGTTTAAATCTCCCCAGTTATGTACCAATGGAAGTGGCGTGATCTCTAACTGCATACCACGCCCTTCCGCTTTGAACGGTTTTTTCCTTGTCTTTTTTCCCCTCGCACGTCCGTGGACATAAATTTTTCCTATTTTGTCATACTTTTTTAGATATGATGTCATACGGGACCTCATTTTTTGCTACTGTGTACTTTTTCATAGTGGCTAACCGTCGCCTAAAATTCCCTTAATGCTTTATTGTAGTTGTTGGCTTTTTAACATGTAAAGAAACAATTTTCCACAAAATGAACAAGACATTTTCGAAGTTATTTCCATTATACCCTATATAAAAATGTTCTCTAAATTTAGATCTGGAAAGTTAATTTGTACACATTTTAACCAGGTTCGAACTAGTAAAACTAGACGCACATAGTGCGTTTACTCGTGCCCAAGTGGAATTCAGTCTGACATGAGAATAAATATGTTTTAAAGCCAGTTTGGTCACGTTTTGAGTTCGGTACTGAACGGGGGAATATTTGTCTGCTTCGCCGGCAAGCTGATTTGAACTCATGGAGGTATCGGTCTCGCTCCTAAATTTCCAATTAAAAAGGCATTTAGATATGAGCTGCCTTTATGTCTGATATTTTTTAAGTAATTTTATAGCTGCTAGGGTATTAAACAGCGATTCACAATGTTAGTTGTAGCGTCACGAAAGCACACCGTCCTGTTTGGGTGACCTGTTTGACCTCGGTCTATTTTCTTTTTCTTTTGTAATCATTGACTTTCTAATAGTATTAATTTAGTTTGTACGCCAAAAAAGTTTAGCCATACCATTTAATTACAGAGAACATTGAAATACATTCTTGAATTTCTCAAATCGAAGAGCCAGACAATCGCCAGACAAGCTGTCGCTTGAGTCAAAATATATTGGAAATTAAATCAAATTAAAAGACAGCTTAAAATGCTTCAAACCAGAAAAAAGCATACAAAAAAATGAAAAGATAATATTTACTACATAGTTAGGCGAAAAAAAATCTTTTTATTCCATGAGGATTCGAACCCGGGCCCGTCTATCTGCTTTATACGCTAGTGTTACACGCTGCTCTAAATGATTGCCTGGGTGCCTGTGGCTTGCCTCGTTTTCATGGCACATTCTCGACTACAACGATAGATAGATTGAAAACGCAAACCTAGACTCGTGCCGGCCTAAAGGCCTGGGAACGAGTAATAACATTTTTTGGTCTAACTACATTCTATAAAGAAATGCTGAATTGTTTCATTTTGCTCTAACTACTGAGTAAAGACTACATTTTGGCGATTTGACAATCTTCAATAAAAACAACTCCTGGTTTAAGTAAAGACAATTCAGTGTTGAACATTTTTAAGTTTGAAATCAGCCGGAAAGGGACTCAAACCTTAATTAATTTGTACAATAGTTAATTTTAATTAATTTACAAAACTGTTAATACAATAGTTAATTTTAATTAATTTAAAAAACTGTCGTCTCCTTGACCAGCTAGGAAAACGTCAGCTCGCATCTGATTCCTGAACCAAGTAATGAAGTCTTTAAAAGCTAAAAGTCTCCGAAGCAGATTCTGTCGGAGCTCTAAACAGTCTCTAGCTAGTTTAAGGTGACTGGAAAGCAAGGACAAAATTTTCCTGTTGTCTCAAGCTTCTGTTTGCTTTTTGAACAAGTGAATGCGGAAATACAGGACAGATTGCCATTACTGAAATTGAATCCTACGACGGTAAAAAGGGGCAACCTTGTATCCGTATTGGACTAATGGTATCATTGAGAAAATGAAATAATAGATACATAACTTGTTGACAACAAAGTTCATATCATGGAGTGCAAGAAGAACTTGCCAGTAACAAAATTAGAAATTGTCATTGGAATTCCTGATGTGTGACCAGTAGACATGTGATACGTTTATGGTGGTTTAGGTGTTTATGTGGTGTTTGTCGCCGGTCTCTTACTGCCTAAACCGATGTATGTCTAATGTGAATCGGAACTTAACTTTCTTATAAATTGTTATTGTACTTGATCCAGACAGCGTTTTTTCGTAAAGTGACGAATACGTTTAAGAAGGTATCTCGAAAATAGACCCAAAACGTACTACAAGTAGTCATGCACGACTTCTACGAGCTACGCCCTCTGACAACCTGCTACTCACTGTTTGCATGAAGCTGCAGAAAATTTTGCGAAGTCAGTAAGAGACGATTCATCAGCACAGTGTAACAATGCACAACTTAGCCTCATCTAGCCTGGAAACGTCTAAAGCAACAGCCGCTGCCTTTATTTATCCACGGCTCAGTTAAACTGTGGTTGCCAACACATATATATTGTAAATGTGTGTGTGAATAAAAGTTCAGTTCAGTTCAGTTTTTCAGACGTGCCGTGCCAATAAATAAAGACCACAAATAAATTTGTGCCTTTTTAGAAGTATTCAATTTTCCAATTATACATCCACAACTTGTCAAAGCCTATCAGTTAGTGTTTGAACTTTCTTACTTTACCTCCTCAAAGTCTGCAACAAGGCACTGCCATAAAGTCGCTAGCAATTTAATTCGATGCTCAGCAACAGATGCTTCAGATGGTAGACAAGTAATTAGACATGAAATACAGGTTTAGAAGTCAGAACACGAATGTTTAGTTTAAGTTTAGTTAGTTTCAGTATATTCCAGCACCTGCCAAAGTAGCTCCACTACTGATTGTAATACATAATTTTAAGGCTTCATTCACCAACAGTTTTCAACGCTAATCCGGCCGCAGACCGACGTTTCAGTTTTGCTGGAACGTCTCCAAATAAATGGAAATGGGGCCAACGGTTTAACCTTCATATCTGAGGAGACATGAAGTCTAACCATTTGCAGATGTAATTTCAAAGGCAGCTCCTTCTCCTCAATTATTTAAAGACTCTGAGGCCCTGTTCACACTACAGTTCTAGATCGACAGCTGAAGCGATGTACTAGACTGGATCGATCTCAGATCGATCTAATGCTGTAGTGTGAACAGGGCCTCAGTGTTGGTCCGGCCGGGAATCGAACCCGACCTCCCGCACGAGAGACCAACGCTCAACCAACTGAGCCAACTGGGCGGCGAATAAAGATAGTTAGAACCGCAAACACACAGGCAATTCTGCAACATCTGTGGTGTTGTCACTGAATTTAATTTTTAATTTAATCCATTTACACTGCATTTTAACATAAGGGAAAATGTACATACATATATAAGAAAACTAATCAGAAATTAAATAAATACAACGAAAAAACTACTCAATACTAAGAAAAATATGCAGTGGGGAAGGACTAGAAGGAAACATATGATCCATTCGAGCTAGTCCACCCAAAAAACGTACAAACACTTAAACAAAAAACAGCAACAAAAGAACGAACGTTAAAATTTTGTCATACATCCTATCATTTTCGTCGTCATATTCACCGACATATCCTATATTTATATATCTATCTGCTACCAACAAGCTTTCACCCCACATAAGCAATACAGGACACCCCACCCGCCACAAGCAATATAGGATACATCATGACAATAAACATTGTCATCATATATCCCACACCGCCCAAGCAAGCGAAAACACCCCACACCACCCATATGAAGTGAAAACTCGTCGGTAGCAGAGTTTAGGCTATTGTGGTGAGCGCAGTCATTGTAATTTTAATTACAGCGTCTATTTTGCCCACAACAACCAGGGTCAAGACCGTAGCAATTATAATTGTATAGAGCATATTCGGGATCAAAACAGCAATGTGAGAAACGTAATAGCCCAGCTACTACTACCCCCTCCCTCCCCCAATCCCACCCCCTCCCTCGTGGGGCAGTGTTGCGGAGCTTGGTTTATGTGTGACACAAACGCAGTGTTGCGAAACTTAGCTCATGTGTGACAATGAGAGCTGATGTCATGAGAGTATCAGGTAATACTAGCAAAGCAGGAGACTGCAAAAAACATACAGGAAGTACAACGCTTGGACGTCAAAGTACATGCTTTTGTTGCAAACACTATTGAACTGTTTCCTTCACGGAACTCAACAATCAGTAAAGTTTTGCAAAAACGTAGAGGCGGAGCCACACCTTCAACCACTGGATAATGAAATTTTACAATCGAACAAATCAAAATAGGCTGAATTATGCTATGCGCAGTAGAGTTGCGCACTGCAAAACTACGGAATTGACTTTGTTTAATAGTCCAGTTCATTCCATTTGCTTGAAACACAATGTTTATGCAGGGTTAGTCTCCCTGATTTTCGTATTCGGTTCATTTTCAACAATTTAAGTGTTTTTCTCTGTAATTTTGGAATAATTTGCTCGGACTCGAGGCTAATCCTGGTTTTGTGCGTCCGTTGTCTAATTTACAGCGCTATCGTGAAACTCGAAAAGGACTAAATTCAGTAACACAAACTGATCAAAATCATCGGACATATCATAGAATCTGAGACCGAAATGGCTCCTTGGTACACTGAAAATAATTAACTACATTTTCGTGTTTAGTTAGTGCATGCGTTAGATAATCGCGTCTGGTAAACCAAAATATGTCTCCGTGGCTGTTTGAAACACATGCACGCGATCCTTTAAAATGATCTAATCAACCGATTTCCCGATGTGCTTTCGGTCTAGGCTTCTATGTTCAGTGATTATGAAAAGGTCAATGTTTGTGCAATTAGCTATAGTTTATAGAACCACAAAACCTTTAAGCTAGGTCTATACTAATACGGATAAATTAGAAATTAATGTCTTTTTTGTTGTCGACACTGAAGCAGAGTTTACTTATAGCAAGAGACCATAATACTAAGAGAGCGAAACTCGGTATTGATGTCTGTGCGATGTTCGTGGCGCCTAAGGCTATTTTTAGTAATTTCGCCATCGCGCGCGCAAGGCACTTAAACAATAGAATTCAAACGGTCCCCTCCAAAAATCAAATTCTATTGGTTGAGGGCCTTGCGCGCGCGATGGCGAAGTTACTAAAAATAACCTTAGTCGCCGCGAACATCGCATAGACATCAATACTGACTTTCGCTCTCTTAGTATTATGGTCTCTTGCTTGTAGCGTGTCGTCCGTACCGCAGGTCAAACGTTTTCCCGCCAAAAACGCGAGCGTGCCCGCCCGCCAAACACCACCACCATGCATAGCAACGAATTTTCAAAAAAGCAGCTTAAGTCGTTTTATTGTTGATTATTATTTATTATCTGCTAACAAATATGTGCTTTCAAAATTAAGGGGATTTGGGTGACCGTAACCTCGGACTCATTCTTATTCATCTTTTTTACTGTGTTTTCTTTTTATACAGAATGAAAAACTTTAATTCCAAGTCGAGTTTGAGAGTGGGATCTTGAGGGAAGGGAAACATCGCTATCCTTGTGCGCCCAATGGTCTATGTCAAGCTTAAACCAAAGGGGAGGAAGTAAGTCTAATTTGTCGTCAAGTGTAGCTGTATGGTCAGGATTTCAAGGTATCCAACATATCATCATTCTTGTAAACACTCATTTTATTTTATCAAACAATACATGCAATGCATTCTGTTGTTTTACATGACGCTTTATGTGTAGCAGAAACCCTCCATCTCGTACCCTCCCTATCTCGAACGTTTAGCTACATTCCCATGGTTTATCTCGAACCTCCTGTAACATTTCAGAACCCCAAACAGTTTTTCTTCAGGAGTTCTAGGTAGCGAGGTATTGTACTGTCTTTATGATTACTAGTAAATACGATAAATAATACGTAGCTATTGATTATAAGTAGTAAATACGATTAATTGATAAATATGGTTCATATGCACTATTTATCTGTGCGATAAATATATCGATTGACTGATCAGTGTACAGTCGTTGTTAAATGGTTGTCGTAAATCTAATTAAAGACTGCATTGGAATATGGGTGATAAATGACCTGATTTCTATATTGCAGAAAATCTTTAGAAAATCACGTGGAAAAGCCTGTCATCGTCTATCGTCTGACAGAGATTGTGTGTGTGTGACTACAAAATTCTTCGTCTTTCGCAGTGAAAATCTAGAGAATGGTTGGGGTTCCTGTGGTGGAAACCATAGGTACGTTTCCTTTCATCATTTCCCATAATCCACTTCAGTCAGCAACTATTTTCAAACTACCTGTAAAACTACTTACAAAACTACTTTAGGCGTAAAACTACTTTGGCGTGCAATGCCTCATGGGCTTGCCTTCCCAGCATCCTTTACACCATTGTACGTGAGTTTAAATCCTGTTCCGGTCACGGCACATTTACGACACGGTTACGTCACGGTTACAGCACGGTCACAGAACTGTTACGACACGGTTACGACAGAACTTTTCAATATTTTTAAAGCGGTTTTCATAGAAGTGGAAAACTTACTTCGCTGTGCCGTCACTACTCATAACACTACTTAGAAGTAAAAGAACTTGGGCGCGCAATGCCTCATGGGCTTGCCTTCCCAGCATCCTTTACGCCATTGTACGTGAGTTTAAATCCTGTTCTGTGTTCAGTGATATCAGACTTAAACACGACCGTGACTACCCTCCCCATGACCATGGTCTTGATTGGGGAGCCATACTTGCCGCATCGACGACACCCAACTTGGTTACCCAGTTCGGAATAGAGGGCAATGTAGTTGTTTCTGAAAAATATGCAATAAAATGACTTTTAAAGAACGCCTAACTTAACCTTAGCATCTCCTCGCTCCTTTCACCTAAACCTACCCAATCATGGTATCTTTTGCAGCCGTTCATAGTGTTGGGATTCCTGTGCTCCCTAGAGAAATGCAATGAAAATAGAATTGACTGTTTTACTTACACACAATCCTTCTCCAGGTCCATCTATTCCAGTGTGATGTTAATGGCAGCGTAGTCCTGGGGAACACTAATGGTCCATTTACAATAGGAGTTCGCGGGATAAGGCTTTGGGAAGTTAGGGGACTGGAAACTACCACTGGCATCTGTTAGATTTCTTCCACAAACTAGAACAGTAAGTCACAATACGTTAAATTAGGTGTTATATAACAACTGTCAAAGTTCATTTTTCTCGTGCTCTGATTGGCCGAGAGGGTATCACGTGAACGTGAACAAGTTTTGATGTTTCCCTGGGCAACACTATGTTGTTGACCGGTAATAACAAAACCAGAAGTTGATTAAGCTTTGAAGGCGCGTTTTTGGCAGCGCGCGTTTGCAAATTCATTCATTCGGACATGAAGCAAAACTCGTGTTTATTGTCAAACTGCTAAGACCAATATACAACATTTATTCTGAGAAAAAGATTGATAACCAACCAGGAATGTCACCAAAAAAGCTATAACCATTCTCCGAAAAACTTTCTATGAAAAAAGATTAGTTTGTTGATAGGTTTTGTGCTTGGGATGTCAATAATATTACTCTGATTTATTCATTTACGCTTTGCCTTGGATGCAAAATTCCAAAAGCGTGTTCAGGACCGTTGAAGCGTTGGCGGGCTGTTTGGCTTCGATGTTTTATCGGTTGCAGCTTAAATGAATAAATCAAAATATAATTATTGACATCCCATCAGATGCACCATTTCGGTCTCAGCTTCTATGTTTTAGACCCGACAACGTTTCTTCAATTGACTATATAACAAAACGCTTACTTACTGGAACCTCGGGAAAGCAGTGTTTTGTGGTCCCTCGACCCCAATGTTACGCGGCCTCGGGAAACATCAGTGGTCTCGGGACCACAAAACCTACTCTTTCCCTCGGTCCCAGTAAATAAGTGTTAAATGTTTCCCTGGGCAACGGGCAACAATATGTTGTGGACCGGTAATAACAAAACCGGAAGTTGATTGAGCTTTGAAGGCGCGTTTTTGGCAGCACACGTTTGCTAATTCATTCATTCAGACATGAGGCAAAATTCGTTTTCATTTGCAAACTATTAAGGTGGCTGGACCCTATTTCGCCAGTGCGCGGGTAGTCGAATTGAAGCGGCTATTAATTGCGTTACAGAATTAAGTTGACCAAACTTTTTACGCACAGCTACTACAAATGGACCAAATTTTATAATGATGCTAGTTTGGTTGAAATCGGAGCTTTTTTAACATCGAAATTGTTATACACTTGATTTGAAATTTTGCCAATTTTCTCAAAATCCTGACCTCGACGAGCAAAACGATTTATGAGACTTTGTAAATCAAATGTTTGTCTATAATGTGAGAGCGTTTCAAGAAATTCTATCAAGCCGATTTTGAGTAAAAACGGAGCAATTATTTAACTTTGAAGAAATTTAAAACCGCGGGTGCTCTACTAAATTAATTTTATAACAATAATTTTCCAAAGAAAAGTTGCAATATTTTTGGTTCTAAATAATACCAAGGCATGGTTCTTTATTTTGTGAATATGTCATCGTATTTGCTATTTTTGATCGCCGTTGAGACGACTGTACGTAAAGCACTAAATTCCTGCGTTTATCTCGGAATTTCGACATCCACGTTAATAATACTGATTCTTGAAAACTAGTAGATGAATTTTTTTTTATTTCTCGATATTGAATATTCAATCCTTTACCAGTAAGGTGTGTAAATTACAAAGGCATTGAAGTTTTTTAAGACCATTAAATAATTTTTTAAACATTGCCATATGTGCATCTCTATTCTCCGAGTTGTTGCCGGTGTTTGATTATGCATGCCTGCATGCGTGTCGCTTTGGCACCTCGTGCAAAAATGCAAATACATGGAAGTCTTCCAAGTTACCTGGACTGGTGAACTACTTTTCTTCGCCTTTTTAGCCTTTAATGTGTTTTCCAGCAATATTTCACTTCTCCGTTTTCTTTTTGTACAAGGAAATACCATAGTTCTAGAAACTGTAGTAAGGAACTGCTACGTACAGCGTTACTCTGGATATCACTGGCGTGACTTTCCATGTATATTTGCATTTTTTGCACGAGGCGCCAAAGCGACACGCATGCAGGCATGCATAATCAAACACCGGCAACAACTCGGAGAATAGAGATGCACATATGGCAATGTTTAAAAAATTATTTAATGGTCTTAAAAAACTTCAATGCCTTTGTAATTTACACACCTTACTGGTAAAGGATTGAATATTCAATATCGAGAAATAAAAAAAAATTCATCTACTAGTTTTCAAGAACCAGTATTATTAACGTGTATGTCGAAATTCCGAGTTAAACGCAGGAATTTAGTGCTTTACGTACAGTCGTCTCAACGGCAATCAAAAACTGCAAAAACGATGACATATTCACAAAATAAAGAACCATGCCTTGGTATTATTTGGAACCAAAAATATTGCTAGTTTTCTTTGGGAAATTATGGTTATAAAATTACTTTAGTAGAGCACCCGCGGTTTTAAATTTCTTCAAAGTAAAATAATTGCTCCGTTTTTACTCAAAATCGGCTTAATAGAATTTCTTGAAACGCTCTCACATTATAGACAAACATTTGATTTACAAAGTCTCATAAATCGTTTTGCTCGTCGAGGTCAGGATTTTGAGAAAATTGGCAAAATTTCAAATCAAGTGTATAACAATTTCGATGTTAAAAAAGCTCCGATTTCAACCAAACTAGCATCATTATAAAATTTGGTCCATTTGTAGTAGGTGTGTGTAAAAAGTTTGGTCAACTTAATTCTGTAACGCAATTAATAGCCGCTTCAATTCGACTACCCGCGCACTGGCGAAATAGGGTCCAGCCACCTTAAGACGAATAAACAGAATTTGTTCTGAGAAAAGGATTGATAATAAGTGTTAATTATTTTATAGTGGTCAAATAGGCACAAAAGACAGCAATTTAAAATGAGATCTAATATTGTCTACTGCTCTTCTAACCATTTTTACCGGAAAAGTAAAACCGCTCGAGAAAAGGATATTTTGTCACTGGTAACCCATTTATTGCTGAGTAATTCAACATACGTATTTCTAATGCTCATTGTCAAAAAGAAAAAATAAACAAATAAACAAACAAACAAACAAACAAACAAACAAAAATAAATAAATAAATAAATAAATAAATTCAAATAAATAAATAAAAAAGTTGTAAAATGCCAAGATACACTAATGGTAGTCTTACCTGTCGGCGTAGCTTTAGTAGTTGGTGTTGCCATGGTTACCGTGACTCCTGCAGTTGGAGCACTTGCCATGCTACGACCTGCCGTTGTTTTGATGTTGGCTGCAATTTAAACGAAAGCGATGTTATAGTGTGAGTTAATGTATACGTATCCTAGCAAGAGAGCTAAAATGATGTCATTGTATCGATAGAAAAGTTTTTCTATAGCAGAAAGGTTTTTCCTGGTTTAAAGTTTATGTTTAAAGGGGTACTTGGATGAAAATCGATGAAAATTTAAAATGACTTGAAACTTGGTTCAATGTTTCTATATCAGTGTGACCAATAGTCACCAAGCAATATATTTTCATCAAATTCCAAAGGTACAGATAAAACGTTATCACGTATTTTAGCATCTACATTGTGTATCTATGACGTCATAAGTACAACCCTATTGTTCTTTTCGATCTTAAACCAAAATTTCTTGGTGATAATATGATTATAATGCAGAATTTTTGGGATAGTAGGTTTTATATTTATCTATATTGGTCGTTAATTGACGTCAGCTTAGGAATTAACCACTTTCCAATTTTGACCTATTTTCATCCAAGTACCCCTGTAAATTGAATCCTGCAGATGGGCGAGGTACTTCCTATGGACTAATTCTCTTTATTTTAGAGAATTACGTTTAAGAATTTCACGAAGTGAAGTATATACTTAGGGAAAAACTGTAAGAAAACTGTATTTGAAAGTGGTACTGCTGATTTTCCTGGAAAGTGTACTTGAAAGGTAAATATTTAAATAGTGAACCATATGTTTTCAAAAGTTTATGAAAAGCTGCGTATCTTTTCGCTCAAAAATGGTATATAAAAGGATAAGGGTTTCGATCTTGCTGCGGAGATTCCGTGTAAAACTTCGTTGTGTACTTCCCCCAGGGACGAATTTAGAGGGGGGGGGGGGGGGGGGTGTGCAGGGGGGTGGGGAGCCCCTGAGATGACTTTGAGTCCTTTTTTCTCAATATTTTTCCAAAACATCCTCTCGGTAGTTTCCAATTTATATGAAGGCCAACTCCCTCCCGAAGACGGTGCATCCCCTCCTGAAGATAATCCTGTCCCCAAAGTGCCTCCCGCCTTAAACTCAACGTCAAGTCATTTTATTATCGTTACAAGCAAGAACGTACCTATTTGGGGTGTCTCATTTCTACATTTTACACTCTTCACTGTAACCATATGTATTTCATCTCGTGCGGAATTGTTCTTGGACGCGACACATTTAAACTCCTCGACTCCTTCGTTCCTTCCAGCTTTCAAAACAAGAGACCCGTTCTGGTGGAGTTTCAGATGACCTCTTTGCAGTTGATCTGATGCTGCAACCAGTGACCACCATTTGACTTCCTTTAAGTGTTTTGGGTTGGTCCTGTGTTTGGCTTTGCAATCTAGAGTGACTTCGTCCTCGATACAAACCCGGTGTTTGGTAAACGTCGTCTTACCTGTGTTGGAATACATTTTATGTAAAAACTCGCTCTAGTGTGGACAGCTGCGAAATAGCACAGGAAGCCCAATCTTTCTTGTGAATTAAATAAGGAACCAAATATAAAAATATTAGCCTAACGTTCCTGTTCGACACCAAATCACTCCGAATTGCTTTATCGCTGTGCACAAACTTTGAAGGAATAAACAAATACCTGTATTTAGAAACCTACAAGGAAATTCTTCCTCCCCACCTTGGTTAATTGGCTCTAATAGAGATATCACTTTACAGTAGGTAAGTATCGTGTTTCTTACCATCACATGCAACAGTAAGATTTATCTTGCGAATAACCCTCACTCCAAACGCATAAACCGTACACTTGTAATGGGTTTCATCGCCTGCCTGCAAATTTTTGATTTCCAAGGATCCATTAGGATGTAGTGTCAGCCTATCTTGAAGCCCACTAGATGAAATGTTTGTTTTCCCAGATTTGATTCTTGCCAATCGTTTCCAGCCACCAGACGAGGGATCTTTGAAGTACCATCTTAGTATGCTTGTCTTGTCATTTTGGTTGTAGCTTGGGCAGTTCAAAATGACGTTGTGGCTATGGCAAGCTGTTTGATTAATTTGAGCAAAAATCCCTGTTGCCATGACACCTGTCAGAGGAAAAGGAAACAAAATTTCTGAGCATAAAAAAGGCCTATTTTTCTTTTCAGACAAAGAGGAAAGAAATATCGTGTCTCGCTTCAGCCTCACAACATGAAACTTGGAGAATAATTTTGTACATTTGTTGGTGTTATTAGTCGAATTACCACAGGTAATACGACTTGAAAAAGGTGTTGGATTTCGTCAGGGTTTTTTCTGTGCAGCAAAATGCACAATAGGAAAACCTGGCGTCATATGATTGGCGGGGCAGCTGATATAGCTGTAAGGTTTCAAAGCGATTTACACGATAAAAGGTGTTTGGTTTGCAATGTGTTATGACAGGTTCACCAGTCTCCGTTTCTGTGGACAGGGAAATATCACAGGGAGCCCGGCTTTTAAGAGTCATAAATGAACGAATAAATCAATTAGTATTTTGGGTTTCCTGTGTTGAGATTTGAAACGAGACGCATAGTGGAGAGATTCCGGTAATCGTAACTGCCAGTAACCTGATAGGAGATTACATGGGTAACTTGAGAGCAGTTTGAAATTCAAATCTAACGTATCAGTGTAACGCACTCTCTTTAGTAACATTATTAGCGTCTCGTTTCAAATCTCAACACAGGAAACCCAAAATACTAATTGATTTATTCGTTCATTTATGACTCTTAAAAGCCGGGCTCCCTGTGGAAATATAAGCGATTTTGATGGTTTCAGGTTTTATTCCTGTGTAATCTGATCGGCCGTTAAACCGTGATGATCAACATTTCAACGTTTAAATTTGTCTTCTAAATTCCCTCTTTTCCTTAATCCTCACAACTTTGTGTTCAAATCAATAACATTTTTGAGTTATTTATGCATTTGTGTTGTGTATTTTCTCTCGTTACTTCCAAAAATTGAGGTTTTGGGGCCTCTAAAGTTCGGGGGTCATAAACACTCGTGGGGTAAGAGTAAGAAGGAGTAAAGGCATGCATCTCCGAGCCAAGCGGCCGCCAATTCGCTTAAAATTTCGCTCAAAATTCGCCGTATTTTCAAATCTCGGACTCATCTTCCTCATCAAGGCCAAAGATCAATCATCGAACTACATCCTAGAGAAGTCTTGGTTCCATCCAAGCGAAATAAGTTCTTCAAAATTTACGCGAAATAAAGCATTTTACCTTTCGTACTATGACCTGACTATGGGATCGATGAAAAATTCGGACAGCACCTGTCCCCTACTTATTTTATTAATCTTATTTAAGTCGAATTTGATTAACTTATTATCTATAATCGATAGCTAACGTTTGGCGGGACGGGGATTGGAACCCAATTAGAAACGAATGAGATATTGAAACCGTTTCGGGGGTGGAAGCAGAATAATGAATAATGAACAACGATTTGAGAATGCTTTGGAATAATGAATTATTGCATCTGAAACCAAAGGAATAATTAATAATGACAAGATGAAAAAAGAACAATGAATAACAGAAAACTAGAAAAAGAATAAGGAATAATGGGAAACAGTTAAATGAGGCATTCTTGAAAAAACATGTTTGGGAATAATGAAAAATGGTAGTCTAATTATTCTGCTTCCACCCCCGAAACCGTTGGAGCGTTCGTTTGACCATAGATAACGCCTCTGTCAGCAGATAAGTACAATTTGTAACTCGCTTTATTAACACATAAACACAACGACTTTGTCCGTCCTATATAGTGTCCTTGGTTTGGGTTTTCGTATTTCTTGCATTGGTGTTATTCTTCTCGTTATTGAATAAGGTTGCTCTACGTATTACAATAACCAATTTCTCCAGAACGACGATATTTCTATTTATGCGATCTAAGCTAAACATCTTGTTAACAACCATCTACTGTTCTTGAAGCCAAGGGGATTTCCCTACTTTGATATTCTAGCTAGCTAAACTGAAATTACTCTTGTCAGCAAAATGATAGCAGACTGAAGGCTATAAGCCGACAAATTATTAAAATTAACGCGGTAAAACTGAACCAAAAATTGGAAAAGTGTAGCATAACACTTTCTGTCGTCCGAAATCAACACACCAGTCGAGCTTCAATAAGAACGGGCCGGTGTAAAACGCTTGCATGCCACGAAGCTGCCATGAAAACTAGCCTATGCTGACTAATTAATTAGGGTAATGCTTGGTAATTCGACTTAGCGCTCAATTGAGCGTCTTGTTTTTAAAGAGGGGCAAATATTAGATAAATGACAGAGTTACGCTGAGTACAATAATGAAATGTGAAATACAGAGTTGAGATGAATTAAAGTTAAATCAGATTTAGTAGTGTAAAAGGTTGGTTTTTAGTGGTTTTACTACACAAACGGAGTGAAATTAAACTTTAGCCGTTTTTAAAGAGATAATAAATTTTGATAGAAAATTGGAAATATATAGATAATGAATGATTAAACAGGATATTCAAAAGAACGCAAAAAAACACCAATTCTTTCTTATCTTAAGGATTTTTTCAATATCGAACAAGGTACAGTGCTGTTACAACGAAGATACATGCAGTTCTACAATGCCTGTTTAAAACAGTCTTTTGAATTGTACAAAGTGGTTATCCTGAATTTTTATTCGAATTTAGCAACTTTCAAGCTGAATTTAAAGAATTCAGAGATATGGACATTGAGCGAACTGATAGACTAAAACTCGTTGTTAATTCAAATTTTCACTTTCACTTTTTAACTTTGGCTTTGTATAACCATTATTCTTCAGCTAAATAGTTTTTGTTACCCAATGCTTGAACGTAAAAGAAATCTCCTGTAATCCGGAGAAAAAAATGCAATGCGCGAATTACATACCACTTACTAACCTTGAAGTATAATCACCCAAGCGAATGCCTGCACGGTACCTGTGGCGAAGTCCATCATGTAATCGGTAGCAGTCTTGTTGTCTTCTATAAGTTAATACTGTAATCAACATTTAGGTCCTTGCTATTGCTGAGCTAGCAACACTTGTATTAGTCCCCCTTATATAATATATAAACGGAAGAGGAAGGGCTTGCCGCTGCGGTTAGCGTGACGATATAAATGTGGAATTCATCAACAGATACAGAGCAATTTAGTCTCAATAAAACAATATTTCTAACTGAAAATGTCAATGTTATTCACGTTTCATCTCAACATGTTTATGGTATAAGCTTTTCATTTGAAGAATAAAGCTAAGAGGATTTCTTTAATTCAATATTAGATCGATAGTCTTTTGCGGCAGCCGAGAGAGAAAGCAAAAGTGTTTAAGTAAGCGTTTAGTGTCTTTGGGAATATCCCCTAATTTGCTCAACACTTTCACTTTCATTTAAGGTGGCCCGCGGGTATCTATTTTGGCGCGGAATCACCCATTTCTGAACCTCGCTGTATGGCGTGAAATTATCCGATGGCTCTCAAATTTCAGATTTAAAACCCCTAAGGATCTATGTTTTCAGTTATAAAGACTGTAATTTGGAAATGCTAAGCGATTAGCCGTTATGCGTTTGTAAAGACAAGGCGAATTTTGAGTTTCGGATAAGATTTAGGAAAAAATTAAAGAGCTTTACACTTGATTTTACATTTACGAACTCGTTACATATACTAGTTTTATGTGACAAGAGACCAAAGTATTCGTGACCTTAGAAATGTTTTCTTGTGTAGCGCGAAACGTCTTCAATTTTTCTAAATTTAATTCTAAGGTCACGAATACTTTGGTCTCTTGCCACATAAAACTAGTATATGTAACGAGTTCGTAAATGTAAAATCAAGTGTAAAGCTCTTTAATTTTTTCCTAAATCTTATCCGAAACTCAAAATTCGCGAAGTTTCCAGATTTACCAGACTCCAAATTTGCGAATTTTTCCCAATCTGTATATAATATAAAAAAATTATAATAATATCTTTTATACGGAGAAAAGTAATTTGCGAATTTTTCTGCATCTGTACAGGTATAAAATTTTGCGCCGTTTTATTGTTGACTGAAGGCCTATCTGCTAACAAATATGTGCTTTCAAAATTATGGGCGAACGGTAACTCGGACTCATTCTTATTCATCTTTTGTCTGTGTTTTCTTTTTAAACAGAATGAAAAACCGTTCCAAGTGGAGTTTGAGAGTGGGATCTTGAGGGAAGGGAAACATCGCTAACCTTGTGAACCCACTGGTTTATGTCAAGGTTAAACCAAAGGGGAGGGAGAAAGTCAAATTTGTCAAGTGTAGCTGGTATAGTCAGGATTTCAAGGTATCCAACATATCATCATTCTTGTAAACACTCATTTTATTTTATCAAACAATACAATGCATTCTGTTGTTTTACATGACGTTTTATGTGTAGCAGAAACCCTCCATCTCGTACCCTCCTTATTTCGAACGTTTAACTATATTCCCATGGTTTATCTCGAACCCCCTGTAACATTTCAGAACCCCAAACAGTTTTTCTTCAGGAGTTCTAGGTAGCGAGGTATTGTACTGTCTTTATGATTACTAGTAAATACGATAAATAATACGTTGCTATTATTAGTAGTAAATACGATAAATTAATAAATATGGTTCATATACTGTCCTTTGCATAGCAAACTTAAAACATGTACTATTTGTCTGTATAACAAATATATCGATTGACTGATCAGTGTACAGTCGTTGTTAAATGGTTGTCGTAAATCTAATTTAAGACCGCATTGGAATATGGGTAATAAATGACCTGATTTCTATATTGCAGAAAATCTTTAGAAATCATGTGGAAAAGCCTGTCATCGTCTATCGTCTGACAGAGGTTGTGTGTGTGTGACTACAAAATTCTTCGTCTTTCGCAGTGAAAATCTAGAGAATGGTTGGGGTTCCTGTGGTGGAAACCATAGGTACGTTTCCTTTCATCATTTCCCATAATCCACTTCAGTCAGCAACTATTTTCAAACTACCTGTAAAACTACTTACAAAACTACTTTAGGCGTAAAACTACTTTGGCGTGCAATGCCTCATGGGCTTGCCTTCCCAGCATCCTTTACGCCATTGTAGGTGAGTTTAAATCCTGTTCTGTGTTCAGTGATATCAGACTTAAACACGACCGTGACTACCCTCCCCATGACCTTGGTCTTGATTGGGGAGCCATACTTGCCGCATCGACGACACCCGACTTGGTTACCCAGTTCGTCATAGAGGGCAATGTAGTCGTTTCTGAAAAATATTCAATGAAATGACATTTAAAGAACGCCTAACCTTAGCAGCTCCTCATTCCTTTCCCCTAAACCTCCCCCTTCCTTGTATCCTATTGAGCCGTTCATATTGTCGTGATCCCTGTGCTCCTCAGAGAGACGCAATGGAGATAGAATTGACTGTTATACTTACACACAATCCTTCTCCAGGTCCATGTGCTCTAGTGTGATGTTAATGGCAGCGTAGTCCTGGGGAACACTAATGGTCCATTTACAATAGGAGTTCTCGGGATAAGGCTTTGGGAAGTTAGGGGACTGGAAACTACCACTGGCATCTGTTAGATTTCTTCCACAAACTAGAACAGTAAGTCACAATACGTTAAATTAGGTGTTATATAACAACTGTCAAAGTCCATTTTTCTCGTGCTCTGATTGGCCGAGAGGGTATCACGTGAACGTGAACAAGTTTCGATGTTTCCCTGGGCAACACTATGTTGTTGACCGGTAATAACAAAACCAGAAGTTGATTAAGCTTTGAAGGCGCGTTTTTGGCAGCGCGCGTTTGCAAATTCATTTATTCGGACATGAAGCAAAAGTCGTGTTTATTGTCAAACTGCTAAGACCAATATACAACATTTATTCCGAGAAAAAGATTGATAACCAACCAGGAATGTCACCAAAAAAGCTGTAACAGTCCTCCGAAAAACTTTCTATGTAAAAAGATCAGTTTGTTGATAGGTTTTGTGCTTGGGATGTCAATAATATTACTCTGATTTATTCATTTACGCTTTGCCTTGGATGCAAAATTCCAAAAGCGTGTTCAGGACCGTTGAAGCGTTGGCGGGCCGTTTGGCTTCGATGTTTTATCGGTTGCAGCTTAAATGAATAAATCAAAATATAATTATTGACATCCCATCAGATGCACCATTTCGGTCTCAGCTTCTATGTTTTAGACCCGACAACGTTTCTTCAATTGACTATATAACAAAACGCTTACTTACTGGAACCTCGGGAAAGCAGTATGTTTTGTGGTCCCTCGACCGCTGATGTTTCCCTCAGCTCCGCTTCGGGAAACATCAGCGGTCTCGGGACCACAAAACATACTGTTTCCCTCGGTCCCAGTAAATAAGTGTTAAATGTTTCCCTGGGCAACGGGCAACAATATGTTGTGGACCGGTAATAACAAAACCGGAAGTTGATTGAGCTTTGAAGGCGCGTTTTTGGCAGCACACGTTTGCTAATTCATTCATTCAGACATGAGGCAAAATTCGTTTTCATTTGCAAACTATTAAGACGAATAAACAGAATTTGTTCTGAGAAAAGGATTGATAATAAGTGTTAATTATTTTATAGTGGTCAAATAGGCACAAAAGACAGCAATTTAAAATGAGATCTAATATTGTCTACTGCTCTTCTAACCATTTTTACCGGAAAAGTAAAACCGCTCGAGAAAAGGATATTTTGTCACTGGTAACCCATTTATTGCTGAGTAATTCAACATACGTATTTCTAATGCTCATTGTCAAAAAGAAAAAATAAACAAACAAACAAACAAACAAACAAACAAACAAATAAATAAATAAATAAATAAATAAATAAATAAATAAATAAATAAATAAATAAATAAATAAATACAAATAAATAAATAAAAAAGTTGTAAAATGCCAAGATACACTAATGGTAGTCTTACCTGTCGGCGTAGCTTTAGTAGTTGGTGTTGCCATGGTTACCGTGACTCCTGCAGTTGGAGCACTTGCCATGTTACGACCTGCCGTTGTTTTGATGTTGGCTGGAATTTAAACGAAAGCGATGTTATAGTGTGAGTTAATGTATATGTATCCTAGCAAGAGAGCTAAAATGATGTCATTGTATCGATAGAAAAGTTTTTCTATAGCAGAAAGGTTTTTCCTGGTTTAAAGTTTATGTTTAAAGGGGTACTTGGATGAAAATCGATGAAAATTTAAAATGACTTGAAACTTAGTTCAATGTTTCTATATCAGTGTGACCAATAGTCACCAAGCAATATATTTTCATCAAATTCCAAAGGTACAGATAAAACGTTATCACGTATTTTAGCATCTACATTGTGTATCTATGACATCATAAGTACAACCCTATTGTTCTTTTCGATCTTAAACCAAAATTTCTTGGTGATAATATGATTAAAATGCAGAATTTTTGGGATAGTAGGTTTTATATTTATCTATATTGGTCGTTAATTGACGTCAGCTTAGGAATTAACCACTTTCCAATTTTGACCTATTTTCATCCAAGTACCCCTGTAAATTGAATCCTGCAGATGGGCGAGGTACTTCCTATGGACTAATTCTCTTTATTTTAGAGAATTACGTTTAAGAATTTCACGAAGTGAAGTATATACTTAGGGAAAAACTGTAAGAAAACTGTATTTGAAAGTGGTACTGCTGATTTTCCTGGAAAGTGTACTTGAAAGGTAAATATTTAAATAGTGAACCATATGTTTTCAAAAGTTTATGAAAAGCTGCGTATCTTTTCGCTCAAAAATGGTATATAAAAGGATAAGGGTTTCGATCTTGCTGCGGAGATTCCGTGTAAAACTTCGTTGTGTACTTCCCCCAGGGACGAATTTAGAGAGGGGGGGGGGGGGGGGTGTGCAGGGGGGTGGGGAGCCCCTTCTGAGATGACTTTGAGTCCTTTTTTCTCAATATTTTTCCAAAACATCCTCTCGGTAGTTTCCAATTTATATGAAGGCCAACTCCCTCCTGAAGACGGTGCATCCCCTCCTGAAGATAATCCTGTCCCCAAAGTGCCTCCCGCCTTAAACTCAACGTCAAGTCATTTTATTATCAGTTACAAGCAAGAACGTACCTATTTGGGGTGTCTCTCTTGTACATTTTACACTCTTCACTGTAACCATATGTATTTCATCTCGTGCGGAATTGTTCTTGGACGAGACACATTTAAACTCCTCGACTCCTTCGCTCCTTCCAGCTTTCAAAACAAGAGACCCGTTCTGGTGGAGTTTCAGATGACCTCTTTGCACTCGATCTGATGTTGGAACCAGTGACCACCATTTGACTTCCTTTAAGTGTCTTGGGTTGGTCCTGTGTTTGGCTTTGCAATCTAGAGTGACTTCGTCCTCGATACAAACCCGGTGTTTGGTAATCGTCGTCTTACCTGTGTTGAAATACATTTTATGTAAAAACTCGCTCTAGTGTGGACAGGTGCGAAATAGCACAGGAAGCCCAATCTTTCTTGTGAATTAAATAAGGAACCAAATATAAAAATATTAGCCTAACGTTCCTGTTCGACACCAAATCACTCCGAATTGCTTTATCGCTGTGCACAAACTTTGAAGGAATAAACAAATACCTGTATTTAGAAACATACAAGGAAATCCCCTTTTCCCTTTCCAAACCTTGGTTAATTGGCTCTAATAGAGATATCACTTTACAGTACGCAAGTATCGTGTTTCTTACCATCACATGCAACAGTAAGTTTTATCACGTGATTATCCTCTGCCCAAATTTCACAGAAGTAATAGGTTTCATCGCCTGCCTGCAACGATTTGATTTCCAAGGATCCATTAGGATGTAGTGTCAGCCTATCTTGAAGCCTACTAGATAAAATGGTTGTTTTCCCAAGCCGTTTGATTGTTGCCAATGGAACCCAGTCATCAGACGAGGTATTTTTGAACTTCCATGTTAGTCTCTTGTCATTCTGGTTGTATCTTGGGCAGTTCAGAATGACATTGTCGCTATGGCAAGCTGCTTGATTAACTTGAGCCAAAATTGGTGTTGCCATGACACCTGTCACAATAAAAATAAACAAAATTTCTGATCATCAAAAAGGCTTGTCTTTCTTTTCAGACATAGAGGAAAGAAGTATCGTGTCTCGCTTCAGCCTCACAACAGAAAACTTGGAGAATAATTCTGTACATTTGTTGGTGTTATTAGTCGAATTACCACAGGTAATACGACTTGAAAAAGGTGTTGGGTTTCGTCAGGGTTTAATGCACAATAGGAAAACCTGACGTCATATGATTGGCGGGGCAGCTGATATAGCTGTAAGGTTTCAAAGCGATTTGGTTTGCAAAGAGCCTTAAAGAAAGCGTATTAATGAACAGCTGATAGCCCGAATATACACGATAAAAGGTGTTTGGTTTGCAATGTGTTATGACAGGTTCACCAGTCTCCGTTTCTGTGGACAGGGAAATATAAGCGATTTTGATGGTTTCAGGTTTTATTCCTGTGTAATCTGATCGGCCGTTAAACCGTGATGATCAACATTTCAACGTTTAAATTTGTCTTCTAAATTCCCTCTTTTCCTTAATCCTCACAACTTTGTGTTCAAATCAATAACATTTTTGAGTTATTTATGCATTTGTGTTGTGTATTTTCTCTCGTTACTTCCAAAAATTGAGGTTTTGGGGCCTCTAAAGTTCGGGGGTCATAAACACTCGTGGGGTAAGAGTAAGAAGGAGTAAAGGCATGCATCTCCGAGCCAAGCGGCCGCCAATTCGCTTAAAATTTCGCTCAAAATTCGCCGTATTTTCAAATCTCGGACTCATCTTCCTCATCAAGGCCAAAGATCAATCATCGAACTACATCCTAGAGAAGTCTTGGTTCCATCCAAGCGAAATAAGTTCTTCAAAATTTACGCGAAATAAAGCATTTTACCTTTCGTACTATGACCTGACTATGGGATCGATGAAAAATTCGGACAGCACCTGTCCCCTACTTATTTTATTAATCTTATTTAAGTCGAATTTGATTAACTTATTATCTATAATCGATAGCTAACGTTTGGCGGGACGGGGATTGGAACCCAATTAGAAACGAATGAGATATTGAAACCGTTTCGGGGGTGGAAGCAGAATAATGAATAATGAACAACGATTTGAGAATGCTTTGGAATAATGAATTATTGCATCTGAAACCAAAGGAATAATTAATAATGACAAGATGAAAAAAGAACAATGAATAACAGAAAACTAGAAAAAGAATAAGGAATAATGGGAAACAGTTAAATGAGGCATTCTTGAAAAAACATGTTTGGGAATAATGAAAAATGGTAGTCTAATTATTCTGCTTCCACCCCCGAAACCGTTGGAGCGTTCGTTTGACCATAGATAACGCCTCTGTCAGCAGATAAGTACAATTTGTAACTCGCTTTATTAACACATAAACACAACGACTTTGTCCGTCCTATATAGTGTCCTTGGTTTGGGTTTTCGTATTTCTTGCATTGGTGTTATTCTTCTCGTTATTGAATAAGGTTGCTCTACGTATTACAATAACCAATTTCTCCAGAACGACGATATTTCTATTTATGCGATCTAAGCTAAACATCTTGTTAACAACCATCTACTGTTCTTGAAGCCAAGGGGATTTCCCTACTTTGATATTCTAGCTAGCTAAACTGAAATTACTCTTGTCAGCAAAATGATAGCAGACTGAAGGCTATAAGCCGACAAATTATTAAAACTAACGCGGTAAAACTGAACCAAAAACTAATTAAAATTGGAAAAGTGTAGCATAACACTTTTTGTCGTCCGAAATAAACACACCAGTAAGCTTCAGTAAGAACGGGTGTAACACGCTTGCCGGGAAGCTGCCATGAAAACCAGTCTATGCATTATGCTAGGTAATTAATTAGGGTAATGCTTATTGGTAATTCGACTTAGCGCTCAATTGAGCGTCTTGTTTTTAAAGAGGGGCAAATATTAGATAAATGACAGAGTTACGCTTTGTACAATAACACCGAAATATGAAATACAGAGTTGAGATGAAAGTTAAATCAGATTTAGTAGTGTAAAAGGTTGGTTTTTAGTGGTTTTACTACACAAACTGAGTGAAATGAAACTTTAGTTTTTAAAGAAATAATAAATTTTGTTCAAGAAAAATGAAAATAGATAAATAGATAATGAATGAGTAAACTAGGACATTCAAAAGAACGCAAAAAAACACCAATTCTTTCTTATCTTAAGAGGAGGTTACTTTAGGAATGCAAGATGGCGGACAGCCCAAAAAATGGCTTTCAAAGACAGGCTTTTCCAGCAGTGAGACAATAGAAAATGGAGCTTTTAACTCGAGATATACCTAGACACCTATAAGAGCTTCAGAATGGGCTGTTATTTTGAGCTTGATCTCCAATACTTTGACCAAATATCGAACTCCGATGGAGTACTTGAAAACTGAAGCTCTCGCGACTCGTAGCAATTCCTTTGAGCTGGAAATCTACGAATTTCTCACCCTACATGTTGCTAAACGAACGCATATAGAGGCAAGTCAATTATATTTTTCATTCAAGAATTCAAGAGATCTTGAGACGTTTTTGTAATGAATTTTAACACAATTCTGGCCAGACAATTTATTTATATATTTTCATGGAATCAAGGCTCTATTTGACCTGATGCGTTTGGTCACGTAATAGATAAAACATCTGAAACATGAACGCCGAAAAAATACACGATTTGTTATTGTGTCAAAAACGTCGTTGTAGAAGTCTTTACAGCAAACAATTGAGATATATAGTGAAATAAAAAGTTGAATAAACTGGTATATTTTTGCATGTTGGGATAAAGGCAAACACTAAGCTGCTGACAGACAAATTGACTAATCAGATATTCTCTAAAAAGGTCAAAAAAGGTCTTTATTATGTTACGGTTAAGTGAAGAATGCGTGAAACGGCTCGGGGAAGAGTACGCACGGGGCCGGTCACTGAAGGGCTCCCGGGGCACGAGTGAACGCACGTGTGCGTCTAGTTATCGAGTAAGATACAGTGCTGTTACAACGAAGATACAGTTCTACAATGCCTGTTTAAAACGGTCTTTTGAATTGTACAAAGTGGTTATCCTGAATTTTTATTCGAATTTAGCAACTTTCAAGCTGAATTTAAAGAATTATATTATAAGACATTGAGCGAAAGAAGGACTAAAACTCGTTGTTGATTCAAATTTTCACTTTGGATTAACACTTTTATCCAACTTTTATTAATCAAAACCACTTACAAATAACCTAAACTTTCTGAAAGTTTTAACTTTGGCTTTGTACAACCATTATTCTTCAGCTAAATAGTTTTTGTTGCCCAATGCTTGAACGTGAAAGAAATCTCCTCTTAACTGAATAGTAATAACCCGGAGAAAAAATAAATGATTACAAAAGATTACTGACCTTGAAGAATAATCATCACCCAAGCGATTGTCTGCACGGTACTTGTGGCGAAGTCCATCATGTAATAATCGGCAGCAGTCTTGTTGTCTTCTATGAGTTAATGCGTTAATGAGTTAAGGTCAGTATTGCTGTCCCCTTATATATATCAACCAATGCGGAATTAAGGGCTTGTCTGCGGTTAACTGGATCATCGGCAGATACAAAGCAATTTAGTCTCACAATAAAACAATATTTCTAACAAAATGTGAATGTTATTCACATTTTATCTCGAATATGTTTATGGTATAACCTTTTCATTTCAAGAATAAAGCTAAGGGAATTTCTGTAGTTCAATATTAAATCGATAATCTTTTTGCTTTTAATTAGGGAAATATCCCCTACTTTACTTAAACTTTCATTTTGGGATACGGGATCTTTTTTGTGGCACACACTAACTAAATGAAGAGAGCATAAATATGCTCTCTTGGCTAAATTCTTAACAGATGATACAACCGACACAACTGACTGACCTGTCCTAAGCTCAGAAACATAAAGCTTATTAAATTGAAGAGGTTTTCCTATGACAATAAATAAAGTCTTATCGTCATTAAGTTTGAAGCACGTCTGTCGCCATCCATGTTTTGAATATCATACATATATCCTGCTGCAAGGCTTGCATAGTATCATCCTGATTTGTGGAGATGAATCAGGCTTGAAAGACAGGCATAATTTTCTACGGGGAAGCGTACGTATCCCACTATAGGGAGTACCCTCGGGACTTTTTTTACGATATTTATTACATTTTCAACAGTACAATACATACATCAAATACATTTAAATATATCACACATGTACAAATTTTCTTTTTTTATAATTCATAGTTAATCTTTTTACATAGTAAATAATACAACAACAAACACACACACAAAGAACACTATTATAGGACTTAATAATATATCTTTGGGATTTAAAATATGAATGTAACTTTATTTCTCTTTTACGTTTTTACTCTTGTTTAAATCCCCAGTTATGTACCAATGGAAGTGGCGTGATCTCTAGGGTTAACTCGAGATCACGCCCTTCCGCTTTGAACGGTCCTTTTTTTCCTTGTGTTTTTTCCCCTCGCACGTCCGTGGACATAAATTTTCCCTATTTTGTCATACTTTTTTAGATATGATGTCATACGGGACCTCATTTTTTGCTACTGTGTACTTTTTCATAGTGGCTAACCGTCGCCTAAAATTCCCTTAATGCTTTATTGTAGTTGTTGGCTTTTTGACATGTAAAGAAACAATTTTCCACAAAATGAACAAGACATTTTCGAAGTTATTTCCATTATACCCTATTAAAATGCTCTCTAAATTTAGATCTGGAAATTAAGTTAATTTGTACACATTTTAACCAGTTTCGAACTAGTTTAAAATAACATTTTTTGGTCTCACTACATTCTATAAAGAAATGCTGAATTGCTTTATTTTGCTCTAACTACTGAGTAAAGACTACATTTTGGCGATTTGACAATCTTCAATAAAAACAACTCCTGGTTTAAGTAAAGACTATTCAAAGTCCATTTGAATTGGTAATATGGTCCCTGGGGACTGCATATAAATGAGAACAATTCTTGTAATTAATGCAGTTCATTCGAGTTGCGACGAAGAACGGTTGGCGACCCACCCACCCACCCACTTTAGCGAGTAAGTCGGGTTCAAAGTTGCCAAATAATCTTTGTTGGCACTTCGCCTGGCTTTGGTTGGTTCCATACCTCATTATCATACTCATGAATAACAATACACAGGGAAGAATATTACACAATTCAGTGTTGAACATTTTGAACTTTGAAATCAGCCGGAAAGGGACTCAAACCTTGCAGTTAATTTTTACAATAGTTAATTAAAACTGTCGTCTCCGTGACCAGGAAAAGGTCAGCTCGCAGCTGATTCCTGAACCAATTAATGAAGTCTTTAAAAGCTAAAAGTCTCCGAAGCAGATTTTGTCGGAGCTCTAAACAGTCTCTAGCTAGTTTAAGGTGACTGGAAAGCAAGGACAAAATTTTCCTGTTGTCTCAAGCTTCTGTTTGCTTTTTGAACAAGTGAATGCGGAGATACAGGACAGATTGCCATTACTGAAATTGAATCCTACGACGGTAAAAAGGGGCAACCTTGTATCCGTATTGGACTAATGGTATCATTGAGAAAATGAAATAATAGATACATAACTTGTTGACAACAAAGTTCATATCATGGAGTGCAAGAAAAGAACTTGCCAGTAACAAAATTAGAAATTGTCATTGGAATTTCTGATGTGTGACCAGTAGACATGTGATACGTTTATAGTGGTTTAGGTGTTTATGTGGTGTTTGTCGCCGGTCTCTTACTCCCTAAACCGATGTATGTCTTATGTGAATCAGAACTTAGCTTTCTTCTAAATTGTTATTGTACTTGATCCAGACAGCGTTTTTTCGTGAAGTGACGAATACGTTTAAGGAGGTATCTCGAAAATTGACCCAAAACGTACTACAAATAGTCATGAACAACTTCTACGAGCTACGCCCTCTAACAACCTGCTACTCACTGTTTGCATGAAGCTGCAGAAAATGTTGCGAAGTTAAAAGACGATTCATCAACACAGTGTAACAATGCACAACTTAGCCTCATCTAGCCTGGAAACGTCTAAAGCAACAGCTGCTGCCTTTATTGAACCAAGGTAAACGGCTCAGTTAAACTGTGGTTGCCAACACATATATATTGTAAATGTGTGTGTGAATAAAAGTTCAGTTCAGTTTTTCAGACGTGCCGTGCTAATAAATAAAGACCACAAATAAATATGTGCCTTTTAGAAGTATTCAATTTTCCAATTATACAACCTCAACTTCTCAAAGCCTATCAGTTAGTGTTTTAACTTTCTTACTTTTCCTCCTCAAAGTCTGCAACAAAGCACTGCCATAAAGTCGCTAGCAATTTAATTCGATGCTCAGCAACAGATGCTTCAGATGGTAGACAAGTAATTAGACATGAAATACAGGTTTAGAAGTCAGAACACGAATGTTTAGTTTAAGTTTAGTTAGTTTAAGTATATTCCAGCACCTGCCAAAGTAGCTCCCCTACTGGTTGGAATACATGATTTTAAGGCTTCATTCACCAACAGTTTTCAACGCTAATCCGGCCGCAGACCGACGTTATTGCTGGAACGTCTCCAAATAAATGGAAATGGGGCCAACGGTTTAACCTTCATATCTGAGGAGACATGAAGGTCTAACCACTTGCAGATGTAATTTCAAAGGCAGCACCTTCTCCTCAATTATTTAAAGACTCTGAGGCCCTGTTCACACTACAGTTCTAGATCGATCTGAGATCGATCCAGCTGAAGCGATGTGCTAGACTGGATCGATCTCAGATCGATCTAATGCTGTAGTGTGAACAGGTCAGGTCCTCAGTGTTGGTCGGGCCGGGAATCGAACCCGACCTCCCGCACGAGAGACCAACGCTCAACCAACTGAGCCAACCGGGCGGCGAATAAAGGTAGTTAGAACCGCAAATACACAGGCAATTCTGCAACATCTGTGGTGTTGTCACTTTAGGCTATTGTGGTGAACGCAGTCATTGTACTTTTAATTACAGAGTTTATTTTGCCCACAACAACCAGGGTCAAGACCGTAGCAATTATTTAAGCAATAGAAGATAGTTTCTATGACTCTACCGGTGAAATAGAGCACGCGTGATGTTGGGAGAAACACGAGAAAAGTTACGGCTCGTGATTTTCAAACTTTTTCGAGTGTTTCTCCCAACATCACAAGTGCTCTATTTCACCGGTAGAGTTATAAAAACTATTTTCTATTGATTTTATGATATAGCAAGAGGTATTTTAAGAACGATCAAATTGTGTTATTTTCTGATCAAAACTAAAATTCTCAAAACTTGCGCAAATGTAAGCCAATCACTGACATTTGTCGTACTACTATTGACTAATAAGTGTGACTGAAAGCGGCGTTTTTGATAAAACAGCTTGACAACTTTCATTGAAAGAATTCAGCAAAAAATATGTTGAAAAGGGAGTTTTCTGTTTTTATAATGGAACAATGACTCGAAAATAGACGAAAAGGCTAAATATAACTTACAATTCTTCAAGAGAAGTAAGACAACTCCTTCCCTCCACTAGTCTGAGGGTTCAACTTGGGCAAGTGATAGTACCCTCCAGCCTTCCTACCTAGGGTTACAGGTTCAGACATCGGCAGCAGGGTGTCCGATGGTGTAAGCGGCAGATGAGCTTACCGGCCAATGGCGTGAACACCAGATGGCATGCAGAGGAGTCTCAACAAGCTGAGACCAATGGATGGCATCAACTAGCAAGTGAGCTGATACTGCGGGGCATCCTCATCGTCAGCAATGCTTGTTGCACTTTTGTGTACCGCATTGTACTAGGCGCTGTGGACCAGAAAGGCAGTCTGGTGCAGGCACAACACCAACTGGCTTATGGAACTGTGCAAGGCGTTTTGTTTTTGAGTGTGGAGGACGTCCTGTGGCGATGGAGTGTATGCGACGGCAGCAGGCTTGAGTAGCTGGAAGCTGCTAGCAAAAACTCTGCACGCAGGCGGCTCGTATATGATGGTCGCAACTTTAGCTGACCCCTGAGTACCAGCTTGTTGAGGCAGCAATGCGAGTGTCCAGGCAGCCCTTTTTAGGGATAGCACTGCCTGCCCTGTGATGGGAAGCCCCTAGAAAAGGTGGGGTAAAAAAATGCGTACTCAGAAAACACCTGGCTGGCTAGCCGCGGTCAGCGGGACTTCACCTAAAGCGGTAAGAAATCAAAGACAAGAAAGATAACTGTTGCAACATGGAATGTGCGAACAATGATAGATAAAGATAATCGACTAGAACGAAGAACAGCCCTGATTGCAAGGGAATTGCATCTGTGTAGCATCGACATTGCAGCCCTCCAAGAAACACGTCTTGAGGGACAGGGACAAATCCAAGAAGCAGAATACACCTTCTTTTGGGTTGGCAAGACAACTGGGCCTAGAGAAGCTGGTGTTACCCTTGCAGTTCGTAACACCATTACCAAGAAGTTGACATCACTTCCCATAGCAATCTCTCCCAGACTTATGTCTCTGAGACTGACGATTGAGAAAGCACGCTACCTGACTCTTCCTTTTATGAAGACCTTACTCAAATAGTGTTAAAGGTCCCTAGAGAGGACAAGCTCCTTATATTAGGTGACTTTAACGCTCGAGTAGGTACCGATTGGGAAACCTATACGGGCATTATTGGCAAATTTGGAAAGTCAAAAAAGAACTCTAATGGGGAACTTCTGCTGAATTTCTATGCTCAACTAGAACTCAGCATTACCAACACGTTTTTCTATCAACCTGCCAAGAACTATTTCACCTGGAAGCACCCCCGCTCAGGTCACTTCCACTTGCTTGACTATGTCATCACGAGAAAGTCAGACTTAGCAGATGTACTATGCACAAAGGCTATGCGTGGACCAGAGTGCTCTACTGATCATCTGATTATCTTGTAAGATGTCAGCTCAAAATGAAGATCTCTCTGCCTCGCAGGAAAACTCCTGTAGGTGTCAAACCTAAGAAACAAACATTAGCAAGCTGACTGATCCTAATAGTTGTCAAGAGCTATCAAAAGCGATAGATGCTGCACTGAAGAATGTTCAACTGGCTAGAGATGAGGATGTAGAGCAGTCCTGGATTTCACTGAAGGATGCAGTGTACTCTGCAAGTAAGGAAACTCTAGGTCATCCCCACAGGAAAACCCCTGATTGGTTTTGGGAGCATGGCGATGAAATTGAGAAACTCCTTAAAGAGAAGAAAAGTAAGCATCTTAAACACCTACAGGAGAATTCTGAGAGGAGCAAGAGTGCACTAGCCGTAATCAAGACCAAGGTGCAGAGGGAAGTGAGATTCCTTAAGAATGATTGGTGGCAGAGGAAAGCTGAAGAACTGCAGAGATGGCTGACAACAATAAATATCGTCGACTGTTTGCCGGGCTGAAAGCCATCTATGGACCCAAGAGCAATGCTGTTGCCCCAGTGAATTCTGCGGATGGTAATAAGCTGCTCACAGTCCTTCAAGATATCAAGGCCAAATGGAACGAGCACTTCAACAGCTTACTAAACCAAGAAGGATTTGCACACCCAAATGCATGTCAACAGCTGAAGAGGAAGCCCACAAGGAATGAGCTGTGTGGGGAAATCAGTATGGAGGAACTCAAGAAAGCTCTGAAGTAAACGGCAAATGGCAAAGCACCTGGTCTGGACGGTATTTCCTCAGATATCCTGAAAAATGGTGGAAAAAAGTTGTGCAAAGCTCTACTAGACCTGTTCAACAGATCTCTACTGTCTGGTACTGTACCCCAAGACTCTCGAGATGCTTTAATCGTCACCATCTACAAGAGAAAGGGCGACCGTGCAGAATGCGGAAACCATCGGGGAATATCACTACTGGTCATAGCTGGCAAAGTTCTTGCCAAGATTATTTTGAACAGATTGAAAATCATTTCGGGAGAAGTTCTCCCTGAATGTCAATGTGGATTCCTGGCTGGTCGTTCTACTTCCGACGTGATCTTCACTCTGCGGCAGCTCCAAGAGAAGGCTGCAGAGCAGCACCAACCAATATATGTAGTATTTGTTGATTTCACAAAGGCATTTGACGCCGTCGACCGCACAGCCCTCTGGAAGGTCCTCAATACCTATGGATGCCCTGACAAGCTTGTTAACATCATCAAGCAGTTCCACTATGGAATGAAGGCACAAGTCTCAGTCGGCGGTGAACCCAGTGATGCCTTTGTGGTCAACCATGGTGTGAAGCAATGGTTCGTACTGGCTCCAAGTCTTTTCTCCCGCTACCTCACAGAGATACTATGAATGAAGGGCTCAACAAGGGTGTGTTCATCCGCACAAGGACCGATGGCAAACTGTTCAACCTTGCCCGGCTTCGTGCCCACACAAAAACACAGGAGATGTGCATCAGAGAACCGCTCTATGCTGATGATGCCGCCCTCGTGGCCAGCAATGCAGTTGATATGCTGCAGATTGTGGACCGTTTCTCCTCTGCAGCTGATATGTTTGGATTGAAAATTAACATCTCCAAAACCGAGGTACTCTATCAACCTCCTCCAAGGTCCACTGTGTTACCAGAGATGATTACAGTCCATGATAAGCCACTCAAGACAGCTGAGTCTTTTACCTACCTGGGCAGCACCGTCACCAACACAAACTCCTCTGATCTGGAAGTGGAAAGAAGGATTCTATCTGCATCGAAGGCATATGGCGCGCTGCAAAGGAGACTCTGGAGCTCTCACGACATCAGCACAAAAACTAAAGTGAAGGTTTACTCAGTTGCAGTCGTCCCCTGCCTGCTCTACTCTATGGAGTGTGTGACTCTTTACCGTAGACACATCAAGGCCCTGACAAGAGTTCAGCTTCGCCATCTGCGCTCCATCCTCAAGATCAAATGGCAAGATCGCATACCAGATATTGAGGTACTGCGACGTGCAGATACAGTCAGCGTTGAAGCTCTTATAACTGTATCACAGCTTCGCTGGGCAGGGCATGTATGTCGAATGCCCAACAGTAGACTGCCAAAATCTGTGTTTTATTCAGAACTACAACAAGGCAAAAGAAGCCAAGGAGGACAAAAGCTGCGATACAAAGATGTTTTAAAGCGCCACATGAAGAGAACAGGTATTTCATACGATACCTGGGAAGAGGATGCTCTCCAGAAAGTCAAATGGCGTGGACTACTAAAGAAAGCCTCAGCAGCCATAGAAGATATTCGTCAGAAAGAATACCAACGTGCACATGACCGCCGTCACACAGTAGCTGTGTCAGGCTCTTTCCAGTGCAGCGGCTGTCAACGATCTTGCAGATCCCTTGCGGGTCTCAAAGCCCATATAAGAGCCTGTCCAAAATAACTCAACTCAAGACTGTCGTCTTCGATAACGAAGGACAGCCATACATATACAATTCTTCAAGATTTGGAAATGTTTAATACTTGCTTTCAACGAATCAAGCCCAGCGATTTACAGGTTAAGGATTTTGCTGGTAAACGAGAAGCTGTTGATTTGATCTGTTGATCTGTTGGCTGACACCGATAGCTTGTGTCAAAACATCTCTACACTGGCGTAGTTGGTTCATACGAAGGATGATTGAACAAGTTGTCTCGTGGCGACAGTCAGTTTTGGAAATCTTCGCCTCTCTTTGTAAGTAAGAAACAAAACTTTGTTCAATGAAAAATAACTCTTATTGATCGAAACTAATCTGGGAGAAAAAACAATTTTCTATGTTGTGAATTCTAGTTCCATAAAATTGGTTTATACTGGCGTCGTTGGCAAGTTCATGCTCAAACAAGTCATTTTCTATGAATATTTACGTTTATTGTAATTGTCCGACCACGAGGCTTAGTTTGTAAATTTAAACGATAAATGGAATGATGGACAGTGTTTTCTGGTTTATTCTAAGTTTTGGTCTCCTAACTAAAGTGAAATTTGTAAATAGACGTTTTGGTATAATCATTCGTCAGAAAACCATGTCTTTACCGGTGAAATAGAGCATAGATTTTGGTGGTCTCTCAGCCAATCGGAACGTGTGTTATAATTGAGCTATATTATAAAATTGTATAGAGCATAATCGGGATCAAAACAGCAGCAATGTGAGAAACGTAATAACCCAGCTACTACTACCCCCTCCCTCCCCCAATCCCACCCCCTCCCTCGTGGGGCAGCGTTGCGGAGCTTGGTTTATGTGTGACACAAACGCAGTGTTGCGAAACTTAGCTCACGTGTGACAATGAGAGCTGATGTCATGAGAGTATCAGGTAATACTAGCAAAGCAGGAGACTGCAAAAAACAAAAGGAAGTACAACGCTTGGGCGTCAAAGTACATGCTTTTGTTGCAAACACTATTGAACTGTTTCCTTCATGAAACTCAACAATCAGTAAAGTTTTGCAAAAACGTAGAGGCGGAGCCACACCTTCAACCACTGGATAATGAAATTTTACAATCGAACAAATCAAACTAGGCTGAACTATGCTATGCGCAGTAGAGTTGCGCACTGCAAAACTACGGAATTACCTTAAGCAGTCAGCAGATCTTAAGGGGAAAGCTTTCTCGTTTAATAGTCCAGTTCATTCCATTTGCTTGAAACGCAATATTTATGCAGGGTTAGTCTCCCTGATTTTCGCATTCGGTTCATTTTCAACAATTTATATGTTTTTCTCTGTAATTTTAGAATAATTTGCTCGGACTCGAGGCTAATCCTGGTTTTGTGCTGATCCGTTGTCTAATTTACAGCGGTATCGTGAAACTCGAAAAGGACTATTAGCACAAACTGATCAAAATCATCGGACATAGAACCTGAGACCGGAATGGCTCCTGGGTACACTGAAAACTACTCATTAGATTTTCGTGTTTGGTTAGTGCATGCGTTAGATAATTGCGTCTGGTAAACCAAAATATGTCTCAGTAGCTGTTTGAAACACGTGCACGCGATCCTTTAAAATGATCTAATCAACCGATTTCCCGATGTGCTTTCGGTCTAGGCTTAGAGAACTATGTTCAGTGATTATGAAAAGGTCAATGTTTGTGCAATTAGCTATAGTTTATAGAACCACAAAACCTTTAAGCTAGGTCTATACTAACACGGATAAATTAGAAATTAATGTCTTTTTTGTTGTCGACACTGAAACAGAGTTTACTGTGTCGTCTTACCGGAAGTCAAAACTTTTTCCCGCCAAAAAAGCGCGCGCGCCCGCCCGCCAAACACTAATGGTACCACCATGCACCACCAAAAAAGCAGTTTTAGTCGTTTTATTGTTGACTGAATTGAAGGCCTATCTGCTAACAAATATGTGCTTTCAAAATTATGGGTGAACGTAACTCGGACTCATTCTTATTCATCTTTTCGGTCTGTGTTTTCTTTTTAAACAGAATGAAAAACTTTAATTCCAAGTGGAGTTTGAGAGTGGGATCTTGAGGGAAGGGAAACATCGCCAACCTTGTGAGCCCACTGGTTTATGTCAAGGTTAAACCAAAGGGGAGGGAGAAAGTCAAATTTGTCAAGTGTAGCTGGTATAGTCAGGATTTCAAGGTATCCAACATATCATCATTCTTGTAAACACTCATTTTATTTTATCAAACAATACAATGCATCACTCTTGTTTTACATGACGTTTTATGTGTAGCAGAAACTCTACATCTCGTACCCTGCGTATCTCGTACATTTTACTATATTCCCATCTCGAGCCCCTTGTAACATTTCAGAACCCCTGACAGTTTTTCCTCAGGAGTTCCAGGTAGCGAGGTATTCTACTGTCTTTATGATTACTAGTAAATACGATAAATAATACATTGCTATTGATATTATTAGTAGTAAATACGATAAATTAATAAATATGGTTCATATACTGTCCTTTGCATAGCAAACTTAAAACATGTATTATTTGTCTGTATAACAAATATATCGATTGACTGATCAGTGTACAGTCGTTTCTTAAATGGTTGTCGTAAATCTAATTAAAGACTGCATTGGAATATGGGTAATAAATGACCTGATTTCTATATTGCAGAAAATCTTTAGAAACCATGTGGAAAAGCCTGTCATCGTCTATCGTCTGACAGAGATTGTGTGTGTGTGACTACAAAATCCTTCGTCTTTCGCAGTGAAAATCTAGAGAATGGTTGGGGTTCCTGTGGTGGAAACCATAGGTACGTTTCCTTTCATCATTTCCCATAATCCACTTCAGTCAGCAACTATTTTCAAACTACCTGTAAAACTACTTACAAAACTACTTTAGGCGTAAAACTACTTTGGCGTGCAATGCCTCATGGGTCGGTCTTCCCAGCATCCTTTACGCCATTGTAGGTGAGTTTAAATCCTGTTCTGTGTTCAGTGATATCAGACTTAAACACGACCGTAACTACCCTCCCCATGACCATGGTCTTGATTGGGGAGCCATACTTGCCGCATCGACGACACCCGACTTGGTTGCCCAGTTCGTCATAGAGGGCAATGTAGTCGTTTCTGAAAAATATTCAATAAAATGACTTTTAAAGAACGCCTAACCTTAGCAGCTCCTCATTCCTTTCCCCTAAACCTCCCCCTTCCTGGTATCCTATTGAGCCGTTCATATTGTCGTGATCCCTGTGCTCCTCAGAGAGACGCAATGGAGATAGAATTGACTGTTATACTTACACACAATCCTTCTCCAGGTCCATGTGCTCCAGTGTGATGTTAATGGCAGCGTAGTCCTGGGGAACACTGATGGTCCATTTACAATAGGAGTTCGCGGGATAAGGCTTTGGGAAGTTAGGGGACTGGAAACCACCACTGGCAGCTGTTAGATTTCCTCCACAAACTAGAACAGTAAGTCACAATACGTTAAATTATTAAAATTACTTTTATACAGTCAAAGCTAGTAGTAGGTTTGCGTAGATCACAGAGATTTTATTTGACCCGTGAAACAAAAAGTGCGGTTATTTTATAGCGGTCAAATAGGCACAAAAGACAGCAATTTAAAATGAGATTTAATATTGTCTACTGCTCTTCTAACCATCTTCACCGGAAAAGTAAAACCGCTCGAGAAAAGGATATTTTGTCACTGGTAACCCATATTGCTGAGTAATTCAACATACGTATTTTGAATGTTCTTTGCCAAAAAATAATAATAAAAGTGGCGAAATGCCAAAAATAAAGTCCCAGAAAAGAATACGAAGTTGTGAAAATACACGGCAAATGGTCAAAATCTGGACACTTGACATCCTGAATTACTCCGTGAAAGGGCTAATTCAAAATGCTAGCACTATATGTATGCTTTTGTTCTAATTTCCATGTTTTCGTGTTTGTCTCGCGACAGTGACGTCTATTTATATTTTATAAGGTATTCGAGTGAAAGTGAAATTCATTCGTCTCAGTGTGCTTCGTTTGTTTAATCGACTGATTCATCAAAACAATTCTATTCATTTCTTAATTCGAAGACAAAATATCATTTTATGTTAATTTTTTGGCTTCCCGTTTCCCGGGAAGGGGGAGAGAGGGGTGGGGCATTGGGGTACTCCTTCCGGTTTTGGGTAGGGATATGCCGCCGAGCCCCTCAATCCCTTAATTGTTCCAGAGCAAAATTTCCAAAATCAATACCCTGTTCCAGAGTGAATACTCTAAAACAATACCCTGTTCCAAAAAGACATATAAACATTTTTGAGGTTTTTTTAATTACACATAAGGGATTTTAACATCAAGTTCTTTACTCTGGTTTCCTGACTCATTTTTTTCCTTAAAAGTTGACGTGTAGTTACGAACTTTGTTAAATAGGTACCTCGTTCCAGAGACTCCCCCGTCCCATTTGCATTTTATGCATATCAGTAATTCAAAATAACATCTTTAAGTACGCACTAAGGGATAGAGTTGGGTTTCCTGTGTAATCCCCGTCTGTTTACACAGGGAATCCATTCCAAGTAATCACAGTGATAAGCTTGCTAATGGCAATTACATTGATCAAAGATAGAGTAACTGATAGCCTTACCTTTTGGTGTAGGTTTAGTAGTTGGTGTTGCCATGGTTACCGTGACTGCTGCAGTTGGAGCACTTGCCATGTTACGACCTGCCGTTGTTTTGATGTTGGCTGCAATTTAAACGAAAACGATGTTATAGTGTGAGTTAATGTATATGTTTCCAAGCAAAAGAGCTAAAATGATGTCATTGTATCGATAGAAAAGTTTTTCTATAGCACTGAAACAGAAAGGTTGAAGTTTATTTTTAATTTGAATCCCGCAGATGGGCGAGGTACTTCCTATGGACTATCGGGACAAGGAGTATATTTCACAGGCTTGAGATATCGTAAGAATTTTACGAAGTGAAGTATGTACTGAGGAAACGATTTTACGAGTGGAAGTATATAGAGTAAGTCAAGAGAAAACTGTATTGCAAAGTGATACTGCTGATTTTCTTGGAAACTGTACTTAAAATGTGAACCACAATCTTTCAAAAGTTTATGAAAAGCCGGGTATCTTTTCTCTAGGGAAAGGGTTTCGATCTCAGGGCGGTGATTCCGTTCAAAACTTGGTTGAGTTCTTCCTCCCCCCAAGTGCCTCCCACCTTTGACCACCTTAACAAACTAAACGTCAAGTCATTTTTCTATCGTTACAAGCAAGAACGTACCTATTTGGCGTCTCTCTCTTCTACATTTTACACTCTTCACTGTAACCATATGTATTTCATCTCGTGCGGAATTGTTCTTGGAGGCGGCACACCTAAAGTCCTCAACTCCTTCATTCCTTCCTCCTTTCAAAACAAGAGACCCATTCTGGTGGAGTTTCAGATGACCGTTTTGCACTCGATCAGATGCTGCCACCATCGACCACGATGTATCGCTGTCTTTCTTGTGCCATTTGACTCGCTTTAAGTGTCTTGGGTTGGTCCTGTGTTTGGCTTTGCAATCTAGAGTGACTTCTTCCTCGATACAAACCTGGCGTTTGGTAATCGTCGTCTTACCTGTGTTGGAATACATTTTATGTAAAAACTCGCTCTAGTGTGGACAGCTGCGAAATAGCACAGGAAGCCCAATCTTTCTCATGAATTTAACACAGGGAACCAAGTGTAAAATGTAAATTAATAGGCGTATCATATTGGGCTTAACGTTCCCGGCTGTTAGACACCAAGTCACTGCGAAATGCTCTGTCGCTGTACAAACTTTGAAGAAATAAATGAATACCTTTGTTTAAAAACATACACCCAGGTAAGGTAGAGCTATTTAGGGCCCTTGGCAAGTGCATTTGCCGAGACAACAAATAACTAAAGGTTGTTGTGGTTTCTCAGTAATAAATACAGTGGTATTGTACCTCTATTATCTCGTGACCTTGCCTGGTGTTATCCTATAAACAGGCTCTTGGGAGAGAGGGGAGGGGAGAAGGAGAGGGGAGAAGGAGGGAATGGGTTTGGGGAAGGGAGAGAAAGTTTGGAAGGGAAAATTCCTCCTCCCAATTTCCCTTGCCAAACTCCTTCCCTTCGTCCTTCCCAGAGCCAGGATAGCATGGTGACCGCTTAATGGAGATATCCGTAAATTTATAGCCATGATACAGTAGGAAGAAAGTTTTGACGAGACCTGGGTTTGTGTCTGCTTAATGAGGCGTCTACTTAATAGGAGTACCACCTACAGTACGTAAATATGATGTTTCTTACCATCACATGCAACAGCCAGTTCTATCATGTGTGTAACCCTCGCTCCATTCGTACTAACCATACACTGGTAATGGGTTTCATCGCCTGCCTGCAAAGATTTGATTCCCAAGGATCCATTAGGATGTAGTGTCAGCCTGCCTTGAAGTCTACCAGATGGAAACATCTTTGTTTTCCCAGATTTGATTATTGCCAATCGTTTCCAGCCACCAGACGAGGGATCTTTGAATCTCCATCTTAGTCTGCTTGCCTTGTCACTCTGGTTGTAGCTTGGGCAGTTCAGAATGACATTGTCGTTATGGCAACCTGATTGATTGACTTGAATAAAAATCCCTGTTGCCATGACACCTGTCACAAGAAAAGTAAACAAAATTTCTGAGCACCAAAAAGGCGTATCTTCTCTTCAGACATAGAGGAAAGAAATATCGTGTGTCGCTTCAGCCTCACCACGTGGAACTTGGGAATGATTTTGTGCATTAGTTCCTGTTATTTTACATTCAATTCACTTTTCACGCACCTCCTGTAACGACAACTGATTCGATTTACTAGGAACTTCCGTAGACGTCATAGGACATTGCATGACATAGCATAACCGGTAGCCATAGTGGGAATACGACACCACGTTATAATTTTGCATGTCATGCACAAAGGAAACATTTCCAGACAATTGTCTGAGAGAAACGATGTGTATTACCGGTTACAATAACTTTACCAATTGCTTTTCTATCAAGGGAGGGGCTGGTACTTGGGTGACAACATCTCCACGTGGTTGCAAAAGTCATAATATAGGAATAACAATTTTGTTTTTAAAGTGGGGCAAATATTAGATGAATGACAGAGATACGCTGAGTACAATAACACTGAAAATACAAAATACAGAGTTGAGATGAAATTTAAATCAGATTTAGTAGTGTAAAAGGTTAGTTTTTAGTGGTTTTACTACACAAGCTGAGTGAAGTTTGTTTTTAAAAATAAGAGATTTTAATAAAGAAAAACGAAACATATAACAAATATACAAGTAGATTATGAATGAGTAAACACAAGATATTCAATAGAACGTAAAAAAAACCAATTCTAACAGTGATAGTCAGGAGAAAAGATACAACGCGCAAATTGCGAAAGATTACTGACCTTGCAGAATAATCGTACAAGCTAATGCCTGCATGGTAGCTATACCAGGTCTTGCGGCGAAGCCCATCGTGTAATAATCTGTAGTAGTCTTGATTGCCGTTGCTAATCTGGCCACACTTGGTTAAATCCCCCGGTTTATATACCCAGCATCCTGACCTAAAATAACTGATTACTAACGCGTTATGTCACGCTGTCACGCTAAGTTTGTGAGTCCTGCTGAAGAGGCACGTGTTGGTATTTTTGAGGTTTCCGATCTGCGGAAGGGCGTGATCCATAGGGTTATAATTATCTGGATGGGTGACGAAAAGTATGCAACGAAGATAGATACGAAGAAATTTAGTCTCTAATCAAGATACCTAATTTTCAACGCGTGTCAGCAATTTTAAAACAATATTTCTAACGAAATGTCAATGTTATTCACGTTTCACCTCAATATGTTGATGGCATAAGCTTTTCATTTCAAGAGTAGACAGGTAGAGCTAAGGGACTTTCTTTAATTAAATATTAGATAATCTTGTGCTTTTAGCTTGCTTGCACCGGAGGACAGAAAGAGAAAGTGTAAACGACTCAATCTTATCGCGTGTGTAACTTTGTCCGCGATAACCTAAGGGAGTGTTTACATGGCACTAGGATCATCCTAGCAGGCGAATCATCCTACCTGCTCTCCATTTACTGCATTCTTATAGTACATGGAAATTTGTGTCTTCACTTCGGGCACTAGGATCATCCTACTAAACAGAATGCAGTAAATGTATAGCAGGTAGGATGATTCGCCTGCTAGGATGATCCTAGTGCTAGGATAATCCTAGAGTCATGTAAACACCCCCTAAGACCTCGAGCAGAATTTTGTGATGAGCTCGAGTTTTCCGGTTTCATTTATGATGTAGCGCGGGTGTATTATAAAGTTTGTAGGCTCTGACTTGGATTATTCGGCATTCTTTAGTTTGTTTGTTTTGTTTGTTTTCTTGTGTTTTGTTTTTTTGATTATTTGTTTGCTTGTTTCAAATATATTTATCAAGTTATGATCCTCATTACCGTGTAAAATTGCAAACATTTGCTAGCAATATTTTCTTTGTGCTGCTTGTCCTCACATTAAACCTTCATTTCTTTTTTTTTCGTTCTTTACTTACTACCTTTAATGGCAGTACAATAAGTAAAATTCAGTTCTAAAATTAGCAGAATACAGTTTTGAGCTCTTTGTTCGTTTCGGCTCAGTCTTTGCATTCGTTTTACCGCTAACATTTCCCCTTTACTTCAGTTATTGATGACTCACAAGTAGGTCAAGAATATCCCAAGCTAAGTGTCTTTCACTTTCTTATGCGTCTGATGCATATGTTCTAAATTTGGAGATGCTTCAGCAAGATTGTCTAAAATAACTCCTTTGCTGTGCACCAAGCGGAATCTGCGGGCAATCTGCAGGGGCATGTCAAGTTGTGAATGATTTTGTCGTTGTAGCGCCTATGTCCATGTTGAAAGCATGACTTTTTCGGGAAAAAGCGCGCGCAATTAGTAGATGTATGTGTAACGCATTCTCATGTAACAACACATGTCACGCACTTTCTGTTTATTGCTTGGTAGAGTTGTTCATATTACATGCAATTAGGAGCCCGCATCACGCGGATCATGCAACTTTGACTTGAATTTCCTTAGTTAAACCACCTGTGCGTATCTTAGGGGTTTATCGATAATAAATGATTTATCCACGTGGTGTACAAAGCATCTCATGCCCTTGCGTGACCTATTCCAGGATTGAACGTCACTTCCTGTTCAGTAGGTGTCTGCATGACACTTGAGCAGCTTCCTGGTTTTTGACGTCATTTCCTGTTTTGAACCTGCAGGAATATTGGCCTCTGAATTGACTTTGGGGACAACACGCTGAATCGTCTGCCTTGCTGTTTTGTTCTGTTTCATGTCTGCTTTCACAAATACTCTTAAAACGTCTCTTTCTCTCCGTCCCACCCGTTCGCTTGTTTGTTCGTTCGATCGATCGAATGAACATTCTATCGTTTCAGTAACTCGTTGATTGCAAATTCGTCGCGAGTTCGATAACTCGTGGATTGCAAATCCGAGTTATTTATTGCTGTTGTTGTTTTTTTTTTTTTTCTTTCTTTTTTCATTTATTTCTTTTATAATTGGTTTGTTAGTTATCATCATTTCCCTATCCAACCATGTTTTTATTTGAAACAATCGAATTGGTTAAACAGCACTTGATACAAATATAATTTATTCTAAAAAACACATGTAATTAACTCTATCTACAACGGAAGTACAACCTACGATGCATATTTCCATAAAATGCGTTTAATGAATTATCTACCAATAATTAATTAGTAAATGATTAATTTTAATAAATTATTTTCCACCGAAATAAATATTATACGACTAGAAATCGTGTACAATTTTTTTGCATAGCAAAATGGTGTATGTGATACAAAAACTTTCAAATAAATAATGCATTAAATGCAACGTTTTTTTTTCTTTTTTGTGGCCAGAACAACGTCCGTTAGCTTCTCTCTCTTTTAGTATAAAAACTTTTCTCGTGCTAAACACTTCTCCTCCAAATTGAAACTTAGAATAAGATAACTGCATATCGTCTTATGAAAGAATCAGGTGGACTTTCACTTTGCAATATGGACCATATTCCCGACAAGCATTGGAGGTTTGGTCTACACTGTGCGCACGGCATCATGGTCCTACTTTCCCGACAAGCATTGCAGCGTCGTAGGATAATTTAAAACCTGACTTCTGTACGTCACTGTCGGTCGAAAACACGACCATTGCCACCCGTCCTCCAACTTGGAACTTTATGGGTTTCTTGTAAACACCACATCGACGACAGCCGACTTGGTTACCAAGGTTATCAAAGATTGCAATGTAATCATGTCTACAAGAAAAAGAAAACGTGAATGTGAGACAACAGCACAATTACGACTAGTTGAATAATTCAATAGGTCCTTAGTAACAAGTGCCCTTAGCGACCATACGGTTGCTAAGAAGAACGTCCTTAGATGCAACCATATCATTTCTTAATATGTTGTCAAGGATATCGTTCTTAGAAACCATAGTTGTTGATAAGGTTGTTAAAAAGGAACGTCCTTAGTGATTACTGCGTTTGTCCTAGCAACCTCTATGGTGAAAACAGAGTACATTCTTTATCATGTAGCTGTTGTGGTTGGCAAGGAGAGCGTCCCTAGCAACGGATGTTACTAAAAAGTCAACTTACTGGCAGTTGTCCTCTTGCTCCAGGTCCATGTATTCAAGTGTGATGTCAATAGCAGCATAGCCTCTGGGGACACTGATGGTCCATTTACAATAGGAGTTCGCGGGATAAGGCTTTGGGAAGTTAGGGGACTGGAAACTACCACTGACAGCTGTTAGACGTCCTCCACACCCTAAAATGTTAATCAAGTTTAAGTCAGGAATTGAAGGATAAGAAAAGAGTGTCAATGTCTTTTTCTGCTGGTTACCATGGCAACTAACTAACCTTTTTGAGTTGCTGTACCGTTGGTAGCTACTTGTGTAGGAGAAACAGCCTTTGGACTAGCTGTCTGCATAGCTACACTGCGACCATTGATTGGTGAACTGGTTGTACTGGTTGGAGCTGAGAAGCAAAGATAAGAAATGATGAAGAAAACCCGTGAGGGGGAGGGGTTACTCAACAAATATTTTTATGGTGGACCGGCCTACCCGAAGGTTCAAACTAGTTAATATCTTTCATTACAAATGTTTCCCTTTCACATACTATCAAGTGATATTTAACACATTAATTTGAATAAATCAGTTGTTAGCATTCGAGATATTTTGAAACATAAATAACATCTTCAATTTCTCTTCTGTACTTCAAATAATGAACATCTCTACTCTTTTAATTATAACCCCGGCTTAAATCAGATACTATTTTGGACACAGCCTCTTTGTATAGTCCATTACTGGACATAATCCTTCCCCTCTCCTTCCCTTTCCTCCCCTGCCCTTCTTTCCCTTCCTTTCCCTCTCTCCCCTCCCCTTACTTCTCCTCCCCTCCCTCACGAGAAGAAGGCATTACCATTTGTTGTTGTTTCACACATAACATATTTGATTTCAATGCCATGCCTCTCAGGTGGAAGATATGCTTTAGTTTTCGTTGCGGTACACAAGAATGTAAGTTTATCCACATTGTTCTGCCCTTGCACCACCAGTGAACTATTCGGATGGATTTTGTAATTAGCTTTCACACGTCCTGTCGATGTTGCAACTTGGTGCCATGTTCCCATCGTCGCTTTCTGTCGCCATGTTGTTTTTCCAAGGTTTTTGGGGTTAGTTCTGTGTTTGGCATCGCAGTCTAGGAGAAGATCCTCTCCTTTACAAACTTGTTTCTTGGTATGGGTTAGTTTACCTGGAAAAGAATATTGAGATAAAACGTTCATGAGTAAAGAAACTTCAGTTGTACTCAGTTGAATGACAATCATCATACCTCAAAGTTGATGATGTTGATGATGATGATGTTATAATAATAATAAACTTTATTGACCAATCTCGTAGTCATAGGACTAAAATACATTGGTAAGTGAATAAATACATAACTATAAGAATGTATTAAACTATATACATATACAAAATGATTTACTGAGTTCTTTTGAACAGTTCACAATTATATTGTTGGGTTGCCTGGATGATAAATGAGTTGCCAGTTGTTCATCATCAATAAGTTGATGATAATGATGTTGATGATAATGATGATGATGATGATACAGTGGTGAAAGTGTGATTGGTAATGTTGCCTAAAGCCAACGCTTTTCAAACAATAAAGAAGGACCATGAGTCTCAACCAAACTCAAATGCGTCTCAAAGTGTTCTTCTAAGACGACATATTTGTCTTGACGATGTATCATATACATTCCTTATTCCAAATTATGTCAACGTACCTTTGCATTCAACTGTGAGGTCTATCACATGCGTATTCCTTGCGCCAAGTGCACTAACCCTACACTGATACATGGTTTCATCATGAGTCTTCAGTGATTCAATTTCCAAGGATCCATTAGGATGTAATGTCAACCTGTTTTGAAACTGGGAACCAGACCATGTTGGCTTCAATTTCCCATTTGATAAGGTTGCCAATGTTTCCCATTTACTCGTGGTTGGGTTCTTGTACTTCCATCTCAGTGAGTGTCCTTTTTGATTTTGGTTAAAGTGTATGCAGTTGAGGATAAAGAGCTCATTATGGCAACCAGATTCCTTGACTAGTGTCATGGCGGGCGATGGCATCGCAGCTGCATAGGTAAATGCAAGCAAGTTACTTCCTGTTCCTTAAATAAAAATCTTTAAGTGCTAGAACGCTTACTATAGGGTACAAAATTAAATGATATTTATAAATTTGATTTTCCGATATATTCGAAAGTATTCTGCTTTCAATTTAAGAAACTACTTTCAAACTACTTTCGCCTCGGGAAACATTGGCGGTCTCGGGAACACAAAACATACTGTTTCCCTCGGTCCCAGTCAATAAGTGTTAAATATGATTAACTTTCACACTCGTGCAACGGTAGAGGTTATTTCGCGTGCTTCAGAACGACATTTCGCGTCAAAAGGTCCCTTTATTAGGGCTAGATAAAGGTTAGGTTTAGGGCTAGGGACTGGGATAGGGTCTACCCCTAAACCTAGCCCTAAACCTAACCCTAAAACCTAAAATCTAGCTCTAATAATGGGGTCCTTTGACGCGAAATGTCGTTCTGAAGCTCGCGAAATAACCTCTACCTCGTGCAACCGGCTTCTTCATAATCCGATCAGTCGAATACAGTTTCAACCTAAGTCCGTATTACAGTCAAACCAGCTCAAGCGTGAACGCCTAGAGTTCATTATTGGTTATATTTTACTTAATTTGATTGAATTATATCGTTGGGAACTGTGTATTTCCAATATTCAAAACAAATCCAGTTTCAAAATGCAGTTTCTGATTGGTTTAATGTAAGAGCTTTACACAGGTAACCCAACAAAACATAACGGTAGGGAAACAAGCTTCACTGAGTTTAAGCTAGTTTATGAGCCAGCGAACCAAGAAAAATATTTAAACAGATGACAGCGTGTGTAGGTTAACTCCAGAAACCTAATAGTTTATGGTTCCGAGATATAGAGAAAGCTTCTTGAATGAATGTATTCGTATGTTTTTATCAATTTTGAAATAAACCTCTATTCCATTATTACAAACTTCGTTTATTCTGTTTCCTACAAATAACTAAAGATCAGTCATGACATCTAGGGTTGTACGGTTGAGTTGGTTTGACTGTAACGGACAATGCTGGTTCAAACTCATTATATCAACATTGGATCCAAAAGGGATAATTTACCCAATATTTCTTTTGTCCATTTTTTGCATTTGTATCTGTGTATATATATCTAACACCGTTGGAAAAATTGGGCAACACACTCAAGACACGCTCTGCACGATCCTAGCTAGATTATCGTGTTTGCAAAATGAAACCGGTAAAAACGCAAAACAATAAGCAAAGACGATCTACGTACCTTGTACAACCCAAACCCCAATAATTGCTAGTAATAGTCCATTCATATTGTGCATCTTCAGACGCGAAGGATAAGGGTTTATCTCCGAGCAAGGAACACTCGTTACTCGCGTGGGTTGGTTAATAATGATGCATAAAGGTTCAGCAATTCTGTATTTATAGTGTATCAGCGGTTTGCCCCCGAAAAACGGAATAAATAAACCGAGTCACTAACCGAACGTGTAACGCAAGGGTGATTCCCGCTGATGCATGGTAGAAAACTCGATTTCCCTCTCTTGTCTCGTAGAGTTTGTACACGTGTTTGTGCTATTTCCGGAGTCCACGCCTACCCGCGTGTGTTCCGCTTCTAGACTCTGTTTACGTGCTTCGTGGAGTGTAAGTTTAATGATAAATTACAGACTATAAACAGGGTGACTTGGTATTGATCAGTTGTTCTATCATTGGAAAAGGATGCGCATCTTGCATCAGTGCTGATAAGATTCTAATTTTATTTTTATCCTTTGTGTTGGTATTTTCCTTTCCTTTTCTTTTTCTCATTTTGTGCATATAAATATATCGAATGTTTGGTCGTAGCATCACTTGGGTCTAACATGAAGTTCATAGCATTAGACACTGAGTCTTTGAAACATGCATGAATATATCATTCCATAATTTGTAAAAATATTTGATTGTTGTTATATTAAATCAAATAGGCGTTTGTAAGTTGGATTGAAGTTCATTTAAGCGTTTTAGATGTTACCCTTAGGATGATCGCGTAGGTCGAAAGCTCGGTAAAATAAAGTAAATGCATCAAGGTTGCTGAAGCAAATCTATCGAAATGTTGTTATATGATTTGTAGTTTTAGATAATGCTTATCAATGTGTACTTAATCACAATAGTCTGATAAGCTTCAGCTCATAGAAGGATATTTGGCGTCTATTATTTCACTTGGTTTCCAATGCTTTGTTGACTTCTTTTTGTTTCTATTTCATTGTGGAGTAAAAATTACCCTAATAGTGTCACCACGAGAGCTTTTGTTTTACAAAAAGTACCTTCAACTTAAGCTATCAACAAACTGAGCTGTGAGCTGAGAGACTCGTCTCAGTGAGGTCAAGCGGCGTCAAACGCCGTAAAATTTTTTTTAAAGTCGCGCGTCAACCGTCAAATTAAAGAAAAAAATAACCGTCAAGCGACAATATGTAGCAGTTAACCATCAAAAATACCGGAATTTCTAGTCGTAAACCGTTAAAAAGCCGGATTTTTACCATCAACTATGACACTCCTGAGATGTGTGTGTTTTCAAAATGATGAATCTCAGAAGTAGGAGAGGAAAGTACCGTAGTTTTGCAAATTTCCAAAAAGAAGAAAGTGTAAAACTTGTAGATATGCATGTACGTACAGCACTGACAAGGCCGGTGCAGCAAAAGGATAAGTGATTAACTCGTGGATACTTGCAGCATAAGATCCAGTTATTTTTGTTGAATGGGTTTGCGGTGACGCTATAACGAGTCATTGCTCAATGAAATTGTATTTTTGACAAAAATGAAAGAGGAAAAATTGTTTTTCACGCTGCTCATCACGTTGGTCTAGAAAGGTAAATTTCCCTTGAAAAAAGTGAATGACATTCAAAACCTTTAAACCTTTAAACGGCTTTAAACAAAATTTTGATTTCTTGTGAAAGCAACATAAAATCGAAACAATATCGTTTCAAAATAAGTTTTGCATTATGCTTTGGTATTTAGGGGGAAGTGTCATTATGAATCTCCTGCAATGACATCGCAGAAAAGACGCATTGATGAAACTTAAGGAATGAACTAAACTGTTTCATCTGTCATCAAAAACAGTGATTTTCTGCTCATTTGTGTGGGAGTTTATGCTCGTTTTACGTAAGAATTAGAAGCATCTTGTTTGATGGAAAAATCTGCTTAGTCATAATTTCAAAACATTCTTATACATTAAGATATCTGATGGATTTAAAAGAATAGGTTGTTAGCAGTACCCTAGCCTGCAAATACAACCGCTTGACTTTGCTCTCAGTAATTGAGGCGCCTCCTTTTACTGAGTGCCGTGCGAGTGGTTGAATTCGCAAGCTAGCGGTAGCCCGCTAATTCTTGGTAAGACAGGATTTTAAGACAGGATTTCAACAGTCATTTGGAACGCGCCAAAACGCATCCATGAGAGGAAAGGAGACGTCAATATTTGTACTGTATATTGTAGAAGAAGAAGTGCGCACACCAATATACCTAATGCAAATGGTTTTATTGGTATTGTTTTTCAAGTTAAAAGAGAACATTTTAGACTAGACTGGCAAAACGTGTTCACTCGCGACATCATCGATCACGGACATTACAACTTAATTCCTTGTAGCTTAGTGCAACAATTATCTTACAGAGTTGTTTTCGTATGACTGTGAATGAAACGGACCACGCCGTGCATTGACCATATCGGTGCCGTGGTGTCAATAAAAACATTCCAAATTCTTGTCGTAAACCAGCTGTGCAGTGACCGTGCCGTTTTCGCAGTTAACGTCTTCTCTGGCCGTGAAAAAAGGCATGCATCGCCAACAAGTCGTTCTATTGAGTCTACGTGTGTTGTCTTATATAATTGCGCGTAATTGCGCGTATTTGACGCGCTGGTGTAAACATGGCTTTAAGAAAAACAAACTGTTGAGTATTACGGCTAGATTTGATAAACGAAAGAGCTCCTCAGGTACACAATTAGCTTCTGCGTATGTTTGTAATTGCGCTTATTTGACGCGCTAGTGTAAACACAGCTTTAAGAAAAAATCTGCTCGAGTATCATCTAGATTTGATAAAAGGAAAGAACTCCTCATGTACACATTTAACTTTCCGCTCGAACTTGAACTCAACTTACAATGTCAAATATTTAGCACAACTAATTAAGGGCGTGAGTCGATTAGCAGTGAAGAGTCGCAGGGTTAACTCACAGGAAATCAATTTTGCCAAGTCATGTTGATCAAGACCAGCAAACCACCACTCGAGTCTACGTCATTCACACTGAGGTCGTCTGGTTCCGTGTTGTTGTATGAATCATGGTTGTGTTCTACGCTTTTCCGCTTTATCGACCGGGACAAGATTTTTGAGAAATTGTATGATAAATAGGGGGATGCTTTGCGAAGAAATTCTCCTTCTCTGTAATCATCATGGCCTTGGTGGCTGCGCAAAGATGTAACGGATATACAAAGGATAACCTATGTAGACAAATGTTTTATCTATGGAACGAACATTCCTCTCAGACAAGATAGTAGCTTTTTATCCGGAAGTGGCCGATAATTTCACTTTTGATAGCACAAGCGAGAAAAAAATGTAAATGTTGATGGATGTACGGTGTCGGAATCGATCTGAAATCGTTTGTAAGCATTGTTTACGTCTGCTTTCACTTCCATTTATTAGTTATGATATGAATAATGTAAATTAAACAAATTGAAATTGAACAATGTAAACAAATTGAAATGTCGTTTGTTCATACATTTTTTCCTTGTCAGTCAGGCCGGGGTCTAAACTTGCCTTAATTAACTTGCCTTAACTTGCCTTAACTCGCACTAACTTGCCTTAACTCGCACTAACTTGCCTCAACTCGCACTAACTCGCAGCACCAAAAGAGGATGTTATGCTTAACTTAACTCGCGTAGGATTTCATAAAAGTAAATGAGGAGGGGCCATTTTCCCTTAACTTGCCTAAACTCGCAGCGTTGCCTGGTGAAGGGCCATTTTACCCTAACCGTAACTCGCTTAAACTTGCTTTACCTCGCTGCGATTTAATGTGAGTTTAGACCCCAGAGTAGGCCTTCAGTCTGCAGTCAGATATACGAGTTCTGAATACTGTCACTTAGCGCAAAAGGAAGATAGCTAACTAAACGCTGCCAACAAATCCCCCTTAACCTTTCCATTCAAAATCTGTCTTCAGACCCTGATCAGCTGTTTCTATTAGATTTTACTTCTGGAATTTAACCTTCTAACCATAAGCGACAGTTAACAAATGATCAAGTAACATTTTGTCTTAGTTCTCTTTGTGTGGCCCTGACTCCAGACGAATTTTATACGCCCGCTTTTACTCAGACTGCCGTAACTATTTTTAAATTTTGGTTGCGGAAAATGGAAACTGACGACTAGAAAGGATATTTTTTCCCCTTGTCAGTGTCGCTACGCCTTAGTCCCGATTAAACGAGACACAGCTAGGTCAACGCAAGCTTTTCTCAAAAACTCTCTACGAAAATCAGCTAGCTGAATATGCAAAGTTGTCGTCAAAAATTCCTCATTTCCGCTTCTTTGGTTTTCATTTTCTAGCAAACGACCAAAAACCGCAATGAATAATTAATCAGCTATGTGCACCCAACGAGCTGTATCTCTCTGACAGGAACTTTAATTTTTTTAAAGAGTCAAACTGACTCGCAGAGACAAGGTCATTGAGTTTCTTCAGGAAAACCATAAAATATGTGAAGTGACGCTGTACAAACTCTGGCAACCACGTAACGTAGCCCGCGGCTTCCTTACATCGCGTGACGTAAAATGTAACTTAAAAGTCAGGGGACGGCTGTATTTGCGTGACACATGTAACGAACCTCAATGGATTTTAGCGAGTTGTAAATTCGTTAAGAGAAGCGGGTACACAACGCTTTTGCTACAATCTCGAACACTTCGCAATACACGTACGGGTGCTGGGTTCTCGATATGCTATCTGAATGAGCTAATATTATTACCAAACTCTCTTGTACCAAAGTATATTTGATTATGTAGCCTTAATGGCTTAGGTCGATATAAAGGTACAATGGCCTTAGCTAGACTCCAAGACCCATGTCGCTTGCGTACAATACAATTTTGTTAGGAATCCTTGAAAGGTTTTTCGTTCCTAATTTACATTGAATATGAATATGGATATAAATAAATACAAAATGTAAAATATATATGCGTAACTAACGAGTACTCGTGAACTCGTACGTAACAAATATCTGTATCGTAACTACTAGAGGGAAATTGTATAAATAAACTTGAGAAATTAAGGACCCGGGTTTTACAAGTACTTGTAAGTTACGCACACTTTTGTGAAATGGGGATCAGTGCATCAACAAGACGAAGTGTGAAAAAAAGTTGCCAGCTGTTAATACCATCAAAAACCTCTATTTTTTCCAAAGATTTTATTTGTGACAAATTTTTGTGCCGTGAATGGAAATCAGTTATATCAATAATATCAGTTATTAATAATACTTCCATCAGTGCCCGGGGGCGGGGGACTCCGATCGAAAAAGTGCGGTACTTGAGTCTTATCAGGTGGGCGTGGGCAACACATGATTTTCACCCCTATATAAAAGGTACCAACTCAAAAACCAATATATTGCGTTTCAAATCTATTTCTAAAAATCCCTTTATCGAAGTAAAGGTTAAGACAATTCATGAGTGGCCATATAAAAGGTCATTCATATTTCACAAACATTAGTTATGGAATATTTTCGACTTTTATTTCTGCGTACTTCTAGCTACGTTTATTTTGCAACTTTTGTAGCACTTAACAGATGTGCTATAAATAACTTTCTCAATAATTTATGTATTATTTTCTATAATACTTTTCTATTACTATTTATATATGTTAGAAAATCTACATTTGATGAATATTTGTATAATGAAAATGTACCAGTTAATAAATAAAACATTTAAGATTTCATTTTTCTCTTTTTCACTTGATAAATAATAAATTATATATGTATTCTAAATGATATGAATAAATAAATACAACTACATGACTTTGAATAGTTTACAAATCTTTGCATAGCAAAATCGATACGAACAAAATTTCTTGGTATATAGAAATGTTACTAGGATTGTGATTTTCCGACAGTTTTTACTGCCTTGTAAGATAGTCTAAATCCAGTCTTGTGTACTGTACTATCTGAATGGAACTCAATAACTGCTACTTTCCCTCTGACTTGGAATGGTTTGTCATAAACGCCACATCGTCGGCAGCCAACTTGGTTTCCAAGCTCGTCTTGAATAGCAATGTAGTCATTTCTAGAAAAGGAACATTCATTGATAAGTGACTTGTGGGATACATATAAACCCTAGCAACGACCCTCCTGGAATTCTTAGCCTTCCTTAGCAGATAAGCAAACCCCATCTGTTAAACTGATATACAAGGCATTTTTACTTACTGGCAGTTTTCCTCGTGCTCCAGGTTCATTTGCTCAAACTTGAAGTCAATGGCAGCGTAGTCCTGGGGAACACTGATGGTCCATTTACAATAGGAGTTCGCGGGATAAGCCTTTGGGAAGTTAGGGGACTGGAAATCACCCTTGGTGGCAGTTAAATGTCCTCCACAAGCTGAAAAAAAGAGAGATCACGTTTAGATGACGATACTGATGATGATGATGATGGTTGTCCAAAAATAGAAAGACAAAAGCAGTGAGGTTTCCATAGGAACGAAGCCTACCATTTGATCTTTGTGTGGAAGTCTGTAGAGTCGATGTTGTCTGTTCTGAAGAGGACGGAGTTGTTTCCATGGCGACTGTGGTTCCTTGTATAGGTGTGGCTGTTGTCATGGCAATGCGACCCTTTGTCGTTTTGACAGTAGCTGAAAGCAACGAATACATTTAAACAAAATGTCCCACATCTATTTCTATGCCTATTCATATAATTTCCCCCTTTTTCACAACGTTTTTATTACGTACTACTTACCTATTGTTTGCTTTTCTGGGTGGCACCTAACGTTCTTCAATATGACAATGTGTCTCTCTAGTTGGCTTTTAACAATTTTTTTAACATCACACATATATTTCATCTTGCTTTCTTGTCTTCCTGCTGGGAGCAGAAGTGAGCCGTTCTGGTGAAGCGTGGTTCCGTCAGACGTGGAATTGAGTTTGTCTGATGCCAGCACCAATGACCATGAGGACTCGCTGTCTTTCTTGTGCCACGTGACTTTTTTAAGGTACCTTGGGTTGGTTCTGTGTCTTGCTTCACAGTCGAGAAGAACGTCGTCTTCAACGCAGACTTCTTGGTTTGTTATAGTGACTTTACCTGTAGAGAAAAAAGAGAATACCGTTAAGTTTATGGAGAGTGATAGACCAAGTGTAGATCCTTGAAGTATTCTAGAAACTTAATGAGTAGATTTAAAAACACTTGTAAAGGATATTAGGGCCGAATGCCGAGCACTGAGGCATCCCATGTTCTAAGGAAAGGCATACTTCGGACCAAGAATAGAACATTGAGGCACTCTACTTATCGATTACTTATCCACTTCGATAAAATAAGAATAGTGATGTCTGACAGACCAAGTTTTGAACTCTGAGGCACTCCATCTGTCCACCCCTAAATACTTTGATAAAATGCACGAAGTGACTCACCACATAGTACTTTAAGCTCGATAAAGTGGGTATCTCGTTGCCCAATCTGAGAAACTTTACACATGTATTGAGTGGCATCGTCGGGTTTCAAGGAATGGATTTCAAGTGAGCCATTTTTATGTAGCGTTGTTCTGTTGTCGAGGTGTGGATAAGCAAAAAATCTTGAATTTCCTCTTTTAATAATTGCAATTCTTCTCCACTTGTTGGCTGCGACATCTCTTACCCTCCACTGTAAGTCCACTGATTTCGCACCTGATTTGATACTGTCTGCAAAATATTTGCAATCAAGCATGACGTTGCTGTTATGGCAACCATTTTCACTGCTTTTGGTGGTGCGTGCCGCTGCTATGACACCTGAAAACAAGATACAAAAATTCATTTGATTTTTTTTTCGTAAAAATTCCAATGACATCATTATTTGAAGTAGTTTGTCGTTATGACTTCATAACGTCTTTACTCATTTGGAACACAGGGTCTTATATTAATATCAAGCCACATGCACAGACACACCTTATCCGTGACTTTGTACAGGTTTTTAAGCTGCCTATAGTTTCGCCGGATATAGTACATTACCTCCCACGAGTCTTTGTGAGAAACCGGAAATACAGTCGCACCTGGACCTGGGGTTGTGTGACACTAAAACTTTTTACTCAAATTTGTGTCGTCAGAGAAAAAGTTTCTTTAATTTTCCATAGTTGGAATTAAAGCAAAGACGACAACTGGCTCAGAAATACAAATGTCCTGTTGTCAGTCCAATATTAAAGACTTTATAATAAGCAAATATTTACATAACCACGTTAATTACGTTCAGAAACCACTTAGGAAATCTGTACTTATATGTCTTATATCAGTGCACGTGTCCCATTCCTAGTTTTTACGGAAACATATTAACTTTTCCGTGTCCATTTCACTTTTGCTGAGTCATTTTTTTGTGCAAATCTAAGAGTAAACTGATCTAAGAGTAAACTGACATGTTTTTCAGATGCTTAATGATTGCCCAACAGACTGGCTGTGGTTGCATACGTTTCAGAGGGTTATTCAAATTTGAAAACAGGTCGAAAAAAAAGCATTTTCTACAACTGAAGAAATACAGATACAGATACATGCCCAACTTCGGGTGGAGATGAAGAGGACGTTTTGGCATAGTACCAAGACGAACGCAGTGAGTAAAAATATTTTTCAATGATATGGTTCAGTAAGTTGTAAATCAGTTATGAAATAAGTTATAGTTATATTGTCAAGAGTCTTCATTAGCAACTAAAACGTACAACGAGAACACATACTAAAGTGTATCAAACAAGCAAGCATTAAAAATATACCATTATCGGTAACACATACCTTCAAGGATAAGGGCGCACGATAAGGACATTAATATCGTTGCAAGTCGAGTACTGTGCATGATTTAATCTTCTCTCGTTTTTCTCCAAGGAACAGATAAATTGAATGATTTAAGATGCTTGGGTTAACCTGCTTTTCTGTAATGGTCTGCTTGTTTACCTCTCTTGAAGTCTCTTCTGAGGTTCTCACTTGTCAGTGTGTTGATAAGCCGCTATTCAAATCATTTGCCGTGATGGTCACTGCATGCTCTCTTAAATGGTTTGTCAACTAAAAATAGCGATGAGCGACTGAGCGACGTCACGCAACGGTGAAGTCCCGTTTCATGTAACGTTAGTTTCCGTGCTAACGAGGAAGTTTTCTACTGGGTGTGGATCGTTACCGTGGAAACCATGACAACGCCTACGTCATGTGATCAAGGTTTATGAACAAGTGAACAGCTAATGACGTCGTTTCGTTAATTTTTCTCTGTATTGCCATTTCAAAAAAGTCCATATTTGGTAGCTGCTGATTGAGTGCTCGACACAACATTGGAGGGGGAGTTTTGTACATTGTAAAACTTGTGTAATTCTTGTTGAAGTTGTTATTTTGAAATCATCAATACATCACATGGTTTATATGGTAAAAAACGACAATGAATCGAACGGAAATGCTGGTGAAGTGTTTTTGTCTGGTCAGGTTTAATTTTGTCATCGCTCGGAAGAGTGAATCAGCAATTGGGGAAATCAACGTATTGTCAGCGCTATTACAGGGGACACTGTATGCTTTCACCCTTCATTCATATCCATGATACATGTATTGCGTGATCAGTTCAGAAAGTGAAAGAAAGGCATCATATGTAAAACTAAAACTTAAGCAGCTATTTTGAGGACGAGTTTATTCCCCCTACTGAAGCTTGGATTGCAAAGACGGGGAACTTTTCTCACCTGCCATTTTTTTCAGTCAATTTTGGCTGCAAAACAATCAAAATGCTGGCATGAAGAGCTTTTTGTCTCTCAGGAGAAGGCAATTTTTGTTCTGCAATTGAAGAAGTATTACAAGAGAAGAATAAATTAGAGAGCGCGCTTTGTAGAAAAATTCCCCTACTTTTTGTAAGCTGGGTGTGCGTTTGTAGGATCAAAGGATTTTACAGGTCAGATAAACACCCGCACTTGTGGTCATTACTTGGGGGAAATTACATTGCAGAAATCTGCTTTGTAGCAAATTTCCTCTAGTTGTGCAAACTAGGTGCGTCTGAGTGTGGGATCAAGGGAAAATACGTGGTCGAATAAACAAACCTCTTTCCTTTACATTGACACCAAGCATCCATTACAATACTGACTACTTCCAATTCTTTCAAGTTGATTCATCAATGTACGATACCTGAAGCTGCTTCATCAACCTTCAACTTTTTCGACACCAGTGACACGGAGATTAACACATCCGTAAAAAATGTACTGAACTTAAGTATCTTGTCAAGAGATTTAAGGTTTAGAAGAAAACGTTAACTCAATATTGTCAGTTTTAAGCTATTGGAAAAATAGTTATGGAAATGATGTATATTGCGGTTAATTGAATGGTCTTGCATAGTTGGTTCGTAACAGCCCATGAATGATTCGTAGTTTTTTTTGCTGTCACGTCAAAAAATAAAAAATAAAAATAAAAACACCGACGTTTAACCGACCCTGGCATGGTTTTTCAGTTCTGTATTAAAGTGGGACGACGATGAAATTTGAAAATGACTTAAAACTCGGTATAAATTAGGCAAAAGCCTCGTGAAATAAAAATGTCTTAATTTCTTGTTTAAATTTATCAATGTTCTTGGCTGAAATGGCTGAAATGTGATTGTCAGAATATATATTACCATCTCAACAACAACAAACTGAACAACAACTTTCTTTATTGTTCCCTCATTATCGCTCACCCTATATTGTGCGTCAATACTATAAGGACTGATTAAAAATTTAGGAATACCAACTGCCAAAAATAACCAAAAAGGCTAGAAATACATGGAAGTTTGATTTAGCTTGGTATTTGGTCAATAATTAAAAACCAATTATTTTTAGGTAAATGTAAATACATTTAGTATTTATAAAATATATATAATTTACAATAATAAGAAGAAAAAAGATTATAGTAAGCAAATGGAAAGAAAGAAAGAAAGAAAGAAAGAAAGGAAGGAAGGAAGGAAGGAAGAAAGGAAGAAAGAAAGAAAGAAAGAAAGAAAGAAAGAAAGAAAGAAAGAAAGAAAGAAAGAAAGAAAGAAAGAAAGAAAGAAAGAAAGAAAGACAGGGTAAAAACTAGCAAACTGGAGCATCACTCTAGCTTATCATCTCAAGAAAGTTATAAAATATAGCAAGACTAATACTTGCAACAATTTCATTTTTAATACTTTTCTTTGACCATATGAGAGAAAGTTTCTTAAATTGATTTTCAATTGAATTCCAAATTTTAGGTCCTTGAATTCTTATATTGAATTTGCCATGTTTGCAATATCTCTACGCTTAAAAGTGTTTGAGAAAGACTAATGCCAAGGAGTACTTTCCTTAAGGAATATAAAACGCGCGCGCATGTCTCTGTACTGTGATATAAACACGATGGAAGATGTAGAGCAAGAGAAAAGCAAGCTTAGGAACACGAGACGTAGCCGAGTGTTTCTCTTGCTTTTTGTTTCTCTTGCTTTTCTACATCTTCCAGAGTGTTTATATCACAGTACAGAGACATAAGCGATTGTTTTATATTGCTTTTATAAAATATTTTCGACGTTTTTTGAGCGAGCCATGTCTCTGTCCTCTGATATGAACATGGTAGCCAGCCAATCAGCGCGCGCGTTATATCTCAAATATTTTATAAAGCTAATTAGAAAGCAGGAACAAGCTAGATACCTTTTACGCGCCATTTCCAGTTCACGCGGGCGCGTTGTCCAAATATGGTTATACTAAAATTTCCACTTCATGCGCATTTCCTACCACTGCTACTTAGTTTTTCACGTTTTTGGTTATCGGCCGTCATAGTCATTAGCCAACCAGGAAAAAAAACTGACAGTTTCGCGCCATTTTTGAGCGCGCGTGCAACCATATACGGCTTTGACAAAACCCGGGAAAAGTGTATCATCGGATTATGTGGATTTCCTTCAAATGCATGGGTCGTCACTGCAAATCTTTTACTCCATCGGATATCCTTGTTGATTGGTAAACTGATTTCCCAGTTATACAAACACACATTTGTGGACTTCTAGTTGACCTGAAGCAGGAACGCATACATGTCAGTACAGTAAGTCGGGTTTTTCCCCTTCTGGTTTCGAACTGTACAACTCCAATATGTACAAATAAGGTTTATCAGGCTTTCAAACTGGAAACAGAAAGTACATTCGGCTCAAGGCATTTTGTCCCTACTTAGTCATCACTTTCCAAACGCTCAGTCATGAGAAATAGTCATGTACGCCGCGTATTCATACGCCGGTTTGGCGCCATCGGTCGAATTTGAGAAGTATTGAAAACCAGTTGCAGTTGAAAGCGGTTAACAATTTTTTACAGTTTTAGCGCGTTAAATTTTGCTCAGAGCAGCTAAAACTGTTCCTTCCAAACACGCCTTTTCCGATACACAATTTCAACCATACACGAATTCACCACGGAAATTGGATATTATGTAACAGTATCTCATACTTACGGCATGCATTCGTGGTCAGAAACGGATATTTTGACAATTTATTTTAGAAACACCAATCTTTCCTGTCTTGTGCTTGATCACACTATCATTTTCAGCGAAAATACAATCTTTTGAAATCGTAACGGTTTTGTTGTATTTCAATGGACCCGTTGTATTCAACTGTTATCAGCAGCTTTAGAAAACGTTGTTACACAGGGTTACCACTCTCGTTCTACTATACGAAACGGCTGGGCTTTTCTTCAACTCCGCTTAATGGTGGCGGTTCTCTCGGTGAAAATTTAAAATAATATCGACAAATTTTTTCGATAAACGTCATTAAAAAGCGCCTCTTTGGGGATCATTTAATCTGTGTTTGCAGGTTTAAATAGTTTTATTTCCGTTCTTAAGCAATATCAATACAAATTTAAAAATGCATTACAAAATAATAATAATAATAATTAAATAATAAAGAATACGTCTATCACATAAAAAAGCTAAGAAATATATAATATACCACATTTATGTGTAAGCGCTTAATTAATATATATATAGCAACATAGCGCAGGGAGCGCTATTAATCGGAGACTAATACTATTGAAAATATTCCAAGTCGACCTTCTTCTGGGGCCGTTGAGGGGAAAAATTACTAATTTTGTTCTGGTTCGTTTTAGATTGGTTGATATATTATGTGGAACTTTCAACAACAAAACAAAACACATGCAACAACCCCCTTTCTCCTCCCCCCCCCCCCAAAAAAAAATGGGGAAAAAAACCCGGTGTGTAAAAATTTTCGAAGCCGCGAAGCTACAATACCAATGCCACTATGGCCAATTGCTAGCTACATGTGGAATAGTTCGATATTTTTTGAGGAGATAAATAGCATGCACTACTAGGTGATCTGCTAGGTTGACTTCTGTTCGATTCTTCAGATCTTTATTTTTCAATGATGGATGTGGCGCCATGGTGTCCCCATTTGAAGTTTCAAGCTGTTGTTTCAATAAGTGGAATTAGAAAGGCATTAGACAACCTTGGACTTTAAATAAAAACAAATAAACGGCTTTTCGTGTAAAAAAAAAAGCTCAAACCAGACACGTACCCCCAAAAATATCAGCTTGACGAACTTGTATGTCTTGTATGCATGCCTGAGTTGACTCTGCTCAAAGGCTGTAGAAAATTTGAATTGTTCGTATTTTATGTTTTAGTTAGTGGAAAAAAAGGAAGGCTAAGAATTTGTGGTGACTTTCAATTTCTCTCATTTTCTTTTCATTTTCTTGTTCTTCTTTATATCCCCTTTTTGCTTTTCATCTTGTTCAGTGCTATTTCTGACAAGTTTAATTTTATTGATGATTTTGTTGTTGTTTTTATTGCAGTTTAAATTTAGATCCATTAAGACTCGTTACCCACGCCGTCGCATAATGGAGTCGGTTTTAAAACAATCCATCCCATTGTATATTACTATTATACCAGATATACCTAACCACATGAAAATACTACTTCAAAAAACCGTAACTTTAGAGTGAAAATCCGGAAATATGGACATCAGAGTCAGATTGACCATAAAATGAGTTTTGAAAAGATGAAAGGAATTTGTGGTATAAAATGAAAAATTGTTCGTGACGATTTGCACCCGTCACGCAGTAGTCCATTGCGTCATGTAGTGAGCGTGACGTACAAGTTTACCCACCCTCTCCCCTTGTGGACATTCATGCACACCAAGATGGCGGGCGGCTCAGAGAATTTGAGTGACGGAAAATATTTTGTGTTCAAGGCCTGCTGAGGGGACATTAGACTTTAAAAGCCCACCATGCAAAAGTACAAAATATGGACAAGAGATTGAGACCATACTATATGGTCATTGTGTCAAAACTGAGAGCAAAAATAGCGATTTTCTTCCGAAGAGCGGATTTGGGCTCTTTTGATGCATGCTTGACGTTTTCTGCCATGATACACAGGGCGAATCGATGGCGTTGCCTTGGAAGTTGGCTTCACGGAAAAGCACATTTGATCCAAGATAAACAATTGACAGCTTAGAGCATGTGTCGTGAACTTTACTCTTTGTGGTAATTTGGTTGGAAAGAGCGCCTAAAGTCTTCAAAGTGGACCCTACAACAATCTTGTACCAAATCTTGACAAAAGACAAATGGCCACTAGATTCACCATGGCCTAAGGTAAATAGCCAGGGAAGTGTTTCGGTATAGGTCACATAGTCCATCAAACGGCCCCTAATTTATTCATTCTACTCCAAACACTTGAAGGTGTTTTGATGCATAACCCACCACACCACGTTATCAAGTCGTGCATATTTCGTGACATTTACCGAAACAACAGGAAGCCGTCATTCCATGGGATTTAATACATTTGACCAGATGGTTGGATTTGGTTTGCTCTTTGGTTTGGCTTTCAGCGAGACAAAGAAATACCTTTATTGTAATCCGCTAACACTGTTGTGTGTCTATACTACTCAAATCACATTACTTTCAAACTAAGATTAACAAATATATTAATAGAACTCTTCAGAACTTCTAAATCCAAAGTTTACTTGTCTGTAATCTTTGGGGATAATTCTTGTTGATTGGGTTCCATTATGTAGAAGGTTGTTTACAGTTTGTCTCTCTCTAGGTAGTCTTAATGTAGTTATTTTAAGTGATTGATATTGATTTGCATTTTATGGGGATAAATTCTAATTAGACCACTAATTTTGAGTTGGTCCTTTTTAGGCCACTAATGCAAATATGCATTTTACCAGATGTCATTTGGTTGATTTAAATTCTGAGAAATGAGCTATTCATGAATACAATAACATCAAGTCATGTGAACCACTTATGAAAAAGACAAATATTGGCCCTCTTGATTCATAATCTACTTCTTTTTTCCTTAGGTTGAAGTTCAACCAAGCAGATTATCAACATGGCTCAGGTGCAGAAAGTTCAAAATCAGGTTTCGACAAAGCCTGGTTGTGTTGGAATTCACATGGCCCTTGCTTCCTATTACAGTAAGATGAAAGACACAACTAAAGCAGAAGAATATCTTGATAATGCTTTAAAACTTGATCCAAAGAACAGCGAAGTCTTGTGGCTTCAAGCTAAAGTCAAGAAGGATAAACAACTTGAACAGGAAATTCAGAAATGCAAGGAAAAGTTTTGTCCTCCTAAAAAAGAAAAATTGAAAATGAAAGATCCAATAAAGGTATTTTTGGAGGAGAATAATTATTTATCTTTTTTTCAGATCTGCAGCAACATAATTTATTTTAAGTTTTAACTACCGTGACCCCTTGAATACTATTTCTGAAAGGTTGTCATATGACAATAGCCCAGAGAAATATAAAACACATTTTCTCTGTGTGATCAGTGACAACTCCAAATTAATAAACAAAGGAAGTTGATTCTTTTGCATTATTGAATGTACTATTTTCTCCCATCTAAGTAAACATAATAAACTGAAGGCTGGAGGAATCATGAGAATCAAGATTTTATCAAGAGTTATACATTGTGGCAACTGATCTAAATGAGTCAATGGAAATATGGATTCTACTTTCAACATGATAAACTCTACTTATACTGAATAGAATAAAGTAATTGTTTGTTTAGAGCTTATATAGTTTAGAAAGAGAGCAAATTTACTGAGCTACCAGTCTTAAAACAAGCTGATTAAACAGAAAAATATTGCATGACCTCTACTTTTGTTTTCCAATATCTCCTTATAATTATTCATTTTGTGGCTCCAAATAATACTCAAAATTTCTTCTGATTTTGAGATTGCTCTTGCTCTAAAAATAACATTAAAGGCAAAGACTATGGAAAATAGTTTACTTGATATTCTCTCACTGACAGTTCCAGTCTAGCAATCGTATTTATTTTAAAATTTTAATCCAGTGTTGGAGTTATAGTTATTTCTACACTTTTGTTTGTCTTTTGTTAGTATAAACATTGTAAGTAAAAGTGGATAACCATATAATTAGAAAAAAAATCATGAGTTTTCCCTTCTTCTCATTAATCTGAATCAAGTCTGTTTTAAACATGTTTTACAGCCGCATTAATACATGATGAAGTTAAGTGTTATTTGTACCTTTCAAATTGAAATGATTTTTGAAAAATTGTATTTCCCTCCCCCAAAACTTTATATTTGCATATTGTTGTTTTTGTCAAAATATTATCATTATTTTGTCCTAGAAAAAACATCACCTAGACATTTTCTATTATTAATTATTTAAATAATATCATACATGTAATTCCAACTTTATCCTTTTTCTCACAGGTTGAACGACGTGACCATTCTGGTCTCAGTGCTAAAGAATTTCTCTTCAAGTATGCATTAACTGGCACCCCTGTGATTATAACTGGTTTATTGGAGTATAGCACACGGCAGCCATGGAGTATACCATACATTAAAAAGGTTAGAACATCAATTTTGATGTTTTGAAACACATCATAGGTATACTTTCTTTAATAATTTATTGTGTGTTTTTTAGCCAGAATATACCACAAAATTAAACATACTAAAAATCATAACAATCAAACAAGAATCTCAATATCTTCAGATAATATTGCAATACTGTTTGGATAATGTGTTCTTTGAGTTCCAATTAGCATTTCATATCATTTTTTATTTCTAAAAACACTAATGGAAATATAAAAGCAAAACATTTGTTTTGCCCTGCAGTTAAATGGCCATTTACGAAGTGTACTGTCAGGTGTCTGTATATGTACATAACCTTTAACTGCGACCCTTCCCTAAGATGATAAAAATGCATTAAAATCTACTAGACTAGCTGTTGAGGAATTTGTTATCACCATCGAGGTCTACTTTATTATGTCTCTTATTGTGTACTTTCTATACTTTGAAAGTCTAAATCAGGTAAGATAATCTCAGATTAAAAAGCATTTCAATTATCACTTCTGAGTTCACTCATAATTCTGTCCATTTCTTTTGTTAATTTATAATATTAATGTAATATTTGGAAACTATTAATGTTAAATTTGGATAAATATTTAAGGAAATTGTCTAAACATATGGTGTGATAGTCTAGATAGGAATAATAGGTTTTGTGGGCTGTGGTCAAGAAATGATTTTTTTATCACTGAAAAAGATTGAACACACATCAAGGAGTTAGAAATTTTATGAATATATGCCTCCATACTATATTCATTATTTACTATTGATTTTAGAGAATCCAGCAAGTAGCCAAAATTGCTATATAAAATTATGAACACCCTCAAATTAGTATTTGATAATTCTAATATTTGAAGGTTTATTTTAGGCATGATCTCCCCCAAGAATATCACTTGACTGTGGTAATTTTACATTAAATATTTTGGACTTGGTTAGTTTAGCTTTTGGTTTTATGACAACTTGTCATATGTGCTAATCCAGCCTATTTATCTAGAGAATATTGGAAAAAAGTCAATGGTTGTAATTGGATGTTGTTGATTATTGGATTTGCAGCTTTCATTTTAATGACAACTTGTGATGGCTGCCAACTACATACAAAAGGGATAGAAAAAAATAGTGATGTACATGATTGTAGTGTAGTAGGCGGCAACAACTAATAATCCCCCCAGAAAAGAAACCTTCCAGTGTAATTTTTGAGTGTCTTTCTACTGATTTACCTCTTTAGACATCATTTGAGTTCTGCATTCAATTTATTAGGAGTGCTAGTCAAGATTGCCAATGAATACTATTTTTCAGATTATATGTAAATCAATAATCACGAAACATCTTCCTCATAAAACACTAAATTTAGCAGACTCTAAAAATACAAACCTTTTAAGGATGAAAGTGCTCTAGTTTGAAGTGTACATATATCTAAAGCTTATTTGGTATCAACAATCAAAACCCTTGGGCAGGCAAGGTTTTTGTATTACATGAATTTGGTAGTTAATTAGAGCATCCATATGTATATTACAACAAATTTAAATATTTTTTACAAATTTAATAGCCAAAAAGCCTTTGGTCTGACAAATTGGACAAAAACGTTCAAGTGTGATAAAAATTAGATAATGCATTTCATTTGCACTGTATGACATTCTAGAGCTAAGATAAGGATAGAAATGGTTAAAACCTGTAAATTTGTCAAAATGTCTTTAGATAAAAATTATGATAATCAAGTAACTGTTCATGATAGAAACTGCCTATGGACAGACCATGTTTCTAGCATGTTTCTTAGTACTTTTAAATGCATTCTTGAATAGAGGACGTACAGCATTAATCCTTGCAAACAAGTGTTCAAGAACGAAAAGCAATTTGGATTGATCAGAAATACTGGAGTCACTACTGGAGTCAAACTGCAGTTCTACAGATCTTTCAAGTTTGTTTCAAGTCTTATCTTAAAATGCTGTGTTTGGTGGACAAATGTTTTAGCTGTTCAGGCTTTTTAAAGTCCTTTGGAGACATCTTGGGTGGCATGGTTGGCTGAGTGTTGAGAGCCCCAGCCTTTCACCGCTGTGGTCTGGGTTCAAGTCCCAGCTTGAGCGCTCAGATCATATATTAATTGGGTTTGTTTGATGTGTTGTTCTCTACCATGCCATCAGGGTTTTTCCTCCCTCAGTAAAAGTCAACATGTGAGTTTAGCAATGTTTGCAAAATAATTTAATGTATAATTTAATATATAGCTGCAAAACTCAGCCTGTACAAACAATCAATCAATCAATCAATCAATTCTTTATTTCCAAAATAATTTATATATAAGTACAATACTCCACTGACCTGCAAATAGTTAAACCTAATCTAGGCAGGTCAGTGGATAACAGAATGGACCTAATATACAATGTGAAATACACATGACATACACACACAAAGAAAAATATACATATATATATAATGTTTCAAAATATTTACATGTAGATATAATAATTAGGATGAATTTATTGATTGATTGATTGATTGATTGATTGATTTCAAGGTGATTTCATCTTTTTGTGCATAAATGTTCTCTAAATAGAAAAACCATCTTTTTAATATTTCCAAATCCAAGTTGCTAAAAAAAACTATTTAAGAGATGAAAATGCAAGTAAATTTAATAGAAATGTGTGTGATCCCACAAGGATAGTTCACATACATATTTCTGGTATAAATCTTGAGCCATTTTTACAGGATACAGATCATGAATGTAGGTTGGCCCATACATTTACTTTAGAGCTGGAGGGCTTACAATGATACTTGAGTGAGTTAGTGAGTGGGTGAGTGAGTGAGTGATTCATTTGCATATCTGTCCCCCCAAGATAACTGGTGAATTTGCAATCCACAAGTTAAACACAATTTGACACTTTTGGTGGTTCCTTTGTGGACAGTTGGCTTTTGAGGCTTAGTCACAATGGTCTTATAGCTTTATTTGCACAATCCTTGACCTTTTAAGTTTTAAGCCTGACTCCTCCACCTGGTGGTCTTCCAGGGATGTGAATAGTGATTCTTCTCCACTCCCACCCCCAAATGTCCTCCTTCTATCAGTCTATCAGTTCAACTCTACACAGATATCAGAGTATGGCAGTGAATCTGACCCTATCTGACCCTATTTTTTCCTCAGTCTTCTTCCAGGCTAGGCTACCGTATATTTATCGGGGGAAACATGACAAATGCTGTCATGGAGATTTAAATTCAAGATCTTTGAATACTTTTTCCTGAAGCCAGGCAGACTTGACTCTTTTTAAACTGGTTATTATTGATAGGTTATTGGTCATAAGAATGTACCACTGCAAAAACCAAAACAGTCAAATGAAAGTTTAAAGTCTTGTGGCTCAAAAACAGTAGAAAGTTTCATCAGTTCTCTGCATGATAACAAAAAAACGTCTTGTCCTTCTGAGTGGAGTCTACCAGGTTTTGCACCAGAGCTGCTTGGAGACCTTATCATACCAAGATATGCTGCTAATGACTTCCTTCAGAGGACTGAGCTGGACACCATGTATAGGGATATGTGGCCATGTATGTCCATTGAACCTGCAGGAAGAGCAAGCTCTATGTATCTGGATGCACTTAGCTTGAACACTTGGATGGCTCTCTTTGAAGGAAGAAAGAGGTATAGTACATCTATATATATATATGAGCAGTGTTCACACAAAAGGGGTCTTCTTTACTAAGACCCCTTTGATGTACCATCTTCAAGATTTGCCGCTTTAACAGCAATCTTTAGCGTTTCTTTGGTCATTTCTCGGCGAAGAAAGGAGAGAGAACAAGCACAACAACAAAACTCTCAAAAGAAAAAGGAAAAAAAAAAAACAGAGAGAGAAAAGAAAGAAAAAGGAACAGAAAAACCGAAGGGCGCGTTTTGTGAGAGAGAAAGTAAGACAGCAAAGAAAGACAACAGTTGTTCGGATTTCTTTGCCAATTAAATGGGAATCAAAAACAAACTTTAAAAAAGAATTAACCGAGAAATAAGAAAGAGAAAAGAAAGAAAAACAGGAAAAATGGGTTTGTGAAAGAGAAAAAGAGAGAAGAAAAAGAAAAAAAGAAAAAAAAAAAAGCAGGAAAGACAAAAAATAGTTGTCAAGGTAACTGTCAATTTGGTGCTGTTCTAGAAGACTGAAGGCTCAATTATACAGTGACGCCTGACGAATTCTAGGCTTTACGTTCGGTGAGCGTACTGATCGTGGCCTGAATTCAGCTTCTAAGTGCTTTTCCGAGTCATTTTGTAGCACAGAAGTCGCTTGGCTTGCATCATTAAGCAAGAAAAGACGGCGGAGACAATCTCCTGGAAGAACTCAGGAGTGGGAAGCAACTTTACGAAGAAAGAGTCACAGTAATTACGGAGACAAGATTCAACTGTGATCTCTGGAGTATTGAGGCTTCTCTGGTCGTTCTGTGATGCATTCCCCAAGCCAACAAGGCCATTTCGGCGAGTTTTGAACTGTAACGAAGGCAATCGGTGCCGTCTGTGGCCTGTTAGCGAGGGGGGCTCAGCACTTCTAAGAAATTTCTACGACTAAGAGTAGGGGACGGGTGCTGTGCAAATTTTTCATGGATGCCCATAATGCTTTTCTTCCGCTGTATCTGATCCAGCGGAAGAAATGCATTATGGGATGCATGTTTGGACGCGTAGAGTGTTTGACCTTGGACCAGCTATGATTGTAGCGCAGAGAATGCCAAAACGGGGTCGACTTGCACACCGTGCGTTACAGCCTAACTTATGGTCAACCTTTAAGACCCCTTTTAAGTGATCACGCCTCATATATATATATATATATATAATATGTTATTATATGGCTAGATAATTTCCTGAATTCTGATTGGCTAATGCATGGTCTGTATTTTGCCATATCAGGACTGCTGTCCCGGATGAAAAGAAAAGTTTACGTTTGGCAATTGTTTTAGGGGGACTTAAAAGCCATATAATAAATAAGTTATTAACCTTGTTTGCTCGGTCTGTATGGGAAAATATCAGACCTCAGTCTTTTTGTACAGACCTCGATCTGATATTTTCCCATACAGACCTCGCGCTCGGTTAATAACCCTTTATTATTTACCAGCTGGGAGGTCCAGATAGGGAAAACCTGTGCCTGAGGTCCTGTCTATATAGTTTTTCCGTATCCAGACTGACCTCCCATATAGCCAGCACGTACTGTAACATTTCCCCACCTTTTTAATTTTTTTTTCTCAAAATCATAATCTATTTTACAGCTGGCCAGTATTCCTAGGATACTGGACCATGGTCAGTTGTAGAAAATTCCACCTGCTCTAACAACCAATCAGATCGCGTGATTTTCCGAGGATACTGGACCAGAAAAAATGAATCAATATCTTTAAACATTGAATAAACGTACATGTATAATGGCCATACCCAACTGTGTGTTGCAGGATGCACCATTGGCCTCAAGTATATCAGTCAAATGATGGTTGGTATTATGAGCAACCAACATAAAATATGGACACTTTCCCTTTCACCTTTAGTTTATAGTAGGTTGCAGGACTGTAGCTACTATGTATGAGGCAAGAGAGGCTGTTGCCTCAGTAAAATTTCAGATATATATTATCTGACGTACTTTTTTTAGTTTTCTATAATTCTTTAATAAGAATGGATAAATAATCTAATATTGATGTCACAAACGTGTTTGTTTCGAGAAACCACAGAAAACTAGCCTGTGTACAGCCGTTTCCCACCCCTCCCCCCCTACGGGGAAAAAACGGGGAGGGGTGGGAAACGTTTTTCCCCGTAGGGGGGGAGGGGTGGGAAACGGCTGTACACAGGCTACAGAAAACAAAATTTTAGTAAGGATTAGACATTAAAGATATTTTTTATACTCTCAAATGTTTTTCTCTCCTTTTTCTTTGCCAAAATGTGCAAAATTGTCAAAATTTTAATAAATTTGGTGCAAATGCTTCTCAAAATGCTGGAAATTTCTTGGGTCTAAATCTCAAAAGTTATCGTGTGGGAATGCACCTGAACTCCCCAACTTGGTCTTGCCCTCAGTGGTTGATTGCCTCAGTAAACATTTCAGTCTGGCCATGGCCCTGGGTTGTTGGTTGTTTGGTCATCAAGTTTCCCAATGGCCAACTAACCACAAGTTTGTTGTGAAAGGTGTCTTCACTTGCCATTTTTCAACCGTATTATCTTATCATCTTTCCCAGGTTAATATTTGTAAAAAATGAGGACTTCCCTTGCTTGTATCCATACTGTGATGATGACCTCAACATTGTTTTCAATGCTGATATTAACAATCCTGACCTGAAAGATTTTCCTCTGCTCACAACAGTCACTCCATTCGAATGTGTACTGGAACCAGGAGAAATCCTATTCACCCCTCATGGAATGCCGTATTACACTGAAACACTTGATGACTCACTGTCAGTCATGGGAAGGTACATTGACTTGTCCAACTATCGAAATATCTTAGAAGAACTTAAAGTTTTAGGAATATCAGATTCCAAAGCTCTGAATCTCTATACACAACTCTCAAGTGAGACATTTCCAACTAAGATGCGGAGTATGCAAAATGACTTAAAGTGGGAAGAGTTTAAGAAATGGCCACGGGAAAGCTATGCTGACTATGACTTAAGTTTTAAGGACTGTTCTTGTCTATGAATGTAATATTCCATACCTAAATAATTGATAAGTGTAAGTGTTTTAAGGTTTTAATTTTGGTTTATTTTAAAAGGAGATGTATTTTTAAAGATTTAAAAAGTTAAAAGTGGTTGAAAAATAATGTTTGATTTCTGATAGTGATCGATGCATCATTCATTTGAATTAAGCTGCATAGATATCAACTTTATATAAAAGTATATAATACTATTTGGTTTTCACAACATTCTTAATTCTTGGATTGAAGAGTTAAGGTTGGTTGTATGCCTAGTCATTTAGGAGCCATTTACATGATACTGGAAATGAATGAAATTCAGCTTCATAGCACATTTACATGCAAGCACATCAAACCTGTACATGTAAAGCAGGAATTATATTGTCCTTTTTGTCTTTTTCCCTTCCCTTGCTGCTAAAGAGGTGACTTTCATACCAATATGAGTGTCATATCCAGTTTACATGATACTGGTATTATAGAATCTTGTACCGAAATAAGATTTTGTTCCAGTACAAGAACCAGGAATGAACTCATTCTGGTATGACTTGTACTGGTATAAACTTTTGTGTTGGTATCATGCAAATGCATACAAAGAAATAATTATATAGGAATGGGGATGCACTTGCACTTGAATTAAACTCATTCCAAATCATGTAAATATCCTCTAACTGTTAGACCATAATGTAATATTTGATACAAGAAGGAGTATAAAGGCCTGTTCCATATGCTGCGCCACTCATGTGTTATACCTTATACCATGGACCTTAACTCTAGAGTGACTTTGAAGTGACGTGATTCAGATAATGTACTTGCATAATTACAAGCTTCACCAGACTAAAGTCTTGACTGAAAATTGGTTGATAGGTTACCAAAGATGCAACTCAATTTTCTCACAGAGGTGCCAAAGTTTTCACCATTGATGGCTGAACACAGCCAATTGCCCAATTCCTAGTCAAGACTTTTGTCTGATGAAATGCATAAATATTATGCAAATGATAGCGATACTGTTGCACCATATGGTATATAACAGATCCTATTGAACTTATGGATAAAAAACCCTTGCATACTAAATTGATTCATATGCCATCTTTTGCTGAACTCATTTTGGCAATAAGTTATAACACAAGTAAAGTGGCCTTAGTGGAATAGGCCTTGGACGATTAGCTTGCCATTTGTTTTAAGCTTAACAAGAGAGGAAAATCTGTTGACACGCAAACTATTAAAGGATAATTTACATTTAAATATATTAATTAATTTAGTTTTCCTGTTGTGGCTTATTACATATACAGGAGAACCAAAGGGAAGTTGTTTTCTCAACGTTTTTGCATTGTATGTCTTGCTGACTATAGCAATTGACTATCGGCTTCAAGGGAAGTTGTTTTCTCAACGTTTTTGCATTGTATGTCTTGCTGACTATAGCAATTGACTATCGGCTTCTCTGTCACAGTGTTTTGTAAAAAATGACAATGACGAAGGCACTGATGATTCCAGTGACGATTCATATTTACCTAGACAAAGAAAACTTCCTGATTATAAAAACAGAATATGGTGAATATCAGTTCTTTGAAAACTTTCCAGTTATCTTGGTTTATTTAAGGCCAATAAAAAAACAGAGAAATAGCAGATTTGTTATGAGGTAGGAAACTAGCTAGTATGCAATCATGATAGGACCATGGTTAGGACAAAAAACATGCTAAAAGAGAATTCAAAATTACATTAGAGCCATATACAATGAAATTCACTCTGAACTGTTCTCACTCAGACGTAACTAATCTGCTCTAAAGTAATGTAAATCTAGACCAATAAATAGAAACATAGTGATTACGAGAGAAGTATTTAATAATGAAGATATTTCAAAAAGTATTTTGATCATAGGTGATCATTAGCATATAAAATATGTTATTTAAACATAAATAATGTACGACATTTGGTATGAACTTTTTAGTTTATTGAAGATAGAGGTCTAATGAAATAAAGCAATTAACTAAAATTAAATAATTATTGTGATGAAGTGGATATTACTTACCCAAGGGGAATCCAAATACACTGCAACAAATTACCATAAATGACCACATAAGCTACCTGGTCTGAACCCCCCCCCCCCCCCCCCCCCCCCGCCAAATAAGCCCTCTATCAGCAGGATCCATTTTATTGTATGCAGTTTTTCAGAATTTTTAATACACCCCCTGCTAAAATAAGTTCTGGTTTTGAATCAGCCCCACACAAGGCCACGTTTGAATGAGACTGCAGTGGGCTTATGCAGTCATTTATGGTATGCAACTCTTCTGCAACACTGGGCACAACAGCAGTTGCATTGTGTTTTAATGATGCAACTTTTTCTGCAATAGACCCCTTGCAACATGTTGGAATTCAGCTCAATCTGGGGGACAAAGCAATGGATTCTACTTCTCAAGAGAGCAAAAGTTTTTTGGTGCAAGGGATCTATAGTGCAGATTTAGTAGAACTTGATGTGACTCTTGTAACTGTTGTGCAAACTGGTGCAACTCTGTTGCATGCAACATTGCAGGAAAAATTGCAAGCCCAGGCCTTTACATTCATGTTCTGGGCTTGTAAATATCTCCTGTGACTCCCACTAGTGAATCCTATGACAAAAAATGTTGGTGATCAAAAAGACTGGCAATTGGTCATCCAAATTCACTCCAGCAAGGAGATAAAATCACTTGGTGTGTCATAAACTCAATCTAACAAAAGCCTTGATCTTTTTTCTCCCTAGCGTAATTAAGTCTTTATTATGTATACAACAACACTGACACTTTCAATAAGGAATACTGAAGATTACAAAAATTTCCTGACCAATGATTTTGAAAAGCTTCAGCTAAAAGTGTGAATTATTCATTGTATTTTCTGTGAAATGTGTAACGGTTTTGAAGACAATGTCAGGTCCTCTATAGAAAACACTAATTGCACCGGTAGCAATTCATAAACAAAGTCGTCCAAAGTACTAACTATGGCTTTAATTTTGTACTTTGTACAATTACTAAAGTGTACACTTGATTTAATAGTTCATCTAACTACAATATCTTCCAGGTGTTTAGACTTAAAACCATGCCTTTTTCTGTCTGATTTGAGTTGCCATCCACTCTAACCCTTCGTAAAGCCCTTCACCTTTTGTTGCACAAGCCGACTGTACATACCACATTCGATCGCGAATTTCGTTTAGTTTTAAGTTCTCCCGAACATCAGAAACACTCATAGCTAAAGACATGTCTTGCTTATTAGCAAAAACCAGTAAAATAACATCTTTTAATTCTTCTTCATCCAGTAATTTTCTAAGTTCGATCCTTGCTTCCTCCATTCGTTCGTTGTCGGCGCTGTCAACTACGAAAATAAGTCCTTGACATCCTTGATAATATACCCTCCATAGACTTCGTATCTTATCCTGGCCTCCAATGTCCCATACAGTAAAGCTAATGTTCTTGTAATTAACTGTTTCTACGTTAAATCCAAGTGTTGGGACAGTTGAAACGACTTCATGCAGTTTCAATCTGTACAAAATGGTGGTCTTGCCTGCATTGTCCAGTCCAATCATGAGAATTCTTACGTCTTCTTTACCCAAAAGACGATCGAATACTTTGGAAAAGGAAGATAAGATACCTCCCATTGTGAAATAGTAAGTGAGATTCCAAAAATGGGATTAAATGAGAATGGTTGTTCCTTAATTCGGCCGACTTGAATCAACTTGAGGTCACTTGAAATGACACATCACACTTGATTTGCATTTGGTGACTGGGATATCAAAAGAGAACGCATGTACAGTGGGCTCATATAAACAAAATGGCTGACATTTCGTGGAAAACGAGTAGATTGTTTCGATGGAAACGAAGCTTATTTCTTCAAGGATGTGGTATTTATTATTTAAATGGCAGATGTAATATAAAGACAGGATCTCAAGCTAGAGGTTTACACCAAGGTATGATTTGAAAGGTTGAAAAGACATATGAAAAGGAAATGTCCTTGTCAACCCCTAAGACTTTGCTCGCGCGGGCTGCGTACATGCTAGCACAGACACTAGCTGATAGAAAAATAGGCGCATAATATCACAGGTAACCCAAGCTCAGTGTCAGTGAACTATAAGAGAATGTATGTTGTTTTCAATACAACATTTTCAATAGAAATATTCGAATAAAAAATATTTATCTTTCTTACATGGTGTCTTTTTGTGTCCTCCCTAATGAAGGGGGGCGACAGTTACCAAAACTCGATATAGACATCCCCAAAGGACACAAAAAGACACCATGCAAGAAAGGTAAATTTTATTAGAATATTTCTATTGAAAATGTTGTATTGAAAAATCCCATACATTCTCTTATAGTTCACTGACCCAGAGCTTGGGTTACCTGTGATAATATGCACATGTGGCTAGGTATATAGCTATCCGTGAATTAAAGATATTAGAGTATAATGTTCTTAAGAGGCTCACTTTCTCTTCTCTTCCATATCATGTCATCCCATATTTTTTCTGTTTGTAAACAATACATGTACATTGTACTTTCTCATCCAGTCACTAGCTAAATCATTTTTCTATTAAAATTCACTTAATTTTCCTTCTGTGTCATTCATTTCCCTTTCATCTATTTTATTTTACTCCCATTTCTTCTTTGTTACTTCTAAACCGTTCAACTGATTTTCAGTTAAAATTGCTATTGTTTTTAATGAAAGGAAAAACTCTTCATTCAAGATTACCAGTAATCCATCATGATGAATACAGTTGTCCTTGGCCTGAAAACCACAGGTTCAAAATGGCTAAATTTACAAAATTAATGGAATACCTTTTGAAAGAAAACATTGTCATCCCACACCAAGTCCTTCAACCAACCAAGGCATCATATGATGATTTGATTACCTCACACACACCACAATATGTAAACAGTTTTGTTAAAGGGACTATATCTCCAGATGAAATGAGACAAACTGGATTTCAGTGGTCAAAAGGATTGGCAAATAGATGTCAGATGGAAGTAGGTATGAAGTAAAAATGGAGTGAGAGTGGGTTGTGAGGTAACCAGTATATATTCATTCATTTATATTATTGCATGGCTACTGCGGCAATGTTGCAATGCCTTCTTCATAGCCCATTTTTCCTGTTTTCTTGTCCTCTTCAGAAGGTCAACAAACATCATTAGTCATTTTCTACATTATTAATATTTTGTCATCCCAGATGGAGTCATCGTTTGCATTGTCTTTGATAGATCTATCTAATGTTCACAAATTGTTGCTTGGTTAACAGTATTGTGAGGTGGATACCAGTCTACATGTAGTTGCAGTTCTGAGCTAGACAGCTATCCCATATCAAAATTCTATAATGCTACAATGCAGACAATCACTGGTGACTTGGGTGGGATGTTACTGACTTGCCTCTCATTCTGTGGGGATCAAATATCTCCCAGTTGGTCCAGGTCAAATTTCATTAGCCAAGTTTGATATGTTGTTCTTTTCCTTTTTTGAGGGTTTCCCATCCATGCCACTTGTGCTACCCATCCTTCTAAATCTCAATTATGTTTTTTACACCATGAATATTGATGGCAGTGATTGCCAACATAACATTTATTTTTTAAACAGGTGTCTGAATCATTCCGGACTGTCAATTTAATTCTGGAAATCGATGATATCTCATGTCCTTTATGAACAGGAAAGTCGTTTTACCAAATGCCCCATTTGCGTACATAAAGAACCACTTAGAGAAATTCAACTTAGACACAGAAACGAGGAAACAACTTTGCTTAATAAGAAGAATTCACTCGACACAACAATTGTAAGTGGTGCACAGAAAGTCAATTTCATTTGGTATTTGTTTGCATATTAAAGAGTAAGATGCATCATTGTCCTTCTTGTTATTGACGTAACAGGGCAGAACGAAAAATACAGGCTTTTTGATTAATAATCGATTTCCGGAATTAAATTGACCATCCGAAATGGTTCTGACACCTGTTTTTATTCATTTTACTTTTTTTATTTTGCTACTAGGTGGTACAATACTTGCTGCAAAGATTGCATTGCATTATGGTCTAGCCTGCAGTACAGGGGGAGGCACCCACCATGCATTTCCTTCTCATGGTTCAGGGTTCTGTATATTCAATGACTTAGCAATTACAGCCTCTAAACTTTTGGATACCAATTTGGTTTCAAAAGTTATGATAGTTGATCTAGATGTTCACCAGGTAAGTAGTGCACACAGGGGAATGGGGCCCGGGGGGGGGGGGGGAGGACTCCGATCATAAATGGACGGGGATGCTCGTCGTACCTTTTAGGGGTCAAAATCTGCAATCTGGTACCTTTTAGGGTGTCTCAGACTTAATTAGACTACCAGAGACATAGCTGGTACCTTTTAGGGACTGTTTTGGGGTAAATAAACTACCTAAAATATGCATGAAAGGGACGATTTCGATGATCTGAATTGAATCTTCAAAGCACATCGATAACAAAGTGTTTCATTACTTTTATAATTCTTTATTATTGTTTTTGAATTGGTACCTTTTAGGGGTAGAAAACAATTGTTGCCACTCCCACTCAGGTTACCTTTTAGGGGTCATTTTCAAAATTTCCGACGAGCATCCCCGTCCTCTTATATATAGGAGTCCCCCCCCCCCCCGGGGAAGGGGGTGGGGAGTGGTACTCAGGTCAGGTGTCAGAGTGATGGATAAGTGCAAATCAGCTATAATGATGAATCCAAAAGGCCATTGATGCTTTGAATTTCAACTTCTGGAACAAGTTCTAACAGACATCGTGTCGAGTGGTAATTTTTCTAGGAGTGAGAATAAGCAACAGATTATTACTCCTGGGTCCCTAGGATGTCAGCAAGGCTATTACCCAAAAACATTGTCCCGAAAATTCACACATCATGATCCCAAAAAAGTCAAATTTAGCTAAGTACTTGGTGTATGCAACACAAATTTGTATCAATAGATGAAATATTATTGACATACAATCTATTTGATATACTTGGTGTTGAATACAATTGGTGTTGTATACACCAAGTACCTACCCAAACTTCAAAATGTACCAGATAGAGTCACTCTTTTTTAGCATCTGGCTTCACACCCCCCTGACTTTTATGAATGAGTTACCCCCTCTCCCTCCACAACCCACACCACTCCCCCCATTAATGGCATGTCCCCAGTTAGTATAAAGAGCAATCCCCTGGTCTAGTCTTTTTATGATATGGAAAAAAAGATAGTGACATTGAAATGTGTCATTATTCATTCCCAGGGTGATGGTACAGCTTTTATACTACAAACCAACCAAGAGATTTTTACATTTTCTGTCCACTGTGAGAAAAACTTTCCTGTACGTAAACAGTCTAGTGATTTAGATGTCAGTATTGCATGTGGAATGGAAGACAAAGAGTACATACACACAGTTAGAATACACCTTGCATGGTTATTAGACCATTATAGGCCTGGTATCGTGTTATATGATGCAGGAGTTGATCCACACGTAGATGATGTATTAGGAAAACTCAATCTCACTGATCAAGGTAATATCTTACTGAAGAATGTAGATTGCCACTGATATACATGTACATGTATTGATGGCCTACTTTTGAGTCAACTACCCACCCTACCGTAGTCATTGGGTTAATTAAGAGCCAGGCATCAGGAAAATTGACTGGTTGCGTGAACATAACTTTGCTGGGTTGTGCCTGGCTGTTTTAAGCAACTCAAACCAACTTCTGATTATAAATATCTCTGGTCTTCAGTGCCCTATTAGGTTTCATAGCCAGATGCCAGTTCCAGTTTCAACTCTTAATTGACCCCCTGCTTATTAGAACTTTCCTGCTCTTTTCAGGGCTGTTTGATCGTGATGTAGAGGTGTTAAAAATGTGTTTACATCGTGGAATACCTTGTGCAACAGTGATAGGTGGTGGTTATGATGATGACATTGACGTATTAGCTGCACGACATGCAATAGTTTTTAGAGCAGCAACAAAGGTTAGTCCTCCACTTCTTATTCATCAATTGTCAAGCTCTGTCAACTCTACTAAGCCTTACAACTAAGTGATGACATAGATAAATACAGCACTAAATCTGTATTCCCTATATACCAGGCAATTAGCCAAAACAAAGTTTTTATTATGGCAGAACTTAGATGGCTTGAAAATGTGATAGCTCAATCAAAAGGTGATAACTTACAAACATGATTTGATAGAATGACAGGCAAGTGAGCCTGAAATGGGGAAGAGTTACTGAGGCAACTGTCTTGGTTACCTCTATTGCAATTGACTGCAAAACAAGTTGCATGAACCACTGTGGCATGTAACATACTCTGCTTGCATCCTACAAAATTGTTAAGACAAGTTGCTGCAATCATTTCCAAAAGCAGAATTCTTTTCCAATTTTTGCAATGATTGCAACAACATTTTCCAGTGTAATGTTTGCCTTGTAATGGTTTATGTAGAACTACTTGTTTTGCAATGCCATTGAGAGATGATTTGCACAAAAATTGCACTGTATAAAAGCTCATTAAGGTGGATAGACAGTACTAGCTGGGGAGTTCACTGTAATTTGTATTTGGTTCACTGATAATAATTGGTTACAAATTCATATTTTTTTCAGGTGTGGTCTGATAGTATCAGTTGACATTAACAGAATGAGAAAGAATGCAGATATAAAGTGACTATTTTATATTAAAAAAATCAATACATGTATATAGATATTATTTACATTATACTAATAATTAGTATTGTTATGAATATTATTTGTAGATACTTGTCAAATAAATAAATATGCAAACCTGATGTCTTTTATGAGTCCAGCAACGCTCCAGATCGCATTTCTCACAAGACCTGGGTTCAATTTGATAAAGCTTTTACACTTGTAATTCACATTTAAGTGCAGCTATTGCACAGCCATTAAGAAAATTAGCTACAAAATGTAAATTACAGGAACTGTTAAAAGCTTTATAGTGAATAAAGTGTTCCCACTTTTCAGGCCTATTAATTTATGAGAGTGCACAACATCCATAAACGAAAATAACATCCCATACATTTATTAGCTAGTACTCAGCAACTGACTTCCCACAAATGGAGAACATGGTCATAAAAAGAACATGTTGCAACTAAAAATACACTTTTGGCCAAGTCTTCAACTTCTGGCTGTGCTTCATTATGTAACTTTTGTGTCCTTTCTTTCCTACACCAATCAGCTCCATATGCTAACTCATAATTCTCTTTATATGATACATGACATTCTATGCTTGGGGAATCTGAAATTAAATGTTTGATTGAAAATTACAAGTTTTTCAGGGAAAGGATATCTTTGTTGGTAACTTAGCATAAAGCGACCATATTTAATGTCAATAACTCGTAACAGTAATTCAACTGACAAACCTGAGGTCGACGGTGCACTCATTTTACTCCCCTCTCTCCATCAGTGCTCCGTTTTAAGGGTATTTAAAGTTAATCAAAGCTACACAGATTGGAAAGAAGTCGAAACAAGGATGTGAGGTCTGGGGGGATCGAACTCGGGACCTCTCGCACCGAAGGCCGCGCACTAACCAATTGTGCCATCCTTGCTCCTTAAAGCATAGGTCTCTTGGTTCCATATATATTCAGTTGCATAATCATTTGCACCAAAATTAGCTGCATGGTATATGATGCAGGAGTTGCACTACATAATGAATGAATGAATGAAAAAAAATTGCCATTGTACTGTTTTGAAATATTCATCTCTCAATTTCCACAGGACTCCCAAAATTGAGAATTGCTTCTCAACTTGCTCACCTTTTTCATGTGTATATTTCAGTACGTGAAAGCCATCATACATGGATGCAGTGAGCATGTAATGTCCCTTATCAGGATGCCACTTGATACGCCACACCCCGCCTCCTGGGCGTGATGAACATAATGGTGTCTTCATGTTTCTTGTGTCCCATACCAATATGTGTTCATCATAGCTGATAAGCAAATAATGATCATTCTAAGACATTTGGATGAGAAATAAAACACCCTTTACTTTTGAATGAAGATACTGGGATGAACTCTACAGCTGATGTCACACTAGGTGGTTTTATATGCTAGAGTGAAATTTGATCCCCAGTTGCCAGCAAATTTGATCATCAATATCTGATATGTAATGGCAAATTTGATTGCTGGGCATGTCAATCAAGGTCACTCTGGAAATTTTCTGTCTTTAGTAGCAGACACACATGACAAATATTTATTTTCAGGAGACAATCAAAATGTGCTGAAATAAGTGTATAAAATAAAATCACCTATTGTTTTATCCAATTAACATTACAAGTCAGCACAGGACCCTCCAACCAATTTTCAGTGAGGGCTTACTGCCGCTACCCTGGAGCAGTATTAATAGCACTCAACAAAATTCTTGTTTTTCATCAGATGGTAAATCAATAAAACTGATAATGATATCGATGACAGCCACAATTAATTTAATATATACCAACCTTCCAGTAGCCATGATAAACTCATGAACAGGATTACACTGTATACTGCTTACACCCATTTCATGCCTTAGAAAAGAATATTCAATAATTAGTGAAGCAATTATTGTATTCCTTGCCTTTCTGAACTGTACCTACTTCCTGTTACTGAAGGTTGGTTGTGTACAATCTGTTCTGGTATCCCAGCCTTTCAAGCGACAATCATCTCCTCCTAAAAGAAAACTAATAATTATCAACACAGAAACTCAAGTTGGGTTTCCTGTGGTATATACATGTATAAATTATATGATAAGCAAAGGATAAAAACTGTGGTCATAGTGAGGGAGCTTTTTGTACCTGAGTAAATTATATCTGGTGTCCATTTATTAAATGCAGTGATCCATGCCTCATACTCATGGCCAGTCCATTGTAAGACTTGACGAGGTTCCCATGATGCCTCAGAATATTGAAATAATGTCAACTGTCCTTGTGAATCACTGACAACACATTTTGGTTCACTACAATTCAAATAATTAATGAATGTATGATAAAATATCCTTTCTATATTCAGATAAAAAGTATAGCTTTAGCCTATTTTGGGACTCTTGGCTGAATAAACACAGGAAGCCCAAGTTGTAAAAAAATTAAAATATAACCAGCATTTGTTTTTCAAATCTTCAGTTCTTACCTGTAAAAAGATGACCAGTCTAATGATAAACATATTTTATCAGCACCAACATTTGTACTAATTTCTTCAGAAAGGTATAGCTCTTGCTATTAAAAAGAAAAAAAGATAAAAATTAGGAAGTGGTACATAACCATTAATATAAAAGATTAGAGGATAAGTGTATCAAAATCTGTTTACCTCTTGTGAAAGTGAAAATATCTTTAGTTGTGATTCTGCACTAACAGCTCCCAGAATGCTTCTACCATTGACATAATTTGGATACCTGAATCATAGAGAAATATTTTATCACTGACAACTGAATTTGTTGTTAATTGCCTTTATTCAAAATATAACAAGTGTGTAACTTAACAACTAGCTGACAATTTTTCGATCACAAGCTCTACTGACGGCACAGATGAATGAATGAATGAATATTAAAATGAATGGACAAACGAATAAATATTAAAGTGAATGAGCAAATTAATGCATGAATAAATGAATATCAAGATGAATAAGTGAATGGATGGAAGAACAAACGAAGAAGAAGATGGAAAATGTACTGAGAAATAGGTGGAAACAAATATTTACCATTTCATATCTAGTATTCCTGCATCTGATGGGGTACATTGAATTTCCACTAAATCCCTGAAAAAAAATCAAAGAAAAAATGCATATTGAACGAATGAGATCTCATTGTTCTCAAAAGCAGCTAAGTTAAAATCTATAAATGGAAACAAATGAAATATTAAGCAGCTATATTCGTACCCCCTGGAGTCGTCTAGCTGGTATAACTTGACATTTCCAACTCTTCTCGAAGATATATTTCCATCAACATTTTGGTGTGATTTTTTATTTCCCTCTATAAGTTGATAAGTACCACACGCTAGAATATCTTGAAATGGTTCCAATGGACACCATTCTACTGTATCTGCATAAAATCCAGTGTCTTTTGTGGAAAGAGTTTTGTAGGACATTTGCGATTTTTTCAGTAGAATGTAGATATTAACCAGGCGTTGCTTGCGCAGTTCGCAATCGTCGGCTGCGTCGTCGTCCAAAACCCGGAAAGCATTCCGGATTGTACACATTAGGTAAAATGGGAATAAATTAGCAAAATTTCAGTTTAGAATACCATTTCAATTACCAAATTCTTTATTCCAATACAATCAATCAGTTCTGATGAAATTTTGGCTATCGACATTGTGAATTTTATTTTCGGGATTTATTCGGAAGTCTTTCGTCAAATATCGTCGGCATCAGTTTACATGAAACATGGCGGCCAATAGTCGTGGTGGTGGAGTACAGCGAGTTTTACAGAAGTTAAACAAATCGATAGAAGAAGGGAACTACTATGAATCACACCAGATGATACGGACTCTATACTTCAGGTTTGTGTGCTAAGAAATCAAGAATTTATCAGGGAAACACTGTGATTTATAGTACCGGTCATGAACAGTAGGCGGTCGTTTTAACAAGTTTTGTGAATCACTACGTAAAATGTTATCATCGCAGTATCCAGATAGATTAAATCAAGTATGGGTTTGTTTTTGTATTTTATTTCTTTAACTTTGTGAGTTTCCATAAGTGAACGTTTTTGTATTTATCTAAAAATTACGCTCAAAGTATCTCTGTCATAGGATTTCCGCTTCCTTGTAAAGTTTTGCATTGTTCCTCCATTGATACGTATTTTTCTCGCTTTACAAGTTGTAGTGTTTTTCTAGTTATTGTGAAATGAGGACAAACCCAACTGTTCAAAGTAGATCTGGCATGGCTGTTTTCCCATTTAAAATCCAGTTTGCTATGCATCATTACTCTAATAAATGTACAGATGACAATAAAATGTGGTGAGATTGCCAAAATGTGTGTCACAAGATAGACTTGAGTGGCTTCACTGTTGTTCTCACAACATTTTGACACCTTTTGTAAGAGTAAAGACAAACAGAAAATGAGATTTATTTGACATATTTATTTGACACATTTGTTATACATATTTGAAATATTTCAACCAATCAGAATGCACTTAACAGGGTGCTCATTAAGGCATGGGCACCAGGCAAATTGACCAGCTGTGGAGATGACTTTGGTGGGTTTTGCCTGGTTGTCTTGGACAACTATGGCAACATTTGGTAATAACTGTCTCTTAATTTCTTGACTTGGTGTCACAGTCATGACATGCCCCCCAATTCAAAATCTTAATGAATCCCCTGACTTAAGATTCTATGACCTCATCTGTGCACATGTACTGTACTGTTATGGTTCTCAACCATTCAGTGTTAATTGCATAATATACCAGTTATTACCCAGTATTACATATCTGATATCATTTCATTGTCATCCAGATACATGTCCCAAAACAGATTTAAAGATGCAATAGAGTTGTTACATAATGGAGCTTGTTTATTCTTAAAACATAACCAGGTACAGTATTTAGAGGACTGATCTATTTTGCTAACACCTCTTGGGACGTCATGAGGTTAAAGCCCTACTTACACTGGAAGAACAACTTTTCATGAGAAAAGGATGACATTTTTGATGCAATTGGCACTTGTGTGAATTGAAAAAAAAAATTTTTTACATTGTATATTTTCCAATTGAAGTCAGAACAGCACCATTTTTAGTTACATGGAAAATAGTTTTTATCCTTTTCTTAATTATCAAAATAGATTACCTTATAAGGCCTGCATCACATGTGAAAAGATTGATTTACATTGTAGCAAACATAATGCATTGTGAAAGAGGACACTGTGAGCAGATTGCTGATGAGAAGAGAATACAAAAACAAGTGAAAGGGCATCATGAACATGGTGTCTCAACATTGTCTTGTTAGTAATGGAACAAACAAAATGTGACATTTTAGTCATCTCGTGTCCTGTTCTCATGTTGCTTCGACTTTGCAAAATCAGCCCAATATTATTGTGTATGTACTATAAGTACTGTACATGTATATATATAGCAGTGAAAAGTGATACGATTCTTTTAACTCAAATAAAATCTGTCCTTATAAATATGTGTAAGTAACTGTTAGTAATAAATCTCTTTTTCCTTACAGGGAGGAAGCGGTAATGACCTTGCAATGCTTATGCTAGACTGCTTCACAGAATCCAAACAAACTGTTCAAAATGACAATGTACAGAAGATAATAAGTATATTTAAGCTGTATAGCTCAATGGATATCTCAGACAGACAAGAATTTGCATTGAAAGCACTCAGGTAAACAGTGGTTTCTGAACACAGCTACAATAATGAATTTCATGCAAGGGATTACAGTAGAACCTCTTCTTAGAGTCGTTTTTGTATGAGTGGGGAACTTACTGCGCAGTACCGTGACTGTGTCAGTGCCGTAATGTCTATAAAAACATTCGAAATTCATGCCGTAACCGTATCGTATCGTAACCGTACAGTGTTCCCACTCATACGAAAACGACTCTAATACATACAGTACATCTCTCTACAACAGATAGGACTCTGTCCTGGCAGCTGAAATCACCATACATTGTCTTTTAAATGAAACCTCTATAAAACAGAAACCTCTCTATTATGGGCACATTTTGGGGCCCTTTGGTGTCCACTTTAAAGAGGTTCCAATGTACTTCAGAGATATTGGCCATTACTCATCCCCATTTAGTAACCTTCTTGTGGCCAGCTACATATAGGAGTTATTGACACTTAAATAAAGTTATTGGTTGATTGATACAATAGCAGTCACAAGAAGAGGTTCAATGATCTTATAGTGTTAGTTGATGAAATACTGGATTGATCATCACAGATTGATTCAACTGTTTCTCTGTGATCACTTATGATTGCTGATGATTGTAACCACTGAAAAAGATCAAAATCCCGTGACAAATTTTAGGCCACACATTGATTCAATCTACTGTTTCTCTGTGATCACTCATTATTGCTGATGATTGTAACCACTGAAAAAGATCAAAATCCCCTGACAAATTTTATGCCACACATGTCTGTTGTACAGAAGTTGTAGGAGCATTAATTTACACACCATGATTGTGTGCTCCCTTGTGTTGTGCACATCAAGTCACATATACCTATTTCAATTAATGTTGTCGGCAAAAGCTTACGCGACTCACCGGAAAGGGAGTATGGGTAGAAATTAGTAAAGCTATAAAACCACATAAATCAGCCATTTGACAACTCAAAATAGCTTACCTTGACCTTAAATACTAAAGAACTTCACTTGCTAATGCTCAAATCAAGACCAAACCTGAAAAGAGAGTGATTTTTTACCTAATACCCATAGTCCTTTTTGGTCTAGTAGCGTAGGCTTGAGACCTCTCGTACGACAACCTTTTTTGAAATAGGTGTATACAACAATCATACCATGTAAATTGACCTTTAGGTGTGTGTGAGGTTTAGGGTTGTGTATTCATAATTATTAACAGATTGCCATTATTATTGACTGATTATTACATCTTGTTTAGTTGGACAAAACAAGCAGACCCAACACAAAAATATGGAAACACAGATCTTCACCATGTCTTTGCAAAAACCTATTGGCAAGGTAAGCTGGAGTTTCTATGGATCTAGATATTCTACCAGTGCCCTTTAGAAAATTAGCACTTCCTTGTGGTTCAGAACTCAATTTTCTCATATGACAGCTCAGTCTATTCATGTGAGGAAGTGGTTGTTCAGGATAAAGAGATAAATAGTTTATTGACTTTCACACTTCACAGTTGCAAGACTAAATTACATGTTACAAAAATATAACTTACTAATATTAAACTCATCAACGGTGATGAGGTTGGGTGAAGTGCCTAGGTGCTGCCTTGAGGGATGTGCCGTCCCCAGCAGCAAAGCAGTAACCATGGTAATGAACCACAGTGCACCGCCTAGCACCTGTCACACTGGCTTTCGGGTCAGTGTAGATTGACATACTCACCTAAAGATCATCCAAGGGGGGGGGGGGGGGGGGGGGGGAGGGAGGATGAGAGGGCAACAAACGTCTCACAGCAAAACATTAGCTTTTAAGCTAGCACAAGGATTGCCAGATCATAGTGATGGACTCACATGCCAGCCCTGCACAATAATGAGCCGCCCCACATTTACGTGATGAACCGCTGACCAAAGCAGAAAAAGGCAGGCAATACAGGGGTGGCCCTGTAGCAACTATGTACCCATTGGGTGCCATACAGCAAATGTAGGCCCCATAGGCACAAGCAAGCAAACGTCTCGAGTTTAACTTTGCCTAAATTTCATTTACCACATTATACAGTAGAATTTAAACATTGCAAGTTATTAGTGAATAATTTGCACCATATATGGGAAGTGGTCAATAACTCAGTTCATCTACCACTTATCATTACCATACTTCGCCTTACTGTCACCTTATCCTTACCTTACCAACCACTTATTACTGTTAACTTACCAACCACTCATGAACCACTTCAGGGAGGGGGGTACTCCTTACAAAAGTGGTAGGGGTGCTCAACGGATGGTTTTGAAAATGACCACAAAAGGTATGCATAAATTATCGGAGATGCTGATTTTATACCCTGAAAGGTACAACCACATTGTTAATAAAGAACAATCGTATGTGAGAACGTTTCAATCTTTATGTGATTTTTGTTATCCTGACCATAAAAGGTATGCTATGAACTAGAAACCCTAAAAGGTATGAGCGGGTCATATTGTTGACCCTAAAAGGTCCATCGAGCACTCCTACCACTTTTGTAGTGCAATCAGCATTGGACGATTGTTTTAACTTCACTCTACTGTAATTTAAAGCTTACATGTGCATGTGCTCGTGATATGGTGAAAGAAAAGTATGCAAAATGCATTAAGAGTTTTGATTTTTACACTGTAATACTTTATGTGGTATATATGTTAACACATTTGATTTTCAAATTGCTAGAGAAACATTATGGTGAATCAAGATACCATTTCTTATATACACATGATGGCTTTCAGTGTGCAAAGATGCTGATTGAATTTGCTACTACTAGGGGGTACCCTGGAGAGCAAGATTTGTTTGTAACACAAACAGTATTACAGTAAGTACAACTAGATGTGGGTCCAGTTTCTTGAAGGAAGGTTCGATCAATAGCATTAACCCAGAGTTGAAGCTTTTCTTTGGACTTAACCCTGATTTAGCACCTAACTTGCCATTGAGCATTCAGACCTGGGGGATTTCATACACCAGAGCTGTTTTTGTCCCTTAAAATTACAGAATTTATCTTTTTATGTGATTTGCTTTATGCAAAATAGTGAGCCTGGCTGTCTGTAGCCATTATGATCTGTTTGGGGGTTTACTGTAGCCAGATTGCCTTAGAGCAGATTTTACATCATAACTGTGAAAATACAAGACATGCAGTATGGTTTTAGCATAGTGTAAACTATAGAAAAAAACTCATACATGTATCATTTTAATGCCCAGAATAGAACTGAGAATATCCATATATAGTCTATTTTCATATTCATACAAAACATGCTCTTTAAAAATGGGAGAACGGAATAGACAAGGAAAACATTAGTTACTGTTCCATAAAATCAAACACACCTATTTCTTCTTTTCCAGTGTGTCTACTGTAAACGTTTGTAAACTCTGCCCTGAGATCATTCTTACAAATGTTGAGTTTTCTAGGCAGTATTTCATGAGATTTTTTCAAACCTCCTCTAGTCCAAAACTGTTTTTAAATGCTTCCTTTGTGACTAGAAAAAGGGAGTTCTGCGATTTAACTTTGAATTATATTTCTAAGATCATCTTTGTTCTACTAGGTTTCTGTGTTTACCAAATGCATCAACAGCAAGTATTGTTTTCTTTAAATACACCAATCTCCATCCTGACTTCTCTGGGAAAGAACCACCATTTCCTAAACCACTGTTAAATTTTGTGTGGCTTCTTTTGATGGCTATCGAAAGGTGAGAG